>JAWNOX010000197.1:1328125-1992187 GCA_035045555.1 Drosophila fulvimacula
GTTTTTCTTTCAGCTTTCATTTTTTTTCTACTCTCTTTTTTGTTGTGGTATGAAGTCGTTGCTGCCTTCAGTTAACTTGAAGTGTACACACACACACACACACACACACACAGTTAAGCTGGTTTGTGTATGTGTGTGTGTGTGTGGGAACAGGCGCACGCATCGATTTTTCCGTTTGGTGTAGCACGAAAATCTTCCTGATTGTTTTGTTGCCCGTTGACTTTAAAATGAACCGAATTTTCTGTGCTGTGCCTCCGCCCATCGCAGATCAAACCTTACACATTTTCCACTGTCTGTGTGTCTATACATAAGAGACACGCACGTACACACACACAAACACACACTCACACTCAATCCATTTTCAATGGCCGCTTCTCACCTATTTGCTGGACTTTTGGTTGTTGTGCGCGCTGCCAATAAACATAATCGCTGGATAGTTTGTCCGCTGCCGCTTCTTGGGGTATCTGTGGGTGTCGCTGTGACAAGGCAAAGGGATTGCAACAAAGGAGAAACCGAAATCCAACAAAAAAAAGGGACAATAACTTAAAGCCTAGAACTACACTACACTTTTGTGCCGTTGAACGTGCCCCGTCTCGACGCTGCTTCTCGCTTTGCTCGGCGCTCGACGTTTTCTTTCTGTATTTTCTATTTTCTATTTATTTTTTGGACTCAGCGCGTTCCGAACGATCCGATGCGATTCAACAAACTAAAGCCCGAAATACAAATCTGATGGAATTTTACGGATTACCTTCGGCACGGTCGGTGTGCTCTTTGCCATTGTTGCGGTGCATGCGCTCTGCGCTCCATCTCCGTTTCTCTTTTGCGCTGACATTCCACGTGGCATTTGCTATTTGGCGGCACATGCAACGCTGCGTATACGTATTTTTGTGTTGAGAAATATTTTGGAAAACGTGTTTTTTAAATATTAAAATTTAAGAAATTTATCTAAATTTTATTTAAAATAAGTATTGTATATATTTATTTATATATATATATATATGATATTTTATATTTGTTATAAGCTGCGTACACGTAATATATCTACTGAGAGGCAATTATAAATTATAAAATTAATGCGCATAATTTGCATAATTTACATAATTTGTAAGTATGTATTTTTTTTCATATTTATGCATGAAAGCCTGAATAAATATTTATTTTACGTTGAATTTCTCACTGCCATTGTTGCATGCTGCGTATACGTAATATGGCAAGTGTTTATCTTTTAGTTATTTATTTTACTGACATTGCTTTAATCTAGATTTCGCTTACACAAAATAATTGAGGCCGTTTTATTATGATTTTATGAACATATATTATAAATATTTTAGTAGTATAATTATTATTAAAAAAATGACTTCATAATAATATATTATAAAAATAAAAATAATTATAAAAAATATATATTTTTATTATTTAATATATATATTTTTATTATTAATGGAATTTTATACTCTAAATAAAAATCAATCCAAATATTTTTATTTAGAGTATAAAATTCCATGATGAATATAGTTTTTATACCTTGAACCCATTGAAAATAGCATCTCGAGGTAAAATAATTTTGTGAATATGCATCTAACAGACAGTAGAAGGCCCGGCAGACCCCATTAAGTATTTATATTCTTGATCATAAAGAAGAGTTGAGTCGATACACATCGGTGATTGCAACGATCTCTTTGACCACGAAAACTAGAGATTTGAAATTTTAGGCAGTAAAATTTTAGCAATTTATTTTAAATATTTCTTCAATATTGATCTAATTTTATACTTTGCTTTGATTATCTACAACCAGGCAAGATAGAAAATTTCAATACCTTTAATATAAGCTATAAATGCACACATTTCATATGCATCAATGCATATCAGTCCTAAGAACGACATTACGTGGAAAAACACTTTTCATTCATGTATTTATATTTACACCCATGCAGAGTGCCAAAAAAAACGCTTTAATCAAGCTTTTATTACGGCCATCAAATCAATTTTCAATATGTTTGTCTTACCCATTAAAAGTGTTTAAACTCAGCAGATGCAGTTGCCCATACACGACTATATATATACCATAAATTCTATATACTTTTGTTATTTATTTTATTTAAAATACATTTTTCACAGTTGCATTAAGTAAACAATTTTCGGGAACGTAAAAAATGAAGTATAGAGCGAAATGTCAAAATAATTAATAGAAAATGCTGAATGCAAATTGTTGTAGGGAGAAAACAAAAGATATTCTGCGTGGGCAACTGAGAAAAATAATTAAAATTTACTACAAAATGCAAATGCAATTGGCTAGGTGAGAAAATGTACACAAAGGTGTGTGTGTGAGTGTGTATGTATAGTTGTATATATAATAAATGTATATGAATACGTTATTGGAGAGCTTCCGCTGAGCACAGACTGAAAAACTGAGAACATAAATAAACATATTTCCAACAGCTGTCTGCGTTTGTGGGTTGGTTTGTTTGTTTGTGAAGCTAAAGCTATGCAAAGCTCAGGCCTGCTGCTCCTCGCTGCCCGAGGCAGAGGTGTGCCAGACGTGCCCCATTTCGAGTGCTTGCAATTTCAGCATCTCCTTCTGGCTGTCCTTGGCCTGCAGCAGGAAAACGCTTTGCTGCAATTAAATGGGAATTAGCTAAAGATATATATATATATATAGATAACAGTTACTCACTTTAACCTCCTTGGTGGTCAGCACGTCCATTTTGTCATAGATGATGGCATGCAGACCCAATTCCTTAAGCAGCTTGATTGTGTCTTTGGAATTGTTGTCATCGCCCCAGCAGAAGAGCACCAGGCCACGCTCCTTTGCCAGATTTACCTAGAACGCCCGTTTAGGTAAAAGTCCAACAAAGGCCAAAGCTGCTCGGTGGCAGTTCACAGTTTACCTGGCTGGGATCACGCAGTAAATCCTCCGTATGCGCCACAATGCCTAGCAGCTCCATGGCCACCGCATGCCATACGGCCGTCTCCATTGCATTGCCACGTGGATCCATATACTTCTCGTACTTGGTCGTGTGGCCCAGGGTGAGGAACATGACCGGATAGCGATTCTGCTTGAAGCGCAGCATCGTGCATATGTCCGGATCAAAACAGCTAAACACGATGCGTCTGCTGCCCGCCTTGCGCAGCACCACATCCAAAATGCAATCGATATAGAGATTACGATCTACGACGTGCTCAAACTCCTCCTCCATGCGACCGTCCTGCAGGCGCTGCGACCATTTGATCTCTATATTAAAGCCAATATGTTCGTCCAGAGCATCGAGCACATCGGCCAGCTGCGGGAACGGCTGATGCTCCAGCAGATCGTCATTGTGAAAGGAGCGTGTCTCACGCGACAGCCCCTCGGCCGTGTGGTACACCTTCAGCTTCTTGAGCTGCTCTAGCGTCAGTTCACGCATGGGCAGCGACAAGAAGTCGTGCTCCTGCATGCTGCACTTGCTCTTCAGCGACACATAGATCATGAAATCGTGATAGACAACCGGCACCAGATCCTTGCTCAGCTGAACATCAAACTCCACCATGTCGGCGCCATGCTCGGCGGCGTTCTTCAGCGAGGTGATTGTATTCTCTCTGATCACTGCGTCCTTCGCCTGCAAAGATGATAGGTTAAGTAAATTGAAGTGTGAAAGGTGTTAAATTAATTTAATTATATTGTTGGTTTTTTTTTTTTTTTTTGTATTTAATTAACACTTCCACTTTAATGTACTGGATATAAGCTTTTAATTATATTTTATGTATACATTTTAATTTGTATATAAAATTGAAAATAAATATAAAATTTATTTATTTTTTAATTTTACTTTTTATTTAAATAAATTTTATATTTAATTAAATTTTACTTTTAAATTTGATCAATTTTGACTTTTCTATCAGTTGCTTTAATGGAGTTAATGGAATACTAAATTGAAGCTATGTTATATATAATACAATATTCCTAAATATGTTTCATTTGCATTAGATGTGCAACATAAACAGGCGACAGTCTTCAGATAAGTATATATAAAAAATATTACTCGAATGCTACTCATGATAAACTAACAATTATTTCTAATTTAGCTTTGATTAAATTATATTGACAAATTAATAGCCGCTTGGAAACAAAAGCAGGTCTCATGACAATAGAAGAGTCGAAACTTTTGCAGGTCTGCAGTAGTTTAGCTATTTATTAATTGTAACATCCTCTAATACTCCATCCATCTTCCCACAACTTCACAACTTCTCTCCCAGCTCCAATTTCAATTTTGTTTTTCTTCAAACTGGTTTCCTGCATAATGTAATCTGTTCAAAATACCTTAGGTTCATCAAATTGTACACATATATGTATGTATGTACGTATGTCTCTCTATGTGTCTTCACAAAACGTACTATAAAAGAGAGTTCATCATAAGAAAATCTATAATAATGGAAATCTATGTTTGGAAGAAGTTCACAATAGTGAGATTAGGTTGATAAATATTTGTGGTCAGTATTTGATTTAGGCACCTATAAGTATACAAAACCCACCTTGAAGCTGGTGCCGGAGCCACGATGGCCCACATCCAGGCCGGTCCACTTGTTGTTCCAGTAGCGCGTGTAGCTCACGCGCATATCCATGTGGGCACTGTGGGACGAGGGCTTGACTATCAAGTAGCCTAGTCGCATCATGCCCAGCGGCCGGTGGGTCTTGGCACAGGTAATAGGTAGCTCCATATTGCCCTCGGAACGCTTGAAGAGATTTGGCAGCACATAATGATAGCCCAGGTGATGCGGCGGTCCGTCCTCCCGTTCGACCTTCGACTTGTAGCTATACAGATCGACCAGATAGGCAGCATTGTCCAGATCAGCTACGGTCAGATGAAAGATGACCAAGTCAGTGGCGCTGCATGCGGTGCCGAACTGCTCCTGGGTGCGCACCTCGCAGCTGTCGGCGCTGAGGGTGACCACCTCGCTGAAGGCAAAGGCAGTGCTGTCGCCGCCATTTTCCCTCGTGTCATGCGTGTCATTCGATAGCGAATCCTCGAGCGTGCTGACAGGCGCCATCTCAGCACAGCCGGTGCTGGGTATGCGCAGATTCATGGGCGTCACCTTGACGTGCACCAGACGCCGCTTCATGCGCTGCTTCCAGGTGAACGGGGCATAAAAGAACTTCAGCTGGACCAGCGACTCCTTGGTCAGCCAGCCGCGATCCACTTTCTCCTTGCCATTGACACAGCCAAACGTTTCTTGGCACTCAGCCGGCTGCTCGTCCAGTTCCTTGATGCAACGTGGTTGAAGCTGCACTTCCCAGCGACGCACCAGCAGCTGCTCCGAGGCGGCATCCACCCCAAAGACCACATAGCGATACTCAGTGTTACAATGCCGCGGGATATACACCTGAGCTGTCCAGACGTAGCCATCCTCTTCCTCCTCCTGCGACTCCTCTCGAGTCATCAAAGCAGCGCCAGCATGCTTCCAGTTGCCCAGTGCCTCGCAGCTGCCCACAATGCCGAGCTGCTCACAGGCGGAGAGCTTCTCATTCACTCTCACTCGAAATGTCCATAGCCGATTGGTGCTAATGTCACCATAGATCCGCTGAGCAGTGGGCACTGCCTCTGCCACAGGGCACACAGACGGCGCGGCCATGGCATCCTCCTCGCAATCGTAAGATGGCTTCCAGCGTTCCATTTCCAATGAGTGTATTGAGTCTGTGGATGAACACAAAAAACTTTCACCTCTGCAAATTTGTGGATTTTTGTTGTTCCCCAAGGCAAGGACAGTGCAAAGTTCTTTACTGTCTGCAGTTGTTGTTGTTGCTGCGGCTGTTGCTGTGGTCGGCTTTACAGTTCCAAGTACATTTTGACATTTAAGATATGCCCCAACAGAGAAGACGAAGCCCCGGTCCGGTCCGACTGCTTGCTATCGAGCTAAAAACTGTTTTTGTGTTTGTTTTTTTTACTGCTGCATCGATGAGCAGCTGTTTTTCTTATATATTATGAACGCATGTCTGTCGCTCTTTGAGATATTGTCTGCTGCGTATGCTCCACTTTTTAATGATTATTTTATATGTGTATGTATCGCGAATATCACGAATTAACGTTATTAGCACTCAAACACAGACTGAGAGTTTGCAATGCATTAAATTGGAGCTGGGCGCAAGTAACAATATTTATGAAGGTTGCCTTCAAGACGGGCGTTGTGTTGACATCTTATAAAGTAAGTGACGTCATATTATTGAAAAGTTACAATATAATAACATCACTTACCAGATATTGTCTCTTTCATAGGATAAAGTTAATTTAAACCTAATATAGTTATATAACTCATGTAATTCTAGCCAAATATCTCAATAACGATACTTAAGTATTTTTTTCGTGACGTCACAACTGCTGTGTTACCCCTATTGTTACCTTTTACTTTTCTTGTTCCAAGCACGACCATTTTGAGTAGAGTTGCCAGACTTTATATTTTATAGCAGCCAGCTTTAGACAGACCTACATTTGTTTTGGCGGGAACTTTACACACTTGTTTTTTGTTTATCATTTGCCGCTGGCTGTTTTTAATTTACCTCTCTCAAAATGGATCAATATCCTGATGAGAATGAAGAGTTTGAGCTGCAGTACCAAGACGAAATGGAACTGCTGGAGGACATGCCACACGAGTACGATGCCATCGACAACGGGCCCAGCACATCTCGTCAGGCAGCAGCTGCACTCGAGCAACAACAACAAAAGGGGAACACTACGATTGCTGGGCTCAAGGATGTCTCGCGCTTCAGCGACTCAACACTAAACTCGCCGCACTTGTCACAGATTACATTTGGCGCCAGTCAAAGTGATGCTGGTGGCGGATCAGTAAATCGTCGTCTCTTTGGCACGCCCAGAGGGCCGGCAGGGGGACGCGGTTGCTCGACGCCCATGCAGCGCATGCCGGCCATAGAGGAAGTACTGACTCCCACTGTCGACAAGACAGCACCGTTGTTAAATGCCGCCGCAGAGCAGCTGCAGGAACTGGGCCTGCGTGGCACTAACAAGCGACGCCTGGAACGAGATCTCTTCGGAGACATCGATGATCTGTATCACGAGAGCTACGAAGATCCCATGGTGAAAAAGGCGCGCACGGAGGAGCAACGCGACAACGAAGCCATCGAACGCATCCTGGAACTGAGGCGCAAAATGCGAGAATCCACCAAGACGGTGCGCCAGGATGAGGTCTCGCGTCTGCGCGCGCTGCACGACTTCAAAATGAAGAATCTCTCGTACGACATACCCACCTGGCCATTCCTAGCACTACAGCGTAGCGATCTGGAGCGGCTCTATGTGCGCTTTCACTCGGAAGACTATGAGCATCGGCAACTGGAGCTGCTCAGCGCGAGGGGCAACCTAGCGGGCAGCCTCCTAGGCGAGGCCAAGCAACAGATCTGGCAGGAAGCCAACGAGCTGGTGAGTTAGGCTAAGCCTAAAGGTTAACACTCCTCTAACCATCTCTCATTCCAGGTGCTGCGTCGCATGGCACCGCCAACACAACTCGTCAATCCCGCGCCGGCTTTGCCCAGTGTAGACACGGGTGGCCTTTGGGTGGACAAGTACAAGCCGCGTAAATACATAGATCTGCTCTCGGATGAGATGACCAATCGCAGCCTGCTTTATTGGCTTAAGATGTGGGACAAGGTGGTCTTCGGCAAGCTCTTCCACAGCAAGCAGGAGCAGCAGGCAGCCAACACTGGAGCAGCTGCTGGCCAACAGTTGAACAGCTTCAACAAACGAACAGGCAAATTCGAATCAAACGGCGGCTGGCGTCAACGCAAGGCGCGTCAAGCGCTGAACACCAATGTGGATGAGCTGGGCAGACCCATGCAAAAGGTAGCACTTCTCTGCGGTCCTCCAGGTCTGGGCAAGACCACCCTGGCGCACACAATTGCCCGGCATGCCGGCTACAATGTGCGCGAAATAAACGCCTCCGATGATCGCAGTCCAGAGGCCTTCAAGCTGGCCCTGGAGAACGGCACACAAATGTCGTCGGTGCTGAACGAGGACAAGAGACCCAATTGCATTGTGCTGGGTGAGTTGAGGCTTCACTTGCTTCGAATTCAAATTTGTAAAACAAACTTTCTTTCAGATGAAATTGATGGCGCACCACGTCAGTCCATTGAGTATCTGGTTAAATTTGTCAGCGATGGCATCTTCAGCAAGGTCAAGTCCAAGGGTGCCAAGGCGGAGCACAATGTGCTGCGTCGTCCCATCATCTGCATATGCAATGACATCTATGATCCCGCGTTGCGACCACTGCGTCAGATTGCCTTTGTAGTCAACTTTCCTCCCATCGATGCTGCGCGTCTAGCCGAGCGGTAGGCGAATGATGAATTGCCAAGTGTTATCCAGACTTAATTTAATATTTTTTTTAATGTCGCAGATTGCTACAAATTTCGCACAAGGAACACTTGAAAACGGACTTTGGCGCTCTGATCTCTTTGGCTGAGAAATCGGGCAACGATGTGCGCAGCTGCATCTCTTCTATGCAGTTCTTCAAGTAAGCTCGGAATGAATGAAGAGAACAAGAGAAGGTGGATTAGACAGTGCATAAATACAGCCGGTAGATCACAAGAACTAAGTGGGAAAAGTGAGAGGAAGACTCTACATGTGATAGGAGATGAACTATATTTAATATATATATTTATACAGCTGGTTGATCAAGAGAACTAAGTTAGAAGAGAGCGTGAGTTAGACTCTATGAAGAGTGGAAGTGTATGAGGCAATGCATAAATACAACATAGCAGATAAAGAGAACTATGATTGAGAAGTGAGCGCAAGGCTATATATAGAGATCGAGTGCATAAAGCAACACATAGCAACAGCACAGTAGATCAAGAGAGCTAAGGCAGAGCAGCGAGAGCAACACATTACAGGCGTGCAGCTGCTTATGGTACTCATACACATATGAATGTTTCGAGCTGAGTAAATACAAAAAAATATAGATAGCTTAAATAATTTTCTATAAAATGAGACTTTTTAGGTTTAAAATAATTTTTTTTTAATTAATATAATAATTTAATTAATACAGTAATAGAACTTTTGCAGTAGCCAACTCTAACTACTATATATACAGAATATTTTACGGAATATTAAATAATAGCTTATAATATAAATTTGCTATTCTGAATATATAGTTTAAGCTTAAATATTGTATTTATTTTATTTGATCATATTTTATATTCACTAATTTTACTTATTAATTTTAATACCTTGCAGCGCTCAAAAGCATTGCCTAACGCTTCAGGATGTGCTCAATAATAATCTGGGTCAGAAGGATCGGCATCAAGGCCTGTTCGATGTGTGGGGCGCTATTTTCAGGGTGAGTTTACATGGGTTATATATTAATATATAAGTTTATATATAAATGTATAGATTTATATGTTTATATATCAATTTATATATACAAATACCGATCTTGTTAATAAGACTTGATAATCGAGGCATTTTGTTAAAAAAATACTCTTAAAAAAAAATTAACAAAAATAAACATATATAAATAAATATATATATATTATATAATATATAAATATATTTAATATTTTAAGATCTACTAAGCCTTGATATATTACTATATATACACCTAGAAGGTATTAACATACCCATTCTAAATTCCCTTCAATTCATCTTAAATCTCATTTGACTTTAGCCAAATCTAAGAGACTGTCAGACCTACTCATACGCACATTTATTCTCTATACAAAAGAAACTATAAATAAAGTATAATCTTCCTTCTTTCATGCACAGATACAACGGCCAAAGAAGCAGCTGCAACAAAGCAGCTCGAACAATGCGGAGGAAACGGCTCAGGTGACCATGACGAACATGTCCGTGGCAACGCGAGTGCGCAATGTGCTCGACGTGGTGCACTCCAGCGGCGATTACGAAAGGTGCGCAGACACTTGGACACGCTTACACTATCCAACTCATTTAAAATTCTTTTAGGCTGGCTCAAGGCGTCTACGAGAACTATTTGCAGCAAAAGATGCCAGATCCGAACTTTACGGGCATCTGCGAGGCGCTGCAATGGTTTTGCTTCGCGGACACGCTGCAGCACCAAATCGTACGGCAGCAGAACTACAGCATCTATCCATATTTGCAGTACGGGTTTGTGGTTTGGCATTTGCTCTTTGCCACACTGGCCTGGCCGAAAATTGCATTTCCCACGCGCGGCTTTGAGGTAGGCAAACGATGATGCGGCCGACTGGCTGGCTGGCTGGCGCTCGGCCCCGGGTCGCATCATCCATATTTCTTTTCATTTTGGCATGTAAGCAGTGGGTTCTTTGAGCCAGCCTCATGTATTATGCAATCCTCATTAGCTGGGGCAAACAAGCCTGGCGAGGGCCACAGAAAAGTGCATAATCAACACAATCAAGCCTTGTAATTTCTTGTGCATTATGTGCCTCAAATGCAATCACAAGATTAATGAGAGTTCTGCATAGATTTCGCACTGTTTACACTGGCCGCCATTCAGTTTGCTCTCTCAGACTAATGCGCTAACTCTCTCTCTCTCTCTCTTCCTCATCATAGTTCAATCAGAAGTCCACGAACCAGCGCAACATCTTTCAGGCGTTACGCAAAGGCGTCACAACCTCAGCACAAGGCGTGGGTCAGGGCAGCATTCTACTGCTGGATACGGTGCCCCTGCTGAAGCGCATTCTCTCGCCACAGCTACGCTCGGTGGCTGTTCAACTCTTATCCCAAAAGTAAGTGAGCAGCCAAAAATATTTAATGATAGCTCGAGAGAGCATCGAGTGATATAGGCGAGAGAGTCTGTGGAAATTTTGAAACTTGTCAAGTATAAGAATGATATAAAATCTGATTATAAAAGCTAGTCAACACCAAGATATATATATATATATATATAGGTATTGGTTAGACTTAAGCAAATATATTATATACCCCATAGAGAAGTTATCTAAAGGATAGAGATCAGATTTTTCTTCTACTACTATATTACCTCTTAATATATTTTAAAATTATAAATCCTCTCTTTTCCTTATTATAATTAGCGCTAATAATTATAATTATATTTACAATTCAATTAAAATTTGTGTAATTTCTCCCATAGAGAACAATACGATCTGCGTCACACGATTCAAGTGCTGGTTGATCTTGGGCTGACCTTCGTGCAAGTCAAGTCGGCGGAGGGCCATTATGTGTTTCAGACCGAGCCGGACTTGGATACGCTGTGTGGCTTTCCAGGTGAGGTCAATGCACAGCTGTGCTTAGCCGCATTATCAAAGAATTAATGAGCTTTATATTATAGGCTTTCCTGGACTGACGCTGCCCTACTTCAGTCGGCAGCTGATAGCACGCGAGGTCGATCTGGAGCGCATACGACGCGCCGCGCCCAAAAGTGGCGAGGCAGATGCCGCAAAGAGTACAACGCCAGCGACTGCTGCGCCCGGCTCCAAACAGAAACCAATTGCAGCGCGTCTGCCAAATCATTTGCAAACATTGAAGCCAAAGCAAATAAGCGACTTCAATGCACCGCCCAAGCAGCAGGTGAGCTGGAACTGGAGCTGCTCTTCATATATTCTTGGCAATTTGCATGCCTTGCATTTACTTAGCAGCAATTCTGTTGCAAATTTTTGTGGCGCAGCTTATTGAAATTTAGCTTGGCCAAATTGCCACAGCCACTCATCCGCAAAGCTGCCATCGACTTGGAGTCCCTCCGTCGCGCTGCTGCCGCAAATCCTGTAAAAGCTAATAACCCATAAGGGGATTCGACTGCCCATTGTCTTCGGGGTCGTAATGTGGGATCAGCGCAAACGAACATTTATTGCCAATCCTAAACGAAAGCGACTGCCGACAACAACAACAACAAGAACAACAACAAAATGTCCCTTTCGTTTGGGGTTGTGCATTTGTTTAGGGGTTGCTTTTCGCCAATTCTCTACATTTCTCTCACTTAGACCTGAAGCTTTTCCTTATTATTATATGGCAAATTTCATTTTTTTCGCTTTGTTTCCCTTTTACATTATTATTTAATTATGAAATTATTTTGCTTTTATATTTCAACAGCTTACGAAAGACTTCTTTGGCCGCATTACGCACAAGACAACAGCAGCAGCTGCAGCAGAGGAAGGTAACCTAATGGCGTAGACTTTGCCCTGAACTATACTTATATATTTTTTAATATGTAAATATTTTGTTTACAGTTAAAACTGATGCAATTGTTAAGAGTCCCATATGGTATCGCTATAAGGAGGGCTTCAACAATGCTGTGCGAAAAGATGTGCATCTAAATGAATTGCTTTAAGAGAGAATTAATTACAGTTTATTATTGTTATTATTAAAAATATATTTATTAATTAGCTGATAATGGATGATTTTTTTAATAACATTTAATTTGTTAATCAGAATTCAGCAAGAATTGTAAATTTAGTATATTCTGCATATAATACATATGTATAATATAAGTAAAGTGAATCAGTGTGAGACAGTTAAAGCCCTTTGGGTATGTGGAGCCTGTGAAATCTCTAAGCCTGAGTCAATGCTTGCCAAAGGAAAATCTTCTACTAGCAATGCACAATTCTTGAGAAATTTTTAATGAAAATCATAAAAAGTTATTAAATTTGATATGTTAATTTATGTTAATATTAATATATATATTTATTTAATTTTATTATTTTTTAAATATTTATTTTTTAATTTTAAAATATTTTATATATATTTTTACTCACTATTTATTTTACCAAACGCTTATAACTTTTCCTGGCTCTCCGAAACTCTTCATTATTTACAATTGCTTTTGAGCCACGCTCTATATGTAGCTTCAGAGATCTTTGGCATGCATTCATTGTGGCACACAATCTGGAGTCACATGCGTTCCCTTTTGACATAGGACTGTCGCATGGTAGAGCTTATCGCATCCGTGGACTATCGACAGCTTTGTGTGTGTGTGTGTTAGTGTACAATTGACTGTGGTGTGTGTGAGGTGTTGCTGCTGCCAAGTTTGGCGTTGCTCTGGCAACACTTATATATACTCACTCACTCACTCGCTCTCTCAGTAGTCAGCGGGTGGTACTGTGCTCTATATACTATCAGTCAGATGTCGCCGCTGAAGCCTTTGTTGTTGCTGCTCGGCTTGCTGGGATTTGCTCAGATTGAGGCACGTTATGTGCCCGGCATGCCAAGTGAGTGGGTGGAGAAGAGTCGTTTAACTGCATTCACTAATTGGTTTTGATTTGATACACAGATATTTGCATGAAGCCGCCGCCATTCTCAGAGGGTATGTGCACCATTGAGATCGAGGGCTTCTACTACGATCCGGCCACGCTCGACTGCCAGATGTACTCGATTGGCGCATGCCGCCTGACGCCCGGCCAGAGCTTCGGCAGCCAGGCGGACTGCGTGGCGACCTGTGTGCTCGGCAAGCGCCGCAGTCCCGATTACTATAGGAATGAATGAGAAATGTTGAGACGAATAAGAATAAACCGCATCTCTGTCTATTACTATAAAAAACAAACTGCGTCTGATTCTTATCGAGCCCCGGTGTTAATCACCGCCCTGACCTGTGACGTAATTGTTTATTTCCAATGAGCATCTGAAACGTGCTTGACTTTGTCTTCTTGTGGCATGTTCCAAGCAGCAGCCTAATTAATTGCTTTACTTAGTCGAGGCTCGAGCCATGCTTGCGTCAGCTCGAAATGCGCTCACTAGAATGAGGGTATTATAGTTTGATTTGCTAGCGATACGAGAGATTAGTCAATTTGACATGGACTGGGCTTTGATTCAAATATTTTATATAATTGAATTTAATAATACTTGTTCTACAATTCATAAGACAGTTTAAAATTTATTTTGAAATCTTATGAAAGATATCTAAAAAAAAATATTCCATAATTATTCCAAAGGGAAAAAATCTCTTTAAAATATTGAACATTGTAACAATAATATATTACAAATATTTATTTAATATTTTTTAAATATTTTCTTTTTTATCACAAATTTTCAAATATTAAATTATTTCATAATAATATTTTTAACATATACATTGTTTAAAGGAAATAAATCTTAAGAATATTTTTAAAATATTTAAAATATAAAATATTTTCATTTAAAATATTTAATATTGGAAAAATATTTTCAAATATTTTGATAATTTTATTTAGTAGAGATATTATAATTTAGTAGAGATATTATAAAAAACGTTTTGAAAAAGAAATGTATTTTGTATAATTTATAAGAAAATCTTAGTAAGCGTAGTCAAGCTTCGTTGTTAGATAGCCCTGGAACTGGCTAGTGGGCTGGCCTTCTGCAACAGGCATTCGCCGGTTTCAGCCGGAATTCCAACCCCCAAGCAGCGATCCCCAGGCAGAGACCCAGCTAGCTCTGAAGCTCTCATCAGCTCGTCCGTCAGCTTCGTCAAATCGTCAGCTCCATGCATATTATCAACAACGCACATGCAGGCAACGAGACATCGCAGACTAACTCACAGTGTTGTTGTGGGTGTTGTTGTTGCTGTTGTGGTTGTTGTGGCGTTATCAGTTAACGGCAGCGTCAGCAGCGGCTATTGGCAGAGCGCAACCTGATTACGAATCTGTTTGCCTTTTGTTCGAGGTTTCGAGTCGAGTTTGCGACAGCAGCAAAGCAATAGCTCAGCCAACGATCAAATGTGGCGCAAGACCCATTTTCATATTCATAGCCAAACATTGTGAGTTCGTAGCAAAGAATCATTTCATATAGCTAAAAGGTGACCGGAACAAGTCGTATAAAAAGTTAATCTGCAAGTGTGCCAAAAGATTTTTTGTGTGTCGTGGAATATTTGACTGTGGTCTGTGTGTGCCCTGTGGCTGTGTGGCTGTGTGGCTGTGCGCTGAACTTGCGTATTAAAAAACTCATAAATTGCACAAGAAGACGAGAAGGCATATCAATAGATCGCCATATACAATATATACTGACAACTGCTGCGCTTCAATATATGGCGGGAGGCAGCTGCCACTGCTGCGCATTTGTCTACAACTTCGTCGCAGCGACAGTCGACAGGGCATCTATGGAAAGGCGGATGATAGCTGTGCCAGCCACAGTACAGAGCTGAATTTCACCAGGAGCTGAGCACGAAGAGGAGACCACAAGAAATATATATCAGAATATTAGTCCTGCAACCGATTTGGCCAAGATGAACGCCTCGACGAGAAGCAGACAAATCCCGCTGCTGCTGCTGCTGCTGGCCGTGTGCCTCGAGTGGCAGTTGGTTGTGGCACGCACACGTAAGTCTCAACTAACTAACGAAATTCACTTATGCCTCAGAGTCTAACTTGAGTTTGTGGCGCAGGTGATTTATGCCTGGTGAAGCCCAGCACGAGCAGCTTGTGCGTCCCTTCCACGCTGGGCATATACTATGATGTGGAGACGCAGCACTGCCACTACATGGGTTGCAACAGCAAGCGACTGTTTGGCACGCTGGAGGATTGCGAGAAGATCTGCAATAATGCGCGACACATCAAACGGCGCAATAACAACAAAAGCAATCAAACCACAAATTGAATATAAGCACTTGCAATAGCACCAGCTGTAGTTCTTATTAACATCAATGATCGGTCAACAACATCAATCAATCCTCATTCAGCTAACAGCTACTATCAGTTATCAGACATCACGGCAGCTATACTCGCAGGCGGCCTTGCTGTCAAACCGATTCTCGTTGCCCCCACAGCCGCCATAGATGAAGGCCTCGCAGCGACGCTCGAGCGGATTGTAGGCGTAGCTCTCCACATAGCCAAAGCAGCGGCCGCTGACCATGGGCTGCAGGCACAGCTTAACTGCAACATGTTCCATATTATTTGCCAATTTATGGACCATCAATTTGAGCCTTACCACGTTTCGAGGCGCCATCAACTTCACCCAGATGCAGGAGCGCTGGGAGCAGCACCAACAGCAGCTGCCATAGCCAAAGCATTCCGTACGACCGACTCGTTCTTGGGCTAACGACTCACTAACCGCGCTTCGACAATTGTTTGTTGTTTCTTTTTTTTTTCAAATATATCTTTTGCCTAACCAAGATTCAACATTGACCAAGTTAAATGCAAAGGCGGCCATAACGACAGTCAACTCACCTACTTCACGTTCGAACTGTACTTTTTTAAGCATCACAAACATTGTTTGTTCTAGCCTTAGCTTAGATCATCTATTTATTTTATACACTAACGATTAGATTAAATTTTAAGACGATGTACTATATAGTATATAAGGTTCATAAGTTCTATATTGTTAGCATATAATATTAAATATCATGTATATAGCTAGTGATCAGTCTTTTATTTCAAGCTTCTTTAAAATAATTTTATTTTCGAGTATTTACTTATAATGGGGCGTAAGTAAATATTTTAAAATTGCTAAAAAAGGACTTTTAAATATTTTCTGTTTTTTTTTTTTTTTTTTGTTTAATTGTTTTAAAGTTTTTATTAGCTGAAATGCTCACTGACATTTCCAGTTTCAATTGGCTTCAAAGGTTTATAGATAAATATTTGTTAATCTTGATTAAAATAACTTGCGTCTATAACAATTATATCATCTAAATACTAAAACTAAAATAAAGAATAATAGTCTTGAAATACTATTTCAACTTTGACTGAATGGCGTATAGTTTCAAATGCATTCGGACTGAAAAATGTTAAATATAATAAAAAATACTTATGAAAAAATATAAGAAATAAAGATATTCAAAGTCCTTAAAAAATTATAATAACTAATATTATTGATAATATTAATACAATAATTACTTAAGGAAATAAATATATAATATTATATAAAAATATAAAATTAAATATAATTAAAAATAAAAAAAATATATAATTTCCTAAAGTTTGGTGAAAATAATTCAATTAACTTAAAATTCAAATTTATTTATTAATAAATATTTATTAATATATAAAGTATTTTTTTGCCTGTAAAAATTGTCTATAGTCTTAAGAAGTAAGAATCGATGAACAGATTTTGTTTTTCATGCTCACTTTCAATATTCACATAGTAATTTAATTAATTTAGTATTTAATTTACTCTCCCATAAATGTTGCAATACAAATTTTTTTTTCGATACTTAAATGTATCTCAGCTAACTACTGAGAGGCTCTGCTTTCCGGCCAATACCCTACGTTCATAACACTTATAGCTCACGGCGTCGCAGCTCACACGAAATGACGTAAAACTTTTGCAGTGGCAACAAAATAAAAACATGTTCCGCATATCAATGACAGCAGCAACGACTACAGCAACAGCTTCAGATAGAGATACAAAAAATTGAAGTTGATTTTGCTGGTGGAATTTCCAATACATTTGCAAAAAAAAAAATAAAAATAAAAATGAAAACAAAACAGAACTAGCTGGGCTTTCAGTTTCAACTGATGTCGTTTACGCGCTGTCTCATGCATATGCTAATTGAGATACAGAGACAGAGATACACTTGGGACTTTGGCTATACAGTTGAAGCGCACAGGCAGCTATGAGTAAGTTAATTGAATGAAGTAATGAATGCAGGGTCGAGAGAGATACACAGTGGAACAGTGAGAGAGACAGTTGAGTTGCTTCGGCTGCAGCTCTCAATTCCGAGCTGTGTCTAATTTAGTAATTAAACGCAGTTTTGGATGACGAGCGGCGCAATTAATGTGTCTCGCCTGGGCAGCATTTCAATTATTTCGGGCAAATTAAACAGTTAACTGAATTGTCACCACACGCACAGAGAGCGATAGAGAGAGAGAGAGAGAGAGAGAGAGAAGTAGGCACGTAGACATCATTTCGGCCATTCAATCAGCCAAATTTTCGTGTGCCACCCACGCTTCACATATGCTTCTGTGTGCTGAGTTGGACTAATGAATAAATAGCACGACTGTTGACTGCACTCCTCCTCATCATCATTATCATCATCATTGCCATCAGCATCATCATAATGTTCTTCGTCGTTGTGATTAGCAGCATAGTTAAGTGCTAATTCAATTTGCCCTGTGCATTAACACCTAGCTAACGTTTTTGCCCAGCCTTAGTCTGTTTGCCACGCCCACAACTGTTAGGCATTCAGTCTAATTATCAGCAACTGGCCTCTCCCAATGACAAATGCATTATTAATGCGCCCTGCAAGGTGCAACACTTGAGGCCTACTTAAACTTAGTAATTGCTGTCAAACACGTGACTTACTTCGAAGAAACGAATTTCTTATGCAAATTACCGCATTGCCCGGAAAATTCTATTTCATTCTCTGTGTGTGTGTGTGTGTGTGTGTGTGATTAAAAAAATCAAGTAATAGTTATAAAATGATTATTGCGTCGCAAATTACTTTACTTTGTCCAGGAATGAATTACATGGAAATTAAAAATATATTCAGTCGACAAAACAGGCACAAAATAACTGAAGCGCGGCATAGGTAGTCGACCATTTGGTTACTACGTAATCAGATATCTTCGGAATATTCGAATATATGGAATGTTTAAATCTATAAAAGCTTTCATAGTTGGTAAATGTAAAAATAAAAATAAAAAAATAAAAATAAATATACAATTATTAAAATATATATTTTAATATGAATATATGCTTATCATAAAAAATAATTTCATTAAATATATTTTTTCAATTTATTTATTTTTTTTATTAATAATATAAACAAAAATATATTTAATTAGCTTTTACGATTATCAAAGCTACATTATAATATAATATAATACACATATATAGATGCTTATGTATATGTGTGTGTATTTCCAAATTTTGATTTCGAACACTTCGTTTACACAATTTGAGCTAAACATCTCGCTTAACTGAAACTCACACAGACAAACACACACACAAAAGCTCGTTAGATAGCTTTGGACCCAAAAAAATATAGATTCAGTTGTCATTTGTAGTTATTAACGCGCAGTTATCAGCGATCACAGAATGAAACAAATGATGAGAATGGCCCAATTTCTGTGCTTGGCCGCAATAGTTTTGCTCGGGCTCGCACAGCTGCCTCAGGCAGTGACCAAGCAGCTTGCACAGGTCCCACCAGAGGTGGGTGGCACCAGCACCACCACCAATGTCAAATGCCTGCAGCGTATGTCAGAGGGTCCATGCAGAATGCATATAAAGAGCTATTACTACAACATTGAGCAGAACAGCTGTGAGGAATTTATTTACGGCGGCTGCGCGGGCAACGACAATCGCTGGGTCTCCCTACAGGCGTGCCACGATACATGCCTGAGCAACTAGTCTCTGAGTCAGCAGCAGCTCCATGGCCATACTTTGTGCATACGAAATAAAATATCTATCTAATGTTTGTTCACATTATTTGCAAAAATATCGAACCACAGACGATCTACTTTACGCTCTATTACCATACGAAACCAGCTTGGGGTTGGTAAACAAGATGTTCCGCTTACTGCCTAATTTAACTGGAAAGGCGGATTTGTGCTTATTTGTATTTGCCCTTCTCATAACAATTTGTGAATTCTGCGTAATATTCTGATAATGATTGTTAACTTGGCTAGTAGAAATACTCTAACATATAGCGAGTCTGTAAAGTTTGACCTTAAGAGGAGAAGGCTCTTGTCGATGGAGTAAAAACTAAGCAACATGTAATGAGAAATAGAGCAAAACGAGAATAGAGATATGTAAACAATAGAATAGAGATATGTCAAACAAAATCGGAGATAGAACTAAGCAGATTGCCAGTAGAATTTGGTTATGTATGAGAATTGCAAAGAAGGGCATTATTTTCAATATATATATATGTATATATATATATATGTTTTATATCCATTTTTATAGCTTCTATTATATACAAATTTGCATGCAGAGACACATGTACATACTTTAATATCTATGGATAAATACTATTATATATACATAAATACTATTATCATGTATATTAAAGTATACACACGTGTCTCTGCATGCAAATTTGTATATAATAGAAGCAGATATAAATGGATATAAAACATAGACTATACATATAGATAATACCGGAACTACAATACAACTTTTGATATTTTATAGCTTCCTGATTATAGTTCCCATTTTCTACATAATATTAAATCGATAAAAATTTAATTTAATATAAAAACTAATATTTAGATTAAATATAGAATACATTCAAAAGTCTTAACTGATTAATCTAGGCAATATCTTAAAATTAACTAATTAATTAATAATAGTATGATATATGAGTATAATTTACCACTTTAAAAAAAACTTTAAAATTGTTCCATTGAACTGCATAGATAAATAAAAAATACTTTTAAAAATCCCCTACGATTCCGTATTCACATTAAACTAAATCTGGCAACTATATTTTAAGTAAATGATATTTTATATTCGCGATATGGATCGTTTCGTCATGTATGCCGTGACAATTGTTTATAATATGAGCACAATGTACGTCAAAATAAATTTGGGAACTCGCGACAGCTGTGCGGAAGTAGCATATGATATAGCTAGAACTGAAATATCATAAAACTCAGAAATATTAATAGGTGCGTTGAACTGCAACCGAGGCAGGTGAGGACGTCAAAAACTGACAACGAGACACTGTGATTTACATGCCTTGACGAATGACTCGAGCAAATACAATACCCTAACGAATTAACTACGACTACGTGCGGCGCGGGCCAGTTCATTTATTTCGGCTTTGAGTATTTAAGGCAGGTTTAATGCCAGAGCTGGCATCATTCGCGATAAAGAAACTGAAACAAAATGTGCTACAAGCTGTCACTAGTTGCGCTCAGTGTAGTCCTTGGCGCCTTGAGCGTACACAGCGCCGCTGTGGGCCAGCTGGTGGTGGAGAAACAGCAGTTGGAGGGCCAGACAACGGTGCAGCCGGCCGTGGACGAGGCGAGTGTGCCCGAGCAGTGCCATCAACCCAAGGAGACGGGCCGCTGCTTTGCGCTCTTCTATCGCTTCGCCTACAATCTGGATACGCACGCCTGCGAGGAGTTCGTCTACGGCGGCTGCGCCGGCAACAGCAACAACTTCGAGTCGAAGGCAGAGTGCGAGAAGTTGTGCCTTGGCAAGGCATCCGAGACCTCAGTGACTGCAGCATCCGCGACTGAGCAGAGCACAGAGCTGACTACGGAGCAATCGCAACCGGCAGATACGACAAGCAGCGCAGCGGCCTAATGGGAAGAACCCGGATAGTGTCTATATATAGTATAGCATATAAGTATAAGTATAATCGACCCTCGACTAAAATGATAGAATCTCCTCTACACCTGATGCAGCTTTAGCTCCAGGTCCGGCACCCACAGATAGAAGGTCAAATTTATATGAGTTGTGCCAACTTTGTAGCTGAAAATAAATAATAATCATAATAATAAATAAATCGTGTTGATTATTCAATATAAAACTTATCTCATTTTTCGAATTACGCTCAGCTACGCTCGATCCTCTCCTGCCTCAGCCTCAGCTATTTATTGAACATTTTACGAGCAATTGTTAATGAAACTTAGCTTAATTTCTACACAAACACAAGCAAATGGGCTTGCTGATAAGTTTCATTGAGAACGTGTAGCCCCAGACTGGTATAAATCATTGCGTTGTGCAGCGAGTTGAGTTAGTTGTTCGCTAGAAGCCCTAAAATTATACAAAATGAAATTCGCAGCAGTACTTTGCGTATTCCTCGCTCTTTTCGGCATGTCCCTCGCTTTGAAGGATGGTAAGTCCAGCGGGTGACTGATCCTGGCAGAGTCAACTAACTTTTATTTAATACTCAGCCATATGTGCCCTGTCGCCAGCAAGCGATGGCAACGGGCTGATCAAGTGTGCCGCC
Source organism: Drosophila fulvimacula (assembly GCA_035045555.1). NCBI lineage: Eukaryota > Metazoa > Arthropoda > Insecta > Diptera > Drosophilidae > Drosophila > Drosophila fulvimacula. Next base: position 1,349,855 of record JAWNOX010000197.1, read on the forward strand.
TTTATGCCCAAGTGGACGTACTACCCTGAGGATAATGCATGCAGGAACTTTATCTATGGTGGCTGCGGCGGCAATGACAATCGCTTCGACACCCAGGAACTGTGCGAGGCAAAGTGCAAGGAGTAGACTTACGTAAAGCAAATACGATGATGTGAATAAATCAAATATTTTAATGAAATTGAGAGAGGTGCTTGTACCTTGAAAACGTGGAAAATTATTAAACCTTTCAATACAATTCGATGCGGCTTTACTTCGATTTGGTTTATAAATGTGGACAAGTATATAATATTGTGTTTAGTTAGTTAATTTGATAGTCATTAGATAGAAGCCCTAAGATATATACGAGATGAAATTTGCAGCAGTACTTTGCGTAATCCTCGCTCTCTTTGGCCTGTCCCTCGGTTTGAAGGATGGTAAGCCCAGCGGTTGACTCTCACTGTTATCAGCCGCATGTGGCCTGGCGCCAGCAGTAACTTCCTACAAGGGTTCACAGTGTCTTGCCCGCATGGAACGTTGGAGCTACTATACTGAAGACAACACATGTCGGTTTTTATACCCTGAACCCATTGAAAATGGGAAATCAGGGTACAAGTTTTTGTGAAAATGTATGTAACAGGCAGAAGGAGACGTCGCAGACCCCATAAAGTATATATATTCCTGATCAGCTCGATGAGCTGAGTCGATATAGCCCTGTCCGTCTGTCCGTAGGTATGAATGCGCTGATCTCGTAAACCACAAAAGCTAGAGATCTGAAATTTGGCATGTATACTCGTGAATACCATACGCAGTACAAGTTCGTTTTTTTCGATAACTCATCCCGTTTTTTTCGAACTATCGATATATTTCGATAAATTTTCTTTCATCTATGGGACCCATTAAAACTAGAGACTTCAAATTTTTTGTGCATATAGGTGTAGTGAATGCGGACATTTTGTGGTTTTTGGATTTTGGGTGCCACGCCCCCTTCGCCCCCAATTTGGAAAATCCGTATTTCAAATACTAGAGACTTGTGCTTTGGCAAATAGACTCATATGAATGCCATAATCACACTGTGAAAATTAAGCAGTTAACGATTTTCCAGATGCTAGTAAGAATACAAAAGATTTCTCCAACTGCTATCGCTAAACAAATTTTCAGAGGTTAGCGATAGCAGTTGGAGAAAGGGGTTCCGGCGGCTATTTAATTTATTTATTTAATTCAGTGTAGTAAATATAAATTATATAAATTCTACATTTCACACTAATAATTTGAATCGACGTTACTGAGCCTTTCGTAAAGCAGTTGATCTGTAACCAGAACTTGATAGTTGTGATCGTAAAGAAAATGCAAATCCCTTTAGCCTACCCGTTGCTTTGATTACTATTTCTCCGAGCCTTGGAGACCGTAATTGATTAATTTCAAGTTCCAATGGATATTGATGATGATATAATTCCCATTCTGCAGCTTACTGTGATCTGCCGCCTGAAGACCATAGAATATGCGAATTTCCCAAGGATAGTTGGAGATATTATCCAGCAGAGAATGACTGTAGATATTTTAAATTTAACGGATGCAAAGGTGTTATCAATGTCTTCAAGATCAAGGATAATTGCCTATCCAGTTGCAAGTCGTAGATATTCTGTGCCTCGCACATATCGTAAGAATATATCGTAAAAAACGTAATAGTTATATAAGAATACTGAAATTGCAATTCAAATTAAATTGTTAATAAATAATGTGCTACAAATGCAAATTTCCACAGAGCGTGTTTAGTAAATAAAAACAAAATCATTTTGTTCTCAGTTCTGGGAAGTGATTGATGTTTGTCAACAGTTCGGGGAATTCCTGAAAAGAATCCGAGATATCAAATTCACTGTTGTGGTCATAGAAAAGTAAACAAAAGCAAACGCACAATTGAGACAACAACTTATACACCTCATTCACAGCATGAACAGAGTATATGCATTGAAAATTATAATTCCGAAATTTTTCTAGAAAGATGAATAGGAAAATTTTAATGTGTAACAGGTGCTTGTATCTTATATATATATTTTAAATATTTTTACAAATATTTATATAAAATAATATTCTCTTATTAAACAGTAACATCAGCTTGTAGTCGGGCAGTCCCCACTCACTTCATATTGTTTTGTTTGCTATACTTAGTTTGTTTTAGTTACAGTTTTTAGTTGCAGATTTCAGCTGTTATGGAATTAGTGCATTTTCTTTGTTTAAAACAGGCTGCTTAGTAATCATTTTCTAATACTCTACCAAAAGGTATTAGTTCTTATTAGAACTTATGTATTTATATGTATATTTCGTTCTTTCGTTTTATAATAAATTTTTAAAAATTATATTAAAATAATTAAATTTAAAATATAACAAATAAAAAATTATATTTCATTCTCAACAAAAAATTTTAAGAAATTCCAAATGAATTAGTTTTTGTTATTACATCTAAAACAAATCATAGGAAAGAGTATATAATAGTGCTGCTAAATGGAATTCAGTTAGGAAAAATATAAAAGCATTAAGTGCAAGCTTAAGTCAGTTTAGTCCAATTCTGGCGTCCAATATTCAAAGTTAACCTGTTGTTCAGAAAATTAGCATCAATTCGTATAAAAATGAATTTTTTTCTATTGCTTGTTATTTGCAGTGCTCTTCAGGTCAACAGTTTGACGACCAAAAATCGTATGTGTTGTGAAATGTGAAATTCTCCTTAAACATACAAAATTGATCAATTTACATGTTATTTCTAGCGATATGTGAACTACCTCATTCATTCAATGTTGATGTCTATACTGCCTGCTTGAATAGTGCGCGCCGTTGGACCTACAATGCCGCCATTAACAAATGTATTAAATTCACTTACTTGGGCTGTGGAGGCAATGCCAACAATTTCCAGAACAAATCGCAGTGTACACGAAAGTGTATGCGATAGTAATTTAAAATTTATACTGATGCTCTCATTGAATGTATCGATGTAAGAGACCAGAATAAAACAAAAATATAATTTAGAATATCAATATCAATGTTGAACATTCAGAAATACAGGGTATAAACAGTTCGAGCTGAAGTCTTAGGTATAAATCAGGCTAACTATGCTGAGCTGAAATACAAAGAATATAGACTTTCAAATTGAAAATAATTCATATATATTATATAAAGTAGTGCCTCTATTGTATATATACATAGTATAGATAGTACATAGATACAGTCTATACTATCTAGCAAAAAGCTAAGGAAATGATTTCTGCTTTCGTTTAGAAATTGTTACGATAGCTTAAATTGTCCTCCACTAAACACTCACACCAAATGCAATTTTTAAAATAATTACAATTTTATTTTTTCATTTTAATCTTTCAAGTTCAACCTCTTGCTGAATGCCCTCTCATATACTAGAAAGAGCAGCAACTTTGCTTTTTTTTAACTATTTGTTAATCTCAGCTGAAGCTGCAACTTCCCATTTTATTGACTCAATAACATTTATTCACGGTAAACAAATATTGATCAATACAAAACATTTCTCAATAATTTTGTTTGGTATACAAAATGCTTTCGCCACACGGCGAAAAGCGAAGCTTCTAAAATGTATTTAATAAGCTACTCCGACTGAAGTCTGAAGTCTAGTTACAGCTTTAGTCCAGCTGTATTCGGTGCACAGAATTATCATGAAGTTTCTAGTATTGTTTCTAGTGCTAGCTGTCTCCGTTCTCAGCTGTGTTGCACTCAAAAATGGTCAGTAAATGTCATTCTACATAGTTTAAGAAATAATTGTACACTTTTTGATTGATTTACTGTTTGCTAATAGAGCTTTGCGGTCTGCCACATTCTATAGACGGCACTGGAATATCTTTCTGCCTCGCGTATCAACCCAGCTGGAGCTACGATGCGGCGGCTAACAAATGCGTTACGTTCATCTTTGGCGGCTGCGGCGGCAATGAAAATCGATTCGGCACCAAAGAGCTGTGTGAGGAGAAGTGCTTGGAGTAAATGACATTATTACGAAAATTAAAATAATTCAAATACTGTAAATGATTAAAAATTATTAAAGCCCATTTTATTGCTGTTTTTTTCATGTCTAACACCTGCCTGCATTGAAATTTTAGGTTGACCAGGCAAGAGTGATTATATTTGTGGTAGCTATATTTTAGCAGCTGTTTTAGTTATTGATAATGTATATATGTTGTTTTATTGCACATGATTTGCCACTTAGTTAGAAATAACTTATATTACATGTGGCTTAGGACCAAAAGTCTTACTATCGTTAGAAAGTCATGCAGTGTAAAGCATCTGCGTGTATATCAATATGGTAGAGGTTAAAGAAAACATTAAATTATATTTTATATTTGATACTGTTAACAGAGCAACGCTGTTGGTTTGAGTGATATGCCATGCCCCACAAAATGGTATAGATATATATATAGATATAGATATAGATATATAGAAATATAAAGTTATTAGCAGGATTTTTTTCCAAAATAATATTTATTTAATTTAAACTGTTGAATCTATTACCCAGAAATTTCCAGAAATTACTCAGAAATTTTACAGCCCCGACCTTATTTTACTTTGATTTATTTGATCACGCTCCCAGCAGAACGCTGTTGTCGCTTCTAAGTTCATATGTCGACTGAAGCACTCTCCGTCTCTTAAGTTCGTTTACTTTTACAGCGAACATTGCGTTACACTCACTCACGCGACTCTCTCTGCAGGGCCATAGATTACCATGCCATAATGCAGCCTAACAGTTACTCAAATAAATCTTCACTCACATTTCACATAGAGTCTGAAAAAATAAAAATGATAGACAAAGAAAAGCAGTGTATATTCTATTATTATATTTCCCTTTTCTAGAGATTTTCACTAGATCTATTTCAAATACAAGATACGCTATAAATTTATTTAGACACGGTTATTAAACCTACATTAAGCGTATTGATAGAGCAGTCAGAACTTTTTAGTTGCCAGAATGAAATTGTTTTTAACAATTGTGCTGTTCGCTGCTTCAGCTTTGAGCGTTTTCGCTGCGCATGGTATGAAGGTGCTGCATTTCTATCGAATTCTGTTTAGTTAATATTTATGTCCTGCACAGGTTTATGCGGCCACAAGCTTACCATACAAAAATTGATTGATCACAACTGTGGAAAAAGACGCCATAGATGGGCTTACAACTGGCTGAGTGGAAAATGCGTTCAGGTGACCGATTTTGGCTGCAGTAGTGCTTACAATCGATTCGATAAGAAAAAAGTTTGTGAAAAGCAGTGCAAGAACGTAAAGCCCCAACCAACACGGAACAACTAAGAAATGTGCAACTCAAATTGATGTTTGCTAAATATAATAACAAATAAATTGAAAAGAATGGACAGAATTTTCTTTAAAATATTATTTCCAGCTACATAGCTATGACTAGAACAGTTATGTATATTTGCATTAACTTTGCCAATATATAATTTTTTTTTATCTGAGGAGTTTCCCAACCCACAAACAACTTGAGACTGCCTCGGCATGTTTCATGCCTACGCAACAGCTCTGAAGAGGCCTGCAAGGACTAAGCGAAACCAGTTTGAAGTGCTGGCAAAACCCAATGAAATCGTAAACAAATAATTATAAAATAAGCGGAACACAACTTGTTGTGCAAAACAAACACAAATTTCACTATAATTTGAAGGTTTTTTGTTTTTGCAAAGAGAGCGCCGCTTGACCCACAGATAAGGGCCCAGCCGGTTTCTGCCTATATAACCAGCCCCACATGCCGGCTCCCAGCTCAGTTGCAATCGATTTAGTAATACAAAGATCAGTTCGAAACTTAAACCCAATTCAAGATGAAATATTTCGCTGTGCTGCTGCTGCTGTGCGCCCTCTTGGGCTCTGCTCTAGCCGCCCTCAAGAATCGTAAGTTCTAATATTTGAAATCAATATCTGAATGAGAGATTGAACTATGTATATAGAGATGACCTGCTTATCAGTATTCAAGCTTCAAGTATTCATTTAGGTTTACAACTAGAATTATTCGCTTACTCTACGAAAATCTTCTCAATTCTTCTCTCTCTGCACAGCTGCTTGTGGTGAGGAGTTTGGCAAGATCGGCACCTGCCGCTCTTTTCTGTCGAAGTGGACGTATCGCCGGGACACCAATGAGTGCATCAGCTTCAACTACGGTGGCTGCCACGGCAACAACAATCTCTTCGAGTCAAAGAGCATATGCGAAAAGACCTGTAAAGTTTGAGTGAAATAATTTTCTAAGTTGATTAAATAAATTTTATAAATATAATTTTAATTTGAAATGTGATTTATTTTTTATGAGTTTTTATTTAAGTTTATGAGTAGCTGTAGACTTGAGATAGGTACACTCTGGGCAGATGTTATTTTTGTATATTATTTTATATATATTTTTATATATTATATGTATATATTATTTTTATTAGAAAAAAATATATATATACATATTTTTATATATTATATGTGTATATTATTTTTATTTTATATATATATATGTGTTATTGATATTTGTAATCAATTACGAGGCTACAGGTCAGTGTCTGCTGAAACATGTTTAAGCCTTTATAAACAAACTATTTCATTTGCTGGTTATCTCAGTTCCATATAGGCAGATTAATGCTAGAGTTCCGTGCTGTTATCGATGTGGACTCTCCATGTTGACCCATTGCCTGCAGCTCTGAGGCCAGCACAGATAAGCCTCTCTTCATCTGCCGTACTGCTGCAGATGTCTTAGATCTGTGTGTCTATATGCATTGGGCTTTATATAGCAGCGATGTGGACTGCAGCAATTGCAGTTGCAATTGTAACATGAAGTGCGAATATCTGTTGCTTACCACACTGGGATTGCTGCTGTGGGTCGGCACGGTGAGTGCCAAGCCAGGTGGGTAGATCTGTGAACGATTCCTAGGCAAAGGCGAATCGATGCATATATTCTCCCTCTAGAGATGTGCAGTGAGCAGCACTCGAAGGTAGGCATGGAGCAGGATGGCGCTGCCTGCATGGCCTTTATGCCCAGCTGGACCTACGACTCGTCCAAGAACGCCTGCATTGAGTTCGTCTTTGGTGGCTGCGGCGGCAATAAAAATCAATTTGGCAGCCAGAGTGAATGCGAAAAGGCCTGTAAGGACTAACCTAACTTGGCTCAACCTCAAACCAGTTTCAAGTGCGGCCAAAATTCGACAAAAAAAAAAGCAAAAATAAAAAAAACCCAAATAATTATTAAATAACCGAAGCGTAACTTGTTGTGAAAAATAAACACCAAAATACACCTTAATTTAAAGGTTTTGTTTGGTTTTGTTTGCTTGACCCACACAGATAGCTCCAGCCGGTTTCTGGCTATATAAAGCGCGCCACATGCCGGCTATAAGCTCAGTTGCAATTGACACGCTGACCAAATATCAGTCCAATACCTAAACTCCATTCAAGATGAAATATTCCGCTGTTCTGCTGCTGCTGTGCGCTCTCTTGGGCTCTGCACTGGCTGTGTCTCTGAAGAATCGTAAGTCCTCTTGCTACAGATATCTGCATGTGATGAGACTATAATATAGTCGAGTTTAACTACATATATATAGATCACTATTCTCTCCTTATCACTATTGCTGCACGCAGATAGTTAATTTCATATAGCAATCATTCTATACAGGAATAATTATTATTTTATTTGTATTTAAATTCACATTTAATCATGGATCTACTATACTCTTCTCTCTAACTCAACTTTTTCCCTTTGGTTAGCTGTGTGTGGCGAGGAGTTTGCCAAGGTCGGCACCTGCCGTGCCCTGCAGCCGATGTGGTCGTATCACTATGAACAAAATAAGTGCATCCCCTTCAACTACAGTGGCTGCCACGGCAACAACAATAAGTTCGACTCGCAAAGCCTCTGCGAACAGAAATGCAAAATAATTGCGTAATTGTTTCCAATCCTTTTTAAATAAATATAATTCTTGTTTAATTTTTTTTAAATTTTGTAATATGATTTATTGTTTTATTTAACTTGATTTAACTTGAATTAACTGTGTGGCTTTCAATACTTGTGGCTCTATGCTTTTCTTGTTGCTGTAGGCTTGTGGTTTCTTGCAGTGAGATAAGTCTAGTCTAGGCAGATGTCTGATTTCATTCTATACAAGAGTATATGTTTATGTATATATTTATATATATTATATATTATTATGCATATGTTTTTATTACTGATATTTATAATCAATGGAAGTGGCTCCACCAGCTGAAATCTCAATACGATTTGCATCGTCGATTAGGAGGCTACAGGTCAATGTCTGCTCTAACTGCGAGAGATTTATCAGGGAAATATTTCTAATTTATGTGGCAACTTTTTATTTTGTTTCTAAAATTTATGTAGAAATTAATATTATTTTAAATTATTTGAAAAAATTATTTAAGGCATTTTAATGAATTTTTTTAGTTGTTAAATTATTTTTCAGTGTTTGCCTGCAAGTTTTTCTATAACTGATAGAGCTTGCGCCCTCTTCCTCTCTCCCTCTCCTTCGCTCTCTCTCTCTCTCTCTCTCTCTCTCAATTGCAGATGCTCGCTCTGCCTAGATTTTCAGCTGCTTTGCCACCTGCAAATCTCTAAAAGTCTAGCTAAGTAATCTAAAAGTATTTCAAATGAAAGTTTTTATTGTGCGTGTTGCCCTCTAGATGCGTAAAACTAATGCTTAAATGCTAAGTCCGCCACATGGAATATATTTATATATATTTATATATATTTATATATATTTATATATTTATATATAATTATATATTTTATATAATCTAGAAATTAATAATTATTTATTCGGTTTTGTTTGGCAGCACGTTGCCATTGATGGTGGCTGCTGTTGCTGCCGGCGACTCAGGACGCACTGCAGCGGATGTGGCCGGCAGCTGCTGTGACTGTAGCTGAGTGGGTGTGGTTGGGGGCGACAAAGTGGCATGATGCTGCTGCTGCTGTTGTTGTTGCTGCTGCTGCAGTTGCTGCTGCTGATGATGATGATAGGCCGCTGCCGACTCGGCCAGATCGAGCAGCGCAGCCGATGTGGAGCTGGTCGCTCCTGCACCGCCGCCCGGACCCAGGCCATTCATGGTGCTGGCCGTCATGTCCTGTGCCTCGTGTTTCATACGCAACGCATTGTTGTTGTTGTTATTGTTGTGATTGACAGCATGTCCCAGCGCCGGGTGATGGGCGAACGAGAGGGGCGGCAAGTGGAGACCCGGAAAGGCCAAGCCCGCCGCAGCTGCCGCATGTAGCGATTGCAGCAAAGCTGCTGAATGCTCCTGTGCCTTGCGTCGCAGCTCCGCCACCGAATTGGAACGTGGATCGTGGGAGCTACCACCGCTGGACTTGGGTGACTCTGGCGAGCTGGCCGCCGAGCTGCTGCTCACGGGCACGCTGAGAGGCGCCATCACCGAAGACGAAGCCGTCGATGACGGCGGCAGTGGGGGCGGCTTCAGTGAGCAGCACGAGCACAGGCTCTGAAATGGCGAAACACCTGGGGACACAAGATTTTTGTATAAATTTAAATTATCAATTTGAAAATTGTTTTTGATGTCAATGCATCATCATCTCTGCGCTGCCAGCAGCTGCTAATTTGATTAGCAATTGCTTTTGATTTTTCTTTGGCGCATTGGCGCTTTGATTGACAGCCCATCGATAGAGATTATGCCATTAGTCCACCCACCTTTGAGGCCCGGAAAGAGCGGCTGATGCGAAAACTGAGCCGCCAGATGCGGCGGCAGAAATAACGGTGGATGATTCGCGTTGCGCTGAGCCGCCGCCGCAGCAGCAGCCGCTGCGGCCACAGCGCTCTGCTCGCTGAGAACCGGCCGAAAGCCGCAAGTGCTGCAAGTAAAATGGAAATAGTTTAATATTGAGTAAATAATAAATATATCGATATAGTAAACTAGATACTGCCTTAATTTAAGTTTATTTTTTATTAATTTTTATTATAATTTTTTTGTATTTAAATATTCTTTTTTTAACATAAATTTGTAATTTTTAAAAATTTAAATTTCTTTGTAATCTATTTTTACTATTTTTTTATTTTTTTTATTTTTATTAAAAATATATATTTATTAATAATTTTATTTAAATTTCAGCAAAAGTAAAATTATGAACCTCCGTGAAATTCATGGGCCTCTGATAGTTAAAACTATTTATTATCCTTTACTTATCTGCTTCTAGAATATCTCCACATTTCTCTTACAGCTTCCGCCTATGACTCACATTGTAGCGCTTGCCTAGAGCTTGAGAAAGAAATTTAACCCCATTCACTTGACAGGCTCAGCAATGGGAAAGCTTCTGATCGCTGTGGCCTTTCGCCTCTCTCTCTCTCTCTCTATATATATATATATATATATATATATATATATATATATATATGTATGAGCGTGCTCATAGATGTGTGTATTTTAAATATGCAACTGGCAACTGGTTCGCTTTATTTTTATGACACCCAACACACAAACAAGAGACACAGCTTTTAATTAACGCTTAATTGAAATAAATTAAAACATTTTTATGCGTAATTGCATTATTATTAATAAACCTAAATATTTTGTATATATGTAAAAAAAAGGCGGCAGCTGTTCTCACTTGTTGTTGTTGTTGTTGTTGTCTAGGCCCCTACTCGTTTTAATTGAATGAAATACAACGCTTAGGTCACATAGCAGCAGCAACTCCCATTTGTCGTGTCCCCGAACAAACAGTTAATGCAATTTAAACAATTTTAATTGATAAGCGAGCCAAACAGTTTTTAGAAAATAAAAAAAATATGTATATTCATATAAGCATATAATAATAATATAGATAAATTATATGATGGCATAATCCATTAATAAAATTAACAACGTTTTTTATTATTCATAATTGAGGCCCATTTTTTTTGTATATTTGATAACCAAATGAATTCAATGGCGTGAAAGAGCGTTTCAATGCAAAAATAATAGATTAAAAGATTGGTAAAAAAAGGGTAACAGACGAATATTGTATACCCTATGGGAAGTAATTATGTGTGAATGAATTCTGTTATATCCTATTAAAGTTATTTATTTATTTCAACAAGTGAAGTGAAGCATATAAAATACTTTTCTTTTAATTTTTGAAAGAATTTTGTTTAAAAATTTATAGATTTTTTCACATTAAAAAAAAAATTAAATAAAAATTAAATAAAAAGTTATTCATTATTATATTAATATATTATATATAAAAATTCTATACCCGCATATAAATATTCTCACAAAAAATTCAGTTTTATTCAATTACAATACCTACTGCCACGGTATGTGAAAAAGAAAATGCAATTTAATTTATTTCAATTTGCGCTAAGCTTTTCAGCGTTTAGACCACTTTGAAGCTGGCCCTGTGGGACTATTGGAGCTGGATGCAAATGTGTCCAGAATTTAATAACTCTTAGTGCGGCCTAACTCAGCGCGAGGGGCCACCAGCAGACAGGTATGTATGTGGAGTGGATCAGAGAGTCGGCAGCAGATGGAGTGCCGAACAAATCTCTGAATGCTAATCGAGTTGCGGGTGAAAAAAATGCCGGCCATGGCAGAGAGCCGCCCGAATGTCGCGACCACAGCCGCTGGGCCACAGTCGTCGCGGCTGTCGCTTTTAATTCTTTTCACTTGTTTTTTTCCGCTCTAAACTTGACGGTTTTTGGCTTTTGCTTTTTGCTTTCCCGTTCGTCCTGTTCACCCGTGTCCTAATTCTGCCCTGATTTTTTTTCATTTTTGAGGTTTTTGGGCGCTTTCGTGCTTACTGCCGAGAGGTGGCTGAGGGCGCCGCTGCTGCCCACTATTTGCTTGAAACAGAATTTTGTATGCCACGATTGCGTAATTTTTGTTTATTTTTTCACAATTTTCATTATTTATTTTTTTTGATGGTAGATATGAATTTTTCTAAAAACTGTTTGTAAAGTGATTGAAACGACATTAGATTTGGCTGCAATTTAGAATAAGTGTTTAAGGGAGTCTTCTGCCTTTTAACATTTTTATTATCTTTTAATATTCATATTTATATATAATAAAATGTATATATATTTTTATATAATATTTTATACTTGATATCATTTTTATTATCTTTTAATATTCATATTTATATATAATAATATATATATTTATTTTTATATAATATTTTATACTTGATATTATAAAAAAAAAATTATATTTAAAAAAATAAAACTCTTACAATAATATTTTAAATATTTATATTTTGTCAAATTTTACTATAAATATTTATATACAAAAAATAAGTTTTATATATTTTAAAAGACTTAACTATGTGTTCTTGTTTTTAATTTCATAAATTTCTATATACAGATACAGTTTTGAAACCCTTTTACACAGCCCAGCATAATTAGGCCCAAAAGGCAAATGCCAAAAAGCAAAGCAGGACTTAACAAACAGAGACGCTAGTAGTGGGTAGATGGTTGCACTAGAGCGTATAGTATTTATAGTTTCAGATTCCATTTGCAGACTCGAGCGGCGACCTGCGCTCTGCGCTCTGTCCGGGTTGCAGCGAAAAAAGCAGTAAACTTAAATGTTTGCGTATAATTAAGCACTCATCCTTTGGTCGTAATTAAATTTTGCATGTGCACATCCAACAGCTGCCGCCGAGAGAGAGAGAGAGAGAGCGTGAGGGATAGTGAGAGGGAGGGGAAATAGGGCTCGGAGATTTGGTGTGTCTTGTCTGAGAAAATGTTGCCAGCATCAACGCTGAGAGCCGCAGGCGACAGGCGGGTCTGTTTGACAGCGCCCCACGCCCACCCAGGGCTCTGCTGCCGCCCTAATTGCAACACTCAACGGCGTGCCCAGTCAGAGACTGGCTGCTCTCGCACTCCTAATTAAGACATTCAGAAGCTCGAGTGTTGTCGTTGAGCTCGTTAGTTAGTACATAACTTTTGCTGTGGGCCAAGTGTATCAGAGGCAGGAGGCTGCTCTCCGTGTGTGTGTGTGTTTGTGTGGGACTTGAGCGTTTGTCAATGTCAGACAGAGAGAGAGAGAGAGAGAGGGAGAGTGAGTGTGAGCCCGCCTGGCATGTTCACCTAGCGCACAAAAAGTTTTCTTTAAATTTTCGCACTTTTCACAGATTGCCGTTTGCCAAGGAGAAAGTTTTAGCCCGACTTGGCTTAATGAATTTTTACACATGTTGCCGCCGCCAAGCTACGCTCCACCTCCACACACACACACACAGCCCCACCACCATGCTCTTAATTTTTCTGGCAAACATTTTAATGCTTTACGCAATTCTAACAAATTAAACTCGAGCAATCAACACCTCAACGGCTTAGCGGGCACCGCAATGCCGAATCCCCACTTTCGAGAAGCCAAACTCAATTTCCGCAAAAATGTTTGTGTTGGCAAAAGTTTCTTTTTTCCCCGAAATACCCTGGACTAATTAAATATTTATAACAGAGGGTATAATTATGAGAATTATATGCTTGCCGAGAACTGCTTCTTGAAAAGAGAAATTAAAGAATTCTTTAAAATTCATTTCGAATTTACTTGATTTTTCTATAAATGGGGTTCAGAGATTGGCATGGCTTCGTAACTTTCCTTTATAGCAAATTTGTTGTAAGTTTACAGGATATTTGATGATGGACTCCATCTCCTGCTGGCTGATATTATTTTCTACTTGCTACCCGAGCTGCTATGTAGCCAAAGCTCCTGCCCTGAACATTATGCGCTTATTATATTAGGCAACCCAATGTTGTTGTTGCTGGCTGGGTTGGGACTCTGTTGTTTGTTTGTTGTTGAGCGCGAGTCAGCGGCTTATTTTAATTGCATGATGAATATTAAAATATTTGCCCAATTTATTATTCAAGCATTCGTGCGCGCAAACATCAACCAGCCCGATACACATAGGTAAATACTTATATATATATATATATATATATATATATATATATATATATATATATATATATATATATATATATATATATATATATATATATAAATGTATATATATATATACAACATATTCAGGTATATAGCATGAATACCTCATTTGATTTTTGGCCTCTGCCTGGGCACGCGGCTGTTTAAGCATGTTTAAGTAGCTCAGATTTTATGTGCCTCGGCATCTAATAACATATTTAGTTAGTTGTGCATAAATTATTTGGCAATTCAGCTTGAAATCTGCTTCTTTTTTTCCTGTCAAATATTTGCACATAGTTTGGCCCATAATTATAATTATAATTTCCTGTATACAGTCAACAGAGATTTCAGTCTGAAACGCATGAGCTTAATGGTACAGGCAAGCTGCTTAACTTCTAGAGGAACCCTATTGGATGGATTGAGCGATGTCATAAACTGCGCCGTATTTGGGTTATATAAGCGAAGCGTGACAATAGTACATCTAAGTGTATGAATTAATATTAAATATTTTATTTTGTTTTTATTCATATTTTGGTAATATGTTATTTCTATATATCTCCTTGTCCGTAATAGACATATTATTCTAAATGAAGCTCAGAATTTTTTACACATTATCCTACACGCAGTGAGGCTTCGAAAATTATTTTTATTGCCTAAACATCCCCCATATACGAATAATCGGCAGGAATTCTTATTAGAAAAGTAGGTCCATCGTAATAGTTTTTTATTACATGGACCCTTAATGGCAGGCGGATATACACAAGGAGCTAAAACATAAATTTAACAAACACTAAAGTAACAAATTATTGAAATGTTAAAGTTAATCAAATTCTTACATAGCAGAAAGGCCACTGAAATATCAAGCAAGATGAAGAACACCAAACTCAAAGCAGCGTATTGCATTTTGAACAGTTTGAAGTAGTACATCTATCATCTATTAGACGACTAACTAAATAAAGCTGAAGAGCATAGCAGCAAAATGTAATCTACAAATGGAATATGCATGAAATCTAATAAGAACCTGAATATAATTGAAACCGTCATCGGCTAATTGGAAATGTCGTGACTGCTGCGTGACTGTTTTTTATATATTACAAATTTTGTAAATATACTTTGTCTAAGTCAAGTTCATATTCCACATTCTACTTAAAATTCAGTATGGTAATATAAATAATAATATATATATCCACATTTCTCTCTTATTAAATGCATATTTTTAAGTACGGTCATCAACGGAGCTACTGAACAGCTTGAGCTGTATAAAGCCAACTAAATAGTATCTAATATGCTGTAGTAGCTCTACAGATTCGTCTAGGCATATTACATTCCGATTTGATACTAAATTAAAAATGCCTTCTCTGCTGAATCTAAATGATTTTAAATATCGAGTCTTATTTCAAAAGTGAGTCTTACCAGAACCAGAAATGTATATATTTAGTATATACTAAATATAGTGCAATTAATTAAAAGTAGCAATAAAGCTGTTGAATTGTTCAATTATTCGCTTTGTGTCAAAGCAAAGTCAAAATTATTTCAATGCCAACTACATTCAAGCTCTTTTCATTCACTTGCTGCGTTGAACTTAAGTGTTGCCTCTGATAATTGCTTATGCAAATTGACAACAACAGGTGTTAATTGTTTTTGTACCTGGCCATATGTTAGCTACAAATATGACTGAGTGTATAAGTGTAAAGCCCTAAAGCCAAATTGAGTACAATGAAATTTTTTGAAAGTTTTCAGCTGGATTTGGTTTAAAGTTTCAAATGTAATTTTCAACTTGTAGACTAGGAGTAAACTGAAGTAAAATAAACTGAAGTATAATAATGATATAAATATAAATATTATATTATAATTAAATTATAATTATAATTATAATTATATATATAATTATTATATTATAAACTCCATCAATTTTTTACTTTACAGCTTGACCTAAACAAAACATCAACTATATTAATTCATATTAATATTATATTGTCTATGCTATAATTCATATAGAAATAGATATTATTATTATTAAACAAATAACAATGATAATAATAATTATACCAACCACAAATCTTGTAATCATTCTTCTCTTTGACAACTCTAATTGCCTTTGATTGACTTTCCGAACTGTGGAGCTGACTGAGCTGGCTGACATCAGCATTGACTCCAGTTCCATACGTATGATTGGAAAGTGAATATGTGTTTTTTTTTCTATTTATTTGTAGCTCTGCGATTTGCATAAAATATACAAGAATATCGAGATAGAGAAATAGTTGAGTGCATGTCTAATGCGATGATAAATGCTTGCGATGAAACGCTCGACTTGAGATGATAGCAACTCAAAGATGGAAGATGGAATATGGAGACTGGCACACACACACGCAGGATATCCGGCTGATGGCATTTGAATAACAATAACGCTATCAAAATGATATCAAAGTGCTGAGTGCATGAGCAGAGAGCCAGAGCCAGAGGCGATTGCCATTAGCATATCTGGTAAAGAAGTTGGAATTGATTTGGTCAACCGTTACAACAACATCATCAGCAGCAAACAGCGGGCAATGATTCAGCTAAAACAGCAGCCAGAGCAGCGGGAGCAAGCAGAGAGTCGACCTTCTGCCCAGTGGGCCGTCCTCGCCCGTCGCCCACTCCAGCTACTGATGCTGCGCTATTATATGCCGATCCGCATCCTGATTCCAAGTATTTTCGTGTTTTTTCTGCTCTCTTCATTCTGTTTTCTTTTTTTATTGTGGTGTGTCGCTTTATTGTTGCTGTTGTTGTCTGGGCGCGTTGACATGTGAGCTGAAGCAGCGCCGGGCCGCCCGTGGCCTCTTTGCCGACTGATGAGACCGCCCACCGCTAACCGACGCCGCTCATCCACTCATACTCCCCTCGCACTCAGCCGCCTTTTGCCGGGTGTGGCATATGGTTACATTGCCAACATCACAACAAATACACGAAACACCCTCATTTACGCCCAATTACGTTTTCGAGTTGGCTTTTTATGAGCGAAAGCATTTGAAGTCGCAAATATGCATTCATATCATATTTAGAATATTTAGGTAATAAATTACGCTTGAATAAATGAAAAGCTGGAGACAGAATTCATAAAAGATCATTCAGAAAGATAATCAAGACGATGGATGAAGACTAAAAGTCTAACTAAGACTTCGGTTTGTGCTTCTACTTTCCCATCTTAAGTCTAATAATATGACTTGTATTCTCCTTTGATTACTTTAATTCAAATTGATTCTATTACTTTTATTTAAAATTTTCAAAAGATATGTACTATATTTTCCCAGATTTTTATATAGTTGTAAATATTTATATAATTTTAAATATATATTACATATAATAAAATATATATAATAAATATATATATTGTATGTCATTTTAAAGATCTCATTTAAAAAGATTTTAGGTACAACCAAAAATATTTATTTTCTAGACTTTTATTTTTATTTTTTTAAATTTTATATTAAAATAATTTTTTTTTTAATGTATTCTTTACTCTATGGATTTGGCTGATTGCAGTCTGCCACTGCCCAATCGACTAACCATTTAATTTATCTATTAACTCAACAAGAACTGGAAAGCTAAAGACAATTGTAGCCTCATTCAGGCGCTATGCCGCTGGTGATTAGCTGCCGAATAGCACGTGTTGGCCATATCAGTGCATCAGCATCATTAGATCTCTAGTTTTTTTTTTTTTTTTGGTGGATGAGAGACGCAGGGAGGCACTCTTAATGTTTCCGCTGGCGCACACGACATCCGCTGACCGGAAGTGCGCCAATGGAATTTAAACGTTTTCCATCCAAAACATTAACTGAATCGTCTTCCGCTGCGCACGCCTGCTCAATAGCCCGTGCCAGCTACGGGGCACCACAGGAGTCGAAAGGCGAGTCACATGCCAAACCAAAACAGCTAGCCCTAGCCCAGCCTGCCCAACCAGCCCAGCCTTCTAATATCATTACTGCTCTCATTGTGGTCGTTGTCTGGCTATAATAATACCAACTCCCACAATTCAGCTCTAGCTCTTCCTGCTTGCTTTTCTCCAGCTCGTAATCAATTGCTAATTTAGTCATCGTCGCCAAAAGCAGGAGAAAAAAACACATTCTTTAGGGATGATTCCACTGCCAACTGCTGGCTTGGATTTGTAAATATTTGCTTGGAAAATTGCTGTCGGGGGTGGCGTTGTTCTGTTTGCTTTGCCCTGTTCTCTCTGTTATTCGCTTTTCCCTTCTTATTTTTTTTTTTTTTTGCTGGCAGTTGTTCTTCTGCTCTTTGGCATTGTTATTGTCAAATTGACGACAAAATGCGACACTTGCCATAAATTTATTGTTTGTTGTCGCTTAATGCCATTGTAAGTGGAGGCTTAATGACACGCAAGCAATTAGCAGATCGTTGAGTTTTAATCGCGTTGCTTTACAGGGGTTGTGCAGCACTGGTTTGAGTGGAGTAGCTAGTTATGAATGACTATGGATGTAGATGCCTCTTGGCATGAACTACAGTTAGCCACAGTAGCAGCACGTATTAAGGATTGCTAGGGAAAACTTACAGAGAGAATCGGAATGGAGCTAGCAAATAAATATTTCAATTTTTAAAAAATTCAAATAATATATAAATATATATACTATATAGTATATAAATATAAATTTTGTATCAAAAATATATGATTCGTATAAAATAATTTTTAAAATCCTTTAAAAATTTCGATATAAATTACAAAAGTAATTTTAATAAAATTTGTGTTAGTTTTAAAACATTTTTTATAATGAATTGCAATTTAAATAATTTGTCATATATATAAGACATATTCTGCATATTTTTTCAGATACAATAATAAACGAAAATATATTATATATTATACGTTAGAGCCATAGACATATAAATATTTCTATATAATATATATATATCTCCCTCTCACCCTATATAAACATTTACCCATATTAACAGCTTCTTTCAACTGTAGCCTGATTAATGTTCTACTCTTAATACTCTTGAACATCTTATATCAACTTCTTAATCTGGTTAAACAATTACTACAAGCAGAGATATTGCTGGTACTTACGTATCATTGGCAACGCTGCCCGCGCCAAAGCTGCCAAAGATGTGACTGCCAAAGGCGGCAGCGGCGGCTGCTGAATGGGGCAGTTGGGCTGCATGTGGTGTGGTTGGCGTTGGTGTGGACGAGGCCGAGTTGTTCGAGGAGGGGGCCATGCGCGAGCCCGTGGTCAGCGACATGGGGCCGCCCACCTCGATGGGTGAGTCCGTGTTGCGTGAGTTCGAGGGGCTGTTGGGGCCCAGGCCGCCGGCAAGGGGCGTATGCTCACGCATGCCGGGCGACGGCGAGCCGGCGCTAATCGAGCCCAGCGACTGCGAGGCGGAGTGCGGCGTGGCGGTCAGCTGAGCCGAGGACAGCGGTCGCTCATTGTCGCTCGAGTCGAGATGGTGGCCGCCAGTGGGACTGCGCGACTGATGCTGTTCCATGGGTCCATTTGCCAGAGGACTATGCGAACGCTGCCGAGGCGGCAGATCATCCATATCATCGTCGATCTCGCCAGTGATGTCGGGCGAGGATTCGCGTGAGTCATGAAGCTGAAGAAAACAGAAGAGAAGATGTGACTAATGAGAACCAGAACCAGAACCACAACCAGTTCCAGTGAACTATCTTCAATATGCTCTATAGTTTTACAATAATTTAAATTGTCTTCCCTGCATATTCTGTGCTCTTACCTTATCCAATGAGCTGCTGCTTTCGCCATTTTCCCGCTTGCGCTGCTCATCCTTGAGTCGTTCCGCCTTGCGCCATTTGGCGCGTCGATTCTGGAACCAGACCTGCCAATGACAAAGAGATTGTGGGTTGAGCGCTGGTGTAAAGTTAGAAAATTGCTTTCGTACGGCTGAGTGCTGTTATTTATGCTGTGGGCCAAAGTTGTGACTCGACTTGGCTGCCAGCCAATTGAAAATTGGAAAACTTTCGTCACACAAACACACGCACAATATATACACACACACACACATACATATTGAGGCAAAAATAAAACAATAAACGAAATTTTCCACCTCAGAAACTTTAACAATTTGTTGTTTGCCCACAGCCACAGCGCAGCACGGAGCACGGAGCACTCCCGCTCCCACTCGCCTCTATTGTCTCTGCCAAGATATAAACAAACAAAATCTGATTTTCAATTTTGCACAGGCACACAAAACAAATTTGGCCTGTAATCAGCGCCTAAATTGGTAAGGGCGGAGTGGGTGGAGGTTGTCACACACACACACACACACACACACATGTTGCCACAGCCTCTTCACTAATGAGCTTCAATCAAGACAATACCCAGGCATCCTTGGCATCCTTTTGCCTGCTTGCTTATGCGCGCGTGTTTCCTTTTTCTTGTTGTTGCTTCTGTGTGTTTGCTTTTAGTTCCGGTTACGCTGATTCCATGCTTAAAGCGCCCCCTAATGGGATTTCTAACTTAAGGGCGCGCCATCTTGTATGACTATGTGCCTCTCTCTCTCTCTCCCACACAGAGTGAGTGTGTGTGTGTGTAAGTAAATTTCCTAATCAAAATTCAAATTAGACATTGTGCAAAAGTTCGCATTGTTGTAATCATAACGCAACATAAAACAATTTCAACATTTTGCGCCTCTAGGCAACTTTCTCCTTCTCCCTCTGCCGCTCTCTGTCTCTGTCTTTCTTTATGTTATGGCCGCCATGTTGGCTTTCTACCAGACACAATACACACACCCACTTAACCAAACACTACCCCAGCCCAGTCCAGGCCAGGCCATGGCTCCAGCTAACAATAAATTGCGCACAATCCAACCCCCAAGAGCGCACCACCCAACCACCCAGCCACCCCCATAAAGCTCCTCGCAAAGTTATTGCAGGAGTTTCTCTCCCATATATATATATACACTTTTTTTTTTTTTTTTTTTTTGGTGGTGACGCCCACCAGTTACTTAATACAATATTTATGCCATAAGCACATTACCAATAAAATATGGCTGGGTAAACTTTTGCCAAGTGCAGCCGTAGCCCTCGGGGGCTCGACTGAGCGAGACACGCGTATAGCTGGGCCCGAGCGAGACAGACAGTGTAGCTCCGAGCTCTGGTTATTATCATGACAAAAATTGAATAATGAAAAACAATTGTGTGCGTCTGCCTTGACTTTAGCCCACCCACACGTAGCTCTCTCTCTCTCTCTGTCTCTCTATATATAATTCTTTTATATTTTTTGTCTTCTTCAATAATAATTTCATGCACAATTTTGCTTGGCTTTATAGCCATACCTACCCAAAAAACAAACCCCCATAGCAAACATTACCATATTTCTTATTTATTCAATTCGCTTGGTTTAGTTTCTTGATTGCTTCTCGTCTCGCCCATCTCGAGCTACGCGCTGCGCCAAGTTTTTTCCCATTTTTGTTGGTTTGTTTTTTGCCTTTTGGCATAGTCATTTACAACGTGGCTAATTGACTTCGTTTTCAAATATTTTTCTTAATTATATTTTCAGTTTGATAAACAGAAGAAATTATAAATTTTTTAACTTAAGTCTAGTTTAAGTCAATGCATACTTTTAGGTGCATTGCTTAAAATATTTTTGTTAAGATATTTCTTTTGAAAACTTTTGAAACTCTTACGAAATTTATTTTATATGTTATATATATATTTTTTTTTATATATTTTTTTGCAATTGATTTAAGTATTTCTAAATTTTGTTTTTATTTATTTTAATATCATTGTTAATATTTTAATTTAAGACAAACACGTTTTTATTTTAAAAATATTATAAAAATGAATTATGAAACATATTTGAATTGTCTTAATTATTGAAATATTGAAAATATTTATATATTGATTTTCTAAACAAATTATTTAAATAACTTCGGAATAGAGACAGAAATAATATGCTGATGGTAAAGAATGACAAGAATATTTTTGTCATACCCAAAAATCAAATACAAATTATTATTATATATATGCGTATTTTTTATAGACATAAATAAATATTTTGATAATAAGGAAGGAGCAGAACATTTTGTAAAATAGTTATAATATATATCATATCATATTTCTATAATAATTGTCATCATCCAGTCACATATATCATTAAAAGAAATAAAAATCAAACTTGTAGCTATTTTTAACACCGTTTTACTTCTCTCCGTGCATCATAACCCACATTCGCTTCGGAGCACACGTCGCGACTCATAAGTGTAAGCAATGCGAAAGAGCCAGCACAGCAGTCCTACTTCAGATACTTTATTTACCTTTATGGGAAATGGAACGCCCGAAGGCGGCAAAAGTGCTCATAATTTCGCTAACAATGCGAATGGGACATAAGGTAAACACTGGAATACAGGGTATCAGGTCTCATAAAAAAAGGAGAGAAAAAAACATTTGCGGTTACAAGTTACAAAAAGCGATTTGTGTTGAATAAAGCAAAAACAAACAAGCAAAGTTGTTAAGCAAAATGGAAACAATGCGAGCCAAAACAACTAAAGGTAAACACCACCCAAAGGAGAGCGGACGCGCAGCAGGACCAGCACTCATCATGGGGATGAGGTTGACGCTCAGGCTGAGGCTGAGGCTGAGGTTGAGGCTGTGGCTGCGAGATCGGCCCGGGGTAATTATGGCAAGTGCGCACCATTAGCTTCCGCAAACAGTTTGGCGGGCCGATGACGCAGCTCAAGTGGAATGAATGAACAGATGTGTTAATATCAAACGCATTTCGTGAACCCTTTGCAGCAAACAGTTGCTGCCGCCGCAGCAACAGCAGCAGCAATAATTGGGCTACCGCAACAGCAACACCCCTCAGTGTCCGCCCATTGCCGGCGGCAGCGGGCATATGCAGTGCGGGCCATCAGCTTGGATCAGCATTAAAGGATTATTGAAGCAAATGCAATTATTTGACAGCCCAGCACAGGCGACAACCCCTTTGCCTGGACGACGATGTCTTGAGATCTGGCACCGGGTGGTTGAGCCAAGTGGTTTCGCTGGTTCGACTAGTTTCAGCCCAATTCCCATAGTCTGTGATTATAATAAATTATCAATTATTGGTATTATATGCGGCCGTGTGGGCGTTGGGGGTGTGGCCCTCCACATTGTCATGCTGCAGACATAATTCTAAGCGAATTAGCAGTGAAATGAGAACTTTCTATAATGCCAAGTGGGGTAAGCGATAAGCGGCACTGCTGCCAAGTTTTCTCAATGAATATTAATAGTTTTATTTCGACTTGTAATTCAGTTCAAGGAGTTTCCTATAAGGGTGGGAAATGTGAGTCTAAAACAGGAAAATTTTGTTTGTTCAAATATTTTGAGTTTGATATATTACAAGAAAATTTTTTTAAATTGATAAAACTACACTCAAAATGATAAAAAAAAAAAATGTTTGAAAAAAAAATTTTGTTTATTTTATTTTAGAAAAAATTATTTTTATATATATAGCATTCTTACCTATAAGTACTTGTATACCTTTATTTATCTATCTATACCTAAATCTATATACATACAAACTCCTTTAACTATTAACATGCCATACTTCAGTTCATCCTTAAAAAAGATTCCCATCCATTTTGAAATATTCCGGTTCATATCAATTTTAAAATCTATATTCTCAGAATTTGGAAAATCTGTTGCTTCTCATACATTGCATTAGCTTAAATTAAATTCCGCTCCCAGCTGATTTATCAATCAATATCATTTATAAGGCAGCGCTGGCACATTAGCTCAACTTCAAAGCACTTTGTCTTTGTCAAGTCAATGCATAGCCAGCTCAAGTCTAGCCGGAGAGCGAGTCCTGTGCAGGAGCTGGCTTACTCGCTCAGCCGTACGGATACGCATTAAGTAAATGATTTTGCGCTGGATTGAAATGCCGTGCGACAGCCGACGCTGAACATCAAAAATTGACAGTGGAAAGGAAAAAGAATGCGCCGGGAAGAGGAGAGAGAAAAACATATCAGGTTACCGCCAAGTGCCCGGCTTTGCGAGTCCAAGTGAGCGGCAAACAAGTTCGGGGACTACAAGCGAAGTACATAATAAATTTTATTATAAAATTTATTTGCGCATTTTCGCAAAATGTGTCAAAATGCGGTCGCTGAAAATGCGACGGCGCTGCGCAGCAGTCACCCTCATCAAAAATATTTGGCATTCATTCCATTATCGAAATCCCAGACTAAGCCAGGCCCCAAAAACTGAATCTCTCTTCCATGCACTCACTCTCCCTCCCACTCTCCTACTCTCTCCAATTGTTGCTTTTCACTTTTTTTTTCAGTATTTTCCATGTTTTTTTGCTGTGTTTTCTTTTTCCATTTGTCTGACATTTAAAGGCCAGCTTGAGCTGAAAACTTGGACAGAAGTCAGCGAGCTGACAGGCCGGGGCGGGGCTGGGCTCGGGTGGTTTCTAACTTTGTTAGGCTGACAGGTACACGTGTTTGGCACAAGTGTCCCATTGTTGGACGTTTGACATATAAATTTGTGGCCAAAATTGAATTCAAAATATCAGGTTACACGTGGGAAACTTTTTGCGTGCGTCAAGTGCTGCAGGGTAGTTGCCGCTGCCGCTGCTGTTGCTGGCTCTAATTGTGCCGGAAATAGCGTAGTGCATCATCATTGTCATCGCCTAACGCCACCAAAGTGTTTCTAATAGCCACCTGTGTGTGGGCCGGCGCACTTGTCCGCATAGCGCTACGTGTCTCTAGTTAAGGTTGCATCCTCATTAAGTTGCTGCCACATAATTTGCTCAGTCTCTCAATCTGTCGCGTGGGCAACGTGCCTGAGTGGCTCAGCCACCCACGTCTTGAGTGTATGTGTGTGTGTGTGTGTGTGTGTGTGTGTGTGTGTGTGTGTGGAAGTGGAACTACATAGTAGATCCGCTAATTGTCATCTGCCCCAGCAGCTAATCCGACAATAAACCACTGCACAGTGTCACAAATTGTCAGCGCTAATGATTGCAATTCCCACAATTTGCCATTTCTCTCCGTCTTTCTCTGATCTGTTGACTTAATTTGCATGCGAGCGCAATTATTTGCTTAAGTTCATAAATTTTAATGTGCAATTCACCATTTGGCAATGCCAAGTGCTCACAAAAATAGAATTGTGAGGGAATCTTGGAGATAAAGTAGTCAATAGAACTACAGGAAGCTCAGATGTTGGCAAGGTTATCACAAATAAAATACTTTTGAAATAGTTAATCTCAATTACAGATTGCAAAAAATATATATATACGCCAATCCAATAAAATCATTATAAAATATGTGCTTAAAATATATATTTAAAATATATGTATATATATATTTTTTTATTTTTTTTTTCAATTAGTATTGATTTAAGTTGTAATTGCACTACATAGATATATTTTTATAAATTAGTAGAATATAAAATTATATGAAAATAAATAAAATTTGATTTATTGTCTTATATTTTATTTATTTATTTTTATAAATTTATTATATTATATTTAATTAATTTTTATTTGTTTATTTTTATATATTACAGCAAACAGAACTAAAATTAATTTTAATTAAATAATTAATATATTTCGACTTTACACAATACTCAATGCAACATTTAAATTATAAGCCAATTTAACTATATAAATATATTTTTACATACCGCCCTTCTTTGCGCTTCTCATAAAATGCAGCTGCAGGGTTTTACATACTATATATATAAATGTATATATATTTTTGTAAATACTTCTTCCTTTATGGCAACTGCCGAAATGCCGCTACAAAGCAGCTTTTATAACTGTCTATCAACCTACATAAAACTCGCATCTAACTGTATATTGAAAAATAAATTTGATTTATTACGAGAAATGCCCGGCTCCGCTCGGCTCGGCTCTGTCAAATAAGCTGGCCAAGTTGCTATAGCAAGCGAGTGAAAGAGATGCTGAAAGGGGAAGGGGTTGGGGCTGGGGCAGGAAGTGAGGGCAGAGTTTTTGGCTTTTATAAGAACTTTGCATATTTGCTTCATTCAAAATGTATATAGAATATTTTTAAAGGCAGTTATTGCATTAGGTTGTACATGACCCCAACGAGCTACCTCTTTGGCTATCTGTCTCTGTTTCTCCCTCTATCTCTCTCCCTCTCTCTCTTTCTGGCTCTGTCACTTCTTATGTACGACATGCATATGCATTATTAATAGAGAGCGAAAGGCGGGCAAGGAAGAGTGGGCGGGGTCCAGTAGCTTTGATCAGGCTGCGTGACTGGTCTAGGGTTGCACAGTTCGCTATTCTTGGGAAATTTGATACAATTTTATTTCCTTTTGCTCCATTTCCCATTCAGATATATATTTTTGTTTGTTACTTAACCTTTTTTCGGCTCTTAATATTTTTGCATAATTTGCCAGGGTTGACCAACCCCTACAACCAAATCACAATCACAGTCACAGCTACAGTCACAATCAAAGTTACATCGTCTCTGCTGTCTGTCCACTCACCTGCACTCGCGCCTCTGTTAAATTAATTTTCATCGCCAGGTCCTCGCGTGTAAACACATCCGGATAATGGGTCTGGGCAAATGCCGTTTCCAGCTCCTCCAGCTGTAGCCGAAACATTAAAAATTTACGTATTTTTCCTTTTAGTTTTTTTTTGTTTCCTTTGGCATTTGGGATAGTTTGCTTGCTTACCTGTTGCAATGTGAAGGTTGTGCGATTTCGTCGTTGCTTTCGCCTCACAAACGTCTCATCGTGTATGGCAGGATGATACGAGTAGCTGGTATCTGTAAGAGAGAGATAGAGGCATTAGGTATTAGCTATCCCTAAGGTGTTTGCATTAGCTGGCATAATTGAAATAGTTGCAGCTCTCAGGCTGCAGGTGTTGGTGCTGCTGCCTGAGCTTAGGCAACATAAGCGGCACTAAGCCGCCTGCAATGTTGGATAATGCTGGAATTTATTGAAAAATAGTTTTATTTTTCCTTTTTTCATTTTGAAGAATATTTAGATTAATGTTAGGGGCACTGATTTGAAACAAAATATTATCAAATTTAAAAAATATTATTTATATACAATATTAAATAATTAAATAAAAATAATATTATATTTAATTTTTATAAAAAAAAAAATGTAGTTTTTAAATAATAAAGATATTATATTTTATTTTTATTAATTTATTTATTAATTTAACATTTCAAATTGCAGAAAAAATATAAATTATTTTGAAAATAAATAAATTAAAATAATTAATAATGCATTTTTAAATAATTCCTCAATTCCTCAAGTGACGCCAGATCTTCAGGATAATATATTTATATATAAGATATAATCTCCCATACTAATAAATATAAAACTTCCCACTCTCTTTCCAAATAATAACAAATAAGATATCAAAACTCCAATCGAATTCAATGAGTGGAAACTAGTCTAAAAAATGTTCACAAAGTTAATAATTCAGAGCGAGAGTAACGAGACTTCGGTGCTTTCAAGTAAGTGGCGAACTTTTGGCGAACTCTTTACTTGGCAGCAAGCAAATGTCAGAGATATAGAAATGATGCTGGCCAGTGGCAGGGCAGCGGCCGATGCCGAGGCTGAGGCTGAGGCTGAGTGCTGAAAGGCAGCTGTTGCCAAAATTGCAGGCTAATTGAATTTTCTAGCAGCAGCGCCATTTTGTATGCTACCAAATATTTTATAACAGAGAAAGACAGCTTGAGAGATGAGAGAGAGAGAAGAGAGAAAGTGTAGGACAGAGTTTGTGTTCATGTTGACAGCCGCACTTGACCCTCGGCAGGGAGGGGGCCGGGCCGAGAAAAGGCCAAAAACTGTTGGACTTTTCATTGTTGTTGCCAAGCCTTTTTCGACCATGTTGTAAAATTAATTTTCAATTTGATTTTAAATAAATAATTAGCTGGCAAATTGCAAAATTTAATTTTAATTTCTTGCTGCTCGACGCTCCTAAGCTCCAGCCATGTCAAAACTTTCCGTTCTCTTTTTACTTTTGGCGCTGTATGTGGAGAAGGTTGCGTAATCCGATTAGCTGGAAAATGTTGTTAGCCGCCCTCGACGCTCATTTGCGCCCATTTGCTTGAAGGTCGCTGCCCCAGGGAATACCTCTAATGCGCTCTAATGCTGTTTGGCCGGCGAACGACTTATCAAAAGTGTCGCTATGCAGCTGCCCATTGCTGTGCCGCTATTAATTTTTAATTATGAAAATAATTAGAAAATGTTGTGCAGGTAAAATGGCACAAGTTGCACTTGCCACTTGCCACTTGCCACTTGCCGTAGGCTGGCTAATGAAGCACGCATTTGAGCAGTGGCCGGATCCTGATCCGGATCCCAGCACTAAGTAGCTAAGTAGCTACAGAAAGTGACTGGCTAATCGAATAGTCAATGAGCCAAGCTACGTGCACTTTTCGGCTCGTTTTCGTTTCGTTTTGCGGGCTAATCAAATTTTTTGTTGCCAATAATTGCTTGAAATGCAAATGGACGCCTTGAACATGTGGCATGTGCGGCCTGTGCCGTACTGTTTGAGGCCAAAAAAGCAAACGGCAATGGCAATTAGCACAATTAGGTTGCCATTGCAAATCCCCAAAGCGCTCTCCTGCCTCAATTCTCTATAAGCCCATCGCACTCTGCCTCTCTCTCTCTCTATCTCTCTCTTTCTCTCTAGCCCCGCTTCCAATAAGAATTTCATGCTGAAAGCATCGCCCTGCGTACTAGACCAAACATCAAATATCAGCCCAGTCAGCCCAGTCAGACCAGCCAGCAGCAGCAGCAGCAGCAACAACAACTCAACTAACCGCACTTGTCAGGAAGACAGGATTAACAAATCCTTGTTGGCAAATTGATTCAAAAAGTACGCAGCACAGAGCAAAGAGATAAAACCAACACAGACATAGTCCGAAGAGTAAAGCAAATGCAATGATAGACTATGAAATACCGTGCAGTTGCGTAAGAGTATGGAAAGTGGGGCAACTATAAGGGAAGATATATACCAATATTTATATACGTGTCTGAGACTAGTTTCTAATTGAAAAAATCAATTTTACAAAATTATGATTTTAGACATCTATCACCCAGCTTGATTAATATATATATATCTAAATATGTACACATATAACTAACTAAATGTTTATGATTGTTATATATAATGATCCTACAGCTAATTATTAAATTTGATTTATATTCTCTCAAGTTAGCTGATGAGCAGATGCCTAGCCTAGTCCAGGCCAGAAGTCCAGCTGAAGAAGTCAAAAAAAAAAACAGGTTCAAATATTACGAATATTTCTCAAATTCTAGAATTGCATTAAATTTTTACTTCTATTTCTGTCTGTATAGTTACCAGAAAGACTGAAGGTAGTTCTAGCATATAGACAACGATCTATCCGTAACACTGATAGCTCAGCTCTGCTTTGGCATTTTTTTTTAATTGTTTATAATTTTATTATTATTTAATTTTATATTATTTGGACTTTTATTAATACATATCATAAAGAACTACATTTAGTTCTTACCTCAACAGCTCAAACAACCTCTCGAGCACCACTTTATAGGTCACAACAAGACAGCTTCTATTGCTGTTCTATTCGCTCTAACTCTGCTTCTAGCTGCCACACTCTCTCACCCTCAATCTCTCACACACGCGCTCCTCTCCCTTTCTCCTTCACACTCGCATTGTCTGTATGTCTGCCGCCCCGCTCGTTAGCTGTAGCCGGTAATGGGAGATAATTCAATTTTTAAACATTTGGCATAACAAGCGAAACCGTCATTAAGGGATTTTTGGTCCTGGCTCTGTTGAGAGAGTCCTTGCAATCAGCTGCCCCCCCTTGGCCATAGCCATAGCTGTATCTATATCAGTGTCTGAGGCTGTGTCTGTGTCTGTGTCCGTGTCCGTGTCCGTGTCCGTGTCCGTGTAGCTGTAAGATATTTGTCTGCAACTTTTTTGGGCTGTGTCTGCTGCTTGATTGGCATGCAGCTTGACTTTGACTTCAGCTCGAGTATTCGTTGCTTATACACACTAAGCCCGAAAATCAATTTTCATTCGATTTTTACCCTCTGCGTCTGTGTGTGTGTGTGTGTGTGTGTGTGTTGGCTTGCGTAATCTCAGACAAATTAACATTTATTATAGTTCTGCTGTAAATGAGTTTTGGCCCAGTTTTGCTCAGGCAACGTGCCGCACAGCTCGCCAAAAGTCTTGCGACACTTTTTCTGACATTTACAACATTTTTCTTGATTTCCCCAATTCCCAAAGCACAGGGCAGCCCTTTCTGCCTCCCAGCCAGGCAGCCAGCCAGCCAGTCCGCCCGCCCAGCCCCTGTGTCACGCTCTCGTTTGCCAGAGTCCCGCATTGAGCTCTCGTCGTCGTTGTCGCACGCGCTCGAAATTTTAAATTAGTTTAGCAATTGAGAAGCGTTCTTGGTGTCGAGTGACGGAATCACGAAACACGAATCACGAAACGAAACTAAATTGAATTACCCATGCAAATTTTGAGCTTTTCTGATTTGCGTAAAGTGTCGCAGTTCTTACCTCAGATATCAGATATATAAATATATATATATAAATATTTGCATATATATAAATGTGTACGCGAATTGCTTGTGACATTGATAATGACATTAGCTAGAAGCCATCAATCGAAATGCTTACGATGAGATTCCTTTGAATTTATGTAATATAATAAGAATATTATATAATTCTTATAGAATTTTCCTTTGATTTTACATTATATATTCCTAAAGAATTTTTAAGTTTTACTTTATTACTCAATTAAACAGTTAATTAAATTACTAAAATATTTTAATCAGTAACTAATCACTTCATTAGCTACGAGCCTATGACTTTCTTTGAATTGCTTGAGGAATAACTGTTTCAATAGTATCAAAAATTGACAATTTTATATTCTATATATTACTGTCACATCTAAAAATATTATTAGTTAAAATAATTTATTTTGGTACTATATTTATAACACAGTTATAACAGTTATAACACAGTCTATATCTATTAATAAAGAATTGGATAGTATCTCATCAAAATAGTTTGGCCTTTTATATTAGGGAAGATACTCAGGGCAAGTCTTATCTGAAGCAGAATATCTTAATGAAATTTTGTGCTAATGGAACTGGAAAGCTTATACAATTGAGAGGATGAAGGAGAAGCAGAGAGAGAGAGACGTGGAGTAAAGGCTGTGAGAGATAGACAAAGGTAGAGATAAAGAGGCTTATAGAGTGAAAGAGTAAGAAAGAGAGTGAGAGAAAGAGACAGAGATAAAAAACTGATAGAGAGAGAAAGGGACAGTGAGAGAAGAAGAAAGAGAGAGAGGGAGAGAGACCGAAAAGGAGAAAAAGTGATGGAGAGATAGACTTATAGATAGACTTATAAGAGAGAGAGATAGAGACAGACAGATATAGAGAGTTAAAGGCAGGTAGACAGATATCTCTCTCTCTCTCTCTGTTTTAAAAATGCAAACTAATTTGCTTCCAAAAAATAATCAAAATAAGCTTATCAAATAACTAATTTAATTGTCAAATCCCATTAAACAAAGACAAAAAAAACTCAGTAACCAAGAACTAGGCCAGTTATGCTAACACTTAATCTATAGCTAAAATAAAATCAAATAAATAGCGCTTACATCAGATGTTAAAGATATTCCAATCTATAGAACTGAATTGAGCAACTTTTTTAATACATATCAGATGTTAGTTCTCGGTCTCTCTCCCTCTCCCTCTCTCTCTCTCTCTCTCTCTCTACATTTTTAGATACTAAAAGCATATGCTGATGCTCGCTTACCAAATTTCAAATTTGATTGGCCCATGAATAAAATAATGCTATTCATACTTAACTGTAGATAATGCTGCTAACATTTAGTCCATCTCGCATGCCTTAAGGCTCTCCCTCTCTCACGTTGCCCAATGGCATTCGCATTCGTCCTGCATAATTCAACTCGTATTTCAGCTTTTAGCTCATTAAAAGTCACAGAGAAACAGACGTCAGCTAGAGCAGCTGATAAGCAGCCACAATTTATAAATTGCATTAGTAACACCTGGCAGACACGTAGGTCGAGTTGAGTCAGGACTCAAGTCGAATCATAAGCGACAGTTGAATTTGTTAGGTAATAAGCTGTAAATATGCGTAGCTTGCCACATTATGAGCCATAAGTTGCAAGTCGGGAGTAGAAGCTGCCGCTGCTGCTGCTGTCTGTCTGTCATATCATATTGAATAAATCAGTCCTGCACCTGATTAGAGTGAGAGAGAGAGAGAGAGAGAGCGTGTGGGAGCTGAACGTGAGCAGCTCTACGTGCAGAATGCTCATGCATTATGTACACAAGTAGTTAGTGCCTGGCTCCGTCCCATTGAAGTTGCTGTAATGCGTTCGTAAGTCTCTGGCTAATCCCATTAAATACTCGAACATGCGCTCAGGCATCCCAAAAACTAAATGCGCTGCAATTTGAGCAGCAGCAAATTGCCAGACGCAGTGACAAATTCGGTCGATCGTCTTTGTCGGCGCCTTTTATGCTCATATATATATATATAGAGAGAGAGAAAAAAATCCAAAATCAAAAACCGAAAATCAATAAAATCGTTTTCGACGGCGGCACTTTGATTTTGATTTCAGATTTGAATAAATGCTGCTGACGAAATCGCCGCACACTTTGGCCATATCCGTGTGCGACACTTTCGCACATTCCAGCGACAGCTAGCAAATTTGCATGCCAAAGCATTAACACTTTGCTAAAAGTAATTGCATGAAGCGAAAAGCCCAACCGAACCCAAAAAACTGCAAACTGCAAACTGCAAACTGCAGAAAAAAAAAAACTAATTTCACTTCTTGGCAGCCCTTTTGGCCACAGTTGAGTAGAAGCTGTGGCACTCCTTTGACTCTCGTGCCATATATCGATTGAGTTCGCTTCGTTTCGCTTCTTTTTTATTCAATTATAGTTATCCGGGCTCCTATTGAAGGCTGTCAGCGAGCACAGCGAACAGCGCGCATAGCAGCAAATCGAATTTCTCTGCGGTTTTCTTTCGGCGCACTCGTCGCCGTCGCATGGCGTTTAATGGAATTTTTATGTCCCTGACTGACTGACTGACGGACTGACGGACTTACGGACTGACTGACACTCCACATGCTGAGCTTCGTTTATGCTCTGACATAAGAATTATGAAACGTATCGAAATAAAACCATTTCGAGCACTTTTATAAAGTGCAATCAGAGCTAGGCGAGAACTGAATTGCAGAGTTTGAGACTATGCCAAAGGTGTTTCTATCTGTCTATCTATCTATCTATCTGATGGAGCAGCTTCTATAAATGGAGCTATGCATACTATAGAAGGCTATCTTCTAGATACAAAAATTGAGTTCTATTTAGTCTAAAACTAGATTTGGTATTTTATAACTTATTAAGAAATATGAAAAAATAATTTGTATAGTTTTTTCACATTTAGTTTTTTTCATATTTTTTAATGTTTTAACTGTATCTCTCTATTTTTTTTTATTATAAATTATATATTCAAACTAAATATTAAAATAAAAATAGGTTATGCAGTTATTGCTATTATTTTATTTATGTAATGATTTAAAAATTAAATTTATTAATAAAAATAAATTTTCAAATATTTTTTAAATCAATTACTTAACTGATTTAAAAGTTAGTTGAACTGAATTAAAAATATTTTTTTGTTTAAATTAATTTTTTAATAATACAATTAATTTTTAAATAAATAATATAATAGTATTAATACATATATAAATATATATATACATATATTTTATATATTTTAATTTTATTTATTATAAATATATAAATATAGATACTAAATATATTTTTAATTTATTTATTATTTAATTTTATATATTATTAATTTATAAATATCAATTTTAAAAATTATTAAAAATTAATTTTATACATTATTAATTTTTATATAATATATATTTATAATTAAAAATATAAAGCTGCCTTTTAGCTTTAAAAATTGCTTACTCTTAATTGAATTTTATTTTATGAATCGCCCCTTTTACCTACTAAAAACAATTACTTTTCGCCTATCCTGTCTATATCCATGCATAACTATTTACGCTTGCTAATCACAGATGCCAGAGCTGACATACAAGAACAAACATTTGTCAGTTCATGAACTCTACAAATATTTAATTAGATGCGAAATCGACACTCAGCCAGACACCCTTCGTTTAGCACACACATACACACATGTTGCTCTCTCGCTCACACACACTCTCCCTCTCTCCCACTCTCCCACTCTCTCTCTCTCCCTGTAACTCTCTGTTTCATTTTCATTGGCACTTGTATCTAGACACACTTACCCTCTGACCGATGCGGCAGGCAAGTTCTGCGCATAATTCATGCCCGAGAAAACCCAATGCAAACCCTCGGCATGTGCGACTCTGTGTAATTCGATATGCGACAGATCCCAGTCCCAGAGCCCATCTACCCATCTATGTGCCCTCGACCCGGTGCACGTTTTTCATTCATTTCGTGCCACTAATAGAATAATTCGTTAATGTAACTACCAGATACAACAAAAAGTAGAATATAATCCGTTGTCGGGCGATTATCTTTGGCTTTTAATCTAAACTCAATTGGAAGCTGGTCAGGCCAGGGCAGGCAAGTGAGCATCTGTTGTAGCGAAAGTATCTGACAGATAGAGATACAAATCATACTCACATGGATGTGTGGCTGCAAATGGATAGTCGAGTGTGGGCAGGCGCGGCGGATGCGGTCCGCACGGATGCAAAGCGGGCGGGCACTGATAGCAAAACATTCCTCTGCCCGCAGCTGCAGGACCGAGCTGGAAGTACAGTGAACACAAGTTATACAAATTGGTTAAAAGATTGTCAGTAATTTTGATTAATTTATTTGCCAATCACGTACTCGAACTCAGTTACGACCATTTCAATATTGAGGCCTGAACAAACTTGTAATTTAAATGCAATTCAATTGATGGCGATAGCGGCAGAGATGCTGACGGCGACTGCGACTGCGACTGCGGCTGAGACTAAGACTGGGACTGCATGCGGGCCGACATTGCGTCGCCTTTAATGTTGTCATATGCACCTCAAACTCAATTCGATTCAATTAAAGACAATTACAGCCTTATGACAAATAATCTACAATCGATTTGAGTTTTTTATTTCCATTTCATTCTTTGCATTCGCTCGCCTCTGCCGCCGAATGCAGCGCTGTCAACGTCGCAGCCGCTGTCGCTGTCGTTGTCTGCATACAATTAAATTGTCCTCAAACGAATCAATTGATTTAAATTAATTGCATTTGCCGCAAAGTTGAGTCCGCTCGTCACTCAACTCAACGCAACTCAGCTCAACTCAACTATTCCCACATTTCGATCCACTTGCCGTTGCCAGTTGGTGAACTGGCATCGACTCTCTGGCGCTGCATTGTCGCCCAGTTGGCGCCCTTTTCTCTTGCATCTGCTCAGCGCTTAATTAGCCCAAGAATTTCACATGTAAAACTCAAAGAAAACTCATTCGCAGTTAACCAGTTAAAGATCAGTTCAGATAAGCTATGAATATGACTAGGAATATGTGCATGAAATAGTCAACCTATTTTTCTTTTAGCTCAATATGTAAACGATACTTGTGTGAAGTCGAATTATTACAGATCAGCTTTAAATTTATTTACAAATAAAATATTTAAGTACAAGATTTGTAGAAATCTCTTGGAAAATTCGTATACTAAATAAAATGATATAATTTATTTTAGCTTAGAATTTATTTTAATATAAATAATTAATATAGAAAAATTTAAGACAGAAGCAGCATTAAGAAATAAATAAATAAATCTTTAAAAAAATAAAAAGTATAAATATTTAAATAATATAGAATATAGAATATAGAATACAGGGCAGAATTTTTAAAGAGAAGTTTGAAATTTATTTAAATATTTAAATAATAAAAATAAATATATATTTAGAAAATTTCGTATACTAAATAAAAATTAAAACTGAATAATTATAATATGAATTATAAATAATATAAATATAAAAAATTTATATTTTTAATATATAATATAAAATATAAAAATAAATTCTTATAAAATACAAAATAAAAATTCAACTAAAATTATATAATTTCATTTTTAATTTAAATTTTTAGAAATTAATTTAATTTTTAATTTACCTAAAATTTTATACCAAATAAAAAAAAAACTCTTGAGTCTTGCTCGACCTCTGTCCCTCTCTCTTTATCTATATCTATTTAGCTCTCTGTCCTACATACCTCTATCAAACCTCTTCAAAGCAGACACTCTGCCATAAATACCTATGACAAACCACTTCATAACTGTTTAACAACTCATTACTCCTTATTGCTCAAAACTCGTCATCATCTCATTACTCCTTATTACTCATTCAACTTCAGTACTAAATCTTCTCATGGAACATCTCCTCGCTGCATTAGCAAACATTTGCTTTAAATCAGCCCATTAAAATTGTAAAAATCAATTTCAGAAATAGCATTTTGATTTGATTTGCATATGTGAGGTGCCCACTTTGCCGCCCATGGGGGATACAGAGGCGACATGGGCATAGGACATGGACGCAGGCTATTTATTAGCCAAGCAAAATGCAAAACGGGGCCAGAGAGAGAAACGCCAGTGGCTGAACTGTGTAAGCCAGCCCAAAATAGTGGCCGCAAAATGTGTACGGCCCAAAGTGTGTGTGTCTGGCAGTGTGTGTGTGTGTGTGTGTGTAGGGCTATTTAATACGGCCAAATAATTCAGCATAAATTATTCAATGGAAATTAATTCACTAACAACACGCCAGGCCGGCCGTGAGCAGAGTGCGACTCGGAACTGGGCACCTACTCGGTCCCAGAACGGGCGCCACTCAAAACTTTGCGCCCAACAACAATGGCGGGGCAGGGGCGTGGCTCACCAATGAGCCGCATGTGCAACATTAGACACGAAATGGCAATTTTCCATTTGGCAAATGAGTTTTGCGGCCGACGGACTCCAAATACAACAATTATGCAAAATTACAAATTCTCACAATTCTAATGGAATGCTCTGGTCAGGCCATGGCAACCTGGGCGGACCTGGCCATGCTGCAGCTGTTAGCTGATGCTGATGCTGCTGCTGTTGATGCTGATGCTGATGCTAAATGGAAATTTATTGGCCCAGCCTTGAGGGACGCAGCTGACGCCAGGACATTCCACTCTCTCCCGTTTTCTCCCCCTCCCTCTCTGTGATGCCGTTAAATTATTTTGCGTGTGTAAATTTGGCGGAAATAGTCTGTAACATGATATGCTAACACTTGTGGTGCCCGGCGGGGCGTGGCAGTTGGCTGGGTGGTTTGGGTGGGTCGTGTGCCAGCCATAAATAAAATTCATAAAGTTTTTCTTTTTTTTTTTGTTTTTAACAAATTTACTCAAATAAATTAAAACGGCGCAAGGAAGCGGCAACAAAATTTGTTTTGCAATGAAATCATCGCTAGCCTGGAGTTATTATATATACATATATACATATATATATTGGTGTATATATGCAGGTTTATGTCATCTAGTGGATATGCACACAATTAATTTTAATTGCAATTGAAATTGAAATGCAACTGGAAATGCGAGGCAACAGGAAATTGCGCTGGCACTATCTAATATTGAAAGCAAAGAATCTGTAATTCTATTCCCAAATGTTTGCACAACTATCATAAATTGATGAGAAATATATATTTGGCAAAACATTTATGTATGTGTGTGTGTGTGTGTGTGTGTGGATAGAGAGCGAGTTGGAGAATTTCTCTTATGCAGGAGCTAAAGCTAAACAAATTTGTTACAGAAATCATTTTAAAGGCATTGAAGGGGATTTTTATGATTTAAATAATAATTATAAAAAATAATTTAAATAATATATAAAATATATATAAATAATAATTATAAAAAATAATTCAAATAATATATAAACTATGTATATGTAAAATTATAGAAATTTTTAAATTTCTATGGAATAAAAATGATTGCATATGATTTCAGCCTGATTCCATTTATGCTTGGAATCAGAAATATTTACTTTATCAATTTGATTATGAAAAAATGCCAAATTTGAGACTGATGAAGTCTAAGCAACCGAAACTTAAAAAAAATTATATAAGTGACCAAGAGTGATGGTATTTTCAAAACAGATATTTAAGCTTTTATTTAAGTTATTGATAAAATCAATTTCTTAGAATATATAATGAAATATCCCATTTAACTATAGTATGTAAACAATAATATATATAGTTTTTGTTAATTAAAATAAATAATATTTAAAATGAAATATATATTTAATTCTTTTAATATATTTATATATATATATATTTTTTTTTTTTAATTAAAAATATATTTAGATTTACCTATAACAAATCCTGTATTTTTAATAATCAATATATATCAAATTCTCAGACATAATTGCAAATTAAATTTCACACAAAAACTGTTGCCTACTTTTCGGCTGAGCCAACTAATTAAGGCAGCTGCTGCTGGTGGACAGTAGTTGCTGTTGCAACTGGCTGCTGCTGCCAGTGCAGCCAAATGCAATTATCCAATTGCAGCGAAATGCACTTGCAATTGCACTGGGGCCTTGGGCCTTGGGGCTTGAAGCAGCCATTTCAGACAATGCAACGCGTTGCGGCAGGTGGCTGTGCGGCTATGCGGAGTGCAGCACACGCGAAATTCAATTAGGTGCGCACTAAACAGCGCAACGATTTCGATTTGACTGGCAGGCAGAGGGGAACGTTACCAGCTGTGGGTGGAGCAGCTAGAGCGAGTGTTGTCAGGCAGGCAGCGGCAGGCTGCCAAAACTGGGCAAATCTGTGTGCTAAGCTTCCGACTCGAAATGCCTTTGTTGTCACGGATAGAGCCTGGGTGTGTGTGTGTGTGTGTGTATGGGACAGTGTGGCAGTGTGTGTGGCAGTCAACGCTAGTTGCTGCCACGAGCCGTCGCCAAAACGGGAAATTCAATCAGAGCTGTAGGATTAGGCAACAGCAGCCGCTGTCTATGCCAATTGCATTAGGGAGCTGCATTCGAGTTCTGCGGAGTTGTCCATTGTGTCTCTCTGTGTGTGTGTGTGTGTGTGTATGTGTATGTGTAAGGGCTGTCAACATTCGCGTGTTCTGACTGCGTTAATGGAATTAAAAATTTAACAATTTTTTTCCACTTTTATGCAGTTTTTTTCGTTCATTTTTTTTTCGCTTGTTTGTTGTGCGCTTTTTATGCCGCTGCATTGGAGTTGCTGCTGCGCCGCAGCTTCCCCCTGTTCTTAATGCTCTTCTGCTCCAGCCGCTGTTGCTGTCTCTGTCTGGCGCCCTTTTGGCGCTGCACTCAGCGCTGGGTGTTGCAGCCGCTGATTGACTTGTGTTTCATTTTAATTTGGTTAATTCAAATTAATCAAGCGAAGTTGACAATTTGTTTTTATTTTCCATGTACCCTTTGTTGATGTTGGTGAAGGAGGGGTATATTAGTTATGTTGTAGAATATTGAATTGATTGAAAAATTGTATTATTACTACATAAGTAGTAAGTACTGATTGTAGAAATTTACAAAATTGAAAAACAAATTTGAAAAACTAAAAACCTTTTAATTAACGAAAAATTAATAAAATTAAATTTTGAATTTTATTTATTTTATTTTTTTTTAATTTATTAGAAAGCAAAATATCTAAAAATCAATTAAAATTTATAATTATATATATAATAATATATATTTGATATAATTATAAATTATAAAATAGTCAATTTCCTAAATATTTCCGTTAATTAATACATTAAAATAAAATAAAATCTATTTAGGAACTCTTCGTTTTTATTACAGGGTATCTGAAAGTCAATCCATTCCCTTCACAGCTAGCAAAGTGCATTGGCATATTGGTTGATATATTCATATGCATCTGTCTCTAGCAGCCCCCCATGTTGCAGACCTGTTTGAGCGGGGAAAGCGAGGAAAGCGGGAAAGCGAAATGTCGCAGACGCATTTCCACTTTGTTGTTTGCTCAATTAATGCAATTGCTCTTGTTTTTTCTCTTTTTTTTTTACATTATTAATTTATATTTTTATGACTTTTTCGCATCTGTTTCAGCTGCTCCCGTTGCTGTTGCATAATGCGCATCAGATGTTGCTGTGCTGCAAATTGCATTACATTTTGATGCGTTTTAATTAATTTTGAATTAATTTTTGTTTCCCTTTTTTTTTGTTTTTGTATTTGCATTTTTCTGTTTTATTGCTGAAGCATTTCAATCATTTGGGAAACAGTCAATCAAGGTTTAATCAGCTGTTTGCTATAATACGAATTAATATTCGTATTAATTTTAATTAAAATAATTTTTATATTATCATATAATAAATATATTTGATCTTGACATAAAGAATTTTTAAAAAATCAATCGGCCTTTTTTGAAACTCTCAATATTATTTTTTAAGTTTAAAGCAACAATTTTGTATAACATATATTAATACTAGATAATATTCTAGATGCTATACCTCCAACATACTTAATATATGGAAATTATAGAGCATACAAATTTTTTGTTGAATCATTTGAGTCTATCCATCTACAGAGTAATAATAAACATAAAATACATAATAAATATAAAATAATTATAAATTGATTAACAAATAAATAAAAATGATTAAAAATTAAATTTATAAATTATAAATAAATTCTTAAGGCAGCTGTTTGAAATTCAAATTGAAAGAGTTATTATTATATATATATATATATATATATATATATATATATATATATATATATATATATATATATACATATCCCCTATCAATCACTTATTATAGATTAAAATTAAAAAAAATTATTTATCTACAGATACAGAAATCTATCTAAAGCTGATCAAGTCCCAAACCTCAGTTAATCAAGGAATTAACCATTACCAGGTCATAACCTGATTCATTAATTTTCTGTCCAACATTCACGCCTATTACACTGAGAAAAATCTTGTCATCTTCTCATATAGAGCACAATTAACCCAAATTTGTAGCCGAGTGCCCCAGAACAGAATTCGCACAGTTGCTCAGCTGGCAGTCAAGTTGCTCAACGCTCAGCGTCTGCTTCAATGGGATGGGCAAGCGAGTCGAGCCCCCAAGGTCATAGTCACATAGCCACATACACATACATACATACATACACACACACACATATACCTACATAACGTATAACGTCACTTCGGTACGCTGCATTCCCTAATGGACTTATCGGCTGGCTAAATCTCGGCTATCGCTCGCCAAATCGCGGCAAAATGGAGAAACGCCGTTTTGCAGCCTGCCATAATTCGCCTGGCAGACAGTATCATCATGATGCTCCGAGCATCATCATCATCATTATCATCATCATCATCATTATCATTATCAACTGCGATAGCTGGCCATAGTTGTATCCACGTGCGAGTCAGCCCCGCTGGCCGGCCAGACGCCTCATCCCGCCTGCATTAGAGCCACTTAAACGCATTTGCAAAATTGTCTGCCACCCACACAACAACAACAACAACAACAACAACAGCGGCAGCAGCAGCAGAGTGATTGTGCCTAAAAGCGCGATAATTTTGCGCTGCATGCAGGAGGCGAGGGGGTCGTTGTTGTTGTTGTTGTTGATGATGATGAGGTTATCACTTGGCGAAAAGTAAAGTGCATCCGTTTTTAGAATTGTCCGTCCGCGTAATCAAACTAAACTGGCGCAGAATCTACCTAGCCCCCAATGCCCTGCCCTGCCCTGCCCTGCCCCGCCTCCACTAAGCCTCCGCCTCCACCGCTCGCCCACCTTTGCTGTTGCTGTGGTTTCGTCTCGCTGGCGTTGATTGCAGTTTTCGGTTGTTGTTTTTGTTTCAGCTGCATTAAGCGCATTTGATTGTGTCAATTGGCTCGCGCCTAGCCTCAAAGTGAAACAAAAAAAAAAAAGAGGAACTAAAAGTACTAAATACATATAGCAACATATATGGGCATGATCTAGGCATCTGAACTATACTCTTTGATAATGGAATTTTATGCAAATTTATTTCAGAAATTCTTTTCTCTTTCGTTTTATGCTATTTCAGTTTTTTAAAGGAAATAAATAAATAAAAAAAGAAATAAAATAAAATAATTTTTTTAATGAGAGACTGCAAGAAAAATGTCTTGAGAAAAATATTAAAAAAAAAAAACTATTTTATGTATATTATATATAATTTTATCAATATTATGTAATATTTTATTAATAATTAATAATATTATACTTTATATATTATATATAATTTTATTAATATTAAAATGAATATTAAAAAAAT
This sequence comes from Drosophila fulvimacula, assembly GCA_035045555.1. NCBI lineage: Eukaryota > Metazoa > Arthropoda > Insecta > Diptera > Drosophilidae > Drosophila > Drosophila fulvimacula. The sequence goes on from JAWNOX010000197.1 coordinate 1,391,916, forward strand.
TATATTTTTAAATTTAAATTTGAATTACATTATAATATTATATAATATTAATAAAAAAATATTAATTAAATCATATTTTCAATCAAAGTTATTTTCTTTTATTTATATATTTTTTATCTGATTATAGCCTAATTTTGTATCTTTTCTCAGCTTACTTTTTATTATATAATCACATCATAAGGAACCCATGAATACCTACTTTATAGCTAACATTTCTTTATAGACTCAGACTTTAGTCCAATATTAAATTATTTATTATGCTTTATATTAATCTACTATACTATTCATAATCTATACACAAACACTACTCATAAAAACTCTGCACATCTTCAAAATACCCTTTCTATAATTATGTTTAGGGTATATACGTGCAATAAAAATCAGTTGTAGCTACGAAAATGCTTTCAAATTGAATTATGTGCGCGACAGGCATTAGAGCAACAACAAGAGGAGCAACCACAATAGAAAAAACGGCCACCCGTTGCCCGATGCAGTTGCTCCGACTGCGATCCGTGTCCAAGTGTCAACAACTGCGCCAGGCGAGGGCTTTGTCGGGGCGGAGGTGGGCAAGGCAACCCTTCAATTTGAATTCGTCTTCGGGGCGCCCGCATATAGGAGCGCTACAATCATAAATATATATATATATATATATATATATATATATATATATATATATATATATATATATATATATATATATATATATATATATATATATATATATATATATATATATATATATATATATATATATATATAGCATGTAAATATATATATTTATTTATATATACATTCATACATAGCCTGATATGCACTCTTGACAATTGCGTGGTTGGTGTTTTGTTTTATTATAAATATTTTGATTGAATTTTCTGTTTAATTAAAGCAAATTGCTTTTTGTGTGCATTTGCCAACGGGGTTTTTTTTTTATTTCTCGGGGTTTTTTTACTGCCTGTAGTTTTCGCTCTCCGCTGCTTGTTCGATCTCAATTGTTGCCGAGCAGAGAAAAGCTGTGCGGCCTGTGGGGGTCAAGAGAGAAAGAGAGGGAGAAGGAGAGCAAGAGAGCAATATATACTTAGGAAAATATTTGAAACGAGAAAGAAAAGGGGCAGAAGGGAGTGCGAAGAAAAGAGAGAAGAGAGCTTCCATCCGAAATCAATAAAAAAATCGCAGGAAAATCTATAAATTATAGAATTACAGAAAACTCTTCTGATTTTCTATATTTTTGTAATATATCTAAATAAAACGTTTATTTTATTTCCTCTTCCATTAGTTTTCGCTATGAATATTTACATTAAAAACTAAAAAAAAATACTAAATACAAAATGTTATATAGCTCTAAATACTAAAAAAAAAAAACTGAAAAAATTATAACAAAAATTTTTTAATAATTTTAAAATTAAAAAAAAAAAGAGTTTATTTATTTTAAATTCTATTTTTTAAATCTAAATTGTTAAAGTTTCACAATATTTTTGTAATTTTATAATATTAAGTCATCGAAAATGGTAAAATAATTTTAAAACTTCTAATTTTTCAAAAAACTCTAAAATATTTTAAATCATTCTAAAACTTAAATTATTTTTATCAATTTTCAATTTCTAATTCAATTACAAATATCGTATAATTGAAAATCAACGTTATGTATATTTGTTTTTATCATTTTTAAATCAAATAAAAATATTTCACACCAAAAAAAAAAAGGAAAAGAAAAATTGTCTGAAACTCGCGCCTTTCATCCATCCATCCATCAAGCTAATTGGATCAATCAATTGCGCATAGCTAATGCCACTTAAAGCAGCCAAAAATAAATGTCAACTAAAATAGTTAAATATATTTGAGTTTGAATTGGAATTTTCGATTCGCAATGCGCGCTGACAAACCGAGCTGAACCGAGCGCCCCATTGGGCAGCGATTTCCAGCGAAATTCCGAAAAATATTTCCCCATTTCGATTGGCAATTCAATCAAGCAATCAATAAACATGGCAACTAACCTCCGACTAGGCACATTTGCACGATAATTCTATTTGCTAATTTAAATATGCCAAATTGTATTTTATTTTTGTGCGCCGCCAACCCGGCCCCACCCAGCCCCATCCAGCCCCACTGGCCCCACTGCAGCGCTAACCAACCCTAATTGAGTTGAACGAAATGAAAACGAATCGAAACTTGACGATGACAACAAGCAGCAAAAAAATTGTGGAATTTTCGACCCCCATCAACGGGCACCCACTCGATACAAGTTGGAGTTGTGCGACGGATGGGGAGGGGGCGGAGGGGCCCTTTGGGGCACTGGCGTTTGCATGGCTGCCAATTAATTTGCGGTTGATCAATTCAATTTGTAGCTGTGCCCTTTCTTTCTTTTTGTTTCTTTTTTTTTATCTTCTTTACATGGCCCGGAGGTACGACTGCTGCAACAGCCCCTCCCCTTTGCCTGGCGCACTTCTGGATTCATTTGGCAAATTATTGGCCATTGATTTTGAGCTCCTGCTCTGTCCCGCTCCAGCACGTGTCTGGGTGCCGCTTGCAGCTTGGGGGAACCGCAGTGCCTGGCACTCCTCTCCTCTTCTTCTTTCTCTTCTTTTTTTTTTTTTGTTTTTGGTTTTAATTATCATCAATTATTCAAACTGCATTTGGAGTGATCAACTTTGGGGTCTGTGAGTGTTGAACTGCATTTCAGCTTCAACGTTCTTCAGCTCGTCTAGCAGAGTTCCTTTTCCTCTCTCTCTCTCTCTCTCTCTCTCTCTCTCTCTTACACTTCCTTCTTCCTCGACTCGCATCCTTTTTCAAGTGTTCACAAATTTTGTGCGATTTCTCACAGGAAAGGCATCAACGCAAACACTTTTGGTGTGCCCCTTCGACTGGAGTGGAGGCACTTAAGCAATCCACACACACACACACACACACAGTCAGTCAGACTTGTGTGTGTGCGTGTGTACTTGAGAGCACTTGAACAAGATTTTTATCACATTTGCGCTCATTAAGAAATTTTTAATACAAATTAAAAGCGCGTAAATAAATTATGCGCAAAATGCTTTTGCCTTCAATTCAATTCAAAGACAATTTGCTTGGATATTAAAATTATAAGATGATATGTATGTGTATAGGTGTATAGATATATATGTATATATATCTATATTGGTCTATAAAAAATAAATTTTTTTGTGGATTTTTTATATATTTCTCATAACTAAAGAAAATTATGTTTATATTGAATTTAGGTATTTTTGAACAAAGAAAATTTATCAAGTTTATATGATATATAATATATATATATAATAATATATATATATATATATATATATATATATATATATATATAATATATATATATATACATATATATATTTTAAATGAATATTAATAATATAATAATAAATAATACATGAATATAAAGTCTATTTCAGAATATATCATATAGTTATATCACAGAGTCTATTATATCATATCACTATATCATTCTATAGCATGATAACATAATAATCATAACATTAATCCTCACATATAATACCATCTCACACAACATTATATCATGTTGTTATAGTATCTAATGATTGAAATCGGAACTCAAAACAGATGTATAATATTTTTTTGCGTTATTGTAATAAATAAAATCAGAAAATAAAAAAATTTGTTAAATAATAATTTTGTAACAATAAATCAATTTTATATTTCATTTCTTTAAAATAATAATTTCGTAACAATAATAAATAAATTTTGTATGTAATATCTCTTAAAGAATAATTTTATAATATTAATAATTATATTTTATATTTAATAATTAGACATAAAAATAGAACAAAAAATCGGAAACAATAATATAGAAAATTTCTTTTATTAGATATTTTTTTTATGAAAATAAATTAATATTTTCGCTATGTAAATTTTTGTAAGCTATCATATCTCAGTTTAGAACGGTATACAAAATATAATATAATATAAAAAATAAAATTAAATTTATTATACACGAAAAATTTCGATTTTTAAAATTCTATAAAAATATATAAAAATATATAGCTCAATTATAAGAGTGACAGTTAAGTTCCTCCTTTTAAGCAACACTAAATTCTAGCACTGGCCAGAAGTACATATCTGAGTCCTTGGCATACTGTTATCAAAAGGACTGATCCAAGCAGACAGTAAATACAGCAACTGTCAAATATATTTACTAAACTCTTCTAAAGATTTTCTCTATAAACCCACCTGTCGTCAATTATAAATCTAGCCATTTTATAGCTAAAATTAGGAAAACTTTTCCTGTTCTCTCTCTAACTTTTCCATAATTACATTAGATTAAATTAGATCCCTGCACTTATCTTTAAGCACTTGGCATTTGCCAGGCTCTAAGCAATTTCCATCAGTTTTCTGCGACTTACCTTATTACCGTCTGTGAAAATTTTGGCAGTAATTCTTCAAGCGTGGAACGAAAAGAAATCCTTTGGCTTGACTTGTGGCAAACGGTGAACGTTGAACTCTCCGCGCAAGGCGAGATGCAGTTAACAAAAGGTAAACTTTCGACAGTGTCTAAAAGGCGGCTCAAAGCGCCAAAAGTTTTGTGGAGTGCGTGCGTCAGGTATCGGGCAGGTGTGCAACTGGACCAACTTTCGAGTCACACTCAATCAAAGCTCAAATTTAGCACATAAAAGTTTTACAGTTAAGCCTACACACACACACACGCACACTTGAGCTGATTGCCTTGGGTTTTTGGGTATTGTTTGTCTCCTCGCACTTTACACCTGGGGGTTAACCGACGCGAATGCACAATTTGCAATTGTTTGTCTTTGTCTCGTCTGCAATCCACACGTAGATTTGCATAGACTGTTCGACTAGCTGGCTGGCTGGCTGGCTGACTGTCACTGTAATGCTGTAACACTGTTATACTGTCATATGCTTGGGAAAGGCTGTGTACCGAACGCGTGCAACGGCTGATTGCGAATGATCTAACAGCGCGCGACGAGGCTGCGACGTTGTTTCTGCTGTTCTCGCTGTCGCTGTCGCTGTCGACGTCAACGTCGCTGTCGTCGTCCAAAGATGGCCGCAACGGGGGTTGGGTTGGCTTCGGTGGTTCGGGCTTTTTAGCTCGGCCGCAGGCTCGTCGTCGTCGTCGTCGTCGTCGTCGTCGTGCACAGCTCGTCTCGTTTCGCTTCGGCCCCCTTAAGCGCCGCCTTTGCTGCCTATTTGTGTATTTCCCTTTATTTTTTGTCGCGCACGCGCTGCGCTGCCAGCCAGCCAAAGCAGCGGCCCGACAGCGGCCGTGCTGTGCTGCCGGCCCGTTCGCACAGCACTCGCGCGCTCTCTTCCACGCACACGTAAGACAATTTTCTCATTTTTCTGCTTCTGCTGCTGCTGCTGCTGCTGCTGCGTCTTCTGTGCGCGCATTTTCATTGTGAAATTGAATTTTCGGCATGGGAACGTCCAGGACGTCAGGACGACGTTGACGTCGACGTAGCTGCTTGCCTGCCTTCTAATTTCTCCACACGGCAAGGCTACTTTATTTTATTACACTTCACGCAAGACAGAGAGAGAGTGTGTGAGAGTGAGTGAGCGTGAGCGTGAGCGTGAGCGCGAGCGAGAGAGCAAGAACAAAGCGTCTCACTCGCTGAGGCAGCCTTAAATTGGATTTTCATCGTTATGCTTGCCGTTAAGTGAGCGCGGGAAGAGGCTGCTTGCGGTAAGGCGAGCGAGCGAGCGAGCGGACGAGTGTGAGAGAGAGAGAGAGAGGGAGATAGATAGAGGGGAGCGTGCAAAGCTTTCAGCCATTGTGTGCTGTGGGTGGTCCCGTTATTGTAGCCGTTGTTGCTGCTGCCCTGACTAAAAGCGATTACTCACCGTTGGAATTTATTTGGCATATCATTTTTGACAACTCAATTTATTTTTATTAATTTGCAGCTGAGCGGCAGCGTCGACGCCAACGTCAACGTCAGCGTCGACTCTCTCTCACCCTCTCTCTCACACACACACTTGCTCGCTCTCCATCAATACAAATCCCTTGCACAACATTTAAGTGAATTTCAGTTAATTTATTATCTTGCATTATTGCCTTTATTGTTATTTGCTGACTTTGCTCTCATTCCCTCTCTCTGTCTCCCTCTCTCTGTCTCTCTCTCTTTCTGGCTTGCTTGCCTGCCTGGCCGCCATGTTGGCACGGCCTGATCCATTTATTATTGTTTGCGATTGGGTCGTTGGCCACAATTACGAAATGAATTCGCCTGCCTGCCTTGACTACCCCTGCCCTGTCACCACCCCCCCCTCCCCCACCCCCACGTGACTTATCAGAAACTATTTTCGCCCGCTGTTGCGTTACGTGAGCTTTGACTCCCTTGGCTTATTCGACTTCTTCTTCATCTCTTCTCTTCCTCTTCTTGCTATTCTTCTTCCTTGCTTTGGGGGCCGCCTGTCAGCCTCGCAAATTGGCGCGCTGATTTATGAGTTTGTCTATTGTAACTTTTCTTTATGCCCCCTCCCCCCACTCACCCACTCGCCCCCACCCCCAGTCCCGCCCTTCGTTGTTTTTCCTGCCATTAGTTTGTGTTTTAGTTCTATTAGTATTTCATTTCATTTTGCTTTGTTTTACTTTATTTCATTTTATATCATTTTATTTGCCAGCTTCATTTTTCTTTCGCTCTCTCTCTCTCTCTCTCTCTCTCTCCTCTGTCTTCTCATCGTTTTAGTGGAATTACCTGCTTAATAATAGATGCGCTGGGTTCCTTCTGCTTCTGCTTCTTCCTCTTCCTCTTCCTCTGCCCCTTGGCTGCAACTGCAACTTGAGCAGTGGGCGGGTCTGGGGGTGGCGTGCGGCGACTGCGGCTCTTGAGAGATTTTCCGCTTGAAGATTTGTTTTCTATTCGTTTTCGCAGTGTTGTAAAGCGCGCAAAAAAAAGCCCAATGAAGCCCTCTGCTGCTTGGGTATTCATTTAGTTGGGCTTTAGCTGGATTAACGTTAATTTAATGGAACTGGAAACTATATAATCTGAATACCAGAGAGTATGACTTATATAAGTATGTATACTAAATATAATACGCAGACTAACTAGGTCAAATAATCTCGCGATTTAATCATCTGCGTTTATAGGAGAAACATAAAAATCTTTTGATAAGTTAATGCCTCCCTCTCTCTCTCTCTCTCTCTCTCTCTCTCTCTCTTTCTCTTTCTTTCTTTTTTATATTTCCACTTCTATTCTAGTCTTATAAAAAGATGGAGAGAGGACAGACACCGTAGCCCTCTCTAGCTGTCCCTTTTCTTTAACTTTCTCTCTCTCTCTCAATTTGCTAATTTTTCTATCTTCCTCTCTCATTCTCTCTCTTTCTCTCTCTCTCTATCTATCACTTTCTTCACGAAGTCTCTCATTCGCACTATCTCTCTCTCTCTCTTTCTCTCTATTTTTTGTTGCGTATGTCATACTCTCTCTCTCTCTCTCTCTCTCTCTCTCGCACTCTCTCTCTCTCTCGCTTTTCTCATTCTTCTCTCTCTCTCTCCCTCTTTCTATCTCTGTCCCTCTTCCTTTCTATAACTCTTCAATATTTTTATATTTTCAACATTTCTCATTCGTTCCACATGCCTCAGCTATGTTTCATTTCATTTTGTTCCCGTTCATTCTCCACTCACATTTCAATTCATATTTGATTCCTACTTTATAGCCCGTCTTCATTTGTTTTATACCCAATCGTGTTTCAATTCCATTTCATACCAGCCCAAAACAAGTCTTCAACGCTGCTCAAGTCAACATTCGCATCACCTTCTCATCGTTCCATTCACCCATTCCCATGCCCATTGCCCATGCATAGCTATTGAGTGGAACGACATGAAAATGGCACACCATCCGCCTAGAAACAAGAGAGATGAGACTCAGTTGAGGAGGCGCAGCACTCGACGGGTTCCATTTCCACTTCCATTTTGCAGTCGCACTTTGTGCGAAACTCTGGGTGAAATTTATGTAATTTATATGGGCACTTGACTGTCTAAATTGCCTGCGGAGAGCAGCCACCAGCCACCAGCCACCAGCCACGCCTACCTACCCCTGAGCTACCCCTACAAGAAGTTGTTGCCGTTGCTGCCACTTTTTATATCATCTACTTAGCCCTAATGGCAAATAATTAATTTCGTGCTTCCGCGTTTCGTGTCGCCCACACGCCCACACGCCCACTGACCAGCGCTGGCCAGCAGTGGGCGGAAGGGCGGAAGGGCGGCTACACCTACCCCCTGCCACTGCCCCTGCCCACAGAGCAGCCCCCAACGACCATTTTCAATTTACAAATTGCTTATTTTTCGAAAACCAAATTGCGAGTGCCTTGGACTTGGCGCGCAGGCCAACCAGCCGGCAGTTAATGCATTTTACGTGGCCAGTCAGACGGACGGACAGCCAGACAGCCAGACAGCCCAGCTAGTCGAGCAGACCCGCAAGCCAAACTGCTGCTTGCGCCTGTTCGAGCAGGCAGCTCAATTACGGTTATAAATTTTGCCCGAGCCAAAATGGCGCAGCTCGAAATGAATAGCCTGCCTGACTGCCTGACTGCCTGGCTGCCCTCAACCCCCTATCCCCCAACCCCCTACCCCTCCTCACACACGCTGCGCAAAATGTTATTAACTTCTTTTAGCCGAGTTGAGCCAAATTACATTGCGGTTGCCACTCAGCAGTCACTTTTATTGAGCTCCTCAGTTATCCTCGCTTATTTCGGCTGTCATTAGACGCTGCCCCGCCCACTTTTGTATAGGGGTTGGGGGTTGAGGGGCAACTTTATTTATGGTGCGACATTTCAGCGAAATTTCGAGGCATGAAAACAAATTTATTGGCGCCATCAAATTGTTTTTGGGGCTACGCCTTTGCACCCTGTCGCCCTCTCCCTCTGCCTCTGCCTTTCTCTCTCTCTCTCTCCCTCTCGACCCTTTTCCCATTCTCTGTCATCGCAAACGTGGTTCAATTGCCTGGTCCACTTGGCCTTTTTATGGCCAACGCATAATATTGTTGAGAGCTCTCTAACCATCACTCTTTCTCTCTCTCTCCCTCTCTCTCCCCCTCTCTCTCTGCCTCTGAGCCACTTACACGCTGAGCCGCCATTTTCCGAGTGAATGGCCAATGCATAAAACGCATAATAAAATAAATGACTAAACAGAATTACGATAAAGACCCGAAAAGGGAACGGAGCAGAAGTCGAACGTGAAACTTCGGCTAGAATTATTTATTTATTTTTTTTTTTTTTTTGGTTTCATTTTATTTGCAAACAACTCAAAATAAACTGTTTCAGCTTAAAACAAGTCATAAAAAATTTGATAAATTTTAAGGGGAAAACGATTGAAATGAAATGGAATGGAATGGAATGAAAATCATATGAAATTGATGGGAAAAAACAATACAGATGAGGGATATGTATAGGAATATATGTATGTATATATATATAGTTAGTATATATATATATATATATATATATATATATATATATATATATATTAATAATCCTATCAGACCCCTTGTATCGTAAATAAAAAATTGCAAATTTTTACTATAACTAAAAATATTATAAAACTATTAAACTATTAAAAAAAAGCAAAAACTATTTACTATCTCTTCACTCATCATCAATTTTTGAGTATTCCATTTTTTTTGATAAAAATTTATTGTTCTTTGAGAAAAAAAAAAGGAAAATATTCCAATTTAGGTGTATCCAAGGGACCAAGTTTTTCCTTAGATGACATCATTGATATCTTTTCATATTTATCGTACTAGAAATTGATATTATATTATTGAAAAACTCTACAAAATAAAAAGTCTAGTTCTAAACAATTTTTAAAAATATATTTTAAGAATAGTAAAGTATTTTCTGCGAAAAATAAATAACAAATTTAATTACATTTCTTTTTGAAAATATATAATAACAATTAAATGCAGCTTAGACATTTATAATATTATTAATTGAAATGAATTAAACTCAAAGTTTCATTCCATTTATTTCTCTTATCAAATTTATTTGATATATCTGATATATATATATATTTTTTTTAACTTTAAATTATATGCATAATTTTATTATTAATTAAACAGTAAGAAATTAATAAAAATATTTATAATCTTTTCAATTGCATATTCCAGCTCAAATTCCACTTCCAATTAATTTCCACTACAAAAAAAAAAAAAAAAAACGTTCCCACTGCCTACAGAAATAACTTTGCTACTCACACGCATTCCCATTAATATAACAGTTTTCACGATCTGCGCACACATATGCATAAATACGTATACAGCAGCTGCCGTCTCTTTCTCGCTCAAGCGCAGATCTGGCTTAATTTCATTTCATTCGTTTGGCCCACAAAATCAATTAAAAGCGCAATTAATTTGTTTGACAGCTAAAGAAAACAAACGCCAGACTTTTGAGTAAAAGCTCAGCCAGAGCAGCGGCAGCAGCCGAAGAGAGGCGGATTGAGTGAGAGGGCGAGAGGAGCCAGTGAGCAGGCAAATTAAATGGCGCATAGATGAACAAATGAAACGCAAATAAAGAGCAACAACAACAACGGCAACGGTAAAAGCTCAGCGATGGCAGCGACGGCAGCAGCAGCAGCAGCAGCAGCAGCAGAGACGTAATAATAAAAGTAATTTAATTTTAATGAAATTGTTAATACGAAAACAATTTCATTTTGTAAAAAGTTTCAGCAGCAGCAGGGGGCGTGGCAGGCAGGCAGCGTAAATTGCTCGTGACAATGAGTGAGTGCAAAGGAATACAAAAAGCACACACACACACACACACACACACACGCATGCGAAAAAGTTGCACAAATAAACAAAAGCGTGCGAAAAAGAGAGAAAACCAAAAAGCCAGCAGCATCAGCTACAACAACAACAACAATAACAAGCCGAGCAAATGCCGTCGGTAGAGTAACGGCAACAAACCGTTGCTGGCAAACGGCAAACGGAAGAGAAGGAAGAGAGCGAGAGAGAATGCGAAAAATGAAATGCTGATGCGAAGATTTAATAAATGAAATTGGTGTGTGATTAAAAACACAAAAACCAAACGAAATCCATCTAATCAACTTTTGCTGCCGCCATCTCGCCTCTCGCCTCTCGCCTTCGCCCTCGGCCAGCTGGTGCTGCTGCCGCCACCACACCTTTACGACTTATAGCTAGCAGGAGCGACGACGACAGCGACAGCGCAGCAGCAGCGACAGCAGCAGCAGCGACGCAGCCAGTGGGTGGCGACATTGGAACGCCTACAAACGGCTGCTGGCGGGGTATAAATTGATACAGGGAATTTTTTTAAATATAAAGGGAATTACAGCTGGCATGATCTTGTCAAGGCTATGCAAATTTTCGATAAACGAAAATAAAATCACAAATTAAAAAAAAATAAATAAATAAAAAACTGTTTAAATTTCAATGCATTTTCTATTATTATTATTTTTTTAAATTATTATTTTTAGACTTATTTCATTTCTCATAAAATTTCCCAAATTACCCACCTTACAAATGTCGCACGCCAACAGCTGGTAATTTTTTTGTTGGCTCCACCCCTATGTATGTGCATAAAATGGCTGTAGCTGTGCATCTCACTTGCGCTCTACTTGTGTTTTGCTAAGAGCAAAAGAGAGGCAGCAACACAGCAAATGAGCACAGCACTTAGCTTTCGTCAGTGAGTAGCATATTTCCCTATCTCAGCATGTACAGCAACCTCAATGCTGCATGACTAGTTTGTGTCCCAGCTAAAAGTGATATTTGTTAGTGGTGCAAAACTTAACTAAAAAGCTCTGAAAGCTCGGCTTTCAGATATCTAGTTAAGAAATCTGCATTTGATATTTAAATTAATCTTCCACTAATTCAATCGTAGAAACATACATATGTATGCAATTTTTGTGACAGAAATATAATGGATAATTAAAATTCTTAGTACTTTGACAGATTTCATTGGCTCTAATTGCCGCTGGACACTTGTCTATAATTGAAATCGGTATATTTAGATATTTTCTGGTTAACGGCAGTTCAATAGCAGCTCACTCACGCAATTCTAAATGCGAGCTTAATTAAATTGATTTTAACTATCAACTAAGCCCCATCAAATATAACAACTACTTCGTTCCACTTGATTCCACTCGATTTCAATCACGAAACTCCCGCCCAGCTGCCAATGTGTTCCAAGCTGCTCTCAGATTTGCCAACAACAACTACCTGTTGTGTGACTGTCTCTCTCTCTCTCTCTCGTTATGTCTCTTTATTTTATACTCTCTTAAAATAATGCTGTTATTCAAGCTCTTTTGCTCTTAAGTTTTTGTTTTTATGCTGAAACCAGTGTTGCTCACTTAGGCATTTTCCCGTCAGTTCTGGCGATTTACAAACTCTTATGATCTACCAATGGAATAGCTTTTTAAAATTATTAAACGTTTTTAACAGTAAACTAAAAAAATATTCCCTTCAGAGCGTAAAAACTTATCTTCTGCAATTTTCAAATTTCTAGATATAGAATAAAATAATAAAAATAAAAATGACAATAATATAAAATAAAAATAAATAAATAATGTATATTTTATATTTATAATACAATTTGTGTTCTCTGCAAAACAGCCTTAACAACAACTCATTAAGAACGCGAGGGCAGCTTCCTCTCTGCTTTACAATGCGCTCATCGCTGTTGCTCGAACGGCTTTTTGGGCTGCGCCAGTCTCTCAGTTTGTGTCTCGCTTCCGCAGCGTTCGCTACGTACTGTCCAAGCTGAACGCAACGTCGTGGTCCTCGTCGTCGTCGTCGTGTGCTCGTTTTTGTTGTCGTCGACTTTAGTCGAACGCTAGTCGCACGATCTAGCGCATATCGCACAGTGTGTGTGCTCAATTCCAATAACAACAACAACAGTTAACCTGAGAACCGTTCTATTCCATATGTGCAGCAGTTGAGCATAAAATGTAAATGTTAAAGTTGAATTTTAAAAAGTGTAACTCAGTAAAGTTCGAGAAGAAACCAAAAAAATTAAACAGAAAAAAATATAAGAAAAATGCACTTGTCAACCTCGCGCGTTGCATGCGAGCGAACATAGAAGACGAAGAGGGCGAGGAGGAGAGAGCATGAAAGAGAGCGCGCGCGCTCATTTGACATTTTAGTTAGTCACAAGAACAACAACAAAGAGCACAAAGCACGTTCTTTTTAATTTATAGTGGAATTCATAAATTAAACGTTTATATATGAACATATATACATACATATATTGCCAACAATTTCATTTCATTTATGCCAGAGGCTAACTCTATCTCTCTCCCTCTCTCCGTCTCAGTCAAATGACACATTCGTTGTTGTTGTTTGCACTGAAAACCAAAAGCTGCACTTCCAACATCAATCAAAGCTTCCAAACATCATGCACTCCTTCGCTCTCTCCCTCGCACCTACAGCGGAGAGAGAGACAGCTGCCCACGCAGCTGCTTTAGCTGTGTGAATTTTGCGTCGCATTTTCTTTGCAAATCATTTTCCATTTGAGCCTCACAGCTGCTTTTCTACTACTTCTATGCATGCTTCTTCGTTCTGTTTTATAGTTTCACATTCTTTTTTTTTTTTTTTTTGTTTCCAATTTGTACGCGCTGCTCGCTTCGTTTCTGTCTCGTTTTGTTATTTGTGCTGCCCGCGCGCTTCTATTTTTAGCAACAATATTTTTTGTTGTTGCCGTTGCCTGGCTGCCTGTCAAGTTAACTACGCTACGCTGGCAGCGACAGCGACAGCAACAACAAAGCACAGCACAAATGCAGACAGACCAACTATGCGAGAGAGCGAGCGAGTGTAAGAGAGCGCGTGAGAGTGATAACAAGAAGCAGTAGAGCGCGAGAGCGAGCACTTGTTTACTACGCTCAACAACTTGTTGCGCTCTCCCTCTCTCACACTCGCTCTCTTTGCAGTGCCCACGTTAAGTCTTAAAAAAAAAAAAAACAAAAATAACGAAAGCATTGTGACAAAGTACCAAAGTGCAGCGACGCTGACGCTGGCGTCGCCTGCATGCTAGCCTTAATTTTGTGCTTCCTGTGGAGAACGGACAACAACAACAATAAAAAGCAACAAGTGTTCAGTAACAACAACAACAACAACAAGCGCTTTCTTTAAAAGCCGGCTGCGCAGCATTAAGAAGAAGAAGAGCGCTAAGCGTACAGTGAAAAAGCGTAAGCGGCAGAGTGCGAGCGAGAGAGTGCGCTGCAACTATAACAATAAGCAACGGTTCTCTTTCGGGTTTCTTTTTTTTATTTCGTTCACCAACTTGTCAAAATGTGAGTATTAATATGCAATTATTGTTTACTGTTGCATGATTTATTATTTTAGAAGCACACACATGTACTTGTGCCACATGTGTGTGTGTGTGTGTGTGTATTAAATGTTATTTATGGACTACGCCTACGATTTGCGATTGCACAATCGAGTTGACGAGGCTATCGCCATTTTGAGCGCCCTTAAGCCGTGCCGCTCTTTGCATGTGCTGTGTGCGTGTGTGTGTGTGTGTGTGTGTGTGTGCCCTTGCCGCCTGCATTGAATAAACAATGAAGGAGGAGCTCAGCTTCAAAGCTCACAGAGCTTAAGCCCTTGCACGTTATGGTTATTGATATAGTTAGCATTCGAATACCCTGTAAAATAATGCGTGAGGGTATATTGGAGTTGCTTAGTTGCCTGCAGCAAAAATAAAAATTATGTTATTACCGAAGTTGGCATTCGAATACCCTGTAAAATAAATATAATTGGGCATATTAGTGCTGTTAAATTGTTTGTAGAAGATTGATAGTGTACCCTGTAGGGTATCTATTAGTTATGCATGTAAATTTAAACAAAATGAGAACTAGTAAAAATACATATAAAATCCAATATCCATATACATATAGTTATACACTGTCAAGTGCCCTACAGGGTATTCGACTAGTCGGTCAGCCTCCACGTCCAGCCCTTTTACTTACTGCATATTCATTTCTTTTGCATTCATTACCCACCCCAAAGTCCACACTCGATCGACTTATTGGTGTTGCTGTTGTTGTTTGCCGTTTATTTTTAGACTTTTGTCATAAAGTTTAGAAAACAAACAGCGCAACAGCGAAACAACTGCGGAAAAAAAAACAAAATAAATAAAATAGCTGACAATTTGTGCCATAAAATTATTCGAGTATTTTGCGACGCGTCGCCGGTGTGGACGTCGGCGTCGGCGTCGGCGTCGACGTCGTTTTACAACTGCGCAGCTTTTGAAGGCGCAAGAACAACCGTTATCGGATATTGCTTAGCCACTTGAATAACTGTAACTGTTGAAATGCAAACGGAGCAATATTTGAGAGGAGTGAGGAGGCATATTGAAGGGCGGAAATTTCCCTCATCAAGAGATTTTTCATCATTTTATGAATAAAAATGTTGTAAAAATTTTGAAAGCATCTTAAAACATGCATAAAATGTTCGGAAATATGGAAAATGTAAACAAATATTGTTTTTTGTTTATAAATTGTTTTGGTATGAATTTTGAATACCCTGTAATAATTAAAGTTACTGAAATGGGAGTTTTAATACATATATTAAGATACATATCAACAAATGATACAATCCCTGAAAAGCTTTTTAATGAACTGTAATTTTCTTATTTATATCAATTCCAATAGATTTCTGGGTAAGACTAGGTAAAGTATTGTCAAATCAAATGTAATATCAGCAGACTGAGGCATAGTCGCCTGTTATGGAACACGTCTTCAATCATACATATATAAAGAATGCTTTGATTAAGTTGACTTTTTACCTTTAATCGCTGTCGCGAGAATACAATTAAATAGATCAATCAAATTCGTTAAATATATAAATAAATATATAGTATTTGCCAAGTTTCATTATCTGTGCATTATATAAAACTAAACAAAAGTTGTAGTGCTTGATGGCAGCAGTTTCTAATTGATCTGACAACTATATAAATATGTATAATATATATAGCTCCACGTTTCTGATAAGCTTTTTTAAGACTACGGAAATGTAGTAAAGCTTATAGATAACGTAAAAATTGGACAATGATTGGATCTGTTAAGATTTGAAACTGAAAGTTGTGTCCATATCTGATTAACATGTATATAATATCTGCAGTGGATGAGATCGAAAAAGATTCCTTCAATTAATACTACGTATAACGTTATAATAGGATAAATAAACATTTCTAATAATGCGAGTGCTCACTGTACTACATAGATAAGAAGTCTTAATACAGACGGAGTTCTGGAAAGCTCTTGGTTCAAGTTACCTTTCATATCAAATTCTATTTTGGTCTATTATAAATTGATATAAAAATGGAAAATCCTGCATTAAATACCCTTAAAGCCTAGGCCAATATCACAATCGCAACAATAAAATGGGTCTATTTATAATACCAAAAAAAAACATAAACTCATTTATAAAATGCTACATCATTGTATCTAGGCGTAAATAGAGCAATATTTAAATACGAATTTCGATAAGCAATTGCCAGAGCTGTACAAAAAGGAACTTTCATTAGCCATTGAATCTTATCACAATAAACATTCAGGGCGATTTGTGTATAACTCAAAATTCCCGATATCAATTTTATTTATTTGCTTTTCCCTCGTTTCGTTTCATTTGCATTGGGAAAAGCAAACGGAAAGCGAAATGCGAAAAATGTGTAAGCAAAAGCCAAACAAATTGTAAATAAAGTCGCAGATAAGAAGCAATCAAATGGAGAATTATAAAACGTCCAATAACAAAGTAGAGTATATTAACTTGAATAGTTCAGCTAGATAAATATATGTATGTATGTATGTGTGTATGTATGTATGTGTTTGTAGAGCCACTCAAAATTTATACATGGAGTGTGATTGCGTTTGGGAGGGAGAGAAAGAACTCGGAGGAAATTGAGTTGGAATGGGAGGTATACCTATATGATAATATAATATTATATATATATATAATATTATATATACATACATACATATATAATGCATTCGTATTAATTCGATCTAGAAAACTTGTATGTATTTTAAGGTTAGGTCATATATAAATCTCTAATATATTTAAAGATCAGGTTTACGCAGGTTATCGAAGTTATCGATAGGTATTGCAGCTATCGAAGTTATCGATAGGATATAATATAAGAAAATTAAAAATCTGGGATAAAGATTTATAATGTAATGATAGATATATAGCTGAAGAAAATCTTAAAATTTATCACATACAAAAAAAATCCCAAAAATTAAATTAATCATATTTTATGCCCAGCAAAACTTAAATTTCGTCTATTAATTAATTGGAAATTTAATGCATTTTATTTATAAATTTATATATGTTTAAACTATCAAATTTCCCCCAAATATTTCGATCACATTTTCCCATATTTCTGCAAATTTTTTCTGGCCACGTGGAAAAAGCTAAAACGTTTTTGCACTTGCCTCTTATTCGGCTTCTGCTTCTGTTTCTGCTTCTGTTTCTTCTTCTATTAATTCGGTCAGCCGCGCCCCTCTTTTTATTACAATTTGGCAAAGTCGTAAGATTCACAGTTTAGCCCGCCGCTCAGCCCGTCTTCTCCCTCTCGCTCAGTCTGCCTCCTGCTTTGGCACTCTTCATTTCGTTGCGCTTGTATAAGCTGCATATCAAATTCATGCCGAAATGACAAGATTTTTTTACACTAGCCGCAGTCGGCGTCGCTGCTTGTTTACGTTTACAACAAGAGAAGCAGCGCAGAAGAGAGCGAGAGAGAGTGAAACAATTCTTGTAGCGTGAACAAAATGTCAAATCTTGCTTATTGGAATGTGGTCCAAGCTTTCACAACGTTTGGGTCAATAATTAAGAGAGCGCAGTGAATTTTAAGAGCGCGCAATACGTTTAACGTAAGCAACGCTTCGGCGTTAAGTGAGTTGCGCATGCAAACAGCTGTTGCTGTAGATGGCCTTAAATACCGTTTAAATAATGGGAAAAATTCCCATTGTGTAATTAAAATAATAGTATTATTTACAATTCATATTTCTTATTATATTTTTAAAATAATGTTTTATGGTTTGTTTTTGCTTATTTACAAATCTTTTATCGATTAACTTTGTGTGCAGTCAAAAGCTTTCGCTGAATAAGCTCAGCTGGCAAAAGCTCATTCATATAGTCATTCGGAGAGCTTGCTGCTGATATTCAGCAATGCAAACAAGCGCTAACGGAAAAAGCTTTCACAGTTGAATTTATGAAATTGAGAAATATATTAAAATAATAAAAGTTAATATATAAAAGTTATTATTTTTATTATTTATATAAATTTATTTATATTTACTTAACTTATTGATCTACGATATCAGCTGTTTCCCCTTTATTTCCCTTTAAGCTTATTATCTAATTTTATGACTGCATTATTTGCCAAGGCATGAGTTGTTGTTGTTGTTGTTTCGTTATTATTATCGTTGCCGCCCAAATAACCTTTCGATTGCGTCAATTAAATAAAATATGTATATAACATATAATTACATAAACCCGCGCAGCTTATATTGATAAGCTGCCAATGTCACCAAATGCAAACAGCGAACAACAACAACAACAACAACAATGACAACCGCCTATATTTCCGATCCCCTAAATCTGAACCTAACCTCAATTTAAGCGTCGCGTGTCAAGCCCGTAAGACTCGCTGAGTTTGCGTGCAGCTTGGTGCTGATGTTTGCCAATGCAAATAAATATCAAAATATTAATAATACTTTTTGATATACGTATGTAGATATGTGTTCACACAGATCTATTGAAGGCACGTCCTATGGAAATGTGAATTGAGTGAGTGTGCGCCGATAAATTCTGAGTGCGAGGGCTGTTTGGTAGTTTTAAAAATATATCAAGTAAACGTTTAGTTCAATTGTTTTAAAGCAACTAATAAACTGTGTCAGTTGTCAGTGAATTAATGACCTTAAATATTTTATTAATATATATTAGTTATTTCAAATTAAATTGAAGCTTAAAAAACAAAAACTTCAGAGGCAACCCTCGTTTTGATTTGCCATTTGCTCGACTTTTAAGCAAGTCACTTTGTTTACATGCAATTTAATTAAATAAGCTTACAGTAAATAAATCACTCTTCCACTAAAACAAGATTTTGTAATTATAAGAGAAACTAAAAGGAAAATGGGGAAAAATAAATAATACAAAAAAAAAATTAAGATAAATGAAAAGAAAAACTGAAGCAAACGTGGACAATTGACTGCGATGAAATTCGAATGAGCTGCAGAGCTGTAATAAATATATTTATATTTATATATATACATACATAAATAAAATATATAGTCAAACTATATGATTTATAGCCGCGCTCCATTAATAAATAAATCAGTCCATGAAAATTAATGCGGATTGCAGCCAAAAAATAAAAATAAAAAAATAATGGTAGCATGTTTTTCTGTAAAGCTGACAACATTTAACAGTTAATTTAGGACAACATTAACGCAAAAAAAAAATATATATATATATGTAACTGTCAAAGCTTATTACGAGCAAAATGTTAAGAATACAAAAATCAAAGACAAATGACAATATTAATTCAATTAATTCTAGCATACGCTGCGTATGCGTGATCTGTTTGAAAGCTATAACATTGCGCATGCTTGATATTAAATAATTTAAGAAAATTCTTTAAATAATATATATTTATCATATATTTAATCATAATTTTAAATATATAATATTTATTATATATAAGAATTTACTTATTTTGAAACTTAAAATTCATAAAATAATAATATATATTACTATTATTATATTTATTATATTTTATATTTATATTTACATATATTTGCATAATATTTTTTCTAATTTTTACCAACTTAATTCTTCAGTCAAAGCAAGTTTTTCTTTATCTCTTTATTTGTGCTTATCATAAAAGAGTCTGATAAGCCAGTTCGCGTCTTTTTTGTTGTTCTGTTGTCTTCGGGGAAAGCTCTTAACGTTGACTTTGTAATTAAGATATTTAGCTCACATCCTCTAAATTGTGAGCATGTCAGGTGGAATGCTGTGATCCCCAAGCGACTCATAAATATGCATGCAATAGGAAATCTTCAGAGCAGGTTGACTTCGTGCCAGCCAGTTGTGTGTGTGTGTCTGAGTGTGTGTGTGTGTGTGTGTGTGTGAGTGTGCGTGGAGCTGCATACCCGTTCCACTGTAAAGCAGAGCGGGTAGCAACAGCTTCTAAGAGGATTTTGTGGCAAGTGAGGAAAAGAAAGAGAGAAAGAGAGGAAGATATTTGATTCATAATTCGTTGGGAATTTTAATAAAAGCTACGAGTAAAGTATACTTAAGCAAAATATAGTATATATATATATATCAGAGGACATAGTATTTTATAGGCAGTTATTATGAATAAAATTTATATATTAATAACAGTTAAGTCCTTTATCGATATTCAAGCCCAAAAGTATGCTAACAGAAAGGTCAACCTATAGCATGAATATTTTATGCAGAGTTTATTTATTAATATTATATATATATATATATATGTTAATATAATAATTATTATTTTATTAATATTTTTATATACTATATAGTAGAATATAAAATATTTTAAATATGGTGATAAAAATACGCTGGTGAATACAGCCCGGGAATATTCGACTAAAGGGTCTACTTTAAATTTTTATAAACTAAATAATTTCTTATAAATATAAAAATTATAAATATAAAATAAAAAATTATAAATTAATAATTAAATAAATGTATAGTTTTTTATTTTTAAAGACGTTTAATTCATTTAATTTAGCTTTATCAATTATATAACGAAAACAATATTAATTCATATAAAAATTGCTTTATTTAATATAAAAATAAAATTTTTTAATATTAATTATACACATTTTTTTAAGATTTTCTCCCAAAAAATTCCCTTTTACAAATTTGAATGATGTGCGAAACTTTCAGTTTTTTTCATTGTAAAACTCGCGTGTTAATTTGCCTATTGTTTATTAACAATGTTTATGTTTGCAGGTTGTTCTCTACCTCTCCGCCTGCCTACCACGGTCTCTTACCTATAAATTTAAAAATAAATAACAAAAATTGACTTTGTTACTTTCAATAAAATTGAATGTGTCGTTAATTGTTTTGAGGCTGCAGGGCACGGGTATTATATAGTCAGTGAAGGCTCGTGCAAGACTCGTTTCACTGTTCTCTATGTTGTTTTTGTTGATGTTGTTGTTGTAGCATGTGAGCGAGCAATTAGATCGCATAGAAGCTCCATGCAGTTGGCTAGCTATGAGTGTGTGTATATATATATATATATGTGTGTGTGTGTGTGTGTGTGTGTGTGTGTGTGTGTGTGTGTGTGTGTGTGTGTGTCTGTCTGTCTATGTATTGTTATTACAACCATTCTATTAAAACGAATCGAACCAACGCACGAATCACAGCAAAGGCGTCAACAACACACAAACTCTCGCTGTGTGTGTGCATTGATCGTGCATGTATTTCTGTCTGTGTGTGTGTGTGTGTGTGCGTGCAATCAACTGGTTTCAGCCAAATTCCGAGTTTAATTTAAACGACATACGTACAACAACAACAACAACAACAACAACCACAGACATGGCGACGGCGACTGCGACTGCGACGGCTTCTGGGGGTTCACTTCGATAACAACTGACGTCGACTGCGCTGCCGATGTCAGCGTCGCAGTCTCTGGCAGCATAGCCCCAACTACTATCGATAGCCAGTCCACGCTCGTCGTCGTTCAACTCTCGCTCTCTTGTCAGTTCTCAAGCGTCGCTCATTCGTTGCGGTACGAACAAATCGAGAATCGTCAAACAGAATAAATAAATAAAAGACAAAAAAACAAATTTATATAAATAAAAAAAACTTTCGCGTTGAAAGCCTTAACAAATTCTTAGCGCGCGTTCAAACCTCTCCGAATCAAACTCAATTAATTTCTGTAACGGTTAATTCACGCACGCACATAATTAATTAAAGATCGTCTCATTAAACGCTGCAAATTGTCGTCGTCGGGTTGTTGTTGTTGTTGTTTTTTTTTTGACTGCACCTCAAAGGTAATGCCCATTTGCAGTTGCGGTCCCCAATGTGCAATTTCTTAGGCAGTTTCTCCATCAACTCACCTGTCCAAATTGGTGTTTTAATTAATGTGCGCAGCAGCAGCAGCAGCAGCAGCATTGGCTGTCGGCTTCTCCAGAAGCCGCCAAATGTCAGCACCAAATCAAAAGGCGACGCATAATCAGCTGTCAGCGTTTAGACGCGTTTTGTGTGGTCGCAAAGTTGAGGCCTGTTAGCCAAGCGGCGTTTGTGGCTCGAACTCCGGTTTGTTGCTTCGCTTCCTGTCACGATATCAGCGGCTGCGACTGCTCCACAATGCGTTTTTGATGGCATTTTGATGGGTTTTGAGTTTAATGCTCAATGACGGAAATGCCAAAGTGCATAACTGTATAATATATATATATTTTTATTTTATATATATATATATATATATATATATATCTATTCATATGTGTGTCCCAGTGTAAAGTGCTCAACCTGTTGCCCAGCTCTATTTTATAATGGAAAGTTGTAATTGCTCTATTTGGCACTAAACTAAAAAAAACTGTTCTAACTGCGATTTGTTTGTCAGGTTTGCATTTGATTATAATAGAATACTTATCAACATACTGTGGGGAAAGTTTTTGCCTTTGATTCTGTTTGTTTACACGTTTCAGGTATTCCGTTTTATTAGGCTTTCTTTTTTTTTTTTTTGTTCATATGATTTGTATATTGTTATCTTTAACAATATAAATTTTATTTTTTTTTTGCGTGGAGAAAAAATTAGAATTTAAAGCTCAATTACCTTTCGGTTACACGAACTCTCTATTGTGATCTAAATTTATTTTTGATGAATTTAAAGTTATTCTAAATGTGTTTTTTCCAAGCTTAAATATTTGTTTTATATAAAATATTATTTTCGGCATAATATATTATATAATATTAGTTTATAATATTATTTATGTAATATTAACAATATTTTTATTTT
This sequence comes from Drosophila fulvimacula, assembly GCA_035045555.1. Lineage (NCBI taxonomy): Eukaryota > Metazoa > Arthropoda > Insecta > Diptera > Drosophilidae > Drosophila > Drosophila fulvimacula. The sequence continues at coordinate 1,414,836 of JAWNOX010000197.1, forward strand.
TATATAAATTTTGTTTATTATAATTTTATTTATAATTTTATATATTTTATAATTTTATAAGTTTTTGACTTCCTCATTTGAGTACAAAAATTTACAAATTGTGCAAAATTTCAGCATTTCAATTGAAACTATTTTTTATTTCTTTTAATTTCAAGTTTTAACATTTTTTGAATTTTTTTTATCACATTGAATAAGCCTAAAGTAAATTCTGGGTAAAGTCTGGTGATAGTACAGCCGGAAGGCACTATCATATGACGTTTTCTTGGTGATTATATTTTATTTTGATGTACAAAGAACTGTTAAGCCACCATCTTATGTTCGTTTTGAAAACTAAACAATTAATGTATATTGAGTAGATTTTGTTAATATACTAAGAAGTTTGTTCTGCTAGATATATTTGATATATGTATGTATTTACCATCCAAAGATTCTTAAATGCGGAAGCTTTTAAATAGGAATTCATTAAAATGAAAATATAATTAAATGAAAATTAAATTAAAACATTAAAATATTATAGTTTGCCTAATATTAAAATTTGTAATTTACCAATCTTTCATCTTTTAGTATTTATTTACCTTTATTTAATCTATTTAAATCTATTGCTTGTTTCTTCCTCATAAAATATTTTTTACTATCGGAAATTTCCTGTATTCAAAGCTCGTTTTGACAGCTCTCAAGTTTGATAGAATTTTTCCATTTGGAACTACCTTTTCTTGGCTTGAATTCTAGACAATACTTTCTATACTCTATTAACTGACCTAGCCTTGGGACTTCATTGCCAGCCATTACACAAACATACAAATGCATATATCTCTATATATGTAAATTTACATATACATAGACATTAATCAACCCCTTTGAATAGCCGCAAAAACCCAACCGTATCCAATCTAATTCCGCACTTGTTTCGCTTACAATTTTCTCTCTCCCTCTCTCTGTCTCTCTCTCTCTCTTCTCCTTCTCTGTGCTATTTTACGGCTGTTGTCCCGTTGTTTTGCGCTGTTCGAAGGTTTAATTGATCGAACGTGCGCTGCATGCCAATTGAGTTCCACGGAGTCGCGATATATTCATACGCCATGTAACGCCATAGATAGATGGGCGCAATTGGGGGCAGGGCGGTGGCAGGCGCATTTAATGCTAGCAAATCGACAAAACTAAAACGTCCAACTAGTTAGCACGGACTCCATTTGTATCCGACTGTCTTTTAAAGCGTTATCAGTCGATCGATTGCCTTCGCGGGCCGCTATGATCGATCGATCGGCGAACGTGTCGCTGGGACTAATGAGTGTTTCGCATAAGAGCCAAACACATGCGCAAAAAATAAAATAAATCAAATAAATACACCGACGCGTATGCTCTGTAACGTCTCTCTAGGCTGCCATTGAAGTCACTTTTTGCCACACATCACATAAATCGGTAATTAGTCGGGGTCATCTGCTGTTCAGCAGGTCAATCAGGAACTCTGCCAATAAGTCACAGAATTTACGACACTTTGCGCTCCCACACTCAAGGCAACGCATTTATTTTTAAACACACAATTACAATTTTATGGATTGCCTGTCAAAAAAATGTAAAAAAAAAATACAAAAATACAATAAAAACAAGAAGACATTAAAAAAGAATTAGAATCGTTCGTTTTTGTATATTTTAACGAAGATTTAATACACTTAATTAATTTTTTATACAGAATATATAAATATATAATGATGGGTGAAGATATATTTTAGAGTCATTGGAAATTTTAATTAATTTTTGTTTACGTTCAGAATTTTTTTTAGATTTATAAATATAAATAAAAATTTTAAAACACTTGTTTTAAAATTATTTGAGAATTTAGTAAATTTTCGATCTACTAAAAAAAAAAATATATATATATATATATATATATATATATATATATATATATATATATTAATATTATATTAATATATTTTCAATTTAAATTCAATTTTTTAAATAATTTGAAATATTTCTGTTAAAAAAGAAAATTGCATCAAAAAACAGTATCAAAAATTTGATAGATTGAATTAAATTGAGATGTAAGGAAATGGAACAAGTTTTTCAGCTTTCAATTAGTTATGCTTTTCCTATTTTGTTGTAGTAGATCCATTATCCATTATATATATATATATATATATAACATAAAATACTGTCAAACTGAATACTTTACCTATATTGTTTTAAATTAAGTAAATTATAGCTCTCAAGAATAACATTTTGCATAATTCGAAAAATATATATATATATATATATATATATATATACAGCAAATTCATCAATTTTCAATCTATATATTCATTCTATAGAAATCGAAAATAAGTTCACCAAGAATCTACAACAAATTCCGCGTTACATAATACTCTCTGTAATTGTCAGTCCCTTCGGCTAGGGTATGCAAGGCAGAGTGTTTAAAAATAACTTGAATAATTGCACGAGCTTATGATATAGAAGCAGCTGCCCGTTGCCTTGATCAATTTACAAATATATACGAATGTACAGTAAAATAAAAGTCATAAAATTCCGGCTCATACTCGCTGCCAATTGTTTCTTCGTTATGTGTGAGTAAGAGGGCGGCAAACCGGGCGAGTGAGTGAACGAGAGAGCGAGAAAGAAAGAGTGAATGTGTGTTTGCCTTGAGTTGAGGAAGCGCAGACAAACAGACAGCAAGTTCGACACTTGACAATTATTATAACCTATAATTATAGCATTCTATATACGTAGAGCATACGAAACGAGACACACATACGCACATACAGAGACACATACACACTTAACTGTCTCCCGTTATGGTTTCAACATAACTTTCAATTGATGTCTCAATTTGATCATGGCAGATAGAGGGAGATCGCGAGCTTCCCAGGAACAGCTAATGCCCAACACACGCTCTACACACTCTCCGCACTCTCCACACTCTCCGCACTCTCCACACTCTCCGCGCACTCCAAATTGTGCGCCCGACTAACCGCTTAATTATGTTTAAATGATTCGAATGAGCTGCATTTTTGGCATGCTTCGCTCTCGTGTCTCACAATATCTGCCTGTCTGGCTGTCTATCTCTCTGTGTGTGTGTGTGTTTATCTTGTCGCTAACTTGTTGACTGACAGCTCGGACAGTTGGGCGATCAAATCATGCATGTTGCATGCATTTCAGTTGTCTTGTGGCATTTTGTTTGCTGTCTCTTTTGATTAGCAAATGATGATGCTGACGACGACGATTGCAATCAGGAAGCTAAAATATGTCAATTGTATATCAAATAAATCTTGGGAAGATGTAAAGCAGGGGTAACTATAGGATTTATACTGCAGCACTTAACATTTTCGGTAAATTTAAATTTGGCTTTTAAACTCACAGAATCGAGCTAAAGAATGCTGTAAGCAATTAAAGGAATGTCACATGATAAAATCGTTTAGGCCAGGAAATGCTTATATGACATATGAATTAACATGAATATTTGGTCAATAAACATGCTGTCTAATTAGCCCGCTCCATTTGCTAGACAGCCATTTTTTTTTAGATTTTATTTTAGCTTTTATATAATTTTGTAGAATTTTTTTTTTTAATATATATAATATTTCTAGTAATTGATGATATATCATTTGAGTTCTGCTTCTTATCTTAATCAGATATTTCCTTATGGAATTTCTATTTTTTTTTTTAAATATTCGTTGATATTAGACCAACGAATATGGTATGATAGATGATCAAAAATATTATTATATGAATTCCAAGATTATATTCTGGGTCTTCTTCTCTATGATCTCCGCTTATAAGACTTCTATTCAGAAGTTATCTAATAATACTTTTTTGTATATCCAATTTCGCTAATTCCCAGGAACTCTTTAGCCAATCTATATATATATATATATATATATATATAAAAAAAAACTGATTAAATTATTCACTTAAAACTATATTTGATTGGAAGATTAGCTAAAGTCTGAGGGATTTTCTGATTTTACACACTAAATTCATGTAATATCCATTGCCAATTGAGCCGAATTATCTTTGGCGATCTTTTCACGTAGTCGTCAATGATTACTAAATAATAGTTCCTTGTTCGAAAATGTTTATTTCCTCAGTTAGGCTGCGTGTGTGTAGACACGCCACAATAAACTGATCTGATCTGTGAATCATCTATGGCAACAACCGTTTAAATCGCAAATGCTTACTCATTAGCAAATGCGATCAGTTATTTTTCGCCATATATGTATGCTTATTTAGATTAGATTTAATTGGGTAGCCATACAAAATGTAAGATCAGTTAAAGAGCTAAAGCGTGTGTGATCACACGATCACTGTGTGAAATTTCCTATCAAAACAAATATATATATAGTATAAATGTGTATATATTCGAAATTTTGTATCTCTGTCCATTCTATTTAGATTATATATTACAAAATAGAGGATCAGTTGAAAGTAAACTGATCAGTTGTTGAGTTCAGCAATACGGCATACATTGTATAAACAATGAATGATTTTGTAAGCATTTTTAAATGCAGAATATAAGATAAGGCTATAAATTTGGTCTATAAGATTATTGAATATGCTTAAGTGAAGTCTTACAATAGAATATGATAGATGATCATTTGTGATCACTCGATCAAATCCCATTATAAAATAGAAGATCATTTCGGATCACTCGATTAATTCTTTTATATTTCTCTATGATTTCGATTTATTTTTCTATATAGTCGTAACGCTTACTTACCAACTAGCTGTATTTCAGCTTCAGCTGGTAACCCTGTTCTTAGTCGTGATCAATTTGTAGATGTTGCTAATCCTAACACGTTTCGCGCGCTTAAAAAAAATACCGAATATGGTGTCGACATATGTTTTGAGCCATAGATCAACAATGTTTCCATATTCAAATGACTTTCGATGGGTTGTGGCGCGACATAGCGGGCTTATCACTGGCATGAATGAACTCACGATCGATTTGATGTTAATACCCTCGATTGGGTTGCGTTGACATTCCAAGGCGCCTTCCACATTTTTATTGACTGAACAATGGCCTGTCAGCGGGCGGGCTGCGGGTCAAACCGGGGGGAATTCTGTGTTTATAAATATTTTCATAATACTAATTAAAGTTAAGAACCTGTTTCCATTGGCGAACAGAGTTGCCACACTCGCCGAAGAGGAGCAGAGCGAGGGCAACGGAGAGTAGCATCATTTAAATGACAATAAAAAGTATAAAATCATTTAAAATATTACGTATACGCCGCAGCCGGTTCGTGTTTATTATTTATGTGCTCGAGATGAAAACAAATTGCAGGCGTAATTGCGCTTAAGTGGCCCAAAAGCCCCAGCCACAGTCGCGCATTGGGCACATTTATTGAAAAGCTATGGACCGAGCTAGACAGAGATGGACGGATGCTTCCAATACTTTTGAGTGGCCTGTCAATTGACGTTCTATAAATAAAATAAAACGTCTATTTCGATGCTTTTGTCTCAATTGTTTTCATTTATGAATTCTGTGCAACAGTTTTTCGGCTTCACATCCAAGAAAACTTTCGTATTGTTCTTTATTTTTTTTTTTATTTCCATTTTTGTTGTTGTTTTTTGTTTGTTTTATTAGCGCCCAATTACGCGTTGTAATTGCCCGTAGTTCTCGCTACGGGGCAACCCCAATGCCAACCAAATTTGCTATTGTTTCTTTTTATCACTCTGTTTTCGCATTGCTTGTTGTCGGAATTGCCAGGCATACAAATTGCCCATTAATCCGCTGTGCGATCATCAAAATGCTAATTAGCATTTAATACGTTCATTTTGCATAGATCAACTTAGCGGCTCGATCAATGCTTTGCATTTAGCTGATAACAGCAAACGAATATGCGGCTAAATATGTCAATTAGCGAAGAGCGATCGTTAATCGTTTAATGATCAAGATACCCCAATTGTGAAGTGCGTGGAGCATCGTAAATCTGCTTGCTGATCTTAGAAATATATAAAATAAATAAAGTATATGGAAATATACATTAAAGTTTATATTTTGTGAATCGTTAGACTTGAAATATAAAATACCCGTTCTTAAATCTTTACAAATATTCTAAGATTGATCACCGATCGTTGGCAATAAATAAAGGAGATTACATGACTTGAGTGTAGGAATAAGGGAATCCAAATTTTAAACTGGATTATTAATTGCAAATCAATTTCATATGTAAATCGTATAATTATTTTAGAACTGGTCAAGCAAGGGTTTTCAACGATCGTTGATCGTGGAAAAACTCTTGTTCAGTCAATCAATCTTTGAATATCATAGGAATTTTTCATGTGGCTTAAAACTTTTGTTCTAAGTCATCTTAGATACAATTCTATATGTATATATTTAGTTCACTCTGCTGATCAAGTGGTTGACAGGTTAAGAATAAAATTAATGCGATCAGCAAGTTTGTTATTTATGCTAGCTGCTCTTCAAGTTTCATGCCGATCTTCAGCTTGTCAAGTGGCAACATTTAATGCTATAACACCTACGCTTAATTGCATAGCAGAAATACACTGAAAAAAAAGAGCAATAAAGCAATGGGTGGGAGTTTATGAATGCTGTATAAAATTCTAGTTCTAGTTGAAATTAGTAGATCTCTTGGAATTATTATCTTGGCTTGAGTCTTGAAATTTTGATTGCTTACAATTTTCTGCAGTGCTTTTTGCTCCGCTTGCTGCTCCAGGTGAGCAAGCATTCTTCAAGCATTCTTCAGCCACTTCTTCACTTTGATACTTTGGAATCATAACAATTTTGCATGTGAGTTGCTGCTGCTTCTTCGTCTTCTTGTTGTTGGCAACCTGATCGAACTGACTGAACCTGATCGTTGATCTTGCGGCTGCCGGCCCACTCGGGGATGCTTCTCGTAAAACCTGATTGCTAATCGTTTATGGCTCACCTTTGTCGTGTTGGGATTTGGCGTATTTTTAGCTTTTCATTTCGTTTGGCTTTCAGCTGAATTGAATTATTGTCTAAGCGCAGACACAGAAATATGTCAATAGTTGTCTGTGCCAGTTTCGGCAGGTTGTTCTTGGCATTTGGACACATTATACATATTTACGTCCAATAAAAAGATACCAACAAAAATTAAAAGTAAAATACCAAGAATAATATTGTGCTGATATCGTGAAAGACTTTAGGCGTGGCTGTCACTTAGCGGCGATAGGCGATAGGCGAGTGGCTGGCTACCCAGTCAATAGAGACATTTGAAATGCCGTCGAATCGAGTGAAGTCAATGTTTTTTTTTTTTCTATTTATGTAAAAGCCCGAGGCCTGGAGTGCGCAATGGGGTGTATTTGGGGAATATGCTTTATATATATATATATGATAATTATTTAATTTTGAGATAAGCAAGAATTTATTTCAATGGTTTTATTTGCTTCCCATGAATCAGAAAGTAGAATAACCCTTTTCTCGTAATATTATCGAGATATTGTGCAATGAAAATTTAACAATAATTTTTAATTTCAGTATATATAGGAAAAAGTCAAACATGTCTATGTAGTTAATTGAACACTTTTACTTTTTTACACTTACACTTTTGACTTTTGACTTGACTGAAATATATTGGAAATAACAAATATTATCTTTGATTACTTTGATTGAAATAAAAAATTTTATTAAAAATTGTAAACGGAAATTTTAAATCGATCAAAGATACTTAAGATCTATTGTAGCACACATAACTGTAAACTAATGCAAAGCTTTTAATTTTGCTTTACTTCTCAAAAAAGTTTATTGTTTAATTATGGCTTCAAACAATTTTCAATATTTTAATTGATTTTTGAAAATAAATATATTTATTTAATTTTTTTCTTTTTTAATAAATATGTTTAGTTTTTTAATAGCTTAGCCAAATGGTATACCATTTAAAGTAATTATATGGTATCTGCTAGTCAAGCGCACACAATGAAACACGCACATAAATGGGCTTATGGCTGGTATGGGGTAAAAACCAAAGCAAGTTTTAGTCGGGTATGCTTGATGTTGAACTATGCGCTCAAGGGATTATAAGAGCTTCAAATAGGTATGCAATGTGATGACTATATATAATGCGAATCAGAGAATATTTATTTATATTTTATATATATATATACATATATAAAATCTCTCATATAAATTTTCAAAAAACCAATATTCCCCACTTAATTTTCATACATGTTTTAAGCATAGATAATATTTTTGTTTGGGGCATTTACAGCTGCTAATTTGTGTGGGTCGACGTTTAGCATGTCTGAAGCCCAGCGACTGTCTTGTATTTTGGGCGGGGTTGAGGTTCAGTTCCGTTTCGCAGCAGTGTAGAGTGAGCACAGCTCGCAGCTAGGGCTGTGGTCTGCGTCAACAACAAGTCAATTAACAAATTTGGTTGCCAATGCTGCGTGTCTAATCTGAAATGCTGTAAATCAGTTTCTATGACTGCTGATTAGCTGGCGATAAGACTCTTGTGCTCACAATTTCTCACTCTCTCTCTGTATCTCTCTTTCGCTATTGCAGGTGTGCCTTTAACCCACTGAGCGAATTCCACGTGGCGGCGGTTCTTCAAGAAAGCCGCCTGGATGCGTTTTTGCTTTGATCGGCTGTGCTTCGCCACCAAGCGACCAGCCAGCAATAGCAATAGCAATAGTCATCAGCAGCAGCAGCAGCAGCAGCAGCAGAGCGGCCTAAATGATCCGTGCAGCAGCAACAGTCACACAAATACAAATTCAAATGCAGCAATCGCAACCACCGCACAGCCAGCCGTCACTGTCTATGCCGAATACCAGAAGCTGCAGCCAGCGATAATCAGCAGAGACGACACCGAGGCCAAGCCACCGGACATCATCTCAGAGAACAGTCGAGAGCAGCCGCCAACGAGCAGCACCCCCCAAACAGCACCACCAGCAGCACCGCCACTCATCGAGCGTCGCTATCGGCGGCACAGCAGCGCCGAAGATCAGCAGCAGCGCACGAGAGCGATTGCGATTGCGATCCCATTGCCGAGAGCTAATTCGAATACGAATCTGAGAAAAGCGGTCAGCATGCAGCAGGAGCCGAACGCCAACTATCAGTTTCAGCCCGACCTGGGTCTGGTGAACATCGTCAACAACAACAACAACAACAACAACATCAGCAACAACAGCAACAGCATCAACAACAACAACAACTTTGCCCACAACAGCGGCGGCATCGTTACGCTGCCCGCAGCCAACAGCATTGGCTACCTCGGCCTGGAGCATACAGCGGCGGGTCTACGTCTGATACCCGCCCCCGCGCCGCCCTGCCATTCGGACGTGCTAACGCATACGCTGATCTACGGCACGCCGCCCTCGGGCACGCCGCAACAGCTGCACACAGATCCGCGCAGTCTGCTGCATCAGCAGGAGCTGCAGCTGCAGCAGCGATACCAGCAGCTGCAACAGTTGCAGGCGCAGACGCAGGGCGTCTATACGGCCTCGAGCAGCCCTGTGGGCGGGATCTATCAGCCGACTAGCCAACCGGTGGCCATACCCGGCGCCTGTCACTCACCCACCGCCCAGCCACAGCAACAGTTGCAGCAACAGTTGCAGCAGCAGCTACAGCTACAGCAGCAGCAGCATCCGCAGCCGCCCAACTCCTTGGCGCTGGCTCAGCAAATGCAGGGCCTGCGCATATCCGGCTGCACGCCGGGCAGCAGCTCGGCCACGCCCTCGCCGGTGGGCCTGGTCGATGCGACGCTCATGATGAGCAATACGTATGTGGCGGCGACGCCGCAGGAGGAGCGCTTCCTGCAAATCATACAGGCCAAGGAGATGAAGATTCAGGAAATGCAACGTGCGCTCCAGTTCAAGGACAACGAAATCGCCGAGCTGCGTTCCCATCTGGATAAGTTCCAGAGTGTCTTTCCGTTCAGTCGCAGCAGCGCCGCCGGCTGTGCAGGCGTTGGCTCTGCCTCGCCCGGCGCTGGCAATGGCGCCGGCTCCAGCAGCGGACCAACCACTGCCACGGGCGCCACACGCAAATCGGGGCAGACGTTTCAGCGGCAACGTGCGCAGGGCATCTCGGCGGAGCCACAGAGCGAATCTTCGGTGTTGCTCGATCACATCAGCTTTCCCAAATATGAAAAGGATGAGCGGTAAGTGAAAATTTATTTTTAAATAAAAAAAATTTTTTAAAATATATATAAATATATAAATATATATATAATAGATAATAATTTATTATCTGTTTCTGATATATATTACATATATAATATTTGATATATATCATATATAGTATTTATTTATTTATTTATTTATTATTATTTAATTGCTTAGCTGCGTTTTGCATGATTAATTAAAATAATATGTGCGCGAAATAAACTAAATTTAAATAATAATAATATAAATGTAGAAATATTGATCAGAATATTTAAGGAATCTCAAGTTTATTTTAAAAAAATATGATCTGAGAAAAATATCTAATATTCTTTGGCAATATTGTTATTGATATTGAAACAACAAAAATAAACTTATATTTTTCATAAAAATTCTTATAAATATATTAGACATTCTATCTACCAGGCAAGTGCAAAGTATAAACAAGTAGTAAATATATTTATAGCTAAATATATTCTTAGAAATTTCTTATCTTTGGCAATAAATTATTGCAATGCCAAGAGAATATATAGATCTATATAATATTAGTGCTATTACTAATAGCTAAAGCTTTACCCTAAATATCATTATTTTGGAAGTTCCTATTACCCTTAGATTTTTCCATTCATTCAACCGGGTAGGTAAACATCGAGAATTATACAAAATGATATTGAAATTTGGAACACGACAACTGATTACAGCAAGTAAAAGATCAGCAGGAGCTACCAGACAGAGCTCAGAGTTAGCTGTAGATTAGATTATTAATATATATACAGAAATACATTTATGCATATATAAATATGTATATATACATATATATATATATACATATACTACTAAATATAGACACATGCCGATAATGATCATCATTCGCGTCATCGAGGGCGATCTTAATCAATAGCAGCAGCGCCTTTCGCAACTGTCCCAAAATGCGTTTATTAAAAATTGTGCTGACAGTTTGAACGGGTTCACAGTGCCCACAGCGCCCACAAGTCATCACAAATGGCCTTCGCCGGTGTCATAGACTATATGTACACATATCTATATAGTACTGTGAAGCCAGTGCCAACTGAGCAGCTAGCGAACACAATTTAATTGCGTCATGTGGCAAATTTTTTAATTTTCTCTCTTTTTTTTATGAATTTTCTTTTTATAAAATTTAGTCGGAAGCAGCACAGAAAAATGTATTTCAAGTAAAAATTCATGTGGCAAAGGTAGCACCGAGAAATGCATTTGGCTTAATATGAATACTGTATACCCTACAATTTTATTTAAAAGATTTCATTTGAGGATTTTTAGATCTTGTACTAAAGTTCATTAGCTAGTCGCATGGCCCACGCGAAGCCAATTAAAAACCTGCGAAATTGCGTGGGTGAACTTTTTCTTTACGTTTCACAGATCTTAAAAGATCTATATAGATCTGTGCACACATATCTCTATACGAATCTCTTGAGTCTCGATATTTTCACACTTGGCGGTTGTCTGGCCGTTCGCCTCTGGCGAAGCTTTTACTGGATCTGTTCTGTGTTGTTTTCGTTTTTGTTTTCGCCAATTTGTTTGCTGTGGAAACATAAAAACATAAATATTTATTTATATTTTCTTTGTTTTTCTTTTTGTTTTCTTTTTTATATTCAAGTTGTTTCCTGGCAGCGAGCAGCTCGCTTTGGCGGCGACACGCGCGCTCAATTGGCTGCCAATGATGGGTTGACTAGCTGCTATTATAAAGCAATTATAATTAGGGTATTAGACAGCGGCAAATTGTTTAGATCTCGAAGAATTCGATTTTTATTTATCGCATTTTAAATATATCTCATATATATGTATATGGGATTTATGAGCGTTTAATTAGCACATCGAAATTTTATGCATCACTTCAAATCTAATCAAAATATTGAATTTTATTGAAAGATGCTATTTCTTTGCATATATATATATATTCGATCTACTTTCGTTCTAATGAAGACATGGTCATGTATAATATGAATTCTTACTTTAGCAACATTTGACGATCGCTTAGTAAATAATTTATTATTATATTAGATATTCTATATTATAATAATAGAATACATAGTTGTAGTTCACTACTCAATTATGTTCATTAATTCTGTGACTCAGCATGAAGTTGTGTTTCTCCAATGCACAGCATGCATCCATTTGTTACACATAATATCGCACGCGTGATCTTTGTGGGGCAATGGTCAACGCCTTGAACTGACTCGCTGTAGCATGTTCCAGCTCTGTGGCATATTGAAGTAACTCAGCTGCAAAGCCCAGGGGAATACAAGGCTTAAACTTATACTAAAATGGACTGAATTGATAACAGCATTATATGCATATCTACCATGGGAAAATTGTTCTTGAACGACCCTCGCAACTATGACCTAGGCACTTGCAGCTTATTCATACTTCTTCTTTTTCCTACTATAATTTACCTGTTAGTTAAGCAAAACTTCTTAATTTGGATAATCTTTGACTCTAGTCCTCAATTGATTGGCTTGACCTTGTTAGGCATATTGGATTCATGTAGCTGCATTCCTATTGCCGCCAATTCAATGCATTTGCATAGTCATATATGCGTGTATATAACTATATACATGTGCGTACATTTGTCTATCTATCTGTGACAAATCTACATCTGGCATTAAATAATACTGCAAATTTGTTAGCTGGACGCAATTTATGCGGCTTTCTGGCCAATCGCAAGAGCTGCTGACACAATCACTGAAAATCGCAGCAAATTGAAATCCGACTGCAAATGCGTTGTCAACAATTCAGCCTTTTAATGGGTGGGAGAAGTTGACCAATTCAATGCGAACTCGTATCTTTGTCTAAAATCTATGCCGCAACGCGTGTGTGCAACAGGACATTTTTTGACACTTGTGTGGCATAAATCAAATACGCCGCGGGCAGCTAGCGCTGACCATGTTGCACTCAAGTCGAGTCGACTCGACTCGACTCGACGCGAGTCTTTGCATTCCCACTTCTACGACCAGGCCAAGTGGTCTTTGGGGCCATTTACACGCCGTTAATGCCGCCTGGTGGCTTTCAGCGGGGCCATCTAATAAATAATGCCAGCAAATTGTGCGAAATTGTGTCGGCTTGTCTCCCATGAGAGAACTTGCTGCAGCGCATTGTAGGAGAAAAATCGAGTTGAAAGATGGCCCAGAGCAAAGCTTATGTAAATGCAAGACTCACTTTTAGCCCGGCGTACCTAAGGCAACTGCATAATAATAAGCGGCAATTAAGCCAAGTCAATTTATAGTATAGCATGATATAGGTCAATTTATAATCATAGTTTTTGCGTAATAAGAGCTGACTTAATGACGAGAAAATAATTTGAATAAAATTACAAAAAATAAATAAAAAACTATTTTGAATGTTTTATATTTAAAATAAAAATGTTTAGCTTTATTTATTATTTTTTGTTTATATATTTAGTAATAATGTTTTTTTGATTTGTTCTTCTTTTAATTTGAACTAAATTTGTGCGATCTTGAAATGAGATATGTTTTGACTTAATTAAGCTCTTTAAGCATTTGAATATCCTTTGGTTAGAGACTGCTGACTTATTGCTACATATTCATTATAGTAAAGAATCTGAGAGAAGAATTATAGAGATAGAGATTTTAACATATATTTCCTTTTTCCAGACATTCAGAAATTTCAAAATTTACGACACCCTTTAGGTATGCAATAGATTTTAAATTAAAGTATTAAGTATTATTTGATATAGAATTATATATATGATATAATTAAATAAAATAAAATTTAATGAAAAATAAATATTTAATTTATTCAATAATTTTGCTCCGCAACTGTCTCCCGCTGCCTCTCTTATATTTGATCGTCTCTTTATAACTTGAAAGGCGTTAAATGCTTTCTCACCTCGAGCAGCCCACATACCACTTTGCAGCTTACAAAATCCCCCTGAGTAATCTTTATTTATCTCTAATTACACACGCATAAATATCAATGAGTGTCATTTATACCTTCTGGTTTCGCGTTCGAGTTGTTCGGCTTGTGGTTTATGAGGATTGTTCGGCTGCTTTTCGACATTTGCACACTGAATTTGGTCTGAAAGCAAAAGTCAACTGCAAATAGTTGAAACGCACCCGCAATACGAAATCTCAGCGTCTTGGGAGGCTGGCTATGGAAAGAGGTGCAGCTCGGCGACTCGTTGGCGTCTGTTTGCTTTTCAGGGGGCGGGGCATTTGGGCAGCCTTGGCATGCCTGGCCTGTACATGAAATCGAATTTACGCACAAATATAGTCATATAAATGGTTATAGCTTCCGATAGACAACTGGAACAGTGCCAGGCTGCCTCGGTGCCTAGCTGCCTAGCTGCGTAGCTGCCAGCACGCCCCAAAGGTCTAATTGAAGCTATTAATTGTTCGGCTCGCCTGCGGTGGCATGCCACACCATTGCAGCCAATGGGGCGATCGCTTGCACCGTGGGCAACGCAAATTGCACACCATATGCATTTTTCGCCTGCTGTGCGTATGCTAATTTACGCATATCAAAGGCGACGGAGTATGCACCATGAGCAACTAGAGCATGCCCTGCTTAAGTTGCAATAATTGTATTGCAGAGCCTCAGTTAGGAGTAAGCGCTGGCTTTGATTGATTCAATTTTGATTTGTTAGATTTCCGTTTACGGAAAGAAATATATAAACTTAATATACAACCAGTATTTTATTGAATAATACATAAATAGATTGAAACATATTTTTATCTTATATTATAAATTCAAAAACGGTAATTTATTTATTTTATTTTTTTTATAATTATTTCACAAGAATATTTCATAAATATTTCTTAAACTTTTGGCTAACGTTTTGTATTTTGAGTATATCATATTTTGTAGCTTCATTCATTTTAGTACTGTTTTGGGCCATTTCTCATTTTCAGATTCAGAAATTAAATAATGTTTAATTCAGTCTTCTAATGGAGTCCTGTATTTCTGTTGCCAATCTCAAAACTTCGCTGTTTTCGCAGCTCAACATTCCAGATCTAATAGTTTTATAAACAACTCAACAACTCAATATTTTATCTTTTGTTCCATATAATGATTAATAAGCTCTTGAAACTCCTTAATGCTAGGGTATTTAAAGCGGCGTCTTGTGGTGTTGGAATAGCGCCGCGGGTGTTGCATTCACTGCCTCGCTGCCAGTGCCACAGCCACGCTCCGCATCGAACTCTGAGAGTCGAACTTGTTTCGATTGCCCAAAATTTCGGTCGGGTCGTCGAAATCTAATACGCATTTTTCTTTCGTAAAAAAGGCGCTTGCAGCTTGCCAAATTAAATTGGTCGCTTCCGAGGCAGCGCCTGTGGCAACAGCTAAATCTTACAGGCATCAATGATGATTACACTGCGCAAAAATGTTGAGTGTGTTTTATTAACTTTATATATGATCCAGGATAAAACTTGTGTAGATATGACAACATTTTCCTATATATATATCCAAGTATATATATATATATATATATATATAGATAACTATATAGACTCACATCAAAGATAGCCCTCACTTTCTAACAGTGTATTTTTATGGACTCTAACCTGCGCAACTGTCGCTGGTAACGAGTAGCTTGTATGTTTATTAAATTTTTATATTTTAATTGTAAGTGTGGCTGGTGTGTGTGTGTGTGTGTGTATGTGTGTGTGTTATGTGATTACTGGCCAAACAGGCGACACAGCTTGTTGTCTGTTGTCGACCTAGCTGACTGGCCTGCGAGGCTGTCCAACGCATCATCCACTATCGTGGCAAATTTTGGTGTCTACGCGCATGCGCCAGAGCTTACAAATTGGATGACCAACGACGACAAGCGCGTTACGCCCGATTTCAAGACTTGGCTTTAATTAATCGGCCCAAGTCGATTAAGCCTGACTGTCGTACTAGCCTGCCTGTCTGTCTGCCTGCCTGGTTGGTTGTCAAATATGCTGACAGATAAAGTCATTTGACATTTACAGGCAGCACATGGCACATGGCACATGGCACAGCCTCAGCTGCGTCCTCCACCCTTCAACTAGCTTCACCTGCAACTCTTTCGTTTTCAAATTTGTTTCAATTTTATATCATATAAAATATATTTATCTTTTTTCTTAGCGCACAGCAACTTGTTGCATTGGTTGTAAGCCAAACTGGCGAGGCAGATAAAAAACGATTTATATGTGTCAGTCGCGAAATTAATTGGCCTTTTGACTTTGTCAGCGGCGAGTGTGCAGAATGGTTGTTAAGACCACAACTGATCAGTTTTGGGACGTAACCATTTGACAGTTGCGCTACCATATTCGTACCTACCTATACCGTTACTAATTTATGGCCCAACATTTATCCATATCTATTTGATATCTATTGACAGCTCCCGTGAACTTATCAAAGCGGCCATTTTGGATAACGATTTCATGAAAAACTTGGACTTGGCCCAAATACGCGAAATCGTTGACTGCATGTATCCGGTCAAATATCCAGCCAAGAATCTAATCATCAAGGAGGGAGATGTTGGCAGCATTGTCTATGTCATGGAAGGTGAGTTAGCATATATTTTTCATAATTAATAACAATTACAAACGATGAATGGGAAAAAAAGAAATTGATAAAGTTTTTGACTAATAAAGGGGAGCAAAGTTCTATTAGAATAAATAATATTTATTGATAATCAAATTATCATTTATTTATAATATAATTATTATTTATTTATAATATAATTATTACTTATTTATTTATTATATAAGCTAACTGTAACTGAGCGGAGTTCGTTTGTTTTATTGTTCATTATGAACATTTTTACTTGAGAAATAAAATGAAGGATTCGCAAAAGGGAAATGTCCTTTATTAGACTTAGATCAATGAGAAAACCTTAATCATATCTTAATTACTTAAACGGTAATGTGGAAAACATCTGCTTCGTCTGCTTAGGGTTGGCTGTATAGAAACCCAAATTTAGCAAAGTTTTTAAGCTTAATTTGTGTATTTAAAAACGTTGCTGCCTTTTGGTTTTTCCTACTGCTATTTTCTGATAATAAAAGTTGTTTAGCGATTTCTGTCAAATATAACAAATTTCTGTGCCTGAATCTTTTAATATATACATAAAATATATTATATTCAGCAATTGCATCTTTTTTATTTTTATAACTTTTGGTCAAATCGATCTGGATTGATTTGATAAATAAAATACAAACTCTACAGTCAAAATGAAATAATTATAATAAAACTATATATTTTTTATTTCGTTCATTTTCAAAAACAATTCTCTGCTAAGTCGTGAAAAATTTATTCGCAATGTTTTTAGTGTTAAGCAAAATTGTGAAAATGCTTAAGGAACAATTTCATAGAAACTGTTATATACTTCTAATGTTTCTGAGGCCGCTGCAATCAATTTTCCACATGGGTATGTAGAAAAAAGTATAATAAGTAATTACAAAAATATGTATATATAATAATTTAAAAAAAATTGAGGCTAAACTAGTTGACACTCCTAAGTATGCAAAGACCGATTCGAATAGAGTTTGGTTCACTTTTCAGTGCTGCCCATAAGTATGCTATGGAAAATATTCAATTTATATCAACTGCAATTGCAATATTTACTTTGGTATTCCCTCACTTGGCATTGGGCTGTCTGGGCTGGACGCCCACGTCTGTCTCTGTTGCAGTTCCGTCTGCCGATCGTGCCACTCATTGTGGCAGATAAGTAGCGCCTACTTTGGCAGCGCATGCGCAGCTGGGGCTCCAGTGCCCTCCCAGATATGCGCTTGCCTTGCAGCACACCCACTCACACAGCATAGCGCATGTCGAGAAGTTCACAAGCTTGGCTTGGCTTGGCAGCGAAATGTCAGCGATCTGGCAGCTGCTCCTAAATATAGTTTTCAGATTTTCCTTTCCATTTTTGACTACCCTGTGCGTATGTCAAATTTATGGGTGATGGAGTTTTGGCACTTTAAAAAAAATTTTATGAGAAAAACAATAAATATTGTGAACTAATTTTAATTTTTAAGTATATATATATTAATTTATATGTATATACCATCTGAATATTAAGTAGCTTTGAAGCCTCTTCGAACATCTCTTTAATAATAATATATATATCTGAAATAATAATATATCTATAATAATATATATATATATATCTGAAATTCTCTAAAACAAGCCCTAACACAGGGTATCTGCAAGTCTAGCAATCTAATTCAGTTCATTCTAACATGTTTCTTGGCTTTGTTATTTCCATTTTGTTTTATTTTTTGGGTGTGCTTATTTCTAATTGTTTTAAATATTTGCACGCCAATGTTTGAATTTATTTAGATTCGAGCTTAGGATTGGTCGCGACTGTTTGCCGTTCGTGTTAACTTAGTAGTCGAGTTAATTCATGTTTTAATTGCGCCAGCAACAACGCTAATTGCATTATGTACAAATGAAAAAGTCGCAAACTGAGTGCCAAAATCAAGAAGAGGAAAGTGAACATTGTGCTTCCTCATAAAAACCGAAACCAAATGATGATTCACAATAATGATTATGATGTTTTTGATGTTAATGATCGTGCAACAGCGCCGACAGTTGCTTCCTTAATCTGTGCAACCTCCGCACTTGAAAGCCGGCTGCAACAACTCGGGAGCGAGAGCCAAAAAAATAATACATACAACAGATGTCATGGCAGCTGTTGCTTCTGCAGGCTTCAAAGAGAGTGTGAGCGAGAGAGAGAGGGAGAGGGAGAGCGCGAGCGTGATCGACACTCTCTCGCTTAATATGATCTCCTCAGCAGATGTGCAAAAATCGTCGTGAGTGTATCGGCTGAGTGAGTGAGTCGCATACGCTTCATGTGCATGAATGAACGACAATGACAATTGAGTATTCGTATTCAGAGCTGTGATACTTGGGTTTATTATACAGCGATAAGGGGACGTACATTTACGTACATTAAACACAGTGATAAGGAATTAATTTAGTTGACATAAATAGCAGCTGGTTAAAAGCTTTTCATGTGTCTGACATATAGTAGTAGCAACGGATTTGAAAACATTCCTAAAATGTTTACTTCAAATCAATAAAAATAACAAAAACAATTGTCATTGTCAATCAACTTGTTTATATTCCTAGTGTTAAATGAAAACAGAACTATTTTATAATAATTAAAATATGAATATATGTAAATAAGTATATCATACTTATGAATAACTTATACATTTTAGAGTAAATTTAGGAATATTTAAAATTATATTATAATTTAAAAAATCAGATATTCCAAATCATTTGGTATATTTAACAGAAATTAGTTTAAAACATATTATTAATTATATATATACATATCTTATTCAACTCGGAATATAAAATTGTTTGATAGAGCTTCCTAAAATGAGTATATAATTAAAAACTATTTACTCTTCAGAAATTAATCATTTCTATTATAAATTAAGTCAGCTCTATTTGCTTGTTTACTTATTAATTTTGTTTTCCTGATACATTTGATTACTAATTTAGATACTCATATATTTATTAATTTCTGTATAATAACAATCAATTGAATAACTCATATTTCAGGTGCACAAAAATAGCTATTGAGCAATAAAGTTATCAGTGAATACAAGTAGCGTATCAGTTAAGTGTAGCTGGTTAGCGAACCGACCTTGTCTGTCATCGCACTTGTTTTGGTTTACGCTTTACCTGCATATGCATGTGCGTGAGTTTGCATACGTGTGTGACTGTATGCGTGAGTGTGTGTGGTGATGTTATTGACTCTCACACGTTTTTTTTTTTTTGCATAGTTGCTCTCTCACCCGCGCACTCTAACTATCGTCGCTCAGCTGCTGCTGTCTGATCTCTCTGGCCATCCCTCAGCAACGCGTACTCAATCTCAATCTTGCGCTCGCTCTCTCTCTCTCTCTCTCTGTCTGTTTCATGCGCTGGCTGTACGACTCGCAGTGGGAATCATTCGTTCAGCAGCCAGCGTAGCAAGTGAACGTGCGAGGCGCATGCGCGCTCGGCCTGCTAAAATAATATTGAACAAAAAGACTCGTGTTTCGTGTGCGTGCTCGTGCGTGTACCGCGTCGTTCGGTTGCAGCAGCTTTTGTGTTTTGTTTTTTTGCATACTCTATGCACGCTTCGTCGCGCGTGGAATATTACAACAACGCAGCCCACTTTAAAGAAGGGCATGAAAAGTAGAAGAAATAATATTAATACTCAAGCACACACACACACACATACATATATTTCTAGACATAATAGCCACATTCCAACAACTAACTACACAGCCTTTAAAGAGGTTTTAATTTAAGTCTTTTTGCGCTATTTTCAACAAGACAATTACATAAACACATAAACATTTTCTATTGTTGTTTTGTTTGTGGTTCGTTGTTCCGTGCTGCCCATTCTATAAATCAACAACAACAACAACTACGAATGAACCAATTTTATTTCCCATGTGGTGTTTACAAAACCAAAAAATGGAAAAAAGATCGAAACCCGGCTATAAACCAGAAATTATGTAGAAAAGGCAAGCGACAAGCAATGCGGTTTCTACGAATTGCTGTTGGCTTGAAGAATTCTTGAAAAGTAACAAGAAAACAAGCGAGAAAAATAAAAACAAAAAGTGAAAGTGTATTTAAAAAAAAAATAAAAATAAAATAAAAATAAAAACTCAACTCCTGTTTGCTGCAGTCCGTGGGCGTGCCATAGTACGCAGATCTGCAAAACCGTAAGAGAGAGGGAGAGGCAGAGACATATAACGGACAGAGAGGTTGGGCATAGGGGCAACTGAAGTTACAGTACATTTGCTCTTTATACACATACATATACATTTTTGTGTCGATTGAACGAAAAGATCACTTGAAGAATTCCGGTTTTTGTGGTTTTCACAGTTGTTGTTGTTACTTTTGTTGCTGCTGCTATTTGTTTCATGTTGCTTGCCCCCTCACATTTGGCGGATTTGTATTTTGTCGGTCATTGGTCCGAAAAAGTGTAGACGAAATACCAAAAAAAAAAAAAAAAATGCTTTTTGTATATACAAAATACTCGAAATAAAGATCCAAGTCAAGTCAAGCCAAATAATGGCAAATGGCAAATGGCAAAAGAACCGTAACTTGACGTTGACAAGCAATTAAATTGATATAGTTGCCAAGATAATGTATTCACTCTTGGTCCGATACATCAGTAGAGTCGTGCAAGAATGTGAGGCATTAAGAAACTCTGATTTTGCAACACTTTTTATACCCGCAAAGAAATGCGGAAGACGTGGGCAGCATTTCATGTGCCATCAAAAAGAAATACCAAAAAAAGTAAGACTTAGCCAACATTAAATTAGAAATCGTGCGAAAGCTAAAGACAATCAAAGAAACCCATCGCAACCCAGGGCGACAAAAAAAGAAAAAGAAATAATAAAGTAAAGCTTAGGTGGGACAATAATTAAATACTCTTGCATAAAGTACATCTCGATGACTACAAGTTTTATGAAAATATTCAAATCTACAAGAAACTAATTTCTGTAATATATAGATGAAAAATTATATATATGAAACATGAAATTAAAAAAAAAAAATTGTTTGTACCAAATGCATAGCAATTTTCATAGATTCAACAAGGTAACTTTATACCAATCTATACTAATATCGATATATATATCGATATATCGTACATATTCTTATTAATTAAAATTAACTCCTATTTCCGATAATTCAAATGTAAATCTACCTCGAAATATGCATCTATCCAAATATTACAAAGATCACATGATAGCAAATACATTTGATAAAATCATAAGACTCGACCGATATATAGGGTATTACAAAGGCCGAAGACAACATAAAACAAAGAGTCACAACGCGACAAAAGTGTGTTAATGTCGTGCGTTTCGTTACGTTCGGATTCTGTTTTGTGCCCATTTGACTTCTTCAGTGCTCAGGGCTCAGTTGGTCTCAAGCGACCGTTTAGCTGGCGGGGAATTGCGTCCATTAATCAGATTCGCTAGATGGCCAAGGGGAAACTCTCACTTTTCCAGCTAGGCTTCCATGCTAAATGAGCAGCGCTTTTCTGTCGAATGATTAAGTAACTTTGTGGTCGAGCCTCAAGCAAATAGCTACTACGATTTGATGATCATCACAACAATGATAAAATGAGCGCATAATATGAAAATGAGCAGCGATTTGACTGGGGGCTAAGGTAAAAAGAAAATGTGATCATACTTAAGGCTAAAGTAAAATGAGCATTTGATCATACATATGGTTTTCAGTTGAGATCGCAGATATGATTAAATGGAAAATTTTGAGATTTAATGATCCAAATTTAATTAATTATTGCATGACAATTTAACAGTTTTCGTGTAATAAAAATCAAATTAAATGTAAATATAAATAAATGCATAAAGCTTGCTCAGTCTTTAACTCGAATACATTAATTGCACTTTGATCAGTAATATTTATTTAAAGAATTTCTTTACTTGCTTTAATGTTCTCAAGGCATTCAATTGCAGAGGAATCAAATTTCTCGAATTTGAAGTGCTTACATTTGACGATCGAAAAATTGCTGTTAACATTTATTGTTTTATATCAGATATCCGACTGTGAATGTCGTAAATGTATTGTTGATTTACCGGTTCAGGTTTGAATTTTTTTTAAGCTTAAACACTTAGATATAATTAATCAGAAGTAGGGAATTTTTGCAAAGGGAAGGTATATATAAAATATGTGTATATGTAATATAATTATTGAATTTAGCCTCATCTCAAATAGTTTTTTAAATAGAGAAAAATATATAACAATAATAAATAATATTCTTTTTCCAATTCAAATTTTCCAAAATATTTATCATAAAATTTTGTGGTCCAAAAATATATTCATAAGCACAGCTGCATATATATATATCTATATAATATACATGCAATCAATTGCTGAAATTTAGATAGAAATTGTTCTACAGATTCTGCAGGCAATGTGAGTTTTCCAATTGATTTTCAATTGCAACTAATAACGACCGCTCAAGTGATATTGCATAAGCAACATATTTGAGAAATTAAAATCAATTTACACTTTATATAATAGGCACAAATTGTGATGATGTGAGCTCAAACTAATACAAAAAGGAGATTGTTGAACGTGATATGCCAATATCAATATAGTAAAATTTAAATATTTTGCATACAAATTTAATAACTCTTCAAAATGTTAAGTTTTTGTCAGATCTATTTATACTGTTTCAAAGAAATGATCGAAATTATAGCAGATCACATAAAATGTTTATTTTATTTAATCCCATCCAATACCAGTTCCAAATTATTTCTATTCATTGTTAAATTTGCCAAAAAAAAAAAGAACAAAATATGTAAAAAAATAAATAAATGTTATTGCTAATGAGCTCACAATGGATCTGGTTTGACAACAATCTAATAAACTCAAATATATATGTGGATATACATATATAATAAAGCAGTGCGATCTTTAAGACGATCTCAGACATGCTTCGGCACTACCTGAAAATGTCAATCAGTTTCTACTTTCTTTATTTATTAGTCTAGGCAAACAAAAGAAGCTATAAATATTTATTATTATAATTGGCAAGCCAAAGCAGAAGAAGTAGAAAATAAAATGCGGTCAGATTAAAAAAAAAGGTGACTAAGCCAGTGGAATTTTTAATGTAGTTGATGCCAGGGCGGGGAAGCAAGAAAGCAAATAATAAAAAGGTAGTTTATAGTTTTTTTTTTTCGTTTTTATGGTAGTGCATGTAATTGCGTAGTGTGAGGCAAAGCGAAGAAATCAAGTGAACATAAAATGATGGAGCTTTTGCCCTTGGCACATAATCATCAGGCGACTGCCTGTGTGACTAACTTCAGTTTAATTGAGGCTGGTCTGGGCGACCGTTACGTTTATAAATAGCCGCAGCTAAAAGCCAAATGTTAAGACGCTAAAACTTGAAACGGGCTTAGCAAATTCTTGCGATTGTATTCAAATCAGCGAACAATGTGAGATGGAAACAGATATATAGAAGAGACAGACACAGCGAGAGGGAGAGGAAGAGGAAGAGAGAGAGAGACTGACAGACTGGCTGGCTTAGCCAACTTGTTGCTGACCTTGTACACCCGTTTCATTAAAGCCATTGCAAAATCTTTTTGGCCAGCTGCATACGCTTTTTGCTTCTTGCTGTTTCTTTCTGTTTCCAAGTTGTTTAACACTGCGTGACGGATTTCCGCATTGAAAGAGACAGAGAGACAGGCAGACAGAAAGAGAGGGAGAAAGAGAGAGAGAAAAGAGAGAGACAGAGAGCGAGAGATACAGACAAGCTCTTTGAACTGTGGCCCCTTTCGAAGGCGCCTTTCAATTTACAAACTTGTTGTACATGGCGCACATTTACATCAACATTTCCAATTCCACTTCCAATTTCAATTTCATTCCAAGCCGCCTTCCAGCGTCCATTATCGATGCCTGCTGCTGCCTTATCAGCTGGAGAGCTATGGCACGAGGTTGTCTGTCTGACACGTCCTGATAAGCTGATATTTCCATTTCCATTCATTCGACAAATTTATTTTTGGTCATGTTACGCAAATACGCGTACTTCAACCAGACAAACAAACTAAAAGACAAGTGAAATGATTGTAGACGGCGCCACTGACTGCATGATACTCGTTCATGGTTGAAAAACGGCAAAATTGCTGACAAAATCGAAACTGTTTTGCGCCTCAGTAGTAGTAGTAGAGTATGAGTAGTATGAGTAGCGGAGGTCAGCAATAATGTATCAAGAAAATTATGTAAATATAATAATTTTTACTTCAGACATGCCACACCCACAATGGGCAATGGTTTACAGCATATATAAGATAAGGTCGTCACCAGGCCCTTTCTCTGGTATAATCGAGTAGAAATTTAAAATTTCTAGCTGGAAATACTTTAGCCAAAAACCAATATACTCTTTTCAGTTTATATGTCTTGAAAACTAAAAAATTTGAGATACACTTGTTGTTTTGTTTACCAATTGATGATGTGTTTGCATTGAAGGCAAACAATGATCGTCAGCTGACTATTTTTTAGTCATAATTTGACTTATTTATCTTCTTTTTCCATTTTTTTCGGCTTGATTGAAAGCAATCACGTAATTGCCTGGGTAACTCCCAGTCGTCAGGTGTGTTGATCAACGTTTCGCTTTTTTGGCTTAAATGGTAATGTGACATTTTTGGAGCACCTTGAAAGTAAATGCATAAAACGCATGAAGTTCACTTTACGTTTTGTATACGAATTGCAAAAAGTTTGATCACCCAAACACTCGATATTTAAAGAGTTTTTATTGTATTGTTGGAATTCGGTATAAATAGTTTTCGAGAGCTCTTTAAGCCTGGCTGTTGGCTTGGGTCATGATCGCTGCTGATCAGCTATTAATAGATTTGAATTGAATTTTATTTACTTTTATTTTTTTGTATTTTTAATTATATTATTATTTTTTTATGAATTTTTATAGGAATTGTTTTGAACAGGCGTCCAGAGAGCTTATCAGTTCTTAAGAAAATTTGATTAAGTTAGCTCGTATTGCTTTGAAGTTTTTCCCAACGAAATTTCAGGGAATTCCAGTTTATTGATGATCATTAAAATAGGTAATCAATGTGGTTTACTTGATGATGATCATGGGGAATTTCTCTCTGGATTTACTCTTATATGCTGCTTATTGATTTGTATATATTATTATTTAAATTAATTTTAGTTCAATTCAACTTGATAACCGATCATTTAGTATTTTAATTCCATCAAATTTGTATCTCATTTAAATTGTAAATATATTAAAACATAAAAAATGTAGAATGAATCTCAATTTGCTTCTCGTAGAAAAATAGATTTTATCTGCTAATCATATTCAAATGGGTTTTACAAACCTGATCTCAAATTTGCTTCTGCTTAGATCAACTTTGTTCTTCAGTGCATATAGGAAATTAGTATGCAGAGTTAGATGATCAATCAGTGTTTATAAATGCATGACTATACTATATAGTTTGTATTAATGTAGCCTGCTATACGTTCTGTTCCTAAATAGCGAAATGAATTGTGTAATTTCTTTAGTTATCTGGTTTTTAGCCGCACAGAATGCCTACATACCATTACATAACGCTCCAGTTATCGAAAAAGCTGTTTAGCTATTTTAATTATAGCTAAAGTTGTTCATTGTGTAAAACTAATTGATGCCCTACCACTCCAGCTTTTCTTGAGATTTCTTGCTCATTTGAGGACTAAGTATACGTGAACTGATCAGTTGGTGTTTGGGAATAATTTATTGTGACTCTGATGGAGTTATCTAAACCCATTTGGTTCTCTAAAATATCTTTGTTATATTGTTATTTTTTTTTATCAGTCTTTAAAGTCAAATATTTGTCGATCATCTGACGCAACTGTTAAGTGAGCCATAAGTCGAAATGTCCACAAACTTCTGTGAAGCTAATCACTTGAATCTCTTTATTTAGTCTGTTTACAACTTCTGTTAAGCTAATCACTCAAATCTCTCAATCTCTTTCCTACTATTATCATCTTATGATTCAACGATCAAGATCAACTTGACGATCATCTGTTCTGTTTGCTTAGGGCTCACACATGAGTTGACGTGCAAAGATTTGTTTTTTTTTGTTGTTTTTTTTTGCTTGCTTTTATTACTTCGGTTACTTTACGAGTTGAAGATCATTGAGTAGCCCACAGATGATCATCATTAGTGATTGATTTCCGCTGAATGCGGTTTCTGGGTTAATTATGCGAATACATTTACAGATCCAACTTGTGATATTCATATTTCATGTGCGCTGATTACTCACGATCTACTTTGACGCATAGCCACATATTTAACTGGAACACCTTAGCTTACCTTTGTTCAGCTATCGTCAGCCTTGTTGTATATTATATATATTTTTAGAGCGCCCTACCCATAAAGGCATACATATATAAATATATATATGTATATATTCATTCATAAACATTTTTGTTTTTTTTTTTTTATATTTTTATTCACGTTTTGGGGGCAATTCCCAATGCATTAACTGCGTGCAGTCGCCGCCAAGTGGCAAAGTCGCGACTCATTCATTCACACGCTTATTCAAATTGCAACAAAATGATTAACACTTAGCTCTAATTGTTATTAACTTTATAGACTGGTGTGTACACATGCTCTATGCATACATAGCGCGTGAGAGAGAGAGAGAGAGAGAGAGAGAGAGAGACGAAAGGCAAACAGTGATGTCTGCAAATATTGGCACAACTGTTGGGTTTGGATTTGTTTTTGATTTTCGTAGTTTGCCTGACTGTGAAGCATTTTTGTTGCTTTGGGTCGGGTGTTTAATATGTACGTGAGCCAAGCTTGGAAAGTTTTACAACACATGTGCAACAAATCGCTTTGGTAATATTAATAATAGAAAACTAAATACAATTTGGCGTCTGAGCCCAGTTGTTGTTTTACGTTTTGTTTTTTTTTTTGCCGTCCACTGACTCGTCAAAATTCCAAGCGCGAATTTCATGGCTTGGTTATGCAAAAGTCAACAAACAACAGTAACAATAACAGCAACAACAAACAGTGACAACAACAACAAAAGTAAAGCCAAGTCTTGTCTTTTAACTAACAAAACAAATCACGTCAAAAATCGTCAGCTCCGTCATCGCCAGGCCAGTGAAATCTTTAGGCCGAAAGAAATCCAGCTAAAAGCAATAACTGAAAAAAAAAATAAATAAACAACAAAAAGGAAAAGCAAGAAAATTGCTCAAGCAACATGAAAATCAAACATTATCCGGGCAAAGCCGTCGATGCCAGCCTCTCGCTGGACAACAACAGTGCAATGGGCGCCCTGTACGAAGCCAACTGGTTGCAGGCGCATCACCAGCATCAGCGAGCACCCGCACAGGTCACGCTCAGTCGACAGCCGAGCAATGCCGGCTCGAGCAGTTTCCTGCTCGATGGCATCTCGGCTCTCAGCAAATATCAAATGACGCTGGAGAGCATTCGGCAGCTGGAGCAGCAGGCGCAGGATAAGCGCATTGTGAGTGCCATCAAGGAGCTGAATGGCTACAGGCCGTCGGCGCTGCAGCATCATCAGCAGCAGCAACTGCACAATGGCTGGGTGGCTGAGGAGGAGGAGCAGCAGCAGCAGCTCGAGGAACAATTGGCAGACAAATCAAAGACTGCTGACAGTACTGATTCCACACCAGCTGCCGCTGCCGCCAGCGTCAATCACTATGTGATTGATCCGACGGAGCGACAGCGCCTGCCACGCCCACGCCAGCAGGTGTCCGTGAAGCCGCCTTCGCTGCGCCGCAGCCAGACGATGCTGCAGCATCCCCCGCCCAGTTATGTGACGCTGCGTGCGCCCAAATCGAAACCCGCCCAACACAACAGCAGCAACAGCTCCTCTGCCTACTCCACATTCTCCTCCGCTGCCGAGGATCGGCAGCCGGAGCGTGTCATCTGCCAGCAGCCGTTGCGTCTGCTCCAACCGCCAACGGAGCCGCCGCCAGATCCACCAGCAGCCAGCAGCAAAGCACGCGCCTTCAAGGCGCTCAGCAGATCACAGACGAGCGTCCAGCGCTATGCCACCATACGCATGCCCAATCACTCCGCTTCCTTTTGTCGGGCCACGATGCGGCCGGTGGAAACGCCAGATGTAAGACGCCACAGCTTGGAGCAGGCGCTGCAGGGCTTGCAGCTAGAGGAGCAGGCGTCGGATGCTGCCGAGCCAGTTGTGATCAGGCAGCCCGAGAAGCACACGTCACGCCACATCTCGCCCGCGGGCAGCAGCAATGGCAGCTCGAAGGATCTCAATGGCGAGGGCTTCTGCATACCGCGGCCACGCCTCATTGTGCCCGTGCACACATACGCGCGCCGACGTCGCACCGGGAATCTCAAGGAGCAGTCAACGAATGCTCAAGAAGAGGATGTAGAAAGTGGTAAGAAGAGAGAGACAGAGAGAGAGAGAGCAAGTTGTAGGGCTGAGCTGAGAGCTTGGAGTGCTCTGAGGAACACCCGAACTTATCAGTTTGCCTAACTGACCATTGGCTTATTGGCTTATAGAGAATCGAAAGGCTCTAATTAAGACTAATACAGCTGCTTGTTTTAATTCCTATCAAAGACTTAAGCGACTTCTTCAAATTAATTTTTGGTGTGGGAAACGAAACGAAACGAAAACTTTGACCCAATTGTTATAGCACTTACCCAAGTTATCTCTATCTTTATCGAGTTCTTTGCATCTCCCCTTTAAAAAGAAAATATGAAAACTATATTTTGAGTCAATTAGGTTTGAAAACCCTTAATTAAAAGAGCAAAGCTCAAGAAATACAGCAAACAAAATTCTGGAGATTCCATAAAGGCCGCTTGGACTTCTGCTTAATTGAGAGTTATTGACAGAGGAGATCGAGGCCTGTCTTTAATTCCGATGACTAAGACATTTGTTTGCTTTCATAGTTCATTTATTGGTTTTCTTCCCATTGCTTTCCCATATATTGTTTACTCCCTGTGAGAATTACGCTGCTTGGTTAATCAATCGAACGCCTTTATCTGCTCGTTTCAGATGGACGCGTGGAGGTCTCACGCGAGGGCAAATATCTGTCGACGCTATCCGGCGCCAAGGTACTCGGCGAGTTGGCCATTTTGTACAATTGCCAGAGGACGGCGACGATCACAGCGATCAGCGAATGCAATTTGTGGGCGATCGAGCGCCAATGCTTCCAAACGATCATGATGCGAACGGGCCTCATCCGTCAGGCGGAATACACGGATTTCCTCAAGAGGTATGTAGACTGGATTAGTAGACTGGCTATCGCGAATAGGTATTTGCTTTCATTATTTCCTCGGGCCAAACACCAAATTGCCCAACTGGTTGCAAAAATGCAATTAATGTGCATTTGCACTTAATTATATCAATTCCGCCAGGTTGTTTCTTTCTATCCATATCGCTGGCCATTACAAAAAAGTAATATAAATAAAATGCTTGGCTTAAGGATTTTTTTCTTATATTTTTACGTGTTTCGTGTTAGTTTTTGTGCAACTTTCTCTTTATCAAATGGGCAAACAGCATCAGACGACTTTGATGTCGTCGTCATGGTCATGGGCGTCTCATATACGTCTATTACGATGACGTGCAACGCTCAAGATGGAAAGACGGCGCGACGGACCAGCCAAAGACTTCGATCGTTCGGTTAACGAACGCATCGAAATGTTTTCTTTTCTTTCCATCAGATGCTCAAGTTGGCAACCAGTTTAAGGCCAACAAATTAATCGCATTTAATTGGCCGCATTCAGAGTAGCCAGGCGCCTTCAAAAACTTTTGATGACTAAAGCTCGGCCTGCTCGTAGCACCTTTTTAATATGATTATCGCCCCTTCGACATTTGAAGCATGAAATTGCGCAAAAAAAAAAGAAAAAAATAAATAAATAACAAAAATTGCATTACACCACATGAAAATGAAAGTGCACTTAAGGGGACGTTCAAGCCG
The DNA here is from genome assembly GCA_035045555.1 of Drosophila fulvimacula. Classification (NCBI taxonomy): domain Eukaryota; kingdom Metazoa; phylum Arthropoda; class Insecta; order Diptera; family Drosophilidae; genus Drosophila; species Drosophila fulvimacula. The sequence goes on from JAWNOX010000197.1 coordinate 1,445,331, forward strand.
GCCGACTGCGGTTGAGCCGAAGATGTAGATTAAGCTGATGAGTTACGCCATGAAAGTCACAACTTAGCAGTGGGAATAGTTGGGTAAGGGGAAGCCAATGATAACTAGGGGTATAATAAGAGTTACTTTATATTTTCCTTTCTATCTCTGTCCAGATTTCCTTGTTAGGTGGAATCGTAATTGAACTGAGTTTCAATAGCTTCGATAGTCTTTGGGCACTCGAGAAATGAGCTGAGATAGAAAGACAAGGCTTAAAGACTACTGCTCAAAGAAGATATATATTAGTATTCAGATAGCTTAAGATATTTGTATAGAGTAATTTTTTTTTTCCTAAAAATAAGTTTGATTTTCCTACCAACCAAGGAAATATAAAATATGATATTATATTATATATATATATATTATATATGATATTATATTATATATATATATTATATATGATATTATATTATATTATATTACAGCTCAGCTATCAACTACCTTCATTTTCTTTTACCAGTAGTTCCTTTAAGCCTAACAATCTAGTTAAATCGTAAAAGCTGACAAACAAATGTTTAAATATTCTAGTTCAGGTTATCTTTAGAATCATCTGTAAATAGGTTCACTCTCTTTCTATTGTTATAATTTGATCAAATCAAAACGTATTCAATGCAATTTAAAATTTCCATCATCCTGCAGTGTACCCATTTTCAAGGACTTGGCAGAGGATACTTTGATCAAGATCTCCGATGTGCTTGAGGAGACGCACTATCAGCGAGGTGATTATATTGTGCGCCAGGGCGCACGTGGCGACACCTTTTTCATCATCTCGAAGGGCAAGGTGCGCGTGACAATCAAGCAACAGGATACCCAGGAGGAGAAATTCATACGCATGCTGGGCAAAGGGGACTTCTTTGGGGAGAAGGCCTTGCAAGGGTAAGTGGAGCACTTAATGGACGTTGACTTTTAACTAACCACAAGTCTTGCCTTTCAGTGATGATCTGCGCACAGCCAATATCATTTGCGAGTCGCCAGAGGGTGTCAGCTGTTTGGTCATTGACCGTGAGACATTCAATCAGCTGATATCAAGTCTGGATGAGATCAAGCATCGCTATGACGATGAAGGTGCCATGGAACGCAGAAAGTAAGTCTCGACTGGGCACACAAATCTTGAGCTGTTCACTAATTATCTATTCACTCGAATTCCGTCAGGATCAACGAGGAGTTCCGCGACATTAATCTGACAGATCTGCGGGTGATTGCCACATTGGGCGTGGGAGGCTTTGGACGCGTGGAACTCGTGCAAACGAATGGCGACAGCTCGCGCTCTTTTGCCCTCAAGCAGATGAAGAAGTCGCAGATCGTTGAGACGCGTCAGCAGCAGCACATCATGTCCGAGAAGGAAATCATGGGCGAGGCCAATTGCCAGTTCATTGTGAAACTGTTCAAGACCTTCAAGGACAAGAAGTATCTGTACATGTTGATGGAGAGCTGCCTGGGTGGCGAGCTCTGGACGATATTGCGTGATAAGGGCAACTTTGATGATGCCACCACTAGATTCTATACGGCTTGCGTTGTGGAAGCCTTCGACTATTTGCACTCGCGCAATATTATCTACAGGGATCTGAAGCCAGAGAACTTGTTGCTGGATGAAAAGGGTTACGTGAAGCTGGTGGACTTTGGCTTTGCCAAGAAACTGCAGACAGGCCGCAAGACCTGGACTTTCTGTGGCACGCCCGAATATGTGGCGCCCGAGGTGATACTGAATCGAGGCCATGACATAAGCGCCGATTACTGGTCACTTGGCGTGCTCATGTTTGAGCTGCTCACAGGTGAGTAAAGGCAGCTAATTCTTGTGCTTATCGACTTTTACTCACGCTTGGCTTCTTATAGGAACTCCACCTTTTACGGGCTCGGATCCTATGCGCACATACAACATTATACTTAAGGGCATTGATGCCATCGAATTTCCGCGTAACATCACACGCAATGCCAGCAATCTGATCAAGAAACTGTGTCGCGATAATCCCGCCGAGCGTTTGGGCTATCAACGCGGTGGCATTAGCGAAATACAGAAGCACAAGTGAGTGGAAATCTGGGCAATTCCAGCCAAATCAACGATAAATCTAATGAATATTTGTTGTTTAGATGGTTCGATGGCTTCTATTGGTGGGGTCTGCAGAACCGCTCTCTAGAGCCACCAATTAAGCCCAGCGTGAAGAGCGTTGTGGACACAGCCAATTTCGATGACTATCCACCCGATCCAGAGGGACCGCCACCAGATGATGTTAGCGGCTGGGACAAGGATTTCTAATGTAGAAGATGTACGGATTGTTTTTTTTTTTTATGACGCTGCTCTCTAGCGAACTACGTCGCGGATCTACTGTAACTTGAGACAGAGAGGGATATTGATAATCAATCGGTTGGATCTTAACTAGTGCGCCACTTGTGTGCCAACGCAATAGTCAGGATCAGGCGTCAGCAGTGAAACCTGATCCCCCAAGTAACAGTCGCAACGCAACTAATTATCGCCGCTCCCTAATATCGTAATCGAAATCAAGAAAAAAAAATAGAAGAAACAGGGTATAAAAAAGGAATAAACATCTGCATAGACTCATCTACAAGCAGCTGAAGCATGCAGCTCATTGTCTCAGAGATCTTATTATCATGATAACATTGTGCAACACTATGAATTTATTAACGAGTTTATAAACTATTATTATGTAAAGATTGAGAAATCTATGTCTTCTAGTTCATTGGATATCGATAGAAATTGTAAGTAGGTTCCTGTATCCTGGCATTGCTCTGCTCCAGCCATGTGCATTGTGTAAATTGTTTTCCCCCTATCTTATCTATAAACAACAAATTACAAACATAATTGTTAAATGTACCTAGTGCAAACACACACACACACACACACACACAGAGACACACACATATACACATACAAATCGGATTGCCTTATAGCCTGTAAGCAGATTTTTATGCAATTATATGATCAAGACTTTCATGCCCATAACATGTAACTTTCTCCTTTACTTGTTTAATAATCTATCTGTCATTTTAATGTCTTTAAGCAATTGTTGATCTATACGCTAATAATTCTTCAATTATTAGCCTAAGACTTTGTCATTTTTTATAATCAATGATATCTATATAAATATGTCAAATAGTATGATGTTTGTTATTAATTTTAATGGATGTGATGCACATTGGAGAGGTGCTCTGATTTGTATATTTAGTAATATCTAGTTATAGGCTGATAATTCCCAATGTTGATACGTGAACCTTCTCTATAGGAATATCTTTATAATCAGGTTTATTCTTTTAAGATCAATTGCAAATGTTTGCTGTTGCTATGCAAGTTAGTTTAGCATTATAGAACTTGTCAGTTGCAGGCGTCTTATATCTATAGAGATATGCTTATAACTGTCAGTTAGAAATTAAGCTGCCATATTATAATTTATCAGAATATCAAATCAAGTAGCTTATGAAAATATCTTTGCGTTCGAGTTGCCATGTTTCATATGCCCCTTATAGTAAGGGTATTGCAGAGTCGGCATCTTTGTTATAACTTACCTTTTCTTTCTCAATTAAACTCACTCGATTTGCTATTAGTAGAGGTGGCCAGCACAGCAACGGCTCACGGAAGCCTCTCTTGCTTCCTGGATTTGAGCACTCGAGCTGCTTAGGAAACTGGCCAAAAACTCACGTTTTGACTCAATGAGAATTGAATGCAATTTCAGTGCAACCGAAAGAAAGAAAGAAAGAAAAAAAATTGAAACTGAAAGCAGAAAAAAGCCAAAATAGAATTCAAAACAGAAACTCGGCTACGTGCGCAACGAGACTTTGGGCAAAAATTCTAAACTAGAGAAAGCTGAGAAAATTAAGTCATGAGCTCGGCCACTGTACGGAGAACATTCTGTGGAGGCAGTTCGATTCGTACGGTTCTAGACAAACGGAACGGTCGAAACTTAAACACACAAATATAAATAGAAACAAACAGAAATATAGGTGAATCTAGCTGACCGATCGGCCACTGTGTAAGATATATATTTGCATATATTCCTTAATGAACTGAGATCCAGATCGTATCGGGATCCAGAATGATACTGATTAGCTGGAGCGTGCTGCTGTTCCTGCTGCTGCTGCATGTAACCATTAGCTTTGGCCTCCACCTGGAGAACCAGACGCGGGAGCATGTCAAGCAGCTGATCGGTGAGTTGTATGGGATGACTTAGATGGAAGAGTGAAGCTAATGCTGATGCGGATTATTCCCCTTTGCAGCTTGCAAACAGCCGAAGGCGCCGGGCCTGTGCCGCGGCCGGCAGCTGCGCTACGCCTACAACAAGGAGACGGCCAACTGCGAGAGCTTCTACTACACCGGCTGCGCCTCGACAGAGAACAATTTCCTGACCTACGAGGAGTGCAGGCGCGACTGCATGCAGCGCGGGCGCTACTAGAGACTAGATCTAAGTTAGCTTTATTATCTCTGTTTTTATTAGCCAAACTAAAATTGGAATTCAATAAGCACTAAGACTTCTTGGGCTTCTTGGACTTGGGCGGCTTTCGCGGTGCTTGCTCTTGGCTCAGGGCGCGCCAGCTGGCGACGAGCAGCAGCAGCACGACTAAGATGACGGCCAGACTGTCCAGCGAGTGGTAGACGAACCAGTTGAGCTCGATGCCCGGCGACTGCAGCAGCTCAACGGCGAACATGCCGTGCTGCATCACGTGCTCCACGCTCCAAATGGCCGTCTCCAGCGGCGTGCGCTCGCGCTGATTAAAGATCTGCGACAGCTGCAAAGCACGCGAGGCATAGCTGTGGAGGAGTTGAGTTTAGTGGGGTTTCTTGAGTGAATCTCTGGAGTAATTCACCTGGGCTTGCTCAGCTCACGCAGCGATGCCTGCAACGTTTCCACGCTGATGTCCTGATAGTCTAGCTTGAGGCCAATGCCGCGATCTTGAGCTGCGTGGGCATTCAGGAACTGATCCCCGTAGATGGGCGTCATGAGCAGCGGCTTGCCGCAGTGCAGTGCCTCGGTGAGCCCGAGTAGACCGGCATGTGCCCAGAACAGACGCACCTTCGGCTGACCTAGGGAAGAATTTCAAGTTAAAATCGATTGGGCAGTGTGTTGGGGTCCACTTACAGAGCAGCGCCAGCTGTGGCGCCCATTTCACAAACAGAAACTTGCTCGCGTCCAGCTGGGGCTTGGGCAGCTCCAAGGATTCCCATTTCCAAATCACGTTTAGGGGCTGCTGCAGCAGCACCTTGATAATCGCTTCGAGTTTCTCGGCATCGATGCTGGAGGCGCGCACCATGGAGCCCCAGCTGATGAAGATGACGCCTTGCTTGGACTGCGATAAGAACTCGACAATCCGCGGGCTCAGCTGCTGCTCATCCTTGGCCGTTATGTGCACGCCGCCCACCTCCAGGAATTGCTGGGTGCGCGGGCGACTGCCCATGTGCGAGTAGTGCTGGTTGCCCAGGATGAAGGCCGTCTGGGCACGGGCGACAGCATCCACGTTCACGTCGATGTCGAGATGGCGCTTGATCAGCGCATTGTCGGCGCGATTTGTGTGCAGCCGATAGATGAGCTTCAGCAGCTTGGCTTGGGCGAAGTTCAGCAGGCGTTCGCGCCACTGCAGCGGCTGGGCGAAGCCCACGAACTCGGACAGCACATAGGACGGCGTATCGGGCAGATCGATGCGATCGTAGAAGTAGGGCATCAAGGCGCAGGTGCTTATCCCGATGATGGGCAGCTTCAGCAGCTTCGCAACGGCCAGCTGGCAGTCCGTGCTGAAGTATTCCGTGAGCAGCAGGTCGTAGGGCTGCTGCTTGTGGCGCTCCAGGACAGTCGCCACATGGCCACTGAGGAAGAGCCGCTCACAGGAGATCTGCCCGTTGCCATAGAGATCGTAGTACTCCTCCAGCAGCACCTTCAGTGACCGCGTGGGCGTGTGCTCCGACAGGGGCACCACGTTGATTGTCGTATTCGACTGATCCTCATTGACGTCGGAGATGAGCAGCTGCTCGTAATTGGCCAGCTGCGCTGCCTGGGGATGTCGCACATACGAGATGACCGTCAGATGGTGGCCCCGCTGCGCTAGTTCCGTTAGTATGGGTAGCGCCACCTTAAAGTGACTGTAGCCAAAGTGCGGGAATATGGCGAGCACATTGCCACCGGCGCTTGCCCCACTTGCCCCACTTGCCGTCCCACTTAAAATCAACGCCACACAAAATCCAATTAACGTCGCACGTTTCATTGTCGTCTCGATTGCTGCACAGCGCTCGAATGAATGCGGCTTTGTTCGTGGGTGCCATGATTACGTAACGCAACGCTTGATAACGCGCTCGACAATGTTTAGGGGCGCTTCGACAGCTATTATTATTGTAGTTGTGGTTTATTAATACGTATTTGTTCGACACTTTGTGGCTCTGATTGCACTGCAACTGCACTTGTTGTCAATTGCGCATTTGTGACGTGTGCCAGCACTGGTTGAGCTATCGATCTCAGTTGAGAGCGGTTTTTAAAAAATGTGAGTGTTGCAGCCCTGCCACGCATTGGCACTATTGAAAAGTTGTATTTTGTGTTGCATACTTTTGTGCGAATTCGTCAATTCATTGTGAAGGTCCCATTTATTTGTCATGAGCTGTAGATGGCGCCAGCAAAGCTGTTAATGTTTTGAAAGTTTAAGCAAACATTTATTTAAATGTTTAGCAAAGTGATATTTTGTAGAAAAACAGCTATATGAAACATACAAAATTAATTTTTAATTCTATTTTATGATATAAATATATATTTTATAGTTTTTTTTTTTTATAACTACTTTAATATTTTTATAATAATATTTTGTATTGTTAATAAATACTTGAAGTGGCCAGGTAAAGATAGAGCACAAAACAAAGGGCTTCTAATTAGAGATTAAAAGCTTAACTTCTGAATGTCTCATTTATTTATTTTTAATTTTTTATTATTTTAATTATTATTTTTTTTATTATTCAATTAAGTATTGAGCTGTGTTGTGTTACACACTCGTAACAAACTAAGAGAATCTGTACATAGTAAATAAAAACACATATGAATAAATGAATTAATTCGATGATTCATTCGAATCATTCCTAAGTTCGATTCATTCTCAGTAATTGGCCTCTTAAGTTATTGTCGAGCACTTAGGGCGGGCAAAGCCTTGAGATATTCGAGCCACAATTCAATTGGAAAAGGCCCCGAAAACAATAGATAATGGACAGTAGGAAGCGTTAATTGAAACCGCAAGCGATGCGACGATGTTAATAATTGTAATTGGCAGACGAGTGGCAGCTGCAGCTGCAGCAGCTGGCAAGTGCAGCTCGCAGACAGACAGAGAGAAAGAGAGAGAGAGAGAGAGAGAGAGAGAGAGAGAGAGAGAGAGAGGTGCTGGTCACAAGATTAGGAAATGTGTTAGGCAGAGGCAAATCCATTTGCCTGGATATATGGACACAGAATGCCAGCTCTTTAGGCGCCTGCAAATGTGTACAGGGTGGCTACGTCTCTATGTGTGTGTGGGAGTGGCTGTGATTGGGATTGTGGGCGTTGTGAACGACCCACTTCCCAGGGCAACACAACAAGTGCGTCGATTGGGCCACATTACTTGATAAGAGCCCAAAATAAACAAAAAAAAAAAAAAACGCCAACCGTTAACAATGCGCGTAAGTGTTTTTTAACGATAAAAAAAAAAAAACTAAGCAGAAGATGACGCAAAGAGCGGAGAAAAGTGTATTTGAACAAACAGAGCAATTAAAAGTGAGCTCCGCGCCAGAGTGCTCCCTTCATAGGCGATAAATGGATGCCCATGGGAAGCATTATACTGCCTGCCTGCCAGCCAGCCAGCCAGCCAGCCCGCGGTAGTTTCAATGACGCCCCCTATAAACACACTTACAGATTGGCTCCGATATCATATCCAGAAACAAACCACAAGCACCACATGTACATATTAGAAATTTACATGAGTTTCGGTTTGCTCTACTATTTGGAACAATTATCAGCACTTTGTTTATACCTTTGACAAATGCTCAAATATCTGTGAATGCATTTTATTTTAGATATGGTTTAATTTGTATTATATATATCATAAATATCAAATAAAATATATGCTTCTTTTCAGCAGCCATGATATGATATAATACCATGGACCTAGTGTACCTAGAGGTCTATGTTTGATAGCCTTGATAGCGCGCAAAATCTGTAAATTGCATTTAATCTATTGTCTAGGAATCTACAAATCTGCACAACAGCAGCTGGTGGTAGGGCAACGTGTAAACTGGCGAACAGAAATGCGCAGTTGGGCAAATATTTTAGTTAACATAACAGTGTAACATACTTCTCTGTTAACAACAGTACCCCAACAGTCCGTTGTTAGCTTACTGTTAACTACTCATTTCTGTTCGCCTCGTACATCAGCAACATTTCTGTTTACACTAGATATTGGTAGTAATAGCTGCAGCAACCACCTCTAAGTGCAATACAAATAAAATGTTGCCATTTGGCGAACAGATGTTAGTTAACATTTCCATATCATGATTAACATTATTATGATAAAGGATGTTCACAGTGTCTTAACAGTGAACTGTTAACTAACCTGCTACTCATTTCTGTCTGGTACTCCAGCATCATGTTTGTTTATATTTTGGCAGCAATAGCTGCAGCAGCCGCCCCTGAATGCTATGCAATGAATTTTTCTGGCAGTTGCTTTTTGAAATTTTACCATTGCCTGAAAAGAATCCCTTTAAACGAAAAATATAAAAAAAACAGTAGCTTGCTTGAGAATTTTATTTTATATATGGATTTTCCTACTAAGGGCTTCGATTTGACAATATATTTTCGCTTCAGCTTTGACTGAGTGCAGAATAGTCTAGTGGTAGTAGTCCATCTATCCATCTGTCTATCTAAATATAATATCTTTACAGATCAATCAAGATAGTTATTAAAGTGTTGTCTTGACAAAAATTCATGTCTGGTCCAATTGAAGTGTTTCGAACTTTTCCTAATTAAAAAATGCAAATTTATATAATGTATTATAGTTGATCATATTATTAAAATATTTATTACAGACTCAAGATATGCTTATGAACAACCAATTTTCAGCCAATTCTAAAATATATATGAAAACTTAGAGATTAAACTTCTGCTGATACTCAATATATTTTCGAGTGGCCCGAGTTATAAAGTAGAAACTGACGTCAGTGTTTGTCTAACATGAAAATGCATAATTCTGCAAAAGATAAATTATATATTTATCTATTTTTATGCTTGTTTCTATGTAGTAAAGGTATTAAAGATTTACATGTAGAATCAACATTTTTTAGATAAATAATACTCTCTCGGCATAGATAAAGCTTAGGAACCGTCTCGACATGCTATTAGAAATAAAATTTTGTCATCGACTGGCGTCAGTTTTTATGGGCTGAGAGATTGCTGAATCGAGTAATCTATATGTCCGAAATTAATATTTCTGCGTGATTTCATTATTATTGACAGATTTCCCAACTCACAGACGACGAGTCAATGGCACCCACTCCACGCTGTCTCTCGCTGATGTCATGAACAGACACAGACAGAGACAGAGACAGAGTAAGAGAGACAGAGAGACAGAGAGAGAGAGGGAGAGCGATATAGAGCAGTTTGTATAATTTTAATGAACGCCCATTTGATGGGCACAGCAAATTTAGTTGTTGTTCCATGGGCTCATGGCCAGCCTTTGTGCTGTTAATGTGCCTCGCTGCAGGACTTAATTAGAGCGCTGTTTGTGCAGATTTCGACATTTTGCTGTTATGATCCAATTTGGCTCGTTTAAGGACACATACGCTGGCCATTTGTTTGCTCATTTGTCTGGCTGTTTGCTCGATTGTCGCCTGGCAGCTCCAAACGCCCAGACACATCGATGTCCTGGATTAGCAGGGGCCATAAAGCCAACATGTGTGCACAGCAGGCAGGGCAACTGCCCATCTGCCCAGCGCCCAGCGCCCAGCTCTAATTAAGGTGTGGGACCAAGCCAAACAGAACTGAGATTAGGTGCTAGATTCGCATCTCCCGCTGCCATGGAACTCGTGCCGCCGGTCAAATGAACAATGACGGGTAGCCAGCCAGTTGCTGAGTGCCGAGTGTCAATAGATTGGCTCCAAGTGCATGACTCGACTCGAGTGCAGTTGGAGCTGCGATTTCCTGCCAGCCCACTCCAGTTGGGGGCTAAACACACGCTACTTGAATTGACTTCAACTGCTGTCTGGCTAGGTGCAATTGCCAGGTAATGACAATGTCTTCTTCTTCAGTTGCTGACGTCTTCGAAGTGCATCTGATAATAATAGATCTACAATACTCCATGCCTGCCGATAGCTTATCTAGCCACTTACCCAACCCATTCACAATCTCCGAAGTGCCAGAGCATGTAACACGGGCATTCAGAGCTAAGCTCAAACTTGAATATCAAATGCTGTCTACAGATTGTGATTGATTGTGCCGTTGGCATAGCCAGCAACACAAATTAGTCACAACTTTAGATACTCTGTTGTCAATTATTAAGTGAAAAATATATTTGAATTCTATTAGCCGACGAGGCAGAGTGACTGCTTATCTCAAGTGCAGCTGTAAGACTCAGCAAGTATTGAGTGGTTATTCCCAATGCATATTCAATGTACAAATAAATGAAAAATTAGTTGAGTTGACATTGCTTTGATTTCGTGCCTTTGAAACTCTTCTCGGCAGTGGAAACAGTGTATATCTTATATTGCTTATTGCTTACTATTAGCAGCGACTTGCATATCATTTTGCTAGCTTATTATACTACTTCATGTACTGGAACAATCGGATTTGTATTCAATTGATAAGAATAGCAAAATCTAAAGTTGAAGTAGTGCCAAAGTGGGAAGCATTTACGGTTAATCTTGTGGTTGTAGCGTTAATAGTGTTAACAGGAATTTCATTGATCAAAAATTGTTATTGAAAGTGGAATGAATTGAAATCGGGAATAAGGAAAATTATTAAATAATTCTTTAAGCGAAAGAGAAAAAGAAGAGAGGAAGTGGCAGAGAGTTAGTTGCAGAGAGAGAGAAATAGATTGAGAAAGAGAGAGTGACAGTGAGAGAGTAATAGAGAGAGAGGGGGGGGGGGAGAACGACAGAGATAGAGAACATATATACATACATATACATATATATATATATAGAAAGAGAGACAAGCAGAGATAGAGAGAAAAAAGCAAAGCAGAGATATATATCTAAAGAGGTACATATGTCAAATTTTTGAAGCAATATGGAGATATATTGTTAGATAGAGCGAGAAGATTAAAAGTAGTTGCGAGTGAGTAAGTGAGAGAGAGAGAGAGAGAATAAAAAACCATATCTACTGCATATGTATGTCAAAACTCTTTAGGTTTCCCTCATTCACTCCTCTGCAACTATGTTTAACTTACAAAGATATGATTACCAGAAGCAACTACTATTACTATTAGTAGATCTTTAAATACTTCTCTCGACTACAGGTGCATATTATGCACACTTGTGCTGCCAGGGAGCTGTCCTAAGCTAGCCCCTTTGACGGGGCGCTCAATTGCCAGGAAGTTGATTCGTGCGCCTGCAGTTCAGCGGAATCTCGACAATGGGTCAAGAGTTTTCGTTGTTTTGTTTGCTCATCAGTTGATTCTGCTTGAGAGGCGCGTGCGCTGAAGGCTGCAATGTAAACAGGAAACTGGGCAAAGGAGTCGCGAGCCACGCACCGAACAGACAAAACTTGAGGCATGTTTTACACGTGAATTGCGATGACAAAAAGACGTCGGCCGAGGCCAATAAACGGGAATGGCTGGGCAAATGGGACTGGGAATGGGACTGGGAATGGGAATGGGTAGAGTAGCAGGAGCAGGGGCATGGCCAAAGTGAAGGTGAAGCGCATACAAAAAATTGGCATAAACTGAAATGCCCAAGAAGTCTTCCTCGTCGTCGTCGTCGTCGTCGTCGTCTTCAGGGTTCTCGCACTTCCATTTGTTGATTTTGCTTGCTGTTGTCCTTCCTACACGCGACGCTCTTTATGGCCGCTGCGGATTCGTGGAAGACATTCAATTGATACGAAATTGCTGCAATATAAATGCATTGCTGCCGATCGAGCTTCAGCGGCAGAGAGAGAGAGAGAGAGTGAGCAGGGGCAGGAGCAGGGGCAGGGGCAGGCTGCAGGTATTCGAGGCATAAATGCGGCAATAAAACGATTCTCTCGCTGATCTTCAGTTGTATTGTTAGCCGGGCTTGGAAAAATGGCAGCCAGGGACACGGACACGCGTGTTCCATGGCAACAACTCTCTCCCGTTCCGCTCTCGGGAAGTGTGCAGCAGCAGCAAACACAATTTGTTTACAGCATTGTTATTGAGACAAAGTCACTGATTTTCAAGCAAAAAGGCAGTCAAGCTCTCTGCCTGCCTCTCTCTCTCTCTCTCTCTCTCTCTCTCTTTCTCTCTGTTAGTCTCTTTGGTGCGAAGGCATCGCTCATCGCTCACAATGATGTTGCAATTATTGAACCTTCTGTATTTTCAAATTTCCATCATTAATAACACAGGCGGAGACCAAGGTGAAGGCGATGCTGCGTTGCTGGACGCGCTGTGACCATTAGCGAGTTTCGGCGGAATACGCGTGAATTCGTTTTGTCTAACAATGCGACGACTCACTGAGCGCATCAATTGAAGGAAAAATGGAATTTTCGGAATGCCAAAACGCTGCAGGTAAAGCCGGAGCTCTCCAGCCTCAGTTCACTCTGGCTCTGGCTCTGGCTCTGGCTCTGGCATCAACTTTAGCCCATTAACGGTCGCAGCAAGGAGCCGGCAAGCGCATAAAGATCAGCTATAATTATTCATCTTGGGTGGGGGACAACTTGGTCCAAGGCAATGCCGTTGCCTCGCTCGCCTTGGGACCGCTCACTGTGTTTGTCAACGCAGATGCTAATCACAACATTAGGCCCGTGCAGATTCCACTTCAAATTCTGTCGCATTCGCTCCGCTCGCCTGGCAAAAACCCAGCAATTCTGGCTGTTTGGGCTAACCTCGTGCCCCCTCCGGCGTATTCGTAACTCAAGGATACGCCTAATTGCAATTGGATATACGATTTACTGTACTCGAGCCCCGGGCCGTTCCTCGGCCGTGGCCAACACATTGCTGATGAAGCCGTCCAGCCTATTTGCCAAACAGATAATTATTTCCATCGACATTTAGCAGCAGGCACAATTTCCGACGATCGCCGAAGGTGACAAGCATCAAATGTTGGGTTAACCAAGAAAGGTACTTCGATTAGTTGCACATTCAAGAAAATTGAGAGCTGTCGGAAATTTGCGAATCAATACAAAGTTGAAGAGAGAGATTTGGATCTATATATGGATTTATATACATTTTTTAGAGTATAGAGAATAATAGAGAGCTTGGCAATTCAGATAATTCAATTAAATAAATATAATAAATAATTGTTTAGTCTAGTAAGTTACTGGTCTAGTAAGACAGTTAATGCTGGATAGTGATTAGTATTGATTAAATTTTAATTTAATTTCTGCAATGAATTATAATTGTTATCCACAAAATATAAATATATATTATTTTTTTACTTTTAATTAATAATAATATATTTTTTTATTTTATGTATAATTTTTACAATTGATTTTTATTTATTGTTACAATTCAATAAAATTGTATTCCTCAAGTCGGAGAGCTTTCTTCTTAAGTATCGTAAGATCATATATAAACTTGAGTTGCAGTTGGTACAGAGGAATATAAAAAAAATTCCAGTTCGAATATGGTCTCTAAGAAGCCTTCTGGTGTTACCATATGAATCATTTTGGTTGCTCAACGCAATTCATTGGGTCTGGAAACTGGACTTAAAAGCAAACTGGAAGCTGAATATCTTGTAGATCTTGATAATATATATATATATATAATTGACACTAAACGACACTAATCATTGATGTTGCTTGCGCCTTGGGTACATGAGACACATGTTCAAGCAATCTTCATTCGTCCCGAATCGGTTAAACTTTTCGGTGGTATTTTCATCGTTGCATCCGCCCCATTTGAAAGGTTTGCACATGTTATCAACCAACTCATAGTGCCACCGGATTACGGGCGGATGGCACATTCTACCCGGATACGCTCTTTTAAAACATCGCACTTCGGCAACCAGCAAAGGAACACTTTTGATTATTATTATATATACAGAATATATTGATTATCTCACGGTTTGTTATCCCCTCAGTGCCCATTATGTAAAGAGTTAACACCAGTAGCTCCAGCATACCGAGCATCAATGGAGTCCACAGTTTAACACATTTCCTCATTCTGCGAGTGCCAGTTGAACCTAAACGAATGAAGAGTGAATCTGTTCCTATTCCTAAGGGCACATGAAATGCTTGAGATTTGAAATGTTTTACATGCATAATTAACGCGTAACTGAATGTAATGTGAAAGCTTTCGTCATGCCTGCTGAGCATATTTAATAATTGAGTACATCTTGAAGCAGAGAGTTCTAGATCTAAGTCGCTTTATACACATATATCAGGAGAGCTCGACTTTTTTGATTAATCTGGAATATTTTCTATATTATATTAAATTTATATATATATTGAATTTTCTATATATTATTTTCTATATCTATATTTATCTATATCTATATATTTTTTAAATAAAGTAAATTGGTTCTGCATCACTTCAGCAAATATATTTTTTTTAAATTTGAAAACGATGTTTAAAAAAAATGTTGTTGCTTAATTTAATTTTAATATTTATGAATATGAACTAAATCCAATTGCTTAGATATTTCATACACAATTATAAAATAGTCTGCTCACATTGAATGCATTAAACTAAATTTAACTTAATTTATATTTTTAATCTAATAATTAATTTTCATGAATTTAATTTTTTTAAACCATATTATTTTAATTTTTTTATTATTTTTTTTTTTATTATTAATTTTGTTGTTTTTTTGGGAGGCGTATACCTTCCTTGACAACTCTTTTCTCAAGGGCTTCCATCGTTAAGTGTCTCTAGAGAAATCGTAAATTGACAGCATTAGCAACGCTAGGTAATGAATTCTGGATGTATAGTGGAGTGTTTATAATGAGACTCTTTCAGTTGCAAAGCTTTTGACTAACCTGTTGCCAGAGAGACTGAGATGCATTCACATAGTATTTAAATCATTAAATCAAAAACAAAGTCTAAACCATGTGCATAACTCTAGAAGTTCTCTACTTCTTTTTCTGTAACCCAAATCTTGTCAAAACGAAACCAAACAATCTCAAGATGTGTGTAGGAAATCAACGGGAAACCACTCGAGCATGGAAGAGCTGTGGAACTACCGTTTAGCTGCGATCGCTGCTAATGTTTCCCCGAAATGCGCATTAGCTCTAAGTATTTATGTTTAGTAAGTAGTTAGTCGTAAAAGTGCAACTGCAAAATGCGGCACTTGAGAGTGCGTGGCTGGCCTGATGGATGGACCACCCAAGTACCCAGATTTGAGTGCGCTTTGAGCAGACTTTGGAGCAGCTTCCAGGCTGGAGTAAAGTTTTTCGTGCGCGACAATTAGTCTCATGGCTCGCATGTAAACAAAGTGCAGGAGTTTTTCAGAATCGCTATCGACAAAGGATTTGGGCATCGGGTTACGCCAGCTCTAGTTGTTGTTGTTGCTGCTTGTCGTGGGAGGAGCTCGAGTTGAAGCATTGCGTAATTTACGACGAGCCGCGCACTGTAAACACACCAAGTGCAAGTGACCAAATAAACCAGCATAGCATGTAATTGGATCGTGGCTGGATCGGTCAGGCGAGCGTCACACTTGTACTTGACACTCGGAGTGCCTGGAATGCCTGGCGGCTGAAGTGGCGCTGAAGGATGCGCCAAAGGATCTGGTGGGTCGCACATGTTTGCAGTCATAAATCAACGAATGTTATGGCTGCCCTCGGCCTGTCAGTGGAGCAAACGCATTTTCACACTTTTCCCTCCTCGTAATTTGAATACTTTACAAGCGTTCGCTGGAAACCCAAACGGAGCATTATTAATTACACACTTGGATTGGATTTCTGGTGCTGATTAGTGCTGTAAGCGATAGCATGGGCCTCTAGTGAGAGAGGGCTCATCCCGGCTAGCAATGGGTGGGCGGCGTATCATTAATAGCGCTTTAATTAGACGGCCAAAGCGGTTCAATGGTTCAATGGATCAGCCGCGCAACGGGAGTTGTTTTCGTTACCTTGCGGCGAGCTAATTGAAAAGCATTCAAGAGTTGTGAGTGGAACAGGCGAAATCAATTAGGCCTCTGGTCAAGAGGCGCGCACGCATTAATCAAAGCCTCGTTGCGCCCGGTGGGGGGTGGGTTGTGTCTGCACAGTGGTGGGAGGTGGTGGGGGTTGGGGTTGGCTTTGGCGCGCATTTTGATTGGTTTTTTTGTGGCTGTCGCCATTGCTGCCTGCCGCCTTGTTGCTGCCGCCATATTGCTAAATCACAAACGCAAATAAAACATAAACATAAAAGGGAGGGAGAGAGAGAGAGAGATAGAGATAACTGCTAAAGAAATATGAAAATCAACAGCCGGCAAAATATGAAAGTTGCCGAAGTTTATGACAAGCGCGGCGGCTAAAATCAAAGTCAAGCTGATCATAAAAAAAGCTGTCGTTGTTGCTATTGACAGCCCCCACTCACGGCTCACCTGAGCTGTGTCTCTGTGCGAGTTTTTTTATTAGATTTTGCGACATTTGTTGTTGCTGTTGCTGTTGCAGCTTATCGCTGGCGACGCAATTTTATGGCCACACACGCAGGCGGCGATAAGCGCACGTTGCATTAAGTAGCTGGCGCGGGCGGTGCCAAGGGAGGAGTCCGCTGCAGCGCTAATTTGACCAGTAATCGTAGCTGCTCAGCCCAGGATCAATCTAATTATTTTGCCAAATAAATGCAACCCTTTGCTGCAGCCTTTCGCTACGGCCAAGCGGCTACAACTGTCACGGATACAGATACACACATACATTCAAACACACACACGGATAGAGCTAATCCTCTGGCTACACCTTTGCCATTTTCCAGGTAAACTGGCCAGGAGTAAAAGTGCGTCGCGCCCACCACAAGGCGCGCACACAATGAGAGCGCAAAGACACTCACGATTCGGGCTCGCGAGAGCTCTACCTTTACCTGGCCAACCCGTTTAATTACGCTGGTAAAGGGTACACCCCTTTTTGCCCTTTTGGCAATTTGGTGTTTTGGTTTTTGGTCGCTCGTTGCCCAACTATGTCCTTGGTCCTTTTATGGCCCTGGCCAGCTAGACTCGCGCCCATATATGTAGATGCGACTCGCGGGCGTGACACGTTTATGGTGTGTTTAGATACTTTTCGCAAGCAATGCGAATCGAGACAATGGCAGAACTGCAACTGCAACCGTCTAGCCTTGACTCCTGCTCGGGCACATCCCCTTCACAATAAAAGTGAATTTCGCGCATATTTACCTAATTATAAAATCCATTTCAGCCTCAAGGCCTGCGACAATTTTTCGACTTTTACTTTTCGCCTCAACTTTTTGCCATTGGCCGAAAAATCATAGTTTTCCACTTTTCAGTGGAAGCATTTTCGTGTTTATTTTGATTGTTTGTTTATGTTTTCTACACATTTTGGCTAAAATTGCTTTTGCGTTTGCCTTGAGACTTGGCTGAAAGCGGAAGAGACGCGTCTTTGCTGGTCTAAGTTCTTAGATGTCTATGAAAAAGCAAGCAGAGTTGATAAATAATATAGAATATAGCTGAAATTGAAATTGAAAAATTTTACTTTATATTTAATGGGGAATTTTATAGATAAATATATATAGAGTATATGTATTTATTATCCATTTACTGAACCTAAATTTTGAAGCCAATGGAAATAAATATAAAGTAAATATAGTCCTTTCAGCACCGATTTTCAATTTACTTTTAACAAACAACTGAATTTAAAAGTATTATTTTGATTTGTGAAACTAAGAAACTAAAATTTAAGCTAATTCCAAGTACTAATATAAGTATAATATTTTATTTAGCCTTCTATATGCCTAATCAATAACTATAACTTATACCTCTTATAGCTCTTTTCGTTGTAAGTGCCTAAAAGTCAACCTCAGCTTATATATATATATCTTCTTATACTCCTGAAACGCAGTCACGCCTAAGATTTATAAAAAATTCATTGAAGAGCTGAGTTATTAAAGAATTTAATTTTTTTTAGCAGATTTAAGTTCAATATTAATATATATTAATATATAATATATATTAATATTGAATACATCTTGCAACTAAATTTTTTTTTTAATATATCCTGATGATTTGTTTTGATTTCTAAGGAAACATTTCTCTGAAAAGAATGTTTAACCCATATATTTTTTCTGTCATATTTTCGTATATTATATATTTCCTTTATTATTATTTTCACTATATTTTTTTACATATCTAATAATTCTTTCCTTGTCTAAAAAGATCTACATTCCTCTTTATTGAGCTATTTTTAAACTTCAAAGAATTTTTTGAAGGCCATTTCAAGTGCTCTAAAAACACAGCCAAAACAGGGCATGAAATAACTTACGAAAAAAAAAAATAATAATAATAATAACAATAAATGACATTTTTAGTGTGAAAAAAAGAACACGGCAATATCTGAAAGTTACGAAAAAACCGAAACGAAAATCGTAGGGCCGCGAAATGTTTTTGGGTGACAAACGCGACTTTGCACTAAAAAATCTAATTTTGTTCGACGAAAAGGCAAAAAACAAATGAAATCGTAAATGAGGCAGTTGGATAATGAAATTGTTTGACGAGAAATGTTGCTAAAAACCAGGCTAAGGTCAAGGGTCTTCTGCGAAGCCAGTTTTTATGGTACGAAAAAAATGCCGTGGAAGAAGAAGCAGCAGCAAAGGCCAAAAAGCCAAGTGAATTGTCAAATTTGTGTGTTTTATGGTGATTTTGTTTTATTTTTATTTTTATTTTTTTCTGCTGCTGTTGCTCTCGTTGTTATATTTTTTATGCTCTACATTTTTTGTGCGCCCAAAAACCCAGAGCTCAGGCAGGCCGAAATCGAGCTCGAGCTCGAGCTACTAATGTCGAGCAATTGCTGTTGCCTGTTTTTGGTTTTAGGCTCGTTTTATAGTTTTATGGCCTAATGACTTCTTTATTAGTGCATCCTTGGCCAGGACCTGCCTGCCTGCCTCTCGCTCTCTCTCTCTCTCTCTCCCTGCTCTTTTTATGGTCAAGTCGAGGCAGACAATTTCCGTTTCCGTGTTGCGAGTAGCTGCATTTCGACTCGATATTTATGCAAATAAACAACAGCAGATGTGTGTGTGAGTGTGTGCGTCGAGTTAATCCTTTCTACATGTGTCGTCTGTGCACATAGCAGGAAGTTGACAGTTGCTGCCATATATCAAAGCTGTGTGTGTGTGCTGGGAACTATTCGGCCTGGGTCTTTCATCTGACTCACTGCGAGTCTCGCGGCCAAGTTGTGTTTGTGTTTTTATCTATTATTATTTATTTGTTTTTGTTGTTGTTGCTGTCTTTTTTGTACACTTATGACATGATGTTAATTACTGCGCGTGCACTCCGATTGGCTGTGGGAAACACTTTGAAATGGAAAAGTTCGCCGACTTTTATTTGTCAAGTGTCAACACGGCGGCGTTTGCCAGTTGCCGTTGCCTCAAGAAAGCTGCTAGCCAAAAAGAAACACTACAACAACAACAACAGCAACAACAACAAAAATAACAACAACAGGCGCATATGTGGAATTGGGAATTTTTGAGATTTTTCTTCTTTTTTGCTTAGCCAGGATATTTGATTTAGCCATTTGACTTTGCATTTGACTCGTCTGTTTTCTTAGAGAATTGGGAAAATTGTCGAAAAATTGTTGTGTAAATATTTTGTAATTGGCTTGCAGCGGCACAGTAGTGACACGACTCCTTCCCATTAGTCCAGCCGGGTAGAAGTAAGAAAAGTGTGCCACTAAGCTGGGCACAGTCCGCTGCCAAGTCTCTGTTGACTTGTGCCGGACTTAGTCGGTGCTAGGCTCTGGATTTGGCTTAGGGCCAGAGCCAATATCCGCTGGGAAAACTATTAGTTAATTGATGGTTTTGCTGGTTGCGTTAATGTGCGGTAAAACCACGAAAGTCATTGAATGTGGCCAACAGAACTCGTCTGTGGATGATTATGGATACGAATATGAATTGAAACGAAATTGGAAACTGAAGAGAAAAATATTTATGATTTAAAAAAAGATTTTAGGAACACCTGAATTGGGTCTTATATATATTATATTATAATTATATTGGGACAGATTTATCTTGATTAATATTGGAATATTTATACCAGCATATCTATTGTATTGAAGCGATTCTCTCGATACTCTCAAACTATAACTAATATTGTAATTTTTATTACAATATTAAGATCATTTAATTTCTATATAAATTTTATTTTTTATAACAATGTGTTTTTATTTAAAATATATATTTATAATATATGCCCCTCCTTCAGAAATGAGTAAAATTTTGTTACTGTCACAAGTCTACTGCTTTCAAATCAGAAACTAAAAATTTGTTATCTATTCCATACTCTCTACATATGTCTACATATAATATGTATTTCTACTTAAAATTTCAGCCTTTTATTGCTTAAATTACTTTATTAAACTGGCTGCCTTTGCTGATAAGCCCAATAAAATGTGTTCCTCGCCACAAGTTGTTGCCAAAAACAAAATCACTTTCGATAGCAACAAACAGTGAACACACATTCCTCATTGTAAAAGTTGAATAGTAGTAGTAAGTGGGTGAAACTAAAATGCAATCGATAATATCGATATTATAGATTTAATATGCGCTTCTTTATTTAGTTTTCCTTGTTAATGAATTTCTATATTTCTGTCAGTTGTGGTTTGATATTGGTTTAATATTGTCTTTTCTCATTTCAAAATAAAGAATATACATTTCATATTCTGTGAACGGAAAATATTAATGTAAAGACAAAATATTCTTCTTGAAAAAATTATCAAAATAAATTGAGAGAGTTATATATACACATATTTCTTTTTTATTTAATATAATAAACCGTATGTAAAATAATATATTAAATAAAAGTCTTAAATTCTTAAACAATATATACTAAATTATTTATATTTAATATATTCTTAAAAACATTTTTTTATACATAATATTTTACATATTTTTTGCAAAAATAAATGTAATTTTCTATTTTTTTTTACAAAAATTTTACTAATACAATTTTTTATTTATTTTTTTTAAATTTTTTTTTTATTTTCCTCTCTCACAGCCGCTCCACATCAATTTGATTGCTTCAGACTTAGCAATTCGCTATGGGAAATTTAAGCATTACAGCCAATCTGGAAAGCATCAATTTAGCGCATTAAATAATCATCATCTACTGACAAATTGACATTATTATTAACATTAGCGTTAGCTGAAAAGAAGAAAAACAAATTATAGAAAATTGAATACATTTTTCCCCCGTCTTTCTGTGAAAGACGGGAAACAATAAAATGCCGCTACTTGACTCTGAGTCAATTCAATTAGTTATAAACATATTTTCAGAAGACTTTTTAAGTAGGTTTTAAATGAAATGTTTAAAGCGCTTCAAATGCCAAACTCATTACAAGCGATTGGCAATGGGCAACGGAAGGTGCAGCTAACCTGGCTAATTAACTTAGCAATGCCAACAAATATATATTTAAAATATTGCATGTATATCTGTATATGTGCATATCCTAAATAATATCTACAAATTGAAAAGCTAATAAAATCAACTATAAATATAATTCAATTGCTGTCTAAACGCACTTCCAAATGTAATTTATATACATTTTAGGGAAATTGAAAATTGTCTATGTAACGTATACAATCATACGGGAAATCAGCATAAATGAGGAGGAAACGCGTCCACCCCAAAGCGGAAAATGAGTTTAGACAACATTTGCTTTGATCCGGCTAATTGAATTTTCCTGCGAAAGTGTAAAACGTGGGAGGCAGTCAAAAAAGTGATTTCCTGATTTTGTGTGGCAAATTAAAATTGAAATGAAAACGAATCAGGCACACGCACATGCAAAACGAAAAAGGAGCAGAGGAGGAAGAAGAAGGACAATAGATTACAATATCCTGGGGCGAGGCAGAAAGCCGCACGAGCAACAACGGCAGCAACAGCAACCAGCAGCAGCAGCAGCAGGAGCAGGATATACAGGGCCAGCTGGCCGGGGCATGCGCCTGGGTGGGATGCGGGTCGTCTCCGGGCTGATGGCTGCCTGCCAGCAGCAGCAGAAGCAGCGGCAGCAGCAGCAGCAGCATCGGCAGCAACGGCAGCCGACATCGGCGTCCGACCATCAGCCCAACAGTTTCCGCTTGCTTACTGCCAGTGAGCAGCAAGCATCGTTCAGCTTGGTCAGAGAACGGGAGAACGAGAGGCGATGCCGAGTGGCTGAGTCGTGGAGTCGTCCCTGTGTACGATGCCGAACACGCGCGCAGAGCACACACAAACACAACACAGCACACAATAACAGAAACAAAAACAATGAGCCGAAACAGATACGGCAGCCGCTGGTAGTTGGCATCAGCCAATCGGAACGCTTCACTGGGCAGCAGGTAGGCGTGTACGTATCTGCCATTTCCAAATAAATTCATCCCCGACAACAACAGCAACAACGGCGGGCGACGACGACGACAAAAAGGCAGCTGCTGTTGGTTCGCTTCAAAACCGGTCGACGACGCCGCAGTTGCATTCAGTTATTAACGAGCGCTACTCACAGCTACAGCAACAGCAGCAGCAGCAGCAGCAGCCACAGCAGCAGCGGCAGCCACAGCAGAAGTCACTTCACTCAACACACACACACACACATACACACATGCACGTGCATACACGCTATCAGCTGAACAGAGTGGTTAAGTGAGAGCGAGAGGGCAAGAGCGCACTTGATATACGCGTTTGAGTCGTTGAATATTTTCACGAGTTTGAGTCGGAGAGTAACAAAACGAAAGCAGAATTCAGTTTGAGTTGAGACGTTGTCGTGGGCACGTCGCAAAGGGAAGAGCGCATAACTGCAAATACAAAACAACTGTAAAAAGACGTAAAAACCAGAGACCAAAGCGAAAAGAACAAATTGAACAGTTTGTGCAAAGAGTGACAGTGTAAAAAACGAAAAGAAAAACCAAGCAACAAAGCAAGTGCTAACAACACAAACAGAAATTAAGAACAACAAATTTTAACGAAGACAAAAAACAAGGGAATATGTCTTCCACTTCAGCTTCGCCCATCAGCAACATAACCGTGGACGACGAGCTTAACATAAGCAGAGAACAAGGTAAGCACGAGAAAATGCCGACGGCAAAGCAGTGCGCGTGAATGAGAAAGAGAGAGAGGGGAAGAGAGCTGTTGCTCGAAACATTTGCTTTTTAGCACAGTTTTTAGAACAATTGAACTAAATCACAATATTTCGCTTCTTTTATTGTGCCATCTTCAGACTTTGTCGAGGAGGACTTCATAGTGATCAAGGAGGAGCGCGAGAGCAGCCTGTCACCAATGTTGACGCCACCGCACACACCCACCGAGGAGCCACTGCGGCGCACTGGCTCCGTCACAGCCTCCGACGAGGCGGTGGCCACACAGCTGCACTTGCGTCACATGGCGCACTACCACCAGCAGCAGCAACAACAGCAGCAGCAACATCAGCAGCAGCAGCAGCAACAACAGCAACATCATCGCCTCTGGCTGCAGATGCAACAGCAGCATCCACACGGCCACTATCCGGTTTATGCCGGAGCCAATGCCGATCCCGTGGCCGTACATCAGCAGGCGCTGCTCATGAACCAATGGATACGCAATGCCGCCATCTACCAGCAGCAGCAGCAGCAACAACAGCAGCAGGCAGCAGCAGCTGCAGCTGGGCACCATCATCACGCGCACCCGCATCCGCATCCACATCACCACCATCCGCACCATCATGGCCATCCCCATGCCCATGGCCATCCCCACGTGCGTCCCTATCCCGCTGGACTGCACACGCTGCACGCCGCCGCTCGCCATTTTGGAGTCATGCCCAGTCTGAAGCTGAGCGGCGCCGCAGCAGCCGGAGCCACTGGTGGCAGCGGCAGCAGCCGGCCCAAGAAGCAGTTCATCTGCAAGTACTGCAATCGCCAGTTCACCAAGTCCTACAATCTGCTCATACACGAACGCACCCACACGGACGAGCGTCCCTACTCGTGCGACATCTGTGGCAAGGCCTTCAGGCGCCAGGATCATCTGCGCGACCATCGCTATATCCACTCGAAGGAGAAGCCCTTCAAGTGCAACGACTGCGGCAAGGGCTTCTGTCAGTCGCGCACGCTGGCCGTGCACAAGGTCACTCATCTGGAGGAGGGTCCGCACAAGTGTCCCATCTGCCAGCGAAGCTTTAATCAGCGGGCCAATCTCAAGAGTCATCTGCAGAGCCACAGCGAGTCGGCGACAGCGGCTCAGGCAGCAGCTGCTGCAACAGGAGCCGGAGCACCAGCTCCACGACCCAGCCAGTCCATGAGCGCTGCTGTTCAGCCTGTGCAGCTGCTCAGTCCCGGCTCCAATCATAATACGCCCGCGCTGGATCTGTCGTCGTCGGGCGGCGCCACTGTGGAGCGACCCAAGCGTACGCTGGGCTTCACCATCGATGAGATCATGAGCAGATAGATTGGTCAGCTGATCGCAATTTATTGGTTTTATGTTCAGGATGCAGGATTCGCATCCAGATCGCTGAGCGCCGCCAGGCATGGGAAGTGCCTGGCCCGGAGTAGCAGTCAGCTCAGCTCCAGCTACAGCTCCAGCTACAGCTTCAGCGCCGCCCACTTTGAGTTCGAGTCACAGGTTACGCCACAACAGCACACCTACTCGCCTAAGCACAGGCCGTTCCTGCCGCCCCAGGAAGCCAACCAGTCACAGCTAGCCCAATCGACTTTCCATATAGACCCGAGACTATATAGCTGTCGCATTGGCGCTACAAACTGCAAAAGCCAAAGGAAAACACAAACTAAACACAAATCAAATGGAAACTTAGTAGAAAGTATTGCGCAACAGAACAATTCCAAAACATGTGGCATTAGCGACGCCTTTTGCCCCACTGTACTTTAATCTTAAGTATCTGTATATCCACTATATATTATATATAGCTGTATTGTCGTACGTACCTTATAGCCAGTAGTAGACGCATTCAGTTCGTAACGCACCAATACCAATTCCCAGAGAAAACCTCAGACCTGCAACGGTTATTCAAAGACTGTACAATTATAATTATATATATAATTACGATTACGATTCGTTATTTTATTTTAATTTCTAATGCACTAAATACATCAGCCTAAATATATTATATGTAAATCAATTGTTTGTTAATCTTAGTTAAGTGTTATGCTTTTTGCCCCAATGACAAACGCGAAGAAACAACGATCTCATTATCTTACTCTAGCTCTAGGTGTATGTATATCTATATGTATATGTATGTGTATTATATATGGTCTATGAATGATAAAAACAAAAGCTATCGCAAAATATATGAATTATGCGTAATTGTATAAGCCAAACCTTGTTCGTTTATCTTAACTGGAACGTGACGAATTTCTGGGAAGGAAAAGAAATTTTGGCAAAAGTTGCGTTGGTGTTGCCTATTTCTCTTGTGGTTTTCAATATTTCTAGTTCTATATAGCAGTATTTTTGCTGGCATAGTAAGCATTTGTGTAGTATATTTCACGACATATCAGAAAACTATACTAATTATATGATTTTGGTAATAGAACTCTATCTGTTTCGATTAACTCGATATTATTGAAGGCATTGTACTAGAACAAAATTCCATCAAAAAATATATTTATATATATATATATTTACAAATATTTATTTATATATTTAAAAATATTAATGAATCATTTTTTTTAAATTTTAATAAATAAGAAAACATCTAAAAAAAACTAATAATAATATGAGAAATCACCTATTTTTACTTTATTGTAGATCTTTCGTCTTACCAAATTTATTCCACAAAATCATCTAATGGTTATTTACAGTTACTGCTATTATAGTGATTAGTCTAAGTATTAAATATTATATATGTACATATTCATTGAACGAGCATAAATTCAATTTCTTAAAATTATATCTAAAATAAGATTTTTATAATAGAATTCTAATAATTAATTCTAAAAATTCACATAATTCGTTTATAATGAAATGTTTTTTTTTTTGTATTATTTTATAGTTTATTTTTTGTTTCATATTTATAATATATATAATAGCTATATGTATACAACTTCAAATTTATCAAACCGGCTAGATTATTTGCCGCATGGAAGGCCTAAAACTGCATTCGGATTTCTTAGTCATGGTGTGGTATGTAAGGCCTTATCTGCAAGTTATGTGCAGCTATAGGTGAGATAAAATAAATAGTTATTATATATAGAGCAGGATGACGTAGAAGGGCACGACTGAGGCCTCATAAAGTATCGTATATATATATACGTTTTCCTATCAGTATCAACAGTCAAGTTTGCAATATGCATATTCGCCTGCTTTCTAGCTGTAGACGTAAAAGTTTGCCTAACGTCATTTCGCTGTGAAACTTCAATTTGCATATATATATATATATATATATATATATATATATATATATATATATATATATATATATATATATATATATATATATATATATATATATATATATATATATATATATATATATATATATATATATATATATATATATATATATATATATATGTATATATATATAAAACAGAAAGTTCCTAACAACTTGAAGATTTCTTTGCTAATGGAATGCTATCAATATAGAAATTGCTAAGATGTTGCTCATTGGAGACAATTCACGCATTAATAAAATTTGTGTTTAAAATCTCTTTTTATACCTTGTTGAAATGCAACATTTAAAACGGGCTTCAGTATTCATAATAGAGTTGCTATATTGAGGAATTCCGAAATATATTCTATATATATATTCATTATAAGATTGCTATATTATGGAATTTCGCATATATTCAGAATATATTTCTCAATCTTATAGCTCTCTCAAACTTAAATATTCTTGGGTGCGCCAATGTTTATTGCTAACGTTTTTTTTCTTTCGTTCTGATAATTTTGAAAAAAAAACTCATAAATTACATGAATTTTATTTTCATTGCGTAATCAGTTTTTAATGTTTTCTTGATATCAATAACGTAAAAAGCAAATAATTAATTTAAAGTTATTATTCGGCGAATGCGCAGCTCATTATCCATAAATTTGTTTACAATAAAACATTTTTCTAATATTTATGTACGCAAATAAAAAATAATAAAAAAAAGTGATTTCAACATTGAAATTTTGAGATGTTGTCAGCTATGAAATGATTTGATTTAGGCAAGTTCATAACTCAAATCGCTGCTCATATTTGAAGCATCTATTAATTTACAAGATTCCAATTTGGCCAGAGACTAGCGCTCCATAAGGCAACTGGTCCAGCTTCAAGCTGTCAAGTCTCTTAATTTATGATAACTCTTGAATTTGATGCTCGCATTCTGTCGCTCTCGATGTTGCTATATGGGCATTATTTATTTCTGGGTGTGGTCGTCGTGTTTTCCAGTTCTATAGAAGCCCATTGAATACCTGGCCGCAGTGGTTAGGAACGTGCCAAATGCGAAGATCTAGACAATCGACAATTGACAATTGACAATTGAGAATTGAGAGAATTGAGAATTGGCAGAGATCTAGAACTGGCAACTGCAGGCTATTGCATTGCCATTAGCACGCGCATTACCCGGAACGATGGCTATCTGGAGTTTGTCTTTAATTAAGGCTTCCTTTAGGTTTAGGGGTTGCCCGGGGTGCTGCTGCTGCTGCTCGATTGGCCCAGCTGCTGGCTCATTTGCTGCTTCAATTTTCTAAGCAATTTTTTGTTATTTTCCTTGATGACACTGGCCATTATGGCCATGTACAATTGATTTTGGCCAAGCCAACTGTCAACTGTCGAATGTGGCATGCAAAATGGAAAGGTATTATTGGCCAGGGGCAAGCATTGATGTCTACATTGCGTTGCGTCTCAGCTGTGGCGTCCTAGGTGGCAGCACAAGTATACGGGACGCGCCCTCCTGCCACGCCTCGATCCCGTTGCTATTTTTAAATATCTGGGACAGCCTGTGGCTCTATCCTGGCCAGTGGGTTGGCCAGCAAACGCAGCGAGATTCTGTTTTCCTTTTTCTTTTCCTTTTTCATTATTTTGTTTTTTTTTTTTTTAGTTTTCGGGTCTTATCTTCTGGTCAACCATAGAACTTGTTGCACGACTGGGCAGAGAGTTGGCTGTGTTTTGGCAACAGCTCGCCGCAGGATACGTGGTGGTGGCCAGGCCAGGATGTGTATGCTGTGGCCCGGTTCATGCCCAGTCGCTGAGCATTCGACACACATTGTCCACAAACAGGCCCATAATTGCACGAATCCGCACTGCGTACAACCAAAATATTTTGTGAAAGTCACAGCGGGCGGTCGGCAGCGACTGCAGCAGACAAGGATGGCAAGCGTGTTATCCTGCGAGCTCGGATTGATGGATATATTGTCGCCTTCACTCAGCCAGACAACGGAATTGTCTATCTTTATCTGTCTCCCTGTGTGTGTCAGTTTTAGGCCACAATTAAACGTATCCGTTCCGCAACTAGGGTGGCATCTGCGCTAGCCCCTGACGCTGCCCCTGGCTGGTTAAGCAGCAGGCAGTGCACAACGTCTGCCAAAAGTGAGCCATTTACTGCCCAGCAGCTAGCAGTCAGTCAGGAGCACCCCTACGAGCAGCGAGCAGCTACCCCTGTTCGGCGGGGGAGCTGCTGCATAATGACCTGGCCCTGGCCCTGGCTGTGGCCCAACAATTGGCCAACGCCCGAGGCACGTTCGCACTCCAAGTGGCCTTGTGTGACCACCCAGAATACGAAATTCGAAACACGAAATCCGAATAATGTCCACGATGCCGGAGCAAATGAAGTTGCCTCTTGGCTCAATTTGTGCGGCAATTAAAACGTTGCAAATCGATTTGCCGCCATTCAATAATGCCACAGCCAACGGCCAACGGCCACATTAGAAATGGACGCCATTTTGTGGCTTGATGCGTTGACAGCCACCGCACAAAGGCGGCAGCCATCGAGCCGAGTGGTGCTTGGCGTCAAGTTGTTGCCCATGATCACAATCACGAGCCAAGCGATAGCTACACTGACATAGATGATTGGAGATGCTGATGACAGCATCGCATATGCCAGCCCCTGGCTCAAGTGGGCCAAGCCCAAAACTTGTCTCCGGTAATTGTACATTGTCTATGCTGTCAGCTCGCACCATTTGATATGCCGACGCCCGCCTTTTGCAATGACAAACACCGCCGATGCGGTACGATGCCACTTGGCTTCATCAATAACCAAAAAAAAACAACAAGGGTATATATATATATATATATCTATTTAAATATAAAAGACACGAAAAATAAAGGCGACTTCATCTATTTCATTTACTTGTCATAAATTGATATAACAAGTTTCTGAACTTGGCCTAGGAAAGCAACAACAAGCTACATTTGGGTATAGGAAATAAATATATCAAATCAAAATTTAATAACCCATAATTAATTATAAATATGTACATATACAGCATACATAAAAATAAATAAATATATAACATACATATATAATTAATATAAATAAATAAATTAGTTTCAATTGATCTTTGCCATATAGCTAATGAAAATTATATAAATTTCCATAGAGAAACCCATAGAGAAAAATTATTTAAAAATATTTTATAAGAATTTGGTTGGTACTTTGACAGTAATTCAAGTTAATTTTTATACAAAATTATATTTTGCATTAATAATATAATAATGTATAGAAATTTATAATTATTTATAAAATAAAAAAAAAAATAAAATAAAAATCTATACAAAAGAAAAGTGAAAAAGAAATATAATTAATTAATTAAATTAAATTATTATGTATTATAAGCCATATATGTATATTTCAAAATTCAAAAAATAAAAATCATTTATAAAATATATTTACATATAGAAATATATTAATATATATATATGCCAAATACACAGCATTAACATACTTAAAAAGCAATTTTTAATTTATAAATAACTTAGTAATGATTCTTGGTTTATTTATTTTAATTATTTATTTTTATATATTTATACATTGACCAATAAATATATAAAAATAAATCGTATTTTAAGTAATCTTTGAGCTGTATAAAAACTATGTAAATTTATATATATATATATATATATTATATACATTATATTATTTTTATTTGTTAAATGTACCGTAATGGGTACAAAGCTTTTAGCCATATACATGACATTGTCTAATTTTCTATTTAGTGTCAGCTTGTTTGCTATTATGAAATGATTTTTCCACTAAATGATACATTGTCTCACTTTTCTGGTAGTGTACGATTTCTCAATGTTTTTCGGGCCCAACCCTTTCATGGGCTGCACTTGTCTTCACATTTCCGCACAGTAGTTGCTCATGTCACAACTTGACAATGTTGTCGTCCCCTAATTGCATTACACGCGTTCTTACTTAGTAGACAAGCCCCACACTACAAACACACAGACACATACACACACAGACAGAGGAACTCTGGTAGATGCGTAGTTTGAGATACTTTGAAGTATCTGTAACTCACTTAACTACGAAGCATGTCACAGTTACTGTTACTGCCAGGGTTTCAGCCACGTTAACGGCGCGCTGGGTGTTCCTGGCCAGAAGATTTTTATTGGCCTGGTCGCGCTGACCCGGGTCGCCCTATCTATCTGCTATTTTGACACTTTTGTTTTGCCTAAAAAGGTGTTTTAAATATATAACTTACTTGGGCCGATCGACAGAGTGGGAACAATACGAATTGCTCTAACAATTTAATCGGTATGCGTGCTGGCTTATCGCCCGGGCTCAATCAGGACGCTGGGCATTAATTGACACCTTAGCCGTAGACCCATAGACAACTGGCCATGAAATCGAGCCCTGACAAGGGACTGTCAATTAGTTGCTGAATTTATCGTCGGGCACAAATCAGTTTTCGAAAATTTGTAACCCGAAAAACGCCGCAGCTAAAAGAGCGATCAATTTTATTGTAAACTCTAACTAGGGAGGTCTCCCTCTCTCTCCCTCTCTCTCGCTCTCCGTCTCTGCTTCTCTCCATATCTAATGTGTGCGAGTGTAAGCCAAGCACTTATTGAGAACTTAATTGAATTACCCGGCGAGAACGAGGGACCCGCACCTTGTCCCCAAGGCGTTCGCTGTCCGTCCGTTGATTGTCTGTCCTTCTGTCTGCTCGTTGTTGTGGCCAGCCAGAGACAAACACACAAGAACAACAACAGCCGGCGATAAAGCCAAGTCTACACTAGACTTAGTACCAGCCGAGTGCCGAGAGGCGAGAGATGAGAGTCTTGGCAATCTGTGAGGCAACAACTCTTTTGTTTGTATCGCTTTTCACTGGCGTGTATGGGTTTCCTTTTGTATGCACCATACCTAGGCGTCCCCCACTCCATGCCCATGCCCATTCCCATTCCCATGTCCATTCTGTGGCTCTCTGTTCTTTGACATTTTAATGCGCCCGTTGGCGTTGACGCCCGACTGTGATGGTGGTCAGGCATTCAGCTGGGCACACTTGAAAATGGTGTGATAGCAATAATCCGATATAAATAAGACATTATAAGCGACTTGTCTGCAACAACAACAACACCAACAACAGAGACAATAAACACAAAATTTATTTGTATGGATTACAAGGAACTGAATTCACGGCGACGACATGTGGCGCTTGAGCAAAAGCTAAGCCAAAGCCAATGGCAATGGCAAAGGCAAAGGCAACGCTGAAAAGGAATCGAAAAGTCTCGACACACGTATGATTCATATGGACCCACCGCAGACGCGTCCTCTCATCAGTCAACGAGTGGAACGAAAATAAGAAAAAGTGAAAACAATGGAAATGGCATTGGCATTGGCAATGGATCTACGTCTGCTGCGACTGTTGATCGATTGATTTCATCGATTATGGTATAGCAGTGCAGCGAGATATGTTTGTTTGTTTATTTGTTATTGCCAACTCCACAAACAACAACAACAACAACAACAACAACAACAACAACACATGATCAATTACAAGCTGTGCCGCTTTTCTCAAGCTCCCCACCGGCGGGCCCACGCCTGATGTCCGCGGCACAGCTTCTTTCACTTATTATTAAAAGTAACAAATTATTTTCAATTGATTTACACGCTGCCAGCTCAACAGTTCAAAGCCCGCCCCCGCACCTCACAGAACTGACCCTGAAAACAAGGTATGCAGCAGCTACCCTCTCTCGCCTCCTCCCCTCCTCTCTCGCCCTCCTTCCCTTGCTGTTGATTAACCACTCACTGGGAACATTTAATGTGTAATAACGATTTGTATCTGAGAGCGCACAAAGTAGTTATGTTGAAATTCCTTGGGCAGTCAGCGCTGCCAGCTCCGCTCCGATCATTAATCATAAGAATGTGAATCTTTCTTTTCGGCTCGCACACCTACAACAACGCATTGCCCCTGCGTTCACATGCCCAGAGCGGTACGGTAGACTCAGCCTGGTTTGGCCCGGTTCGGGCGCGAGCTTCAGCTCGAGCTCGAACTCGAGCTCGGGCATGGGGCTTGCGGCTGGCCGAACAATGATCATGCGCTATGCCAAACGATATTTCATGCCCATAAACGGTTAGCGGTGTTTGGGTGTAGTACGTCAGGTTTACGTACCACTCGCCTACACTGCAAACAATATATGGGCAATTGTCTAAGGTGTGATCTTCATTAACAATTAGATTATTATATTGACATTATTATTATTATTTTTAGTAATTCTAATTATATAATGATAATTATTATTATTATTATTATTATTATAATTAATATAATTGTTATTGTAGTTAAGTCTCATTTTGACCTAGGGGGAATATCATATATATCATATATATATATATAATGACTTTTTATCCAATTATTTGATTATTCATTGGTATTTTCTATAATACTTATGTACATAATACTCCAATAATTTGTGAGTTTTGTTCTTTATACCCTAATTTAAATTTTAAGATTTTTTTGCAGTGTACTTATAGCATCATCATCTTCTATGCACCGATTTAACGCCCCGACATTTACATATGTCTGTGGTGTGTGTCCCCTGTCCCATACCCCATCCTCCGTCTCCTCCTCCTGCTCCTCCCCCACAATCCGTGCCAATGCTCATTGGCGTTGGCGTTTGCTGCAGTACGTGCCTACAAATTATGTTTATTCACGTTTACAAGCCTCTGACATGCACTCGAAGACGAACCTGGAACCGGGAACCGGGAACTGGGCATGGGGTCTGGGTCTGGGTCTGGGTCTGGGTCTCGCTCTTGGTCGGACGGGGGTTCTGGGCACGGGGTTCTGGCTTGGCACACCGGGGTGTCCCCCGGCATCAACGTCAGCGTCATCATCGCATCGACAGCGCTTGGCATTTCGGCCTTTTGGGTGGGTGACGGTGCCGACGTCATTCCCGCTGCGTCTTTAGGTTTGGGCTGCGGGTTTGGTGGGGGTTGGTGGGGGCCTGGATGATCTGAGCCTGAGTTCGTTGCGCTTTCTACGTTAATTTGTTAACAACAATTTTTTGGCATTTGTCTGTGCACTTCTGTGTGTCGCCAGCGGTTTCAGATTGATCATTAAGTTGCGAGCTGATCACCGTTCTCCGATCACTGATCACCGATCATTATCATATGCTAATTATCGGTGATCACTTTGAAGGCATTCCGAAAAAAAGCGTTGAAAATTTGGCAAATTAAGTGTAAAGTGGGCTCGAGATTGCATTTGGTAATGAATTAGCAGAAATAAGCATTTGCTGAGCTCAAAATTTATGATTTTAAAAATTTCCAATGAAACGAAAACATTTTGAGTTTGCTCAGATTTTTGTGATTATTTACAATTTAAGTTTATTTATAAATTTTAGTATATATATTTAGCATATACATTTTAATAGATATATTTATATTTATTTATATTTTATATCATTTTTATTTATATATAATATTATACCATATAAAATGATATGAGGGAAACAAAATTTATTGTTAGATATTACGAAGTATTTGAAGGCTTAAACACATATTATATGATCTGCATCCGAAGTTGCTCCAATGTCATCGCCATAGCTTATTTGTTTCATATTTATTAACAACACTTTATAACCAAATTGGAAATGAAATAAAGCTTTTTGATTATAAATTATTGTGAATGAAAACTTTGAACTAATTTTACAGTATTTTAATAAATGATCAAGTATAGAAAAATTTATATTTATTATTATTATTTTTTAAATATATAAACAAATTTTTTTTATTTGTTAATTTTGAAGTTCCTAAAGTTTTCATATTATTTTATATTATTATTTATATTATTTAAATTATTTATGCACTTGGCCCTAGCAATGAAGTTCATATCTTGAATTCCTAAAGTTTTCTTATACATGTCATTGTGCTCTTATATATTTATTAGATTTTTAACTTCTGAGCTTCTATTGAAAATGTGTGTGTGAAATATTTTAAATTTATATATTTTTATATATTTTAAAATCATACTTTGCTTATATTTATTTACTACAGACTACAAATATTTTCAGCTATAAATACATAAATTCTCCTGCTTTCAATATCAATTTTATTCTTGAATATTATCAATTAGTTTGCCAATCTTAGCATACTTCCAAGCTCCGTACTTTCACTCAGATTTTGTGTGAAAAAAAAGCCAGCAACAATTTTGCACATCTGTTAGCAGTTGGCAATGGCTTGAGGCTTTCACACAGCCAGCGAGTTAGTGCATAAATTAGTTAGACACCGCATCAAAACTAGAAAACTAGAAGGGGGAGATTCGTCGACTTTAAGGTAAGCCCCAACTTGGATCCCCCAGCTGTTTTGCTACGTATGAGAGCTGCATGCGGTTTAGAATCATTTTGCATTTTCACATGATTTGGGTAATAAGAAAAGCAACAACAACAACAAGAGAGGGCCATAAAGAGTTGCAACTCAAACATGAAGCTTCTCCAATGGCCCGTCTAGTAGTTGGATATGCACAGCGCGTAGCAGCAACTGTGGCCCCTTTGCTCCGCCCCTTGAGCGGGCAACTAATTTCAAGAAACAGCGAGTCCATGTTGCATGATGCACTGCAGCATGAGGCGATTTTTATGTTAAGCACAAGGAATTCGAGCTATTAGCGCCAAAGGATTTTCTCATGGTTTAAAAATACTCAACGTGCGACAAATTTGGCCGCCGGCCATATGCAGCACGAAAGCTGCACGCGGAGCTCGCCGAGCCAACTCCAACTCGAGCTGAAGTTTGAGCGCGTGGAGGGCGGGGTCCAGGCCTGGTCGAGCCGCTGACCGGCTGGACAGGCCACAACACATCTGATTGCCGGCAATTGCGGGCGGTGCGGTTGGCAGCCAGCTGAGCCCTGGCCCAACTAGGGGCAGGGGCAGGGGGCGGTGCTTTATGGCCGATCGGTCGAGCAGCCTCGACCGGTCACAGAGAGCTGCGCCTGCCTGGCATACAATTTAATATTAAAGTTGATAAACATTTTGACCACGGCAGTTAGTAAGCAAACGTACGATCCACCTACTCGCCTTCTTTAACAGCAGCCGCTGCTGCAGCAGCAGCAGCAGCAGCAGCAACTGTGGCAGCACCGCCATCATCATCATCAGCAGCAGCAGCAGCAGCTCCAGCAGACAGTGGACGTGACCCGACTAGTCGGACAGACGGTCGGTCGGTCGGTCGTTCGGTCAGTTGCTCTGACGCTCGGCTCGAGAGGCTGGTGAAATAAATTCAGAAACTATGCCAGCCAAGAGACTTGGCAACTGATTGCGCCACAGATTCGCACTTAGTCGGTGGCTGTGGGCATGCGGCGGTGGTGCGTCAGGGCGGCAAGGTGGTGCTGATGCTGGTGCTGTTGCAGTGGCATGCGGCAGACAGGGGGCGTACTGTTTCGGGACATAAACGGGGGCGTGTTGAGCGCGGCTTGGGCAATAAGCTTTAGCTTTTTGGTAGTCGAGTCAAGTGGGGCCAAAGCTCTGGGCCACGTTTCAGAAGCAGGGACCATGATTAAATTCAAAAACAAACCCTAAAAATAAAAAATAAATTAATAAAGTTTATTAAGGGAAATAAAACACAATAAGAAAATATAATATATTCCAATTATCAAAGTAAATAAAAGGGAATAAATTAATAAATTTAATGGAGAAATAAAAAATAAAATTAAACAAAATATTTTTGATTGATATTCGAATTTAAGTAAATTAATAAGTATGAGTAAATAATATAAAAATATATATCAAATAAAATAATATTAACAAAAATAATATATTTCAATTAATTCAATTATTAAAATGTAAATAAAAATTAAACAAAATTTATATAAAAATATATTACGTTTTAATATTATATTAATAATTTATATATTGTATTATATTAATATGGCATAAATTTAATTAAATTTTATATTTTTTAAATGTTAATACATGCAACTTTTCATACATTTTATTAAATAATAATATATAATAACTGTTAAAGTTTGCCTATTTTATTTTATAATGTGTGCTTATTATTTATTTGTGCATTTTTTAAATTACATAAATTGTTCATTACAAGTTCTTTTCCAAGACTTTCGCCCTTTCTGAGTAAAGGGAATTTGCAGCCTTTGCCCACGCCCCAAAAAGCTGACTCCACCTTCGAGCCGTGCTGGCAACTGATGCAGCCCTGGCTCAATAAAATGAGCAGCAACTGCACACACACACACACACACACACACACACATACTCACACACACAGTCAGAAAATCATGTCCAGAGCGAGTCTTACATGGAGCTCAGAGTCGGAGTCGGCTTAGCTGGCTTTTGGCTGGAGCCGAACGCTTTTCGAGAAATCAACGTCCAACGCGATTGTTCCCATGCAAGTTTCTACAAATATTTTTTTGTGAATTATTACCTTCGTATTTTTCCAGTTCGCGAGGAGTCAAATTGGTCGGCACACGCTCGAGGGCACACGCCATTTCCCACGGAGCGAGCATTTATGGCCAAGACTGTGGCAGCAATCGCGAGGCAGTGGCTGAGGCAGCTTGCCCTGCTCTGCTCTGCCCTGCCCCGACGACCCATGGCCACTGCGGCTGCTGATCACTGATCGAGGACATGAGCCATGAACCGTAGCAGTTGCCGTTGCCGCTGCCTCAGCCACTGCTGGGGCTATGACATGGCCAGGCAGGTGGTAGGTAGTTCAATTAGGACCCATAGCTTCATATCAATGGACGCAGTCACAAAACTGTCAACTGGGCACGTAATGCAGCATAATTGCCAACTGCAGCAAGTGTCCAACTGTCCAGCAATTCAAATAGCGAACGCATCCTGCTGGGAATTTGATGCCTCACAAACACACACACACACACACACACACACAGGCAAGCAGGCAGGCAGGCAGGCAGGCAGAGAGCACAGCCTACACCTTTGTGGCTAATGGGCCAGGCTTCCATTGGGAAACCGAAACCGAACCCGATCACGATCCAAGTTCAAACCCACGCACTTCGATGCGGTTTCTACTTGGTCTTTTAATTGGCTTGTCGCACAGAATGAGACAGAGACAGACAGACAGACAGAGAGAGAGAGAGAGAAAGGAAGGCTTTGCTGTTAAGGAGCGTCATGTAACAGTGTCTGGACTTCAGCCGGGTTGTCACCGGCACCTTCCTGGGCCTGGGCTAATAGAAGTGATGTCGATAGCACTTAAACACGATATCCGTTTCAATTTGTTTGGATTCTTCAATTTAAAAGGTGATAATTTTCTACTTTATGGCCCTCGACATGTGGGCCACCCATAAAACTGATATCGGAGTAGTGCCCCGACTCTCTCCCTCCCTCGCTCACTGTGCGGCGTGTCCCTATCCATATGCATTCCATACAGTTGAACTTCGAGTCGCCGTCGCAGTTGCAGCTGAAGTCAAAGTCGAACTTGGTGCTGGAGTTGGAGTCTGAGTTCTTGACGTCGTATCACTCGCTTAATTTGTTATTCGCTGGTTTTCACACTTGATAATTGTGGCTGCGGTCAGTTGCGGGCCGCAGGATGGGCAGACGACTTACGGCAACCACCAACAGCATCATCCTCATCAGCATCATAATCATCATCATCATCATTACCAGTCTGTTCTCTCTGCCACTTTGTGTCGTCTGTGTGGGCAGTTTCATTGCTAGCCGCAGCTCCGGTTTATCGTCTCCGACCGTAGACCCGACAGAATGTCTAAATTTTTTTTGATTACCGAATCTCAGCGATTTTTATGCGTTTGCCTCACATAAAATACGAGGCGCAGAGCCCAGACAGACGCAGTCGCAGCCGTTTCAATGATCAACTAAATCAACAAACAATTAATTAAACACTGAGCGAAAACTATTGACTCTCCTCGTTCCCGCATACAAATCACATCTCGTCCCATTGTCAGCTGATCTTGAATGCCCGTCAATAGGAATCCAAATGCAAATGCAAATGCAAATGCAAATTGCTTTTGGCTCTTATTTCATTTTTGGGTGGTCCTCAATTTTAATTTGCCTGATTTGCATAGACGATCTCAACTTTTGTCTTAGCCCCCGATCAACTTGGCACTCTTTAAAACTGTTTATTTCGTATTTATTTAACGACCACCTCGTTGGCTGCTTAATGGCTCGCACAATGAAGTGACGACGATTAGCTGACAAATGAAACACGTTTTTTTCTGCTTTTTTTTTTTTTGAGATTTAACTGATTAGAGAACCTGCACCAGACATTGTGTGAACGTCTAAGTATAATGTATTGGAAATCACAATTTATATATACTAATGTATTTCCTCATTTTCAATTGTTTCGCGTTTCTTTTATTATAATTTTATAGTTCGTTCTGCAGAAATTGCATTAATTTTATAAGTGTTGATTGAGTTATTGAATTTAATGTTTCCAAATAATATTTGTTTATGGTAAATTTGATTGGTATTTGATTTATTCATCGTCATCAAAGTTGTCTTAC
This sequence comes from Drosophila fulvimacula, assembly GCA_035045555.1. Lineage (NCBI taxonomy): Eukaryota > Metazoa > Arthropoda > Insecta > Diptera > Drosophilidae > Drosophila > Drosophila fulvimacula. The sequence continues at coordinate 1,484,416 of JAWNOX010000197.1, forward strand.
TTTGTTAGTGTTTTCTAAGTCACCAAGCCTAGCTTTTGTTAAATGTATTATAATTTGCTTAAGCAGCTCTTAAAAAAAAAAAAACATTTAAAATCAGTTTCGAATCTAGCATCTCCTAGTATTTGTATGCCAATGTTTAGTTTGAGCTGTTCGCATATTAAATGACACAAAGAAGAGTTTGAGAAAGTCTTCTAATTGCCACTTAGCACTAAGAAGCATATAAAAGTCTTTTTCTATAAAGTAAAATTAAATTAAAGCACAAAAATAAATTAAGAAGTAAATTATAATGAAAAATTTAATAAAAAATAAAAATCAGAAAAATTCCATTATGCTTAAAATTTTATTAAATCAATTTAATTAAAAAAAAAATAAAATTAAAAATAGTTCAGTTTATTTTACTTTATAGAATTCTTCAAAATTGCAATAAAAAATGTAATATAATATTATTAATTTTTTTTGTGCCATAAAAAAATAATTTAGCAAACTTTTCAAGAAAATTTCAATTATTTTCTCAATTCCTGTGACCCTTTTACAGATAGAGAGAGAGAGAGAGAGAGAGAGCGTGGCTTATCCATACTTGTGGAGCAGGGGGCAGCTGAATATCGAAAACGTTGGCAACGTTGGCGGCGTCGGCGGTCTCCTCTGAAAGTCTGTAAAAAGCTGCAAAGCACAATATGAAATCATATCACTAGACATGGCTTACAATAACAATCGCGGCCAGACACAGAGAGTCGGAGTCAGAGTCCAAGTATGACTGAGTGTTGTATGTTGATGTTGATGTTGTATGAGTTTTACAGTGAATACTCTCAACAGCAACAGCAACAGCAACGGTAACAGCTACAACAGCAATGTGCCAACAATGATATTAAAAATAACAATTGTCTTCAGTGGTCTTTAACACCCGCACCGCTGATAGACAACAACAACAGCAGCGCTTGAGTGGCATATAAAAGTCACATCGACAACTTCGATTGACTAAAGAAAATATTGTGTCGATGGTGCGGATCGAGCGCTCGGCTCGATCGGAGTTCATAAAGCACCGAGAGCATTTTGAATACCTGAACAATCATAAAAATAATGACGCTGCACATTCCAGGCAGCAGCAGTCGAAGCAGCAGCAACTCCCAGCCAAAAAATCGTAGCGATCCCCACTTGGACTTGGAGTCGTAGTCGGAGTCGGAGAGTTGTAGCTGTAGATGGAGTCAAACACCAAGTTGTGGCTGTTCTGATGAGCTTTTGCTGGCAACACACAGCATGGCATAAAGCCTGCGAATCGAGCCTGGCAACATAAATTAGTGATATGGCACATTATGTGCCAGATGCTCTCTCTCTCTCTCTCTCTCTTTCTCTCTCTGTCTTCCAGCAAACAGTAGAGGACTCTATGGGGCGAGGTCAATGCGGCGTATGCGCAATTTGGGCATGCAAATTGAGGCGCTGGCTGGCTGCGTCTTCCAAAGAAATTTGCATCATGTTGTGATTAATGAAGCGACTGCCAGCACGGATCACTGACCAGCCAATGGTTTTCACTGACAGCTTATCAGTGTAGCAAGCAACCTCCTCCTCCTCCTGCTCAGCCAGAGCCTATCGCAGCCCCAAGAGTCGAGCCAATTGTTGCCTTGCGTGTTCGCTGACTAAAGACTTCAATTCAGCTTCAATCATTTCATTTAACTGATGATGACGATGCGACTGCCGCTGCAGTTGGTCATCATGCTACTCGTCTAGATAGTTAAAGGAGTATATTAGCTTCTATACAAATTGCGGCTTGCTTTGCGCCTGTTTCATTGTATTTTGCCTTGAAATCGAGAGACGTGCATCTTCCAAATACATATCTGAAGATGTCTTATGATTCTTTAAGATAAGATATCTTTTAAGATTATCTGTAGTGAATTCGCAAGAATTTTAAGTCAACTTGAAGAAAGTTTGTCTAAGGCATTTTGCTCTTTTAAAAATATGACCATATTTTGTATATAGACATTTAATATTGATCAAGAATAGAAACTAGTACTTGGAGTATATAGAATACTGTCCACAGTTATGAATTAGACTCAAGTCAAGACTGAAAGGCAGAAACAACTCAATTAGTTTTAGGATGGAGTAAGCCAGAATATTCTATTGGCGGAATAAATATCTATATCTTCTACAATTTCCTAAACTGGAAGTTCGAGCTCTGAAGATTTACTGTCTTTCATAGATCCATCCTTAGTATAATTACAATTCAAAGCCTAGAAGTCGCCTCAGTTGGCTCTTAAAGTCTGTATCCCTATAAAGTCTATAATCTCAATATGCTTTGTATAGTTGCCTCCCTAACCTGCACTCTTTACACTACATAGAGTCTATCCACAGCCTAGTTACTCTCGCAATCTCTCAAACACTGAGCGAGCATAGCTTAGTCGTTTGCATGCAACTGCATATTCCCGGCTTGGTGCAGACTTCGCCAAGTTACCTGAGCTCAGTTCCAATTTCAGTCGCTCGACACGCAACTTCCATTTCGAGCGTTTTGGCTACCAGAGCCGAGGCACTTAACTACTTTATTGGTCCAACTGTAGCTGCGACTCCTTCGCACACACCTGTGAAATGACAACAACAACAGAAGTTATTCAGCTTCTTTTATAGTTTAATGAGCCACAACACACATTAGAATCGAAAGGTTTATATGTCATAAGGCTCGTAAAAGAACGGTATTTTATTGAGTACAGAAATGTTGAATACAAAAATGAAAAAAGATTTCTAAACGCCACAGCCATAGATCGACGCATATCGCACTTCAGCTAACCCATAATAACCCATTTTAATTGACCATCAAAAAATAAAAAAAGGAGAGAATAGCATATAGCATATATAGAAAACCAAAATCAAGAAGAGGAATGGGGGTGGGGCTGCAGCGACAACTCTCATATCATTCCAATGGGTCCATGTGGATGTCTATGGCCGGGTGGGCTATAAATTTTGTATCGGCATTTGCCATTGTGTGGCCGACGATATTATCGGGCGTGGAATTTATCGTGCCATGTGGGGGAGCCATCAAAAGTGCGACAGAGATGCAGCAAGAGACAGAGAGCGAGAGAGAGAGAGAAGCAGAATGCTAGGAGCCGCAATATTTCATGGCTGATGGATACGGATGTGATATATCGTAGTACAAGCGGGTTGTGATATATAGGCTCATACGGAGCTGCGCATAAATCAAACAATGGAAAGAGAAAAAACCCAAAATATCGTATGATGTGCTTGCTGTAGGTGCTGTTGTGTTCCGGGCGGGCCGCCTCTGTTAAGGAGACAAGTGCACAGCACAGCACAACACAAAGAGCTATCAAATGGCGGGAGAATGGGAAAATGGAATCAAATCACAAAGGCGTTGAGAATAGTTAGCGCTGATACTGATCTAGGCGAGTTCAAAGCGGCGGCACGTTTAATCAGAATATATATATATTTATTAACGAAATTGAATCTTTGTATATCAGGATACAAATTGGATTATCGAGTAGTGAGAATTCGAAGAAGTCAAGGGCAATGATGTTAGTTAAAGCGGACTTAGAAAGAGCTAAAGGTATTGTGAAATTCCTCTACTTAAATAAATTGTATTAAAAATAAATATTTATAAATCGAAATTTTAAATTCATTTAATTATATATTTTTACAAATATATATATTTTGAAAAATGTTTTATAAAAATTTCTTAAATAACTTAATAAATATAAATTCAAATAATTTATAAGTTTATATTATATAATATTCGTAATGAATGTATGAAAATATAAAAATAAATATTAGTAGGAAATTAAAAAATTAAAAAATAAAAATTACATTTTAAAATTTAAAACTCAAATTAAATTTAAAAATTTAAAAAAATTATACAAATTTAAAACTTATAAAAAATTTAAAATAATAATTTTTCTTTCAATCATTTTTTTTACTTCTGAAAATTCTGCAACAATTTATAATAATTAAATAATATTAAGTGTTGTAGCTGCAGACTTAACATTATTTTATTATTATGTATAATACAGAAAAAAGTAGTTTAAAAATATTAGTTATCAACCTTTATATACAAGATTTAAATATATGACAACATTCGAGCTATTTATATTAAACTGAGATATAAATGGCAATAGTCATTGCTCAGTCATCGAAATATTTGCAGCTGTTGAAGAACAGCTCACACTATATCAACTACATTTATATATTTCATTAGAGTAAGCTCTGCTACATTTCTCAAGAATTATTTCAATTATTTGCCTCAGTAAACTGTTGAACTATGAAAGTGGGCATTAGCTTCTGTCGATAGTGTAATCGAGAGTCGAAACTAAAACTTCTCACACTGCGACCGCTGCACGCGCATGAACTGTGACCTCTGAATGACCATAAGGGGAAAGGAGAGGCCGAAAAAGAAGAATGGGAGAGGGGCGAGCGAGGTAGGGCAAAATGAAGTATTCAAATTCGCAGGCGAATGCGAATGGATAACAAACGATGCAGCTCGATAATGTCGGCAATAAAACGAATGCCAACTGAAAGTCTCTGAAGACAGAACTTGGAGTTGGTAGTTGGCTGCGCTTTTAAGCCTTTTAAACTTCAATCAAATTTCTCAGGATTTGACTGCCAGAACAGCAACAACGGCAAGCATAAGCCACGCTTTGGCTGGATTGTAATTGGGAGGAGAAGAATGCGTATAGCGAGAGCGGCGAGCACCTTTCTTTCAGAGAGGTTGCCAAGACGATGATCCTGTGCGTGTATATGTGTGTGTGTGTGTGTGTGTGTGTCGAGACAGCTGTGTGTAAAATGCCAGCACGTAAACGTTTCACATGCAAGAGTTAACAGCATTTGGATTTGATCTGCCTGAATGCTACCAAAATTACCAGACAGCCAAAAAAAAAAAATACTCAAAAAAGAGCTGTGGACCAACAATACGAATATGTTTATGGCTATGCGAAACACCGAAAAATTCTTCTGATAAAAGTCCACCGTAGCGGTAGACGATCGCATATATACAAATTGGCTCCAGCCATTAGTCTCGAGAGAGTCAAGTTAAACGTTTTAGTGGCTGCGCTTAAGAGCGCTAAAGGTAATTTTTCACTTTGCTTTCCAGTTTCCAGTTTCCAGTTTATTATGGCATTATAAAGCAGATCTCCCTTGATGCTCCCCTCCTCCAGCTACCTTCCCACAGATTCCCACAATATATATATGAGCGGCTATTGAATGCGATTCCAGGGAACAAGTCAGCAGCTATCTATTTGGAAAACAATTCGATTAGAATTGACTTCTGTCGAGTGTTCCGACCGCCCCCTCCTCTAGCTCGGCTCAATAAAATACTTTCACATAATTTCCACGCAGAGAGTTGGAAAAATTGGGAGCGCTTCGATAACAACAATAAGCAACATTAATTGTTTGGCATTGTGATCAGCCAGCTGTCCAACAATGGGCAGGGTACGACGACAATGGATCTGGGTTTCCATGCGATTCCGACTCCTACACAAGTGTCTTCGGCTTTGTCAGTATTTCACGCACTTTGTAAGTGGTTAGATAATCCATTGTTTATGGCATCTAAAAAACTATATACATATATATGTGCGTATAAAACGAGACCCGAAAATGGGAAAAATGTTTCGTCATTTTGCCAGCCAGTTTGAAATCGAGTGTAAAAAGGGGAATTCGGTTCGCTTCGGTTCGCCACAAATTTCAGTTACTTTGCAGACAGTCAGGCAACAGCGCAGCCGATCTTAGTGTGTCCAAAGATGAGTTTTATAGGCATCGAAGATGATTTGCTTATGCATTGTTTCCCATTTGAACAAATTAATCGCAAAGGCATTGAAGAAATCGAACGATTACGGCTACTGCGGGGCGAGAAAACATCAATTTAAAATAAATTAAATTTATTTTAAAATATTTCTTTGAGAATATTTATTTTACAATTTTTATTAAAAAATATTTATTTAAAATTTATAAATTATTTCAGAATATATATTATAATAAATTTACTTCAAAATATATTTTTTAAAATATTTATTTAAAATTGAATATTTTAAAATATATATATATAATTTTGTATATTTTGGTTTTTCTAAATTTATAAATTTTATTGTAAAATATTTGTATTGATATTCGATTTGGAATTAAATTTATGTACTAAAATATGCTAAAACTTTTCCAAAGTATTTATAGATAGTCTTATTATTAATAACTCCATTTACTTTATACATATAAATAAATATAGCTTACTTATAGAGTGTGTGTCTCATTTTAATGTAACTCCTTTTTGAATTCTTCTTCAGTATTTTTAAAGAATTACAAAAGTGATTCAACAACGAAGGACTGTTATGAGCATCGAAATGATATATCAATTGATCGTTTCTTAATTCGTCTAATTGATATAACTTGATTGATCTTACTCCATGCCCATAGCTAGCCAAAGCACTCTCACTCATTGCTCATTGCCCATCCATAGGTAACCCTCTCTCATTGTGTAGCCAAGCCGAAAACCTCATCAATTTTATTTGACAATCGGCTTGAATGCGTGTAAACCGAAGCTATTAAAACCCATCAGACGAGCGAATACAATTCAAGCTGAATGGATGCGCAACAATTGCATTCTGAGGCGTTTTAACAGAATAACAACAATAACTAAGCAAACCCAACAGAAACAGAAACAGCAACAGCAACAACAACAATCAACGACAACGGCAGCAGTCGAGAAATGAAATGAAATCAAATGATGTGTATAAAAATGAAAATAATACAAAGATAAATAACAACAACAGCAACAACAGCAACAGAGCAACAGCAACAAAAAGACATACAAAACTCGAAACAAAACCATATAATAATAAAAATCAAGAAAAATAACTACAAAAGCGCAAAGTATCTGTGTATCTGTATCTGTCGATGCGACGGCAGCGAGGGCGATGTTGAATTTGTGCTGTTGCTGGCGGCGCTGCTGCTGCTGCTGCTGCTGTTGCTGTTGCCGAGGTGCTGCTGCAGACAAGCGGGAACGATGGCGACAGCCATGGACAACAACATGCGAGACTCTTAACCTTTGACGCCCGAACAATGAAGTGGTTAAAAGCAAGACATTAACACACAGACTTACAGGCAGCAAACATTGCCAGCAACAACAACAACAACAATAGAGAGAGAGAGAGAGAGAGACTCGAGCTGTGTGCCTGGACCTGGGCTGGGGCCTTGTGGCTCTGGCTGTGCCTCATAGAGCAGCTCGACTCTGCTGTGCTGGCTTGTAGCACTTGAGTGGAATGACAGAAATTAGTGAAATTTATTATTGATATCCACTTGAATTTATAGAGCAGCGAACAAAAGGCGTTGTTCGAAGTCGAAGTCCGCAGTCGAAGTTGATGTTGATGTTGCCCCCTTTACCTGTTTGCTGTCTCTCTCACTCTCTCTCTCTCTCTCTGTTGTCTTATAGAAAAGGTGCATCTCTGTGGCGTCTCTTAGCAGAAGCAGCAGCAGCAGCTGCTGCAGCTGAAAAACGAAAAATTGATGGCATTGCGTGGCGATCTAATGCGTGTGATAAACAGGTTCAAGCTCCGTTGCACCTATGCGCAGAAGGTGTCGCTGCGTATAAATTATGAGTGGAGAAACAATAAAATGCACAACAGGCAGCAGCGCTAATAGACGCTAGATAGAAGACCGATTTAAGAGAGAGAGTGTGAGAGAGAGTGAGAGAGATTTTCTTTAGCCACCCAGAATGATGAGTGCTGCGGACAGCAACGACGACACCCGCAGCAAGCAGCGATCGATCGATATAAAGTGCATTTTCCAGCAGTTCCGAGAAAACTTGAGCGCCGCACAATAGAGTTATTTAGAGGCCCCAAAGTTATGGTTATTGATTTGAAATATCACACGATATGAGTAAGGAGTGCGTGTGTGCGTTAAAATAACAGCGCAGCCGCATCGCTGTCTACTCCATGACAGAGAGCAGACTTGGCAGGTTCTTGAGAGCACAAAAGCCGCCGTTGCACATACACAATACACGCGCACGCTGAGCTGAAGCCTTCAGTCTCAGCTCCAGCTCCAGCTGAAGTGTTATGGGCGAGTCGCGAGCTCTTGACAGACCCCTTGTGCTCGTGCCCTGTTTCAAATGTTCAGAAATTGTGGAACCTTTAATTAAACGGTGGCCTAAAATATGCAAACGAGTCGAGGCCGACGCTCGACCGTATGCCAAGTCCAAGTCCAAGTCATAACTCATTTTCTTCTTTTTCCTCTGTATATTCTGTAGCGATGCGTCGGGCTACGCCAGCCCATGGGCCACTTTGCATACTAAACGGCGCACGCCCCACTTTCAACGCATGCCGAAGACGCGTCTGCAGCAAGCGACGTCTTCGTCGTCTTCGCTGTCGTCCTTCGGGCGCTTTTTCGGCAGTCAGGTGGGAGTGACCATGGATTTTTTTTTACTTTTTTTTTTTTCATTTTTTGGTGCGCTACCGAAAGTCTCCAGGTTTTTCGCTTCAGCAGATTTGCATGCGCCAGCAGTAGAATATTTTGATTATGGCTTCGAACCGCAAGAAACTCATTTAAAATCGATTTATGCAAGGATTAAGATTCAAAGAGAGAGGGAGAGAGAGAGACAGACAGAGAGAGGGAGAGCGAACCTCTTTGCCCCTGTGGCATGTCCATCACGTTGGCCACAAGTTAAGAAATTAGTAAAACTCATTTTTGCATTTTTAGCCTCCGGGCTTAAACTTAATTCGGAAGCACAGCAGGAGGTTCTAAGTAAATAAATGTGCCTACCCGGCCTCCATTCGTTTAATTTGCATTTTATTGCACCGGAGCCACTCGGAGCAATGCTCGGCTCACGAAGTCTGGGGGAAGTCTCGAGCCAATTAAGCGTATATTTGCCACGCTTTACAGCTTTGGACTGCGATCTCCCTGCTGCTGGCTGGCCTGTGTGTGTTGCTCTACTTTGGGCAGGCGCAGCTAAAAATGATTAAAGGCCATCCCGATCCAGACAGCCGTTTATATTAATTTCGCTTTGTGTTCCGAGCACCAACGCACTAACTCCACTCGCTGCTTCCCTGAGAAATTGAAAGTGAATGCCGGGCAGCAGGAAATGAGTTGCCAATAGAATAATCATAACGCACCATAGGGGGTGGCCAATCCACCTTAATCGGGCCCAAAGCTGGTCACACAGTCTACCGGTAAGGTAGTCCGTACACAATTATATATATATATATATATATATATATATATATATACTTTATTCCATATCCGGCTTACAAAAGGCAGCTTTAACGCGTGTGTGTATTGAACAACAAATCGGATAACTTTAGATGGGCTTAAGGATAATTCGAGAGCAAATACTAAAGCACAAGACAGCTTCCTTGGAATTAAATTATATAATAATTTCTTTAAAATAAATTTATGAAAAATTAAAAATATAATAAATTACATGTTATAAAATATAATAAATTTATTATTAAAAATTAAACATGTAATAAAATTCTTTAAAATAAATTTGTTAAAAATTATATACTCTTTTGATAAGGTCCTTGCTTCTCCAGAAGTTTATTATCTATTAAGTTTCCTTCAATTACCTCAATTGTATTGGGATGTCCTAAAAGTAGAGTTAAACTTATTATATCCTTGATTATTTTGTCTCAATATCTTGCTTAGACAGATCATTTTCTCTTCCTCTTTCGCCTAACTTTTTCTCTATCTTTTACCGATTTGGTATTCCTTCACTCTCTCGCCTATAAAGCCTATTTCTAGCTATATATAAGTCAACCATGACTATGTTACGATACCTTACCCCAGGTCTGTCTGGCTGGAATTTGAAGTGTTTGTGCTTGTGTTCCTGCTGCTGGCTGGTGTCGATGTTGACCCAATGCGAATGCGAATGCAAAATTGAAATTTATTTCTTTCTCACGTAGTCGCCTCCGTCATTAGCTCAATCAGAGGAACGTTAAATCGCGTGCATCAATTTAGCCATTTAGGCATTTGGCCAATGAGCACGAATGGCGCCCCATTCGGCAACCGATTCCAATTCTCCCGATGCCAATTCAGTTTGAGATTCAGATGCCGAGAGCCGAGGTATCGGAACACATCGGACACATGTCCACATCGCACTGATGGCCATGCCAAGCGCTCAGCGATGCACAGCGAAATGCTTTGCCTGTCACTCAGCCGGTGAGTGTTTCGAGTACGGGGGTCTTCGAGCACACTCTCACATCACTCAGGCAGGCAGCCGGTCGGGCCGTCGCTGCAGCCACTCAATAATTCGGCAGTCGACGTACACTTCCTTCTACTTCTGACCCAACCGACAGCCGCGAGAAAATTGCAACAATTTTCCATTGATGTTGAGCTTTTTTTTTTTTTTTTGTTTTTTCTTGCAGTTTGTTTCATTACGATTTGTACCTCAGTTTGTTTGCAATTAATTGACATTCGCAATCGCAATCGAGAGTCCGAGCCCACTCTCTCGGCTGTTATTTGGCCAGGCAAATTATATTGAACTGATTCCCACGACGCTTTTGGCCAGATGGCTTCGATTTGATTTCAGTCCGTCCTTAGCTGATTCCCCGGTTGTTTCTGGTCGAAGGCATGCAAATCATTCAGGGAATGTTTGAGGAGGGGCTAGCACAAATGTTTCACATTCACACTGTTCGCCTTCGCCTGCGGCTGCGGTTAGTTGATTCTGATTCGGTTTTACCTGGTCGTAAATCACTTTCAACTGGGCCACAGCTTTTCCAAATTGACACCTCCAAATAAGTTGAATAATTCTGTTTAAAGAATTAGTTTGCATTTGGATTTGGATTTGGATTGGGAAGGTGTTGCAGGTAGAGTATGGCAGTGATTAAAAATATGAAAAGGCATAGACGTGTTCAGAATGGAACTATGCTTTGGATAGTGCCAGAGAAGATAAACGATATGTAGATAGATGACGTATAATAATTAAGCTAGTTCTTTATTTATGCTATCAGATAATAAGTAAGAGTATAAATAATAATACAGGAAGTATTAATGTTAATTAAACATATTAAAAATTAAAATTATTATCACTGCCAAGTCTACCTATGCAAGTATATAGATAAACAACAGAACTTATAAATTAATGGCCTGCCTCTAGCAATTGTATTTAAAATTCAGCTCTCCCCTCATAGTCCATTAACAAATCATTACAATAAACTTCTCCGTTTCGTAGACATGTCTTATTTGCCTAAGATCTTTGGCCATGCGCCAGGTCATTTGTTGTTTGCTTGCTCAGCTCAAGAACACTGTCAATACACAACAACAACAGCAATAGATCTCAAGTGCCTTAAAAATGATCAACGGCGCGGATCAAAGAGCCAAATATTAATATTTCCTAATCCATTGTAATTATGATTTCTCCCTCATTGTTTGTCACAAAAAAGCAGCCGGCACAAGGCCTGTATGCTGTATATCTTCTCTCTCTCTCTCTCTTGTTCAATAGATCATATTACCAAGTGAATATGTCAATTCCTCACGAAAAACGATAAGAGATCTGCGTCACAGCTACGAAAGATAAAAGCGAAGAGAGAAGAGAATTGTAAGGCAAAATCCCCAAACACTAATTGTAACGGCTGTGCGTGCCAACCACAAAGTTGACTACCAGGCCGCCTATTTCAGCAGAACTGACAAAATACAACAAGAAAGAGAACATAAAAATAATGATAGAAGATATGGGAAGAGGCAGAGGCAGAGGCAGAGAAGCGAGGCAGCGCCTAATCTGGGCCTGCAACAGGGATTAGTTGGTCCAATCAGCGGCAACGCCTGCGGCTAATGAACAACGGCTGCTGCCACTGCCACTGCCAACAGTTACCAGGAACTCGGGCACTGGACAACTGGGAACTCGGCTAACGCCCCTGGTAATTACTCGTACCAATAAAAAGTCACGCCAAACAATGAATTCGGGTCTGCGGGCCACAGATCTCCGATAGGCGATCTTATCAACTGCCCGTAGAAGCATGTGTGTTATGACTTTTACTTTTCTTTCGCTTTGGCCTCGCGCCGCACCAAATCAAAGCAGATTATAAATTCGATCGGAAAGATGACAAGCGGCCCAACAATCAATATCAAATTATGAGACAGCAATCAATAATTTGACACGACAAACCACAGCCACAGACGCGGTTAGCTGACGAGATCACACGCCGAAAACAACTCAATGGAGTTTTATTTTTATTTCTCGAGAGTTCCATGTAAATTAGGAATCTAGAAATGTAGTCTTATTGAAAGTGAATTTGGATTTTGAAGCCGGCTAGTAAAAATATAATTTATGCCTTCGATTACTGTAGGGCAGTGCGTAAGCCTCTTAGATTTTTGTACGCAAAATGCTGTAAATTTGATTAATTTATATATAAATATTATTATTAAAAATTAGTAAATTAAATACCATCAATAATGAAATAAATAATATAAATATGCATACTAATAAATAAATAAAAATATTATAAATATGAATATTCTAAATAATAGTAATATATACAATATAAATAATATATAAATCAAATAATGAACATTTCATTTTTTAGGTAAAAAGTCAAGTTTAAAATTATAATGTAAACTATATTTAAATAGAGATAAGATGCCAAAAATTTAACCCAAATTTTAATATAAGTTTAAATTAAAAATTTGGCTGCAGAGACTTAATTAATCAGCATATTATTCATGTCATACTTATTAACTCTGTATTAAAATGTATAAAGCAGACAAATACCTTAATCTGTTTAGGTTGATTCAGGTCTAAGGAATAATTCTATAATTTTATACAGACTTGTGACAGCTTTATCCGAAAACTGACTGAATTTGCTTAGTTCGCCTGCATGCACTAAATTAATATTCTACTTGGTCTATGTATTATATACATATATATACACATATATAATTAGTAAGCAGTACATAAGTCTATTCAGTCTCGGAGAAATGTGCATCTCAAATCGTCTCATTTTAATAATTTCTAATTAAGAAATTACAAAATTAACAATTTTTCTAGACATCTCATCATTTTAATTAGCTTCATTTTTCTTTGCCTTCTCTTCTTCCTCTTTATCGTACTCCTCAATGCGCCGCTCCAGAACATCGACGTCCAGCCACATGAGCGAGGCTGTGTGCCAGCTGGGCGGCGGATCATGGTTGATTTCGGCCAATAGCTTCTTCAGCCGAGCGCGATCCGCATCGATGGATATTTTTCGACGCCTCAGCATTTTAGCATTGAGAGCGTCCAACGGGGATTCGACGTTAGGACGCTTAGGGCCAGTGTTTTTGGGCTGACTCTCATTTTCCTTAGTCGAACTCTTGTCTACCTCTGCAGCAGGCACATCCACTTGCTGCTCCGATTTTGAGTTGGAGGACATTTTCATCTGGTTTGCCTCATCGACTTTCTTTGCAGCCACCGCCTTGGTTTGTGCGGCAGCCGCAATAGTTTTAGCTTGCTTAGCTGGCGGTGGCTGGTAATTGCTTTTGGGACGCAGCAAATTTGTTATAAAGGCGTTCTTATGAGCTTTACGTTTTGTGGGCGCCATCGTAACCTTTTCTATTAAATATTTGCGAAAAAAATACTTTTGCTTGCCCTGAGCGAATTAAATATTTTATTAAATTATTTGCTAAAACTTTCAAGATGCTTTTTAGAAAATTTGATTGTACCTCTCAGAGCTGTGAATTAAAACTGATTGAAAAGGAATTTATTTCTAGACAGCTTCATCGAAATGTCAAAAAAAAAATATGTCAAGGCTAACTTGATGCAAAAATATTTTCTGCAGTTAGATTCTGTAATGGGAATGGCAGAATGAAAGAAGAAGACAGTTGTCTGTATATATTCTAGATGGAGCTATATTTCTATAAGTATTAAAATAAAATATAAAAATGAAATATTAAAATAATTATAGAAATATTAAAATATATATATAAATATTAAAATAAAATATTCAAATATTTATACATAGATGAAAATGAAATATTAATATATTTATTATATATGAATATTAAAATTAAACATTAAAATAATTATAAAAAATAATTAAATTAAATTTATGCAAATATTAAAATGAAAAACTTAAATATTTACACAAATATTAAAATATATATATGAATATTAAAATAAAATATTTAAATACTTGTACAAATAATTAAAAAATATATATTAAAATATTTATACAGATTTCTTAGTCATTATTAAAATTCAACATCATTAATACTATTATTAAACATTTCATAATTCCCACTGTTATTCAGACATTGTATTAAAATGCAGCTGAATATAATCAGCCTCGATATGGCTATAATTTACCTTCAATTAAGTGCGTGTGCCGTTATTTTCAAGCTGACTGCATATTCGAGCTGGCCATATAAATAAATATATATATATATATGTATATAGATTTTTTTTTTTTAAATTTTGCGACATTTTGTTTGGCTCATGGTTTTCAGTGAAGTTTGTTGTGCTTCACCGCTGGCCTGTCCCCAGTCCCTGTTCCTGTCCAAGTCCCGTCGGCTGGTGCCCGCAGCCCGCCGCCCGCTGCCGCGCATGTTGCCTGCTATGTACAACATCAAGTTTTATCGCTGATCGTGATCATGTAATTCCAGCCCACGCATGCGCGCACAGCGTTAAGGAATCAAGTTTAGCGCATTCTTATTGCCGATCTGAATGCGCGCCTTTCCCTGTGACAGATGGTGTAAGGCTGCAAGGCATTCCCGTGCCCAGACCCAGGCCCAGACCCAAGCGCAAGCCCAAGCCCAAAACGAAGCCCAAGCTCAGGCCCAGGCTCAGATGCAGACGCAGCATCAGGCTCAGAGTCAGAGAAGGCGAATGGAGCCCGAGCCGAGCGAATGACTGGTTTTTTGTTTTCCTTGCCTTGCTTTGCTTTGCTAGCCGAACGTTCTATATATGTAAACTGGTACTTGAAATTTGAAATCATGTACCATTTGCCTTGAGTCGCCAGCGCCTGGATGTGGATCTGATCGTCGATCGTGTCCCTGACAGAGCGGCACAGGAAACGCGCATTTAAAAGCGCGACTATCGAAATATAACGACATTAAGCTGCCTCAAAGTAAGATAGAAGGAGATAGAGCTTGCCAAAGAGAGAGAGAGAGGGAGTGAGCGAGAGAGAGAGAGAGCAAGAGAGGAAGCAGAGGAGCCATTTAAAGGAAGCTTGTGTCAATACGAAATACGAAAATACAAAAAGCCCCATGGAGTTTGCCTTGGAATGCAGTCGAGCGCTACGATCGCTGCGATCGCTAATCTTTTGAAGGCGCCGACGCCGCAAAGATCATCATAAGCGAACGTTTGGGCGCACTAAGCGACATAATTGCTACCGTGGGATGAGACAGCGCCAGAGACTGTCGACTGGGGACTGTGGAGTCTGCTTGCTGAAGAGCCCAACTCCCAGCCTCGATCATTACCAGACGCGCTCCTAATGCGCTCCAATCAAACACACACGAAACGAGCGTATGACATGTTTGTGCATTATTAATCATGATAATATCTGAATAAATGGTAGAAAAACTGTGCACTTGCCCCGCTGCCCACTAAAGCTCGCTGGCCAAATTGCAATTTAATGCAAAAATAAATTGCAGCGCCGACTGCAAACGTGAAGCTCGAACTGAAGCTGAAGCTGAAGCTGAAGCTGAGCTGGAGCTGACCAACCGGCAGCCAGAGCAGGCAGCTCCCATGATTATTGGTCATTTACTTGCGCCGTTTAGCGCATTAAAATTCATGCAGCATCCGAGCAGAGCGTCCGACTCGGACTCTCGGCCCAGTCCCACAGTTCAACTTTTATGCATACAGCAATAATTGACAGTTGAAAACTTGGACGTGCAAGTGTAGACCCAATCCCGAGTTTGCCTCTGACTCTGGGCGTTCGACTTGCAGCTGTGATTCTCTCTGTGTCTCTGTGGCCGCATCTGTGTCTGTCCTTCTCCTTATCCCTGCAACTGCATCTGCATCGCCCTTTACAGCTGTGGGGCGTGTGCTTCGCTAGCTGCAGCTGCAGTGGGGGCAGCTGGCATGCAGCACACACATTCGTTGGGGGTAGCGCCTAGGGCCCCATGAAATCAACGCGTTCGCTAATGGGCAACAGCTAGCAGGTTATTACACTGCGAGAAATTCTTGGCGCTGCACTCAAGAGTGAATATTCACTGGGAAATTTTTACTGTTAAAAATAAATATTTTAAAGAGTAATTTGATTATATAGTAATAATATTACAGAACTCAAAAACTCAAACTTTTTATAAAATTATCTATGGTAGTATTTTCCACTTACTAGTGGTTCTGCTAATACATATCTATTATTACTATTATTTTTACTACGATTACTCTTGATCCCACTTCTCTTATTACTCTGACAGTTGGATTACTGTTAATCCTAATACCACTAGTCTTACTTCTTCTACTACTACTATAAATACTACTACTAGTCTGACTACTACTAGTCTTACTTCTTCTACTGCTACTATAAATAATACTACTAGTCTAACTACTACTATTCTTACTTCTTCTACTACTACTATTATAACTACTACTACTAGTCTAACTACTACTAATCTTACTTTTACTCTTACTACGACTAGTCTGACTACTACTATTCTTACTTCTACTCCTACTACGACTAGTCTGACTACTACTATTCTTACTTCTACTCCTGCTACTACTTACTGCTAATACAAAAAATAGTAATACTACTTTTTCTACTACTATTACGACTATAACTAGTAGTTCTACTGCTATTGCTACTACTTTTACTATGGTTCAGCAGTAGTTGTGCCGCTACACTATTGCAATTACAACTAATACTGCTATTATTACTATTACCTGCAATAGTACGACAAACAATTTTGAAATATTTTTTAGCAGTTCATATAGGGATTCCTAAAGAATGCTCCTATAAAATTTACTGTATAAAAACATACATATATTCTCCTACTACTTTACAATATAATACGTAAACGTAACCTTGAAATATCGTATATTAAAGTATTTAATCGTTTAATTTAAATATTTTCGTAACGCTTTTATAAACATTTACTTAATCAATCAAGAATTTCCATTTAATTAACTTGTTTAAAATTAAAATCGAAAGCAAATCCATCCAGTCGAATTGAATTTTAATTCCTATTCTACGTTAATCCCAAATCAAGTCCCTGGAAACGAGAGAGGCGTCGTCGTCGTCAACGTCAAGTGCAAGCAACGACTTCAACTATCGCTCAAGGCTATCAGCGATTTGTGCGGATCTCTCGAGCAAGTTCTGGTCGAAACAGGCCCCGTGCCTGAATTTGGGCAGACAAATAAAGTGATATACTACATAATTGCTATAAAAGACATGCAAAACGAACGAAAGAAATTAAATAAATAGCAAGACGAAGGAGAAAGATGACAATCAGAAAGAAATGAGAAAAGTGAAACTCATAAACAAATGCAGCAACAAAATTGCCAAAGCTAAGTAAATAATCAAACAAGAAATGGCAAATTATGTGCACAGCAACAACAACAACAGCAACGGCAATAACAGCAATCGCAGCGATTACTTCTAAAGCAATTGCGAAAGAACACCCACTCAAAAATAAGCGTTTGCCATATTAACAACAACTGCGAGCGCCAATAACCGGTTAGTATTTGCTGTCAGTATGTGTGCGTGTGTGTGAGTGATCGCGCTCTCTGTCTGCGTGTGTGTGTGTGAGTGCTCAAGAGATGGCAGCGACGTCGAAACGTGTTTCGTTTGCAGCTCCCAACACCTGGGCTGCCGTTGCACTCACGCGTGCTCTCACTCACAGCACGCTCTCTGTGCTGTGCGCGCTCGCTCGCTCTCACCCACTCAGTCACTCACTCTCTCTCTCGCGCTGTGTGCTGCGATCGTTTGTCTGTTGCGCTCAGTGAAGTGTGCTGGGCGCGTGTGTGTATTGGTGAGAGACTTTTTTTTCGGTCAGACGAAACTGGCAAACGGCACAAGTGAGCGCAGGTCCAGGTCCGCGCGCCGCTCGCAGAGCAATGGACTTTTAGTTATTCCGTGATCTTTTACCAATATTGTGCAGCGCACACGGCACGACGGCTGATCGCAGAGCAAAAGCAGCAAAAGCAGCAGCAGCAGCAACAGCAGCAGCAACAGCAGCAGCAAATCCGCCCCTGGTTTTTAATAAAAACAAATCATAAGCAGACATATGTGTGTGTATTTATTAACGGAAGTGTCAAACGGAAATTGTTTATTGAATTGCACAAAAAAAAATCATCTAACTGTGAACTTGGCTAACGCTCTATACGTTCTGTGACAATAACGCCCACATTATCAAAGCTCAGCTTGAAAGCTTTTGCAGCGCGCGTGCGACGTCATTTGATCCCCCAACCCCCATTCGTGCTCATCTTGTTGTTGGTGTTGTTGTTGTTGTTTTTAGTTTTGTTATTTTGGCCTGTTTGCCGTTTGGAACGTCAAATTCGATTTTTATGACTTTTGAAAGCGTGACTAAGGCGTGATTTATGATGGCGTGTGGTTTTTAATATTCATGTGCAAAGTCAAAAGCCACGAACCAAGCGCAGCAGCAACCACTAGCCGCAGCCAGCCAGTCAGCCAGCCAGCCACACTCAACCTGCGTAGGTGCGCCAAACAATAAAAAAAATACAACAAAAAAAAAGCAAAATTCAAAGCCAACACCGGACAACAACAACAACAACAACAACAACAGCAGCAGCAGCAGGCGTTGCATCTCTGGTGCCCACGGGCCAAGTTGCTGGCTCGATATCCTGCTGTGTGTGCGTGGATCAGTGGATCAGTGTTTTGGGCTTTTTATGGATGCAGCGAAGCAATTGACTGCCGCTGCTGCAGCTGGCAAGCACGATAACAACGACAGCAACACCACCACCACCACCACCACCACCGCCACCAACAACAACAACAACAACACTATGCAAACATTGCAACAACACCAGCAAGACAACACAATAGCAACTGCAGCAGAGGCCTGCAAGACGTCAGCAGCGGTAAAAACAACAGCAGCAACAGCAACAGCAACAGCAGCAACAATTGCAGTTAGCAAAACCAACAACAACAACAACAACAAGCAGCAAACAGCTATGACAACAACAGCGTCAAACGTTGAGCAACAGCTCAAAAAAACAGAAGTTCAATCAACAACAGCAACAACAACAACAGCAGCAGCAACAGCAGCAGCAGCAGCTGCAGCAACTGGCAAATCAGCAACACCAGCAACTGGCGCCACAACAGCAACAGTTGCTGTTGCCAGCAAATCGAGCGCAGCAGCAATGGCCGCTGCCACAGCAACAGCAGCAGCAGCCACCAATGATTTGGCAGCAGCTGCTGCTGTTGTCCTATCCCTGCAAGGCACCATGGTCAGCAGCCTGCAGCAGGCGGCATTGCTGCCGGCCAATTCAGCAGCAGCAGCAGCGCTCAATCTGCAAGCGCTTGAATCGTATTTGGCATTGCAACGCCTCACTGGGAAATCGGATGTGTTTCGATTTAGCAGCAGCATCAATGGCAATGGCAACAGCAGCGGCAATAACAGCGGCAACAGCGGCAACAGCAGCAACAACAACAGCGACGCTGAGCAACATGCAACATTGCCAACAATCATAGATATTTCCAGCATTGAGCTCAAGTCCAGCTGCTCGTCGAGCGCTTCAAGCGTCTCAGCAGCTGTGGCCAGTTCACCCAGCAGCAACAACAACAACAACAACAACAGCAGCAGCAGCAGCAACAGCAATAGCAACAGCAGCAGCAACAATAACAACAACAACAACAACAACAACAACAACAACAGCTCCAGCAACAGCAGCAGCAACTGCTCTTCCAGCACACCCAAGTGCATTCCGCCGTTGCCCTCAATTAGCACTGTAAGCGCCGCTGTGGCCGCTGCTGCTGCCGCTGCCGCCGCCGCAGCCAATCAGCAGGCAGCACTGGATTGTGCCACAGCCGCCGAGCTGGCGGCCGAATGCGATTTGCCGCTGCTCGATGGCGAGGATGCGTTGTCCTTTGAGGCTGGTGACCTGGACAGCAGCTACGGCAGCTTCATCTTCAATCCGAGCAGCTTTGGCGGCGCCGACACAGACACTTCACTGCAGTCGCTGCAGGCCACCATGTACCAGGACAAGCTGAGCGTCATAGCGGCCGGCGCTGGCAGCGGCGCAGAGGATGCGGCCAACAGCTCAACGGCGGCCGCAGCTGCTGCCCAGCGCTCCAAGAAGCAGTTCATCTGCAAGTTCTGCAATCGCCAGTTCACCAAGTCCTACAATCTGCTCATACACGAACGCACCCACACGGACGAGCGTCCCTACTCGTGCGACATCTGCGGCAAGGCCTTCAGGCGCCAGGATCATCTGAGAGATCATAGGTAAGCGTAGAGGATGCATACATATCTTAGCAATAGATAAAGAATTTCAGTATGGTGTTTGGTTTAAGGTTAACGAAAGTATTCCATAACTTAACGAAACTATTTCATAACATAAGAACAGCATATGATAACTTAACGAAACTATTTAACAACCTAACAAAAGCATATCATAACTTAACGAAATTATTTCATAACTTAACGAACATATTATAATAATTTAACGAAAGTATTTAATTAACGCAAAAATCACCTGACTTAAAGAAATGTATTTCATAAGTTATAGGAAGTATTTCACAACTTAACGAAAACAAATCAGAACTTATTTCATAATTCAACGAACGTATTTCATAGCTTACACAAATTATTCCACAGCTTAACGAAATCACTTAATAACTCAACGAAAGTATTCCCAGAGTTGACGAAATAATTTCATAAGTTATAGGTAGTATTTCACAACTTATCGAAAGAGTATCATAACTTAACGAAAGCATATCGTAGCTGAATGTAAGCTTATCATAACTTAACGAACATATTTCACAACTTAACGAAAGTATTTCACAATATCGAGAAAGACTTGTTTCTTTATCTTAAGATATGATATTTTTGCCTGGGTCAACCCTACTCAAGGTGATTGATGTACCCATTTAAATTAAGACAAATCAAGGCAGAACTACATTTAAGCTTAGTTCGAGAAGATTTAATAACTTAATCCACCTTTTGCTTCTGCCTGCCACCTCCAGATACATTCACTCCAAGGAGAAGCCCTTCAAGTGCGCCGAGTGTGGCAAAGGCTTCTGTCAGTCGCGCACCTTGGCCGTGCACAAGATTCTGCATATGGAGGAGTCGCCGCACAAGTGTCCCGTTTGCAATCGCTCCTTCAATCAGCGCTCGAACCTGAAGACCCATCTGCTCACCCACACGGACATCAAGCCCTACAATTGTGCCTCCTGCGGCAAGGTGTTTCGGCGCAACTGTGATCTGCGGCGCCACAGCCTGACGCACAATCTGTCGGCCACGGGTGGCATGGCCGGTGGCTTGGGCGATCTATTCGGCAGCAGCAGCAACGGCTCCAGCTCCGACCTGGGCCTATCTATGGTGCTGCCGAGCTCAACTGGCGCCGGATCAACTGGCTCGACCGCAAGTCGCGACCTGGTGGCCGTCAGCGATTAGGCCGCAGCCAACTCCAATTCGACTCAATTTATCACGTGTTGTGACTTCCCAAGGGAAGCACTATCTCAATCTCATCTGCAGCTCTCAAGAACTCGAATCCCTCCACAATGTGTCTGATCTGTGTTGCTCGTCTCGTGGCCTCCAAGTTGCTTACAGCTAACAGCATTTAATTTAGTGTTTAGTTCTTCTCTATGACTTAAGCTAACGATATTTCTAGTTGATAATTTATTGGATATTTGAATCGTAGACATATATATATATATATATATATCGAAAGTTTGACTTTATTTGGATATAATATAAAATATACATTGATTTGTAAGTAAATTGTGGACTTTTATCGTATTATCGAATAAATGATATAGTTTAATGGAAATACTTGAATGAAAAGCGTTTTGTTAATGGAATTTTGGGTATGGACTGCTGCTGCTATACTCAGTGCGATCTATCAGTTTTAAGTGAAATATTATATACGAATTTGACAGGTAGTTAATATTCTCTATTAAGTGAGAATGATGTTACAGGAGAGAACTCAAATATTTAAAAATCGTTTTTTTAAATAAGTGTCCAGTCATAGAGAATCAAATTCTAACTTATTTCATTTATTTTACTCAAAATCTGAACTAATACAAAAATTTATAATTTTCAAATATTAATTTAAAAAATAAAATTTTGAATAATTTGAATCCAAATCAAGAAACGAAAAAAAAATTATATTTTCATGGGCCCTAATGGTTCCATCCTCTATTTTGCTTGGATTTAAGAATTTAATTACCTAAATCTATGAAACTGATCTATATTCTAAAATTTATTCAGTCAAGAGACTACATTATTTTATTTATTCATTTTTGATGATCATTAATACTTCCTATATTTTCGTTGGATGTATAAATTAAAATATCTAAATCTATCTATATATAATTATATATATATACATATTTTTTTTATTTTTTTTCTTTATTTATTATTATTTAAAAATTTTCAAAATACCAAAGGGCTTTATACACCCCTCAGCTCAAAGCAACTCCTGTTGAAGGAGCAATTTACTTCCCAGAAGTAAGCCACATCTTGGGAAAAGGAAATGAGTTAACTAAACGGAGTTCAGGACTTCCATTTGGTTAGGTCTACGAGAGAATTTCCAGCGTATTCTCGAGTGCTCGCTGGGCTTCCTGCCTGGCGAGCTGACCTCGTTAACGTGCCTCCCACCCAGTCCGAGCTGGTCTGCTCGCAGCTCTAGTTTCTCACATGTAGCT
Source organism: Drosophila fulvimacula (assembly GCA_035045555.1). Classification (NCBI taxonomy): domain Eukaryota; kingdom Metazoa; phylum Arthropoda; class Insecta; order Diptera; family Drosophilidae; genus Drosophila; species Drosophila fulvimacula. Next base: position 1,507,128 of record JAWNOX010000197.1, read on the forward strand.
ACACTGTTTGCACACACTTGTAGCAAAACGAAAGAGAAATCAAATATTTGTAGCGATGTTTATCGCTCGAGTGCCAACAAGGGCAATTAATGTACCATTAAGGTGCACACTCTACGGCCGGCCCAACAAGCCAACAAGCCTTTGACAACCGAAACGACAACAGACATGCTCTGAGACAAACCGACTACTCGACTATTTTCCCATCGGCTGCCTTTCGCCTTATCGCCTAGCTAAACAATGTTGAACAAGCCAATGACATGAATTGTGGAGCAGGCGCTATTACTGCGCCGCCCACCCAGCTGAGTGAGAGCCAAGCCAACTGGCAGCTGTCCTCGTTGCCATAAAGCTAACAACTTTTTATGATCGACTACAAAAACAGAGATGCGTTCAACTTGGGCCAAGTTCAAAAGCCCAAAGCCGACCAAGACGACAACTGTCCATCTCGCTCAGCTCGCTCCAGCGCTAAGCGGATCAATGTGAAGCCGCCAGCAAACGACGTAGTTATGCATTTCCTGCACAAACCAATTACAACGATCAAACAACAATTATGGTGCTACAGCTCTACAGCTCCATAGCTCCACAGCTCTTGACCAGCTAAGACCCCTCCAGCTCACACTGTGGCTGTGACTGTGGCAACAGTTAAACACGCGCCTTGCTCTCTGCAAATATTTGCGCGGATATTGTTCTATTCAATGGAACAAGCACGAGAACGAGACATGTTCCAGCACCAGCGACAACGTTTTGGGCCATTAGCCAAAGAGCAGAGCTAAGCAGACTCCGGCTGGACGGCCGACTGAGTTGACTCTGAAGTTTTGGTCTCTGCGAATTGCCAGCAATTTCACACTTTATGCGCGACGGCTTCATTTCCAGCACCAGCTCCAGGCAGAGCTCTGCGATGCGAGCAGCAGGCGGCGCGTGCGGGCGAGCGAGCGGATGTTTAAACATTTAACGCTCGGCCTGTACCTCGGACCGTACACACACACATATATATACATATATATATATTGATGGGAAAATTATGAAATTCATTGTTTGTGTTTGACTAATAATTATGACAGCAAACGCATTGTCGTCATAAAGACGGCCCTCCGCACCTTCGGCTCCTCCAGCACTCCGGGCACTAGAAGTGAGCGCACTAAATTTTGCTTTGAGGTTTCCGCAACGCCCCATTGACAATGTCAGTTGGTTGGGCTGACTGCGGACGCCATACGCCGTGCCGTATTCGTGCACTGACTAAACTCTAATAAGCCCATCACAAGCGGCAGCAACAGCAGTTCGATTTGCAACAACAACTACAACAACAATGTTGTGTCTAGTGCTTGAGGCGTGGCAAGTTGGTTTGGTTTTGGTTTTGGTTTGGTTTTTGGTTTCTTTGAAGTTGAAGCTGAAAATATTTTCGTTGTGCTTGTGAAATTTTGTTGCGTTTCCCGGAACCAACGCAAAAAAAAAGCGGAACGTTCTTCGTAGTTGTTGTTGTTGTTGTTGTTGTATTTGGGTGAATGTGAATGTAAATGTCATGCTCGTCTGGTCTGGTCTGCTTTGGTGTATTCTGTGCCGTCCAGTTAGTTTGTCGGCACCATTTGCTTTATGATTTGATGTATGTGTGTCTGTGGCTGGGCCTGGGCCCGGGCTTGTGACTGGGCCTGGGCCTGGGTCTAGAGGAGGCCCCACCAACCCGTCAACAACTGACGGCACCTCAATAGGGAACGAATCCGTGTTTGCTCAGCGCTGATATACGTTTCGCCTTCGCCTTGGACCAGGTCCAACCCAAAAGATCGCCGCTGGCGTTCCCATTTTTTCGCCCAAAGACTGCGACTCCAAGTTTGACGCGTTACTGCGCCAACGTTTGACGAAACGTAAACCTAAACGTAAATTATGCGGCGTTCTTGTGCCTAATTAGGTGTCGTATCGTAAATGTTTTTATATATTGGAGGCACACACACCAAGTTAGCCGGCAGTTTGGCCAACTTGAGTTAGCATCTTCTGCAAGCTGAAGAGCTTCAGGCCAGGCTCTTAGGCAAGCCATATAATATTTAACAAGGAGTCTATTGGGTCAGTGATGGAGTGGATGAGATTGGGAACTGGGAGGAGATTGGATTCAAATGCGATTTGTCTGTGAATAAGAAAATGTAAAATTAGTTCAGGATTTTAATTATTTGATGTACTATATATACATATATATAGTCTTTCAGTTCAGCTGATGCTAAGCTCTTAACTATGAGCAAAGATATTAAGCTCATAGTTAGTAGTTATGCCATAAACTCTGTTTATGTATTTACAGAAGATATTTTCAGTTTCAGCTTCTCTGTTAGTTACCTAGATTAAATGATAGTTCATATGCCAGAATTTCAATATGATTCATACATAAAATCCATATCATCTTCTTGAATATATTTTACATATATTTTATTTATTTTTTGTTTTTTCATACATTAATACATTCTTGTTAGGCACAATTTAAATTTTCTTAGAACCCTAAGCCTAAGTCATCTCCTAATATTCCCGCAAATTAATATTTTATATTAAATTATTAGTTATTGAAATAAATACTATAAAATAAATTTTGTATTTTAAAATAAAATAATATCTTATAAATGATGTGATTTTTTTTAATCACATAAAATATTTTATTTTATATTTATTTTTTATGAATATAAAAAATGTATTAATTTATATTTTAAATGTAATGATATTTTTATATATAAAAATAAAAATATTTTATGCTTAAATAAAATTGAAATTTTAAATTAAAATATATTTAAAAAATATAATAGAACTTCGGAATATTTAAATATAGAATTTTATAATAATAGAATCACTGTCTGTTGTCAATTTGCAGCTTCTACCTACTGTTAACCTCATTTACATATATTATGACAACTCTCTCAAGCCTGCCTCTGCGGCTATAGCAAACGACAACTCTTCTGAAGACTTCCTGCAAATTGCCGACGCCAAACGACCATAAAGAATGGCCGAAGCACAATTTCTGGAACTGGCAGCCGACTAACATAGTTGAGGTCTTTGGAAACCAACTCCAACTCCAACTCCAACTCTACCGTTCAGAGAAGAAAAGCTGCCGAAACTTGTGCAAGTGAATAGATAGGCAATGCTTACGCAGCGCTCCTAGAGGTAATTAGATTTTATTGGATGGTGCGCGCTATGCCGACGGCCTGGCAAAGGGGGTAGCTGTCGCAGCCCCGGCGGGTGTGTCACAGTCTCGAGAATGCTTAGACTTGACAAATATATATATAAATATAGAAAATATATACATATGCATACCTTCTAGCTGTTGAGCCTTGATGCAGCCGACTCGGTCGTTCTTTTTTTATGGCACTAGGGCCGCAAATGCAAACAAATGCGACAAATGTTAAGCGAGTTAGTATTTCAAGTTGAGAGCAGTACAATATAATTGACAGGCAATGAGCTCTGCACTTTTTGGATGCCTTCTCTCTCTCGCCATCTCTCTCGGTATTTGCCCAGGCCTTGTTTGACAAGTTCGCGGCACGTAGCACGGAGCAGTCGCCGCAACGAGTTGTGTACGACACATAATCATCAAACAGACTTTAGCAGAATAGAGCCCAACACACGGCAGATAGTGCAGCGGCTTATCTCTGCCAACAGAGAAAGAGAAAGAGAGAGAGAGCGAGAGAGTGTGTGGCTAGGGCATATATAGTATATACATATACAGACTGGGTTATATGACTTTTCGGCGCTGATAAGCTTCGTTTAGCTCGGAGTTAGAGCCAGAGCTAATTGACGGGTCTCGCGGTTAAATTAAAACGAAAATCATTTGAGCAGCAGCAGCAACACCCAACGCCCCCTTCTTGGCTGGCCCGTTGGCCTGAACTACCTCGGCGGCAGTCGGCATGATTAGAACCAAAAACAATCAAACAACACACACATCAAAGGCATTTCGCCGTCAATTTGTCATTAACGTCATAATATAGTGACAAGATTGCTTTGCACGGATATCGTCCGTCCCCCGCGCCATGCCCCCAGCCCCTCACTCTGTGGGTCTCTTTGAGTATTTGTCAACAAATATAGAGTTAAGCGTCTGTCTCTCTGGCCAAGGTGTTGTAATAGCCGCCTAGTTGTTGTTATTGTCGCAGTTGTAAATTTCCGTTCCGTTTACTCGCACTAGTTGCTCCCTCTTCCTTTCTCTCTCTGTTTCATTTGGATCTTGCAATCTTCTGGTGAAAATGTGACATTTAAGAAATATTTTTGCCTTTGGACTGGAAACTAAATTGTGTGTGTTTAAGGATTAACAATGTGTGGGATTTCTTTAGCGTTTTCCATGTGAATTGTCGGCCCGGTTCTTTGGTGCCCAGGCTTATTTAGACAACTGATTAATAGGCCATTAGTGAAATCTTTCTATTTACATATCAACTCAACTGGCTAAAGGGCGGGCGGTTTTGAAGTACACGAAGTAGGTTAGACAATTGCTGGAAAAGTCAAAGAAAGGATTTGAAAATAAGGAGAATATATGGAGATATTTTTTTACTAATATCAGAAATTCTAGTGAATGAATTTTCATATAAGAATATTAATCTTCGCTTGATAGGACTTAAAACATCTAAAAATTTTTAAGTTTAAATATTTAAATAAACATATGGCAATATTTCTATTAATATCAAAAAGTCTTTGTATAGGTATACTAAAATTTTAAAAATATTAAAATTTGTCATATTTTATTTTATATATTATATTTTATATTTTATATTTCATATTTTATATTTTATATTTTATATTTTATATTTTATATTTTATATTTTATATTTTATATTTTATATTTTATATTTTATATTTTATATTTTATATTTTATATTTTATATTTTATATTTTATATTTTATATTTTATATTTTATATTTTATATTTTATATTTTATATTTTATATTTTATATTTTATATTTTATATTTTATATTTTATATTTTATATTTTATATTTTACATTTTATATTTTATATTTTATATTTTATATTTTATATTTCATATTTTATATTTTATATTTTATATTTTATATTTTATATTTTACATTTTATATTTTATATTTTATATTTTATATTTTATATTTCATATTTTAGATTTTTATATTTACTAAAATTTACTAAATCACATTTTCAATCTGCAACACTGCAATAGTCACCCTCATATACCCCATAGAGCTTCGCTGAATGTTTTGAACCAGATTCGACAGTGTTTATAGAGTAGCTGGCTCTACTTCAAAGCAGAAGTCAGATATCCATTTAAGATATGCAAAAATGTTTTGTTTATTTTGCGAGAGCTGTTAACGCCCACCACACAGAGATAAGAAAATCAACCCACACACACACACACACTCACTTACACAGATCGCAAATCATGACGCAAAAGCAAAACAATTTGCCATAGGCTAGACACGATTAACGATTCGAGCGATAAACGACGACCGATAGACGATAAATGGCAATCAAAACGAACTTCAAACACTTAACGCGCTTTGCCCGCCCCAAAATGTTGATTTAATTATCACAGCATGGTTGCCCAGGCCAGGCCAGGCCAGGCCGACACGGGGGTTGAGCTACCCCTGGGATGGACGGGACTTACCCTCGCTCAGCAAGCCCATTAGCAGCAACTGTTTCGCATGTAATCTATACCATGCCACGCCTACCGCATGTTCAACCACCAGTTGGGCTGTTCAACAAGACCCTCCAAAGTGGGCACAAATTATTAAGCTAATAAACAACAAAAACAAGGCGCGGATAAGCGACGGCGTCTGGCAGCAATTTGTAATGCAAGGGATGAAGGGCTGGCGGGATAGCACGGCCAGGGGATACCATATAACGGGTGCTGATAAGCGTGAAATATACATCCATTCGCGCAGCCATTGTCCTGGGCCACTCGAAATGGGTCCGTTAAGTGTCAACGGCAGTGGCTGGACAGCCGCAAGGCTGCTTAGGTACCCGGATATATAGCTGGTTATATGCATCGCTGATCTGAAATACACGTAATTGAGTAGAAGAGGAAGAGGAGGGAGAGAGATAGAGAGAGACGCAGACAGAAAGAGACAGAAAGAGAGAGAGAGATCCAGTTGTTACGTGCATCTGCTGGGTTTTAAGGAGCTGCGACACAATACTTAGCTGGGATCTTTGTGTGGCTGGGCTTATCGCACGCCTGCAGCGGCTTAGCCTGAGTGCGTATCTGTATCTGTATCTGTATCTGTATCTGCATCTGAATGTTCTTTGTTATTGGGTGTCGTAATCGCAGACATAACTCAACCTAATTGGGCATCAACTGAGCGCCATAATGTCACAACTGTCGGCTTAGCTATGAGCAGGAGCAGTCGATGCGAGAGTGGAGAATGGAACCAAATTCAACTGACAAATGCGCATTTGTTGTGTCACAGTAAAAAGAGTTTTGAGCTAAGTGATTTTGATGGGAATAAAAAACAGACGAAAAAGGGCACAGAAACTGCCAGGAGAGCTGTCTGTATAAATGTAATAGAGTAGAAATTATTGAATTTATATCGAAAGACAGCTTGAAATGGGCGCTAGAAGTTCTTGAGCATGTATGAGATATTTCAGTAATTTTTTTTTTTTTTTTAATCATAAAAAATAATTTGATAATAATTTTAGATTAGATTCTTTTATAAGCTTAGCTTAAAACTTGATTAAGTTAATTTATTATTATTATTTATTTATTATTAATATATTTATATGTATATATTGAATTTATAATATTTAATTTAATATAAAAATCTTAAGCTCATACGAAAGTAATAATACAATGTTTTCTTACTCAATTTATTTATTTTTTTTTTTTTAAGAAAAATTTATATTTACATTATGAAATTTGATTATAAAAATATTTACAATTTAACCCTTGTAGTAGAGAGGATATTGGCCAAATCATGCCTCTAAAATAGAAATAAAATTGTACAGAGAAGTTATATCGCAAGCTAAAAGTATCTGCCTTATAGCTATATAAAAAAAAAAAAAAAACTCATTCGTCAATCAACCCAGCCCACTCCAAACCCAAACAAAAACAGCTAAATCAAAAGCTTTCAACTCACTCTCACAATTTTCTGCTTCTCGCTAATTTCGAATCAATCAATCAGTTTTTCATTGAGCGTATGCAATTTCATCTATATAGATGTTAATTTGCCAACTAAGGTACTCTATGGAATCGCCACATGACTAAGCGACTATCCTGAACCCGTTTATGTCATCAGCTACCTACAAATATATAAAAAAGCCACAGAGCAGAGCAGCTCAGGCGAGTCGACGAAATTAATTTGTTAGGTTCGCGCGAAGCGTTAAAGATGTTGTGGTTGTGGTTGGTCTGGTTTGGTCTGAGTTGGTCTCTATAAGTCGAGGGTCCTAACTGATTGATGATGCCAACACGCGCCTTCTTTGTACTAATAAATTCTGAGCAAAATTCAGACAAATTCGAGATTCGAACAAAATGAAAGAAATTCCTTGGGCAAGCGATAAGAGCTCAAACCACCAAAGCAAAGAGAGACAAAGTGTGGAAAAGACAAATGTAGAAGAGATGCGCTCCATCTCGCTCTCTGTGAGTAGCTCTTCCGGTTGGTCAGCTGAGGAATCAGTTGAGAATCACGCTCATAAATAAGCAAAATTTGTTTCCATTTGTGGTGTGGGTAAACAAATTAGAAATCAAAAATTGTGCCGAGTCTGTTTACTTAAGGCTGATAACAATGTTGAAACAATAAACATTTTTCTCGCGCACCAACGAACACACAAATCCACTTAGCCACGCGCTTCACCAAAAAGAAATTCCGACCACCCGAAACGCAGCCAGCCAGGGAGATGGGCAAGATGCGACGACGTCGACGACGACGACGACGACGCGCTGGACTCGCGGTGGACACATCATCAAGTGCGTTGGTGGTGTCGTGCGTTTGTTGTCTCTCAAACCACAGCAGACAACAGGCAATTTATTGATGAGTTTATCGCTGGCCCTGAGAGCCCGCTGCAGCTTCCACTCTCTGATGATGTCGATGATGTCTATGTCGTCGCAGCCATAGGGCCGCATATGAGTTGATTCTTTGTGCGATGTCTCTTCCCTTTTTTTTATTTTTTTGTTGGGGGACAATTTGTAAATTTGGTTTTATGACAGCCCGGGCTCCACAGAGAGAGAGTGAGAGAGAGAGAGAGAGAGAGTGATAGAGAGAGAGGGAAAAATGCTAATTTAAAAAATTACGAGTTTCGTTCGCTTTTGGTCACACCTTAAAAATGCGCGCAACATGGTCTCAGTTTTCGGTCGCAACTCAAGCCGTGGCGTATACGGTAGGTACAGCTCTAACTGTAATTTATCGCTAGACAAGACAAGCGGCAGGCCGCCTGTAGCTGAGGAGGTAGCTCCATGTGGCTGCTTCTGCTGCGGCTGCTGAGGAGCTGCGGCTGCTGCTGGCTCATCCGATATGATACTATTTATAACGTTTATTTATGACATGCCAAAAAAACAGAAAAAAGACAAAAAAAAAAAAATACCTCTCCGAATGCTTTGTTTTCATGTATTTGGTTATAAAAAGCAGCTGAAATTATGATTATATCTTAGACTTGTAGGTGCTGTGAGCCGAGCCAGCGCTGAGACACGTTTGACTTATGAAGACGTTGCCGTTAGTTGGCATTAAATATTGGTCATATTTATAGCTTGTCTCCAACCTGAGCTGATCTCAGCTGAGCTGAGCTGAGCAGCGCCAAGTTTTATGTCTGCGAAAATTGGCTTGAATTGGCAATGAATGTTAATCATTGAATGCGAAAACATCACTCCAAACTCAAATTCCGATTGCCGAGCAACCTCCAAACTTACCTAATTTATCGCAACGGACTAAAGTGATTCGACAAAGATATTCTGATTTGTTGTTGGGGGAACCAAACAGGTTGACATCAGATTCGACTTAAATATCAAGTGTACTATTCTACAAGCGACGATCTTTGATATATGAGAGTGTGAAGAAATTTGTCGATAAAGCCGAGAGATTCAACAGAATCGTAGCAGTTTTATGGGAATTGATAACTGCAAAATAAAGACAAGCTAATTTATGGAATTCACTTACCTTGGACCCTAACTGTAAACGATACTTTGACAAGTTTTAACATTTAAATAGATTCAGATGGGGGAAAGCTCTCACACACACACACACACAGTGTTGGGAACTCGAAGTGTAAAATGCCAACAAATTATGACAAACTAATTTAGTTAAATATGTGAACTAAACATAATTGCTACTCTAATGCTGATCTAATGCTACTCTAATGCTGATCTAATGCTACTCTAATGCTGATCTAATGCTTCTATGTAGCAGTCTGCTTCTGCTTCTTTATGCTCTACATACTTAGGCGTTTACTCATAGAGTATAAAGTATTTGCAGGAGAAGAGCTAATTAATAGTCAGCTTGACAAAGAATATCATCATATTTATATTTTCATTCATATTATTATTAGCTGTTCCCACAGAAATTTAAATATTACTAAAGAGTCTCTTAATGAAATGATATCAAAGTGAAGAAGTCTTAACACAAACTGAAGAGACTTAAATCTATTAGGTAATTCTACCACGCTCTGATCTGTGATCTCTCTATCGCTCTATATATAACTCTCGGATTGATAGCTTTCAAAGGCACAGCTCGTCAGAGATACTCTCAGCTTTATAGCTCTCAGGTAAATACCTCTTATGCATGCAACTATCATATAAATAAATTATGTGATATATAGCTCTCTAATATATAAGTTTCTAATGTACTACTCTCTGATATATAACTCTGCATTGACATCCACAAGTGAAGCCATTATGCAGAGCTCGGTCCATAGAAAACTTGAGCTAAACCTCAAACGTCAAAAACTGTTCTCAAATATGATTTGATGTCGTTCTGAGCACGCAGCATAGTTCCGTTTCGCATGTGTGCCGAGCTCAACAATGTTGCGCCATTCATGGAGTTTGAGCTGGAGCTGCCCCCAATGGGTTCGAGTCAAGACCCCGTCGGATAGGCGGCGCTGAGTAGGTGAGTGAGTGTTAAAGGCAAATAATTTTAACTGCAGTGCAAAGCGTTCGCTTGTTGTTGCTTCGTCTTTTGCCGAAAATATGATTTAACTAAATTATTACCTGGAGCACACCTTAAAGTAATACAAAGGCAGCCAGCAACAACAACAACAATAAAGGAAACGCTTAATTTTGCATTGTCTTTTGGGCCCAAAAACAGAAAACAAAAAAAACACACACAAAATGAAGCGAAGCAACTCTTAAAATGAATGCATGGGGCGCTTGCTTGAGAGCTGTCTTCATGGATGCACCTTAAGCAACATTAACTTGAGGCTAAGGCTCACTCTGAGGGACAGAGGGCAGGGCAGAGCCCAGCATGGCACACACACACACACACACACACACACACACACACACACACTCGCTCGCTCGCAGTCATCATCATAGTTTGGGTCTCTTTGGCCACAGCTGTGCTGGCTGTGCTCGTGGGTGGGTATCATACATTTGAGTAGAACGCCTCTATTCGACGTGCTCATGAGTGAAGTGCGGGCAGGCGGGCGGCGAGCAGGTGGAGCAGCAGGCGGAGGGCGCTGTGGCTGGGTCGTTGTCGGGTCTTGAAGTTGTGGAGCGAACGCATCACCATCACAATGTGCCATCAATAAGTGGTAACAGCGTGTGTTGTTGTTGTTGTTGTTGTTGTTGCTGTTGTAGCCAAGTTCGTTCGTGAGCGAACGTCCATCAATGTGGGCACTGTTGTTGTTGTCGTTGCGACGACGATCATAACTTGAAGTTCAATCGCAATGCCGCGGGCCATTTGCCGAGCCTTAGTGTGCAAAGCCAAAGCCCAAAAGCAGCCACAGCCACAGCCACAGCCACAGCTACAGTCGCAGCCGCAGCCGCAGTCACAGCCCCGGCAATGAGGATGGAGGCCATGAGGTACGAGAGAATCAATCGCCCACGTTTATGAATTGCTGCGGCGCCGCTTCAGACCAAGTCCATCCACCGCCGCCGCTGCCTTCGCCGTGCAACATTTTAGCCAGCGTCTGCCTCGCAACCACAAAACGTCGCCACTTGCGCCTCATAAAATCAAAGAAAAAAGAAAAGCAAAACTTAAAACAAAAAAAATAAAATACAAAAAAAAAGCAACGAAGCCAAAGCCGAAAAAAATAAGGGCTAGGCACACGCGCCGCCTGTAACTGTGGCAAAGACTTGCGCCTGCCCTCGACCCGCGTGTGGCAAGCTCATGGGTTATGCCCCGGCCCAATGCACATTTGCCCTGCGCCACCTACGCCGTTTCGGGGCTGCGCCAGTGCAGCAGCGTCCATTTGGCGGCATCTTCTTCTGTCTCTCTGCCTCTGCCTCTTCCTCTTCTATGGCTTCGAGTTCTTCTGCTCGAGCTGCGCATGCGACAAATATTTCAACACAGTCTTCGACGATTCTAATAGACCGATTTGTCAGGGATCAGATTACATGGCTGCTAACGCCCACATCCGGTAGAAGGCTGCCCGCTCTAAGATCGCGATGCAGATGCAGATGGAGCTGAAGCTGGAGAGGCCAACACTTTATGCCTTAGTGTGAAGCGAATGAATGAATCTCTAGATCTTTGAATGAACATATTTTAAACGAAAGCTTGACAAAATGGGAATAGTACAGGTGTAGAGCATATTTAACAGAAAAACTAAGCGGCTATTAAAACTATTTTTAAGCGAATTCTAAGATTTCTAAGAAATCTTTGAAACAAAAACTTTAATTCTCAGAGAATTTTCTATGGCTAATACTACTTATAAATTTTCAATCCCTTTAACTGCAAATATAAATAAAATATATTTATTCAATATTGTAAAAATTTAAAAATGTTTAGTAATCTAAAATGTATATATATATTTTGAAAAAAAAATATTCTTGAATATTAACAAACTATATTTCATATGCTAAAATATAAATGAAATATATTTTTAAAAAATTTATTTAATAGATAATTTTTTAAATGATTAAATATATTTAGAGAATACTGCGTCTAGTTTTAAAATATTATTGAATATTTATAAAAATAAATTTCATATATTCAAATAGAAATTAAAATTAATTTGAAAAATACATAATAATTATATTTGTAAAATATTATTGATTATATTTTGAAAATATTACTGCTTGTTTTAAAATATTATTGAATATTTACAAAATAAATATTAAATGTATCACAATATAAATTAAATATGTTTTTAAAATATTCAATAATATCTTAAAGCATTAATAATATTTTTCATACATCTTTGATTTATATTTTAATACAAATGCATATTTTATATTTCTTTTCATTCTCCATAAGATATATCTTCTTCTATATTTTAGCAAATATACGCCCGTTACGCCCAGCACATGTGCTCCATTGTCAGTTTGTTGTGTGAAATAAAGGTATTACGACTCCGATTTCATAATATATATACGCATTTATAAATATCTATATATTTATATATATAACTGAAAGTTCGGTCATGGCTATGCACCCCGCAGTTAGCCACTTGCTGATGCTGGGCACTGGGAGCTCGGAGCTCGGAGCTCGCAGTTCGCAGCTCTGTTGCATGCCTCATTGTTTATGGTTAATCTTTATCAATTTAAAGAAATATCTTTGTTTCGACATTTGCACATAAACAGCGTTAAGCTTTGATTTCAGATTTCCACCGAGTCGCCGGATTGGGGGCCAGAAAACACGCCACAGTGGCGTCTCCAACGGAAGCAAAACCACAGGGGGTGGGCGTGGCTAACTGGCTAACTGGCTAACTGGTCAACTGACTGCCCGTCCGACTGTGTGAGTGAGGCGGATAGTCGTGAATTCGGGGCGCCTTCAGGCCCAAGGGACACCTCGGCCCTGGCCCGTTGACGACAAGAAGCACCAAAAAGCACAATTTTAATGAGAATATATTTTGTGAGGCAGGCAAATGACAGGCCAAGGGCCAAGCGGCCCCAAACGGCGCGCGGAACACATTGTTCGGCAGCTGGAATAATATTCCGTGAATTATGAAATGTAGGAGGGAATCCTTAACGAACAGCCCCCATATACGCACATACGAAAATGTCGTTCACACAGCGTGAAGTGCTTAGCTCCAGCTTCAGCTTCATCTTGGGAACTGTGGGACTTCCCCCCCGCTGGTGTGCGATGACTACTACCAGGCCGGGGCGACTACTACTACTACTGTGCCCCATAGCCCCAACCGCTTGGCCAGCTTTTATATGCTCATCAATAAAAATAAATCAAAGCGCATTTTTAGAAACCAAAACTTGACGGTCATAGCATTCTTGTCTTGTGTGGGTTCCATAGAGTCGACAGGCAGAGCAATTGGCTGTGTCTGTTTGAAAATTAAAAGATGACGGGCCAGGCACTACACAGTCACACTTGGCAGCTGGATGAGGCTTGTTATCCTTGGCGCATTTGCAAAAACAAACATTCATTCACATATGCCAAACAGCGCTACCGGATTAACGCATATATATGACTATATATATATATATATATATGTATATATATATGTGATGCCAACTTGGACTGCTGATGATCGTCGCGGGGCCTGGAGCTTAGCTCACACACCACTTGGCACTCTCGGGTGTCTTGTTAACATATCAACATCATGTCGCACTCGCACAACAACTGCCCACAGTGGGATTTGGTTTTGGGTTTGGAATCTTGAGTTTGTGCACCTCTCTCTCTCTCTCTTTCTCTCTCTCCTCACCGGGCCTTTTTACGATTATTATTTTATATATATATATAGTTTTTTTTACCGCTGCGGCATTTTAACGCCACAATCCACAAGGCGCCGCCTGCCTGTTTACCTTTCGGGTCCGCAGCTAATTGGGAATTATTTTTATGCATGAATTGTGTGAAGAAATTGGTAATCATTTGTTCAAGTCCACTCTGGGGACGTTTTATTTTTATTCCTTTTGCGGTCAAAGAAGACACGAAAAAGCGAGAGAAAAGTGCCAACAGAAGTTGTTAGCTGCCCTGGATGATCCTGGATGAGACAAAGATTTTGTAATAAATATTTTAGTAGACTATTAGGCACAGCTGGAAGAACTGTAGAAACTATTGAGCTCTATTATAAGGTTACTAAAAATACAAAGAAGTTATATAAAAGGCAGATGAGTTGAAGAATTAATAAAGGCAACAATTTATTTATGAAATTAATAAAGAGCAAAAAGAGTTTAAAAAACTGTTTTTAACATATATATTTTTATGGACCCTAAACCCATAGTGTACGAGACTCTCTAGACTAAGAGTGCCATGTTATTTATTTGCTTGAGAAACATATTTTTATTGAATTATTGATTTAAACTACATGTTGCACCTGCGCCTCCAATCTTCGTTTGATGGAAAACGATTTTCCAGACCTTCCACTATGCATCTGCCCCATTTGAACTCGTAGCACAAGTTAGCAACCAACTCGTAATACCATACTCAGATCCTTCTCCATTATAAAGGAATATGCACCTTCTGCACTTCTAGATAATCTATACAGCTATTTAACATCTACTCTCAATACTCATATGATAGCCCCACGTTAGGTCTGGGAATCTGTCAAGTTCAGTTCGGATATCGATCAGTGTGATCATTAGTCACAGCTGGCCGCCCTCATCATTAGCCAATATCCGCTTCCGCGATCTCAACCGCAATTCTCACACATGCAGTACAAAGCGCAAAACCACAACAGAGAGACAACAATGAAATATGGCAGAGGGAGAAGCAGCGCAGAAGAAGAGAAATCACCGGAACTACGATCTATTCGAATTTCAATAAGCTTCAGCCAGGCAGCGACATTGTCGTGAAGTACAAATTGATATTTCGCATTAGCGCTGCAGTGGGGAACCCAAGAGAACAATGTGACACTGGATAAAGGTGACAAAGTCCCCGGGCAGCGTCAGGGCCAATGTCAGCTGGCCCTGTTGCGTGGGACAGCACATAAGGCTGAGAAGCTGCGAAGCTGGGAAACTGGGAAAGTCGGCGATTGCATTGAGCCATTAAGACAAATGGCCGAGCATTCAAAAGGCAAACAAAGCAAAGCAAAGCAAAGCAAAGCTCCGGCAGCTGACAAATGAGCCGGCTCACAATGTGTTGACACGCTTTTGGCCAGATGAGGCACAGGCACAGCCGCAGTCGCAGTCGCAGTCGCAGTCGCAGTCGCAGTCGCAGTCGCAGTCGCAGTCTTACGGGCGCAGATACCAATTTGTCAGCAGAACAAATAGCGCTCGTACGTGAGCGAGCAGAGCGCGTACGCGCGTACGTGAACTGGGTGACGCTGATAATGCGATGGCTAACGCTAATGATAATGATAATGATGATGTCGATGTTGATGTTGATGTTGATGTTCATGATGATGATGATGATCATGATCATGGGCTGATCCTGCTGCTGCTGTATCTATTGATCTTGCATTTGTCTAGCTGAAAAATCATTGGCGAGCCGATGCGACACATCGCAACGATTTCAATCTTGATCTTGATATACAGTTCGGCGCCTCTTTGATGGCACTGCCAACAAACAAATTCCTGGCTGGGCCAAGAGCTACACGACACCGCGCCAAACACGACCTCAATGTGCGCTGAATTGTGTAAACAAGCTGACTCCAAACATACTCAGCATCATCAATTTCTCGACTCGCCGTCTGTCCGTCTCACTCTATCTCACTCTCTGCCTCGCTTATTGGAAATTATCATAGCAGAGCATCTGAGTTATGCCCTATGCCAGTGATGCGCCTGCTGTGGTTGTTGTTGTCCTGCCGATAATCAGACGCGCTTGGTGGCTCCTGGCCTGGATCAGAGCATCAGCAATGACCACGGCCAGGTTCCATACCCCAATTTCCCCCCGTGGCGGCAACGCTGTTGGAATATTTCAAGCGAAAATCGCCCGGATTGGAATCGCGAATCGCGCGGTATCGATTGACTCTACGCTGCTCACAGCCGAATGGGTGCAAAGACTTTGCCTCTGAGGCTGGCTGCCTGGCTGCCTGGCTGCATATGCTGTGGCCTTTCAACAAATTGACTCGACGATAATTGAAACTGACATGTGACTAATCTGCACAGAGTCCCAGCTCCGACTGCCCAACTGCCCCAACTGAGCATTATTCAAACTGGTTGCCACACACCCCTCGACCGCCCTCCGCCCAGGTGCCCCTCTATGCCAGCCGGGTGACAATCGGGCACTGTACTTTGCGCCATAAATTTCGACTGTTACTCAAGTGGCCGGCCGGCTACTTTGTTGTACATCCACATCCACATCGACATCGACATCGCCACACACCCATGTCCATAAATATATGTGCACGCTCTTACACTCTTACACACACAGCGATAGCTGCGGCCTCTTGCCTAACATGCGGGTCCGCGTCTCTGGCACTCACTCTGTGTGGGTGGCTCAGCGGCGTTATAGAAAATGTTACTTTTGATTATTATTTATGCGACATGATGAAGCTCAGCGGATCGATGGCAATGCGTGCGTGCCCACAAATATATAAACACACATATATAGTGCTCCAACAACAACTTCAGAGTATAGCTGAAACTATGCCAAATTATAGAGCTATGATTGCGTATGGCCAGAGCTGATGTTGTGGGTGTCGGCAGAGAAAGTGTTGGCCATCGATCAGAATGGATAGGCAACGAAATGTCGAAAAAAACTGATGTGGAGACATAGACGAGTTGGAGAAAGAGATATAGCTGGAAATGGAGTGAGATTTAGATCTTTTTCTTTAACTCTAAAATATTTAATAAATATTAAATTTGTATTTAATACAGAAATTAATGTAAATATATTTTATTTATTTTTATTTCACATTATATTTATTTTTATTTTAAATAAACAAAGAAATTTATATTTTATATTTTGTTTTTATTATTCCTATTATTATTATTTTATTATTTTAAAAAATTATATGTCAGATTTTCTTTCTTTAAAATGCCTTAAGCTAACACAGCATCATTTCCCCAAGAGTGAACCCTTATCTCCTCACAATACACCTTGTTTATCTAGCCTCTGTGGACCAGTCTTACACGTGTTTCACACAGCAAATGGAAATATCCATGGCTGGCCAGCCTCAACACATTCCGCAGTATCGTTCGTATCGGTCAGAATAATAATTTTGCGTCATTAAATTGCAAAAATCTATTGGTCTTCAAAAGAATCATAAAGCATTTGTGATAGGCAATGAATGCCAAAACAAAGAACTGAAGAACAAAAGATAAAATCAACTAGTAAAAGTTGCCTTATCTAAAGTTCACGGGTTGGCAAGAACATCTGTTTCAAATGAAATAAAGTTTTATTTGAAATAGGTATACGCTAATTTCACCTGAATCAAAAATTATTCAAGCTAAAAAACTGGTAGATAGATAATTAAAAATATTTTAATATTTATTTATATTATAATATATTTGCGTAAAAGTATAAATATAATTATAGCTCAAAAATTTATTGCACAAATTTATTCTCTGTTAAAAAATTTTAAATGAAATAAGAAACATTTTAATTTGATTTTTACCCTTAATTTATTAATTTTAATTTATTAAGTTCATTTAATATTTAATCATAAGTTTTTTTTGTCATTAATGTTGTCATTAAAGATCCATAGAAATGTAATATATAACATTTTTCATGATCTGATATCTCATAAAATTTGGGAAAAAATGTTCGTTAAGAAAACTTAAAAATTTATATGCAAAAATAATTTTTGGTTTTAATTTTGTCTTCAGTCACTGCTACTAAGCAAAAAAAAAAAAAAAATGCTGGAAATTTCTATTCTATCAGTTTAAACTGGTGCGAATCAACCCATAATGGAGAAATCTATTTATATATTTAACTTTTTCACAGCCCTTCCTTTCATGACCAGTTTTATTGAGCAATGCTTATACAAACTATGTGGGAAATTCCGTTTTCAGTAGTTCGAGTGCCGATAAACCGATAACGAACTGAGAAATTTAGATTTGATATAGATCAGCCCAAAGGCCAGGCCGCATTGGCGATAAGGCTGGCAGCTCATATCTGCTCGGTCTCAACCGTCGACAGATCGATAAAACGTCACATACATTTGGCACACTTATCGACCGACAACGATGACTTTGACATTCCCTGGCCGATAATGTGCCGCTCGATTAGCCAGGCCCAATTGCAGCACAGACAGTTCAGACCTGGGCAGGGGAACGTGGCGACAATTTTTATTTTATTAAAAAAATTTTTTTTTTATATATTTTATTATTTTTATTTTCTTTTTGTATTTTTGATAGCATCGAGCGCCATAAATTCGGAACGCACTGCATGGAGACAAATTTTGAAAATAATTTGACTTGCTGTTGTTGTTGTTGTTGTTGTTGTAGTTGTAGTTGTTGTGCTTGTGGGTTTTTGGCAAGAGGAACGCCACCATAAAGATAAACTCTAACATGCTTTATACATCATTAAACATTCCTGCACAGCCGCCAATTTGGCTTTTTATTGGCTGCCCCAGACGCAAGTTCCCCGTCCCGGTTGCAGGAGCGAGACGGAATGAGCTGGAATCAGCTGAAACGAGATGGGCCACTGATGCCTGCCTGGGCTAGGGAACGCGAGCTTTCGGTGATTTATATTTGACAGAGCTGCGGTATTTGATTCTGATTCGAGTTTGAGTTCGTGTTTTTTCTGTTTTTTTTTTTTTTGGTGGGGTTCGTGTCGCTTTGTGCTTGTGGCTGTGCTTTTTATATGCACCCACTTTTATCGTTAAAGTGGCGTGCCACAGCTACACGAGACTCGATAAATGTCACTGATATTTAATTAAGTCTGGTTCGCATATGGAAGGCGCTCAAGTCAATGATATGGCCAGCGGGCGTATACCCGCACCTGTTTGTTGTTAAGGGGTATATTAGGTAACGGCAAAGTATGAATTCATATTCAAGTTTTGTTTTTTTAATGTAGCAAAGTGGAATGCTAGATTAATTTAAATATATCTTTATATATATATATATATATATATATATATATATATATATATATATAATATATATATAATATATATAGAGTATCATATGCATATTCTAATATTGAATAATATAAATACTTCTACTTCTACAACATCCATCCTTTAAGCACACATGCTCAATAGTCATGCAAAACGTATTTCCAGCTTTCTACCCTTTACTCTCGGCAATTTGTCGCTTTGACAGACACAAATGAAATGAAAACGTAAAAAAGTTATATACACAAAGCGTATTTAACTGCATTTCAGAGATGGGATGAGTTGAGTGGGTTCGCAACGCCAGAGGGCGCCACACGTTGGTATTGTTAACCCCCCATTAAATTGGCCAAGCGGCCATTTGGCGAGATGCGAGATGCTAAGGTGGCTGCTCGCATTCCAAGCGCTGACTCAACGCCCATAAACCCCGTAATTTACAACATTGGCGAGCTGGCCAGGGCATGCCGAATGGAGAGTATCTGAAAAATCTGCGCTACCGCTGCACGCGCCATAAATATGTGTTAAGTAGGGGCAGCCGCATAACTTATATCGAAAACTTGTGTTCATAACAATTTAATTTTGCTTTTGTTTCAACTGGAGCTGGAATCGCGCACGCAGAACGAATCGTATCCAGAGCCACACAAAAAAAAAAAAAAAAGATTGTCGCGTGTCCGAGACAAGGCGAATCGAGGATCGAACAACGCGCTCAACCAAGATGACAACGACGACAACAACAGCAACAACGACAACATGGTGGACAGACAAGGCGTCGCAAAAGTCGAGACAAGAGCACTGCTAATGGGAATACTATGTAAACGGATGTTTTAATGTCCAAAAAGTAAACTGCGAAAATGCGCTCCGCACACTCAGCTCACTCGACTCCGGTTGCGAACCGATCCGACGCGATGCGATGCGATGCGGTGCGGTGCGATTCGATCGATCGCCAACAACAAGAAAGTGTACATTATAAACACCTACGAGATGTTGTTGTTCCCGTTGTTGTTGTTGCTGCTGTTGTTGTTCGCTGAGATACACAAGTTTCGATATGCCGCCACCATTGAAAATGCGTACAAATTGCCCAGGAAAGTGGTGACAACTTTGCAAGCTGTAAAACGATCAAAAAACAAAAAAGAAAAATGAAAAAAAAAAACAAAAACAAAAACAAAACAAACAATCACAACAAAAGTGAAACAAAGTAAATGCTTGAATGAAGCTCTACATTGGAATTGTGCCCCAAAAGCGATCATTCTGATCGATATATGGCACTATATGGGGCGCAAACATATGCTATAAAGATATTGATGCATGAAGGCAAAGTTCGTGAAGTTCAAACGGCTAGGAAATCATTGGAATAATTTGCATTAAAAATAAATATAAATATTAATTTTAATTATTTTATATTACAGTAGAATATTTTATAATTTATTTGAAATAATTTGTGTCTATATGGCTAGAGAATATTATCCTAGTTCTTTCTTTCAATTATTTTCTGATGAAATTATTATTTTAATTCAGTAAAATTGTTGTAGATTTGATGGTCAATAATCAATTAAAATGATTATACATATTCTTATATTAAAATTATTTTTAAAACCTCTCACCCAAATACTTATAGGATAGTCCAAAGGATTTTCCATAAGATCATCTAGCTCCTCTCAACTTAATATTTAATAATCAGCAAATGTATACAAATTATTAATTAACTTTTTTCCTTATAGAATTCTCTGTTCAAAAATAGTTGAAATTCTTAAAAATGGTAAAATCCTAAACAGCAAACTCTAATCTAATACGTTTTGATCTTCTGGAGCTGAAGAACCGATCACCTTCATCACCATTAAAGGCAACAGGGGCAGCCAAAATGTCGTCCTACAAATTAACAAAAATTCCAAAAATTTCAGATTCTGCCATTCGACATGCCTCCTTTTTGGCCTTTAGTAAATCTGTGTGTGTGTGCAAAAGCTTTCTGCTACATTGATTCAATCATTTTGTGTTGCTATCAACAATAAGCTATCTCTCTCTCTCCCTCTCACACGCGTCTTTGTTGTCTCACGCACTTTGTTTCAGAATTGATGAACACAAAGTTTTCGGTGAGCGCAACCATTGTAATGCTCTACACTAGAGTGGGATATGGCAAAATAAAAAAATTTATAATTAATTAAAGCAACAAACTCACTTTGTAAGAATTTAATAATACGATATTTAAAGTGCATAATTTATAAATATAATATTATATATTAATGCATACAATATTTAATTTTAATTTAATTTTTACTTTAATAAATCTGTTGAATATATTTATCAAGTTAAATTATTATTGTAGCTATTTAATTTTATATATGTATATATATATTTTAAATTAAATTTTTTGAATTAGTTCTAAAAATTTAATTATTAATTAAAATAGTTCAATTAAATTTGTGTATAAGAAAAATGAACTGAAATTTGTATAAACTCAAAATAAAATATTTTTTTTTTTAATTGAAACATTCCATTATCCCAATCAATCGATAATATAGCACAATATTTGCACGATCAGGCAAAGCTCAAAAACTTACACGAAGAAGCCAAGCGATAAACGAACTACAAAGCCGAACAAACGAAGGGAGAGAATGCAGGAGTGAGAGAGAGAACGAGAGCGAGAGCGAGCCAACAGGGAAGCAAAATGGAGCTGCATGTCTGGACTGTGGGGATTGTATGGATTGTTGTTGTCTGGGGCCCGCGCCCATTCATGTCATCAAGCGTGGTAAAACATGCAACGTGCCATTAGCCCGACGGGCGGATGGACAGAGAGGCGGACGACAACGACGACGACGAACTCAACTGACCGACAGAGTGACCAGCCGAACAGAGCAACTGGAACGCCTGGCAAAATCGAATTCCTTGTTAGATGCATTCCGACAAGTTGTTTCCTGACACCTTTTCGAAAATACACTCATAAGCAGCGAGCTGCTTGCTTTCTAGGTGTTGCCAGCGACTTTACGACAACGAACTGGACGTGCATATGGCTGTGCATGTGGATGTGGATGTGGACGAGCAGCTGGCGATAGCTTGACAAGAGTTTATGAAACGAGCCACAGTTGCTGCCTCGTTATGCCCGCTCGAAGGGAACTCAAGGGAGTATATTTGGTTTAAGTTGGGGAAGAGAAGAGTCAAGATTTGCATGCAGATAGTGGGAGTGAGGCTGCTACCTCTGCCTATCCGTTAGTTTAGAGGGATTAGAGATAGAGTTTATATCAGCAATATTTCAATTAGTTCACATACTACGATAATCACCATGAACGAGTATTAGACAGTGGGTCATAGACGACCACACAGCGCTTATATTTGTCGTTTTTATATGGGCGACAAGAGTTGACAAGCAGGCGAAGCGTCTGGTTAACAGGCAGCGGGAGCAAACTGGGGGCCGGTTAGTGAATCACAATGTAGACCTGGGGCTGCTCTTGTGGTCAACGTTGTCGTTGCTGTTGTTGGATCTGTTGAATTAATTATGAAACTTAAGCGCAGCGCTGGGCTCTTGCAATTTATTTTAATCGCACATAGGTAGGCACATTTATAATCGATTAGGCTTGAACGCCTCAGCATATGCAAGCTCATCCCACTCTCTCTCTCTCTCTCTCTCTCTTTCTGTCTATGAAATGTGTGTCAATTGAGCTCGTAAACTCTCGAGCTGGGCTTTATGCTAATTTCGGTTCAGTTAGTCAGCTGGCTACTTAGTCAGCATTTGGACGGAGCTTGTCGCCTGCTGATCACATTTTAATTGCAGCCTTTGAAATATTATCAGATCATCCCGGCTGACAACGGCTACCGTCTGGCTGGGAACTTGGGGCCAGCCAGCCTAATTAGCCACATTGATTTGTCCATTTAATTATGGAAATTTTCATAAAGCAGCATGACTAATCGAAATGGGTCAAATCTAGCGGAGCCAGATGTCAGAGGAGCAAAACGAACGAAAGATAAGCATTAGCTGAAACTAGTTTCAGTTTCTGTTTTAGTGTCTGCAACTCGGAGAGTACCGAATCGATATTAGATATTGAAGTGTGCTGCGGATAAGCAATGTTTAATCTAGATAACAAAAACTCATTAGACCTAAATTGATTATTAGTTGATCTATAATTCAATTGATAGTAAGTTGTGTTGATAGGCGTCGGATTACATTGATTAAAATGAGAAATGTTCGATGGTAATTGCGGCCCCATAATAGTCAACTACACTATTATAACCCAATATTAAGCTAACAGTTTCTGGTAGTTATAATCTCTTTGAGAATGCTATCTGTACTCGCTGTAATATATTATTAGTTTATGAATGATACATATAGTCGATAAATATATAATTAGAAATAATTATTATTATTCTCATAGAAAATTGAGCTAAGAGGTTAACTTAGTAGTTGATTTACTTTTAGCAGATTTCCTATCATAAGGAATTAATTATAAGTCGTCACTATGATCATTATTTAATTATTTATCATTATTTATCATTTTTTTATTTGAATACACAAAAAGTTTTGATATTTGTTTGCTGATTTCCAGCTTTCCAATATAATTTTGGTTTTTGCCTCTTCTCTGCACTTGGCATCATCTAGTCTGAGCTTAGCTTATCACTTATCAATTTTCATACTTACAATTACCTTCCTCAAAACTGTCAACTACCAAAAATGCGAGGATTAGGGAATCAAATTTAAAGTCTTCATTTTCGTATTATAGTTTTACAGTTTTTGTTTTCGAACTGCTGATAGACGAGTTTTTAAAGTGAAACAAAATTCATAAAAATAAAAAATCGCGTTTTAAAGCGTTAAAAATTAAATTACACTTTCAATAATTAAGTGATTTATGCGTAACTGAAACTAATCGATAAGTGTGCAAATTTTATAAATATGAAAAAATATATTTAAATTTTTAATTTATGACATTATATTTAAATTTGTAAATTTTTAGTTTAATATCTAAAATTGTAGATATTAAATTTGAAATTAAAAATTTTTAATTACATATATAAAATTTTTTAATTTTAATTTTTAATTTTATATATACAATTTTTTAATTTTAGTTTTTAATTTTATATATAAAATTTTATATTTAATTTTTTGTTATATTGTATATAATACTTATAGATTTACGTTATAAGACTCATCCCTCTTAGGAAATGTATGAGGCTTATTATAAAATTCCCCTGCCTCTCATCTTGCCTATTCTTCCTTCATTCCAACTAGGACTTGGCATTTGTTATGACAACTCTATATTCCCGCATCTTTAAACATTTTCTTTCTTGACAGGCTATAAAACTTTGCATTTTACAGTTCCCATTGCATTACTCTTGCAATTTTATGCACTTTTTAATGGCAAGCGTAACAAACGCTCTTTACTCTGGTTTCCCATTTTCTATCCCATTATCAAGTCCAACTACTTTCTTAGCTTCGCCCACCTACTTCATGTGAATGTCTGCAGTTATAAACACATCACAGCTGAGATGAGGAGTATTGCTCATCAGGCCAAACTCTGGAGCTAGGCGTGTGGAGTAGTTGGTGCTCTATCAATTGGTGCAAAGCTATCAGGTTCCCACCCATTACTCACGCTAGAGAGCTCGGTGAAACCAATTCCCAGTTCGCTGCTAATTAATAATAGAGCTGAACGCAATAATGATAACACTTGCCACCGCGCATAGCTCAACAATATTGCTGCTCATTGTTGTTGTTGTTGCTGTTGTTGATCCACCCAACACACATTTAATCATAACTTTGTTGTGAACGAACTCTAAATATTTGGCTGTGTGGCACTGCGCGGAGCTGTGCGTCCGTTTCCCAGAAATCAATCAGACAGCAGGCGGCAGCAGCGTTCGAGTCTGGGCTTTCGGTAGCTTAGCGAACGGTTAGTCGACAGAACAGACTACTGCAGACCCCGGTCCCGCTGGCCAGTCACAGTCATAAGCTGTCTGGCATTTCGGGGCGCTGCCTGAATAAACGCATAAATCCGAAAGCCACAAATTGTAACATTGGCTGTAATAAATGCCGCGATACGCCCACCATTTGCTCAGCGGCGGCAGCAGAAGCGGCAGCAGACGACGCTAATCGAGAGCGCGAGAGCCGTGCCCCGTTGGCTCTGGCTAAACCCTAGAGCGAGGCCAGGCGGTGGACCCCTCTTGGAATTTCGACAGTTGCTCTTTTTTTTGTTTTTTTTTTTTTTGTCTTAGGTTTTTTTTTTAGCCCTGAGCCTTTGAAAATTCACACGGCCTAAAACACAAAATAAACAAAATGTTGTAGGCAGGCAGGCAGGATCGTAGCCGTTCGCTCGCCCAGACCATATTGTCTTAATGTGCCCCCGCCTCCGCCCCACGCCCCTTACTGTTGTTGCCCCGTTGCCCCAATTAGCTCGATTTGCTTCTGATACGCGCGTCGTCGTAGACGAACAAACGTTGGAGGTGGAGTTGCCGTTCCAGTTGCTCATGGCAGACGCTGCCAGGGCCTCAACTGACCCTGGCAAGGGTTCAGCACACACACACACACACACACACATGCTGCTTACTGCATATATATTTCTCGACCTTTTGACAATTTAATAATAGGCTGCACTCGCACGCTGACCAAATGACGGACTCTGCGCCCACCACATTTCGTAGAAATGGATCGAGTTGGAAGCTTCGACTCTTTGGATATATCTTGCTCTTACTCTCCCTCTCTCTCTCTCGCTGTCTGTGTGTCTTTCTGGTAGCATCGTCGATTTTGGATGGGCGTTAAAATTGGGCTGATCACGTTCCTGCATGCCGTTCACTTAGGTAGCCGTTTATCTGCGCGGTAATCCGACTTTTCAATCCCATCGCGTTTCGTTTTCTGACTCGTCATCGTCATCATGGTTAGAGACGCATACTTGCCCTAACTCCATAGACAGTCCAGCAGTCCCTCAGCGACTTTCTATGGCTCTTGATTTTGATAAACGCTGCTAAATTGTGGCAAATTAAATTATTAAACAACATTTTGCGTTCCCCTTTCTGGGGCGACGCAAATTGTTGCAAATTATCTTTGGCCTTGTCCAGATTTGGCAATGCTCCAGCGACATGATCTCCACTGATCTCCGCTGCTCTGTGGTGGGCGTAGTTCAGTTCAATTCCGATCTAAGCCTGTGGTTAATATAATGTGTGGTCGCACAGCTAGCTCTAAGCCAACCATTAGCAACTGCCTCAATTCAGCTGACAAATTAGCTGCGATTAGTATACAATATCTATAAGCATTTATATAATAGATAATATATAAGATAATATATAATTTTATATATTTTTTTTTTTTACAGTTTTGAGTTACAAAGTGCATCTCTGCCAGCAGTCAGCCTTAGTTGGAAAACGATTTTGGGGACCTTCCGTCTTACATCCGCCCCATTGAAACTCATAGCACAAGTTCTTCTCTAAATTGTAATACCATTTCTTCTTTGTCTCCCCGTTGCAGTGGGTATCATTTAGTCTGGGCTCGGCAAAACATCGTTCTAAACAAAGTTTACTTAAGGTAAAGAATTGAAAGTGATAGATCATCATACTGACCATTAAAGCATCGAGCATTTTCAACTAGCAAAAATGCGAGTATTATTAGAATGAAATTTAAATTCCTCATTTATTTATTATTATAGATTTTCAGTAACTGCTTTCCAACTGCTAACAAGACTTTTTTACTGAAAAAAATGCATAAAAAATTAAATTAAATTAAAATTCGCGTTAATAATTAAATTACACTTCAAATAACTATGCGATTTTAATGTAATCGAAACTAATTGAAAAGAATGAACATTTTTAGAAATTTTTAATATTATAATTTAATTTATAAAAATTTTTAAATAACAATAAAAATAATTTTTGTTTTTTGAACATTTTTTAATTTTAAAAAAATTGAAAGTTTAAATGTTTTGGCTTTATTATTATCTAAAGTATTTACATGATTACAGCAAATTTATTTATGCGATAGCCAACTTGACAAAGTCAAGTCATATTAATAATATTACTTGAAATTAAATTCTATTTAATATAATTAAAATATAAAAATCCACAACTGGAATAAACTAAGGCAATATCTTAAGTCTTTTCATATGCCATGTGCATTTCCATGACATATTCATTTCCATATTCCATAACATTTCATGCTCTAATAGCTGTTGAGAAACAATTACTTAAGCACTCTCATTGAATCAGCTTCCAGCTCAGTTCTAATGGCAAAATTTCCCAAAGACTTGGAGCAACTTTCCACCTGGCTTTGCCACCAGGTCGTCATCAGCTCACTTTCGCCGCATTCCGCGAACATGCTTTGGCCAGTGATTCAGTAAGCCTTAAAAAAAAAAAAAAAAAAAAATATATATATATATATATATATATATATATATATATATATATAAAACCCCAACTCATGCGCGATTCCCTAAAAACAGGAAAACCAGTTAGCGCTGTGGCAAACTTTTGGCTTGGCGTCCCCCTGTGGCTGACAAATTTGCTGACAAATTCAAGGCAGCCCGATCAGCAGAGCTGCCAGCCATCAATCAAACCATTAAAAAGAATGCACCGCAAAATGACTCAAAATCAGAAAAAGATAAAGCACAAGAAGAATCAGACAGAAAACGCCACCTACAAGCGAGAGTGCGAGGCAGTTAGGGAGCAGGCGAAGGAGCAGGAGCAGGAGCAGGCGCAGGCGCAGACGCAGGAGCTGAGGGACTGTTGTCTGGGCAAAATTATCAGCAAACATGTTGATTGTTATTGATCAGCGCTGTTGATTAAAACGACAAGACAACGACGACTCGCTGAACGCTGAGGAGATTGGGACACTGACATTGGATACGGTTGGCCTGGGTGGCCATCAAAGCGACACTATGTCGCCTGTCAAAATTCTTAATCAAATACGCAGCGGAATGTCATCATTATGCAAAGAGCCTCTGGCTGAGCCTCTGGTCCTCGTGCACAGCACAACATGCAAGGCTTGCCGCCGCCCCAGACATTTACAATTTACACTGTTCAGCAGAGTAACGGGTGACACGGTGGGTTGGAGCAGGGAGCGGGGAGCGGGGAGCGAGGAGCGAGGGCTGCCAGCCTAACATGCCTAGAGTCTGCGCCTTCAAGGCCCGTTGACAGACGGCCAACAACATTTGTGCCACATTTGCTTCACACGCAGCCGTCGCCAAAGTCTCCCCCTCTTTCTCTCTCACTCTCTGACATTTTAATCGCATTTGCTAAAACTCACTGAACAATTCAGCACAGCGGCCGGCAAACAGTGGAAAACAAGCAAGAAAACTCCCATTTTCACACTACGAAACACCAAATACACTTTACCGAAGGGTAGCTTGAGCTAGAGACTCAGGGATTTGGCTAAAAGAAGAATTATATATCCAAACAAAATAAATGGACTATATATAAAAGTGAATAAGCTAACGAAAGTCCACAAAATTATAATATATATATCTCTAGAGCAACTAGACTAAAATAATAAACACAATAATAAATTTTTAAATATATAGAAATAAAATATATATTATATTAATACAAATAAAAATGTATTCAATTGTTAAGTAATATTATATTTATTATCATTATATTAATTATTATTACTGAAGATAAAAAATTAATTATATTATTATTATTATATTAATAAATTAATTATTAACTATTATTATAAAAATAGTAATTAATATTTTTTTTATATTTATTTAAATTATTCATAACACATTACAAATATTAAATATATAAATATAAAATTAATTTAAAAATTAAAATTTGAATGGATATTTATATATTCATATATATTTATATATTTTCTTATTAAGAAGATCGTTTGAAATATAATTGCTGGACATATCAATGAACTTAAAAAGTATAGTAATGAATCCAAAAATATATCATAATATCATCGCAATTCAATTAAAGGCAACTGCATTTTTGCATATATTTCATATAAAATAATCTAAAGACTCACATAAAACAAGTATTATAAAAAATCTATTAAGAAGTTCATAGATCAACCCGGGACTTCCCCCATTAGCTACCAACAGACTAGCTGCTATCTTGAGGTGCTAACAAACATGCTGCTATAGTTATATGATCCAGTGCTAGGGCAAAGGTAAGGCAACTGCAGAGCTGACCGCAACTTCAAACTGTCATTAAAAGGCGCGCGCGGAGCGCACACGCATTTTACGAGGCAGCAACAGCAGCAGCAGAGATGAGAGGATCTGCTGCTGACCGGGCTGACCAGACCAGATCCGACTGGGCCCTGGTTGACACTGGTTGGCCCACTGTGACAGAGCGAGTCGCCTGCTTTGGGAACGTTGCCTGATGATAGCTTACTTAGCGATTGCGACGGCGGCGTGTAATGTATGAAGCGGATTTCAGAGCCGCATCGCCTTATTTAGGAGATCGTGATAAAAGTTGGAAGTCGCTTGATTTATGTCAACGCACACGGCGCAAAGACCGGCAGACCACAGTTGACCACAAAAAAAAAAAGAAAAGAAAAAGAAAGAAAAGCAGAGTCAAGAAGAGAGAAGGAATATAAATAAGATGCCCATTCGGTGTATCCCATTGCGGAGAACGATCGACGCTCTTAAGTGCCAAATTAGGAATAATATTGAAGCAATTGCCCAGAGACAACTCCAGCTATAAGTAGAAAGCCCCAAACTGTCAGCTGAATGAAGTGAGCTGTCACGTTTGCGGTCCGCTTATGTCAGCTTCGGCTGCAACCGACAACAACAACAGCCGGAGTAGGAGCAGCAGCAACAAAGACGCCTCGTCGACCGCCGCCTCTTAAGCCCTTTAAAATGTGTTGTTATGATCGGGCGGCAGCGATAAGTTCTCGTGGAGGATCTCTGCAGCTGGGTAGCAGGCGGCGGCCAGGCACAATCCCTAGTCCACGTCAGCCTTGCGACAGGCTCTAAAGTTACGCGGCATCGGGCACTGAGCACTGGGCACTGGGCATTGGGATTCGCTTCGATGCAAATCATTTTACGTGTTGGCGACATTAAGCGCGAAATGACCCCGTTATCCCACTTGTCATCATCACTTCATAAATTAATGCTAACTCGGAAGGCGGCTGAGAAGGCAGCCAGCTGCGACTGGGCTTACTGGGCTAGCACGGAGCTGGGTCAGGGCCAGCTGCCGAGGTACACTGCGCAACAGCATTGAGAAAGCTAAAGTTACACTTGAGTTAAACAGACATTCCCAATCAGGCAACATAATATGATAATCAGATCAAGTTTATGATAGATAAGCAGATATTATTTTCTTTGCGTACTCCGCTGCTGAAATAAATTTAATTTTATAAAATTATTAATTAATATAAAATTTAATAAATTTTAATAATTTTTAATTTAATTGATTGAGAAAGATTTTTAAAAATTTGAAGATCTCAATTTAACGTGTTAATTGAAATATTTATTTCGTAATTTTTTTTTTTATAAATTTTTAATTAAATAAAAATATTTTATCGATCGTTCCGCTTGTGAATGTCTGTATTAAATAACAATTAATCAGGCCTTTGTTCGAAAATGCATAAATAAAATTAATTTGTCTTACAAAAAACTAGATTAAAAATTTCATTTGAATGTTATATAAACATAGCATTATTATCTATTATACTATAGATATATAAAATTCATCCAAAATCGATCTTCACATTAAAATTTAAAAAAAAAAACGAAATCATTCACGAATGCGACGACAAAGTAAACGTGCAAAAGGTAAAAGGCACTGCGGAAGGAAAGAAAACAAAAACAAAGATTGATAACATAATACAATAAAGAATATATATGTGCATAAATTTGTATTTAAATTGAATTTGAAGCTCGTGTTTTCAAAATGCATTAAAACAAACGCTCTTATAAATATGTCATAATATCAATTTGAGTTATTTTAATTTAGATATCAACTAAACTGGTTTCAAAGACTTGCTTAAGGTTTCACTGGAAATAATTTATTTCCGCAAGGAAACTTTATTTTTATTTTATTTTATTTTAATTCCCATATGATAAGACAATATTTTTAAAATTTATTACATATATTTATTAATGCTCTTAAGTAATATATAAATATTAACTAACTCTTATATTAAATATATGAACAAATTATTAATATTATTATTTATAATTAGATTATATAATTATTATTAGATTATAACAAATGTTTATCGATTTTATAAGAAAAATTATGAATTATTTCTCTAATTTTTTATAAAAATAATTTTGAAAATAAAATATTAAATAATAAATATATATTATTTTGTTTTGCATTTTATAATTATTATTATTATTATTTTATAATTAAGTATTTAATTTCATATAACAAATAAATAAGAAACTAAAATCTATGAAAATTCTCTTTAAAAAATAGAGAAAATTCCTTTTATTGCCAAGGTCTCTTTGAGACATGCGAGCTCTATTGATAAGTTCTTTAAAAATCGATAAAAATGCCATTGAAATTCCTTGGAAAATTCCCCCGTCTATTTCCATGAAGGTTGGCCTAGTGTAATGTGAATTCCACGGTGCAGCGATGCAGTCGCGATCATGTTGAAATTTGTGATAGCCGCCGTCGAGGACAAATTGGTCCCTTAACTGTTGGCACACACCGACAGACCCAGGCTCCAGAGTCGAGAATCAGAAGAATTGGAGCTGCAGCTGAAGCTGAGCTGAGGCTAAGGCTGTGGCACTGCGGCTGCGGCTGCGGCTGCGGCAGGGCAGAGTTTCAGACAGTTGGTCTGGTCCTGGCTTGCTCCGCTTTGCGATTACGATCACTTTTAGATCCAATATATCAGAGGCGCGTTGACGTCGTACATTGGACGACAATTGATATAAGTTGTGGTGAAAAGTTTAGTGGCATTCAACGATTG
Source organism: Drosophila fulvimacula (assembly GCA_035045555.1). NCBI lineage: Eukaryota > Metazoa > Arthropoda > Insecta > Diptera > Drosophilidae > Drosophila > Drosophila fulvimacula. The sequence continues at coordinate 1,538,905 of JAWNOX010000197.1, forward strand.
CTTTGCTAGATTAAAAGCGACAGGCAGCGGGCATGCAGCACCGTTCCGACCGTTCCGACCGGACCGAGCCATGCCGAACCGTTTGTTTGCCAGTGTTTTATTTTGTTTTTGGCTTTGGCCCACAAATCTTTGGCCAGTCACAATGCCAGCAACAGCAACAGCAACAACAACAACAAAGCAGACAAATAGCCGCACGTTGTACGTGCCGCACTCTCGAGCTCTGGAGCTGGTGCCAGTTGCCAGTTGCCCACTGCTTGGTGTCTGGCATCTGTTTGGGGTTTTCGACTCTCTGTACTGTGTTTTTGTTGTTTTGTTGTGGTAGTAGTTGAGCTTTTTTAATTGCAACCCACAGCGGCACAGGAGCGGCTCCCAGTCCAACAATGACGGCAGACAGCTAGACGGACGGACGCGTCGTCTCTTAACAGTAAAAGTAAAATTATGCGATGCTACGTGTTGACAACAAGGTGGAGCATTCCAATACGTCGCCCAGATTGTATCTCATCCAGCATGGGCCATGGCAATAAGCCATGCCTGACTGCCGGCTGGCAATCGAGACTCGTCTCAGCCTCTGAGTTTGAGTTTTGCCTCTGTCAGATATTACGTATAAATTAAAAGGAATTAATTAACCTGGCGGCAATGGCGAATGCCAAATGCTCTATATATTATAATATTATATAATATAAGAGAAAATACTAGAGGCAGGAGAAGAGGGTAGAAATAAATATTGGAGTAGTTTTTATTATGAAAATACAGAAATTATTATTAACTGATAGTCAGATTGAACGATTGATTGACTGACGAATTGACTGATTAAAAAATGTAATAAATGACTGACTGCCTGCTTGACTGATTGATGGCTCTAATGACTGAGTAAACGATTGATTGGTTTACTAAATAATCGTTTGACTGATCAACTTACTGGCTGATTGACGCATTGATTGACTGACAAAGGGATGGGAGTTTTCGAAATGATTGACGAGCTGACTCACTGAATGAAAGCTACAAAACGGACCGAGATTGATTCATGCATCGATTCAGTGCTTATGAGACTGACTGACTGATTGATTGGTTATCTAAGTGAATGATTGACTGAGCTGGAATAGTTGACTGACTGGTAGATTGATTGATAGATTGACTGACTGAATGTTTGACTAGCTAACTGACTGATGGGACCCATAGAACCTATAGGCCAGTCCTATCTGATTGATCCATAAACTGGCAAGAGCTATGAATAGAAATAGAATTTTGAGAAATCTAAATAAATAAAAATAATAATTTTTAAATTATGCATAGTAATAGGAAGTTGTATAGAGCATCAATCGAAAACTTTTTGTCTTTTCTACAATTTCTCAAAAATTCTCTAATTCCCTACCAAATACTCCCATCCAAATTATTGCCCCATTCAACTTATACAGCCTAGTTAAGCTACTCGTCTTTGGGTTAGGGTATTCGAAAGCGTTTATCAGCAAATGACATCTAATGAGTGTTAGACAACGTCGCTTCAGGTGTGAGTCGTCGTCGTCGTCGTCGTCGCAAACGCAGGCCGCAGTCTCTGAGACGCCGTCGCACCTTGACGCTGGGCAATTGAAACCTGTTAACCTGTTGCCAAATATTGTCGTCGCCGATGAGATTCATGCGAAGGCCGCTGCTTAGAAAGTCGCTGGGATGACTCAAATCAAGAGTTAGTGAGCCAACTAAGAGCCAGAGCTCTTGACGACTATTTAACGCCTGCAGCAGTTGGCCCAAGTGGCGCATGAATCACGTGGCCCAAAGAAATGTGCAGCCAGGCCCAAGGCGGAAGTGAAGATTGCGCTACCGAAGCGTTGAATCAGCGGCCAGCTCTGATGGCCGCGATTGATAAGCTGAGCCCAGCTGCGAGTGGGTGGGCAGGGCAGGCCATGAGAGGGAGTTGCTGAAGCGCGCTCAGCTCGAGAGCTGCGTCTAAGCCAACAAAAGCCGCGGGTGGTGGCCAAAACGCAGCACGCAGCGAGCCGCTGCAACAGATTTGGCCAACGAGCAGCTCGCTGTGGGTTTTGCAGAAGTCAAACTGCGCCAGTTGTCGTCCTTTTTGCGGGTAGGTGGAAACAGTTTAGTTTTAATACTAAAAGTGGCAGTGGCAGTGGCAGTGGCAGTGACTGAGGCAGCGGCAGCAACAGCAGCAGGAAGCGGCTCAGTGGCGAGCGGAACGCGGTTAGCTGGAAAACCACACGTGCCTCCACAGCGGACCACATGCGGCTGCATCCTGGACACACTCGCCTCGCACTCGCACTCGCACTCGCACTCGCCACAGTAGCTGGCCCAGCATTCGTTTCGCATTTGGAAACGCTTTCATTATCCGGCCGCCGAGTGGCGCATCCTGCCGCGTGCAGCATTTAAATTTTATTTTATTTTGTTCTCTCGATTTTTTTGCTTTTTGGAAAATGAAATGCGGCAATGTTACGGCTTATCAAAACATAGTCAATATTTAATTAACACGAAGCGCAGCGTGTGGCATGCTCTTTGCCTCGGTTGATTTATGACGCACGGACACCCTTCCTTCGGCTGCAATGTGAACAATTTTCTTCTGCACTCTTCACTAATTTGTTAAAGGGTCGCTGCACGCGTGGGGCTCACTTGACGCCGACAAAGGCAGCGTGCGCCAGTTGGGGCCAGCGAGGGGCTGCGCACCTAATGGTGCCCCTAATGATGTGTGTCTAGGGGCAAGCGCTCGTGATAATGACAGCAAATACGCAATACGGCAAATGCTCAAGATATACGATGTGCCAGACCCACACACTCACAGCTGGAATCTGGTCTTTGTGTCTAATGCATTTAACATCTGGCCACATTTCTGTTTGCTTGTTGGCCAGGACTAAATTAAAGTTTTACATGATTCATCCCTCACAATTAGTTTTTGACATGATGATCTGATTTAGACAATATTATATTGAATCAATTACTTAAGGCTAATTGCTTGCTTGAATGTCAACTAATTATTCAATAGATAATCAACGCTCAGCAATTTAGAGAAAACTTGAATTAATAATTGAATAGTTAATAAATTAATTCTCATTGAATAACAATTTAATTATTATTATTATAATAATGGAGAAAAGAAAGAAAATAAATTTAATTTTAACAGCAACAGTCTATAGCCATAATAGATTATGATATGATGATTAAGGTCAATGGAGTTATAAAGATTTTTATGGGCACAAATTATACAGAAATTTTTTATTTAAGCAATTTTTCATGAGAGATTTGATTAAACTACTATTAATCATTAAGTTTTCATTGTTCATTATTTATTAATCATTATTCATTATTCATTAATTATTAACCCTTATTCATTATCATTATTTATTTTTAATTATATCATATATTTATATATATATATATTATTAAATTGTATATAATTATTTAATTATATTATATATGGTCACCCTGGAAAATTTAGAATATTTCTTTTGATATTTCTGGCTATCTGCGTCCATAGTTATATATCTAAAATTATATCTTACCTATCTTTACCCACCTAAGCCTCACAAATAAAATTTTAAAAAAATCATGTCTTACGCTGCCAATGTCTACTATATATATATATATACTTTAAGTCTTCTATATAACTGACACCTGAGCGAGTATTAAAATACTAATATGCCAAGTCAAGAGTCAATTATGTAAATTGCATTTGTTGGCAACCCACGCTTTTAGCTTCTATTTTCTACTATATCTAAGCACAGTTGATTTCAATATTATTTATGTGTCTACAGAGAGAGAAGATGACCTCACTTGGGGCTGTGCATTGCAGTTAGCTCACAGAAGCACAGTCGTGTCATGTACATCCATAAATGCATTGGGTAATCAGTCAATCATTTGAATAAATATAAGCAAACAGCACGTTCTCTCGTTTAACTAATCGTTTAACTTAATAGATGTCTTATATAATAGCAGGTATAGAGATATGTCACTAGATATATATGCATGTGTATATATGTATATGAATGTGTGTATATGTGAAGCTAGCCTGAAATGAAATGCTGATTATAAGTAATATTTTTTTATAACTATTATATTAATATTATAACTAATATTATATACTCATAGACAGATCAGAGTAGATCTATGTATCTCTGTATAAAATATACTCAAATTGAATATTTTGAAATATATTTAATATATATATGTTAACAAAGTTTTTTATATAAAAGAAAATAATAATAATAATAAAAATTTCTCATTTCATGCACCCTTACATACTTACATACTTTTCATCAAACATCTCGAGTAGCAAATGTTGCCGCAACAATCTTTCCCCCTTTAGATGTTGCGCAACATGTACCAGATGTTGCCAAGCAAACAGTCAACCCAAAAAAAGAAATAAAATGAACTCAATTTTACATTGTATAAATATGTTTATTTATTTACTTATTGTTTTTTGTCTTTACCACACAAATGCCAAAATAAAAACAAAAATTCATCGTACATATTAAAAACATTAAAATAAAATATTATCATTATTGTTATGCATTATTCATTATTCATTATTATTATTTAGTTTTATTTGCACACAAGCAATGCCAGCGCTGCCCCCTTTGTGGGCGTGGCACGCTGCATGTAATACATATTGCGTATGATTTCTCATCTGATTTTTTTTTATTTTTCAAAATTTTCGATTTTATAAATAGCAAAAAATTTACAATCTTATTGCAAAGAAATTATTTTTAACTGAAAATTTTTGATATATTTTTTTGCTTTAATTTTTTGTTGCATTTTTTTAAATTTATAAACTTAAACAAAACAATGCATATATCATTATATAGTTTAATAGTTTTTTTTATTATTATTTATTTTATTATTATAAATTTTATGTAATACATTTTCAACGTGTTTTTTGTGATTTTAAAATAAAAAATACTTAAAATTTAAGAATTTATTTTTGTTTTTTGTTTTGTATTATTATTATTAAATTGTAATTAATTGTATTATTAATAAGAATAGCGAGAGAATCGCACAAGTTCCGAGTTATAAGGCAAGAGAATTGCAGCTGTTTGCATATTGATTGATTGATTGATTGATTGATTGATTGATTGATGCATGGATTGATGTGGCTATGTTGCAAGAGTTGTTGCTTTGCTGTTGGCTGTGCGAAAGCGCAAAAAGCTCGAGCTTAATTGTGCTTTCCGTAAGCAAAGCACAACTTTTGCAATGTGGCTGAGGCATGTTGCATGTGCTGCTTGTGGCATGTGTGTTGCATGTGACATGTTGCTTGTTGTTTTACTTGTTGTACGCACGCCCACAGGTGTTCATGTGTAAATTTCTGCAAAGATTATTGTAAATGGTTGTTGTTGTTGCTGATGTTGTTGTTGTTGTTGTTGGTGCTGTTGCTGTTGCTGCTGCGCCTGCGCAACATTGTGGGGTGGGCGTGGCAGAACCAATTAATTGAAATATTTAAGAAACGAAACCAAACCAAAAGCGAATTATCGAATACCAACACCCGATTGCATTCCGCTGCGAATGATGCTGCCGCTGCCGCTGCTGCTGCTGCTGCTGGTGGTAAGCTGAGCGTGCGTGTGTGTGCGTGTGCATGTGTGCGTGTGCTTGTGTGTGTGTGTGTGTGCAGTGCGGTGCATGTGGGTGGGTCGGTGGGCGTTGGTGCTTGCGATTCTTGTTGCTTTCGAGCTGCCGATTACCGATTACCAGCAGCTATCGATAACGATAACTCTAGGTGTATGACAGTTGCCCAGAAAAGTTTCCATTTTAATATTTTCTTAATGTTCTGTTATATTGCGTGCATTTGTTGTTGTTTGTTGGTGCTGCGGTGCTTAGATATCAGATGTTATACACATATATATATATATATATATATATATGTATATATATATATATATATATATATGTATATGTATATATATATATATATATATATAAATATATATATTTTATATTGCTGTGTATTGTTGTTGTTTTTTTTATTTTTTTTTTAATTTTTCTTTTATATATATTGTATTTATGATATTTTTAGCTTATCGCCAAACACACTGACTACATCTACAAATAGAAGAGAAAATAGAGAAAACAAATAAAAGGTGATGTAGTATAGAGACGTGTTGTGATACATAGTCGGTCATATATACATATATATAATATATAATATATAATATATATTTGCTAATATACATTCTTGTGTGTATTTGGTGCAATTTGTGTGAGTGTGAGCTTTTCTGTGTGCTTACAAATATATTATATATTTAAAAAAAAATACCTAAAGAATATAGCATAACGAATATAGTAAATATATAGCTTAGATATAGGATTTACTGCATATAAGTTGTTTATAGTTCTGCAGTAATTCCTATATCTAAAGTTCTAAAATATCAATATATATATTTTATATAATCTATATATTTTATTTATTATAATTATTATATTTATTTTATATATTATATTTATTCTATATTTTCTATATATTCTATACATAAACCATTTTCATTTGAAATGAACTTTTTTTATTACCAATTTTTGTAATTGGCTTTTAGCTACACGTTTTAGTCGGGTTTATAGACTGCTTCCTTATAAAAACTGATGCCTAAGAATGACTAAAGAATTTACTGAGTAAATATCATTTTAATTGCAGCTTATCAGAATGCCTGGTAAATATTAATCGTGACCATAATTTAAATGTAATTTTAAAGGCTGGGAATCCATGGATTCCTGGTAAACTTATCAAGGTGATTTTATGTAGTTTAATGGAAAATTTCTTTTAATTTATACAAAACTTTGACAAGATAACAAACAAATAGCACTTTCGTACATATGTATATGTCTGGCAGTTCTACATACATACATATATCGTAATGCTAGCCAACACCAAAAATAATTTTTTGCTTAGCTTTTTCATGCAAATCTTTAGAAAAACCAATTCAAGTAGCGGCTATACCTTTGCAGGTGTGAATGTATACAATTTGTGCTTGAATATTTATACTAGAATATAGACTATATACATATGTGTGTGTGTGTGTGTGCGTGGAACTCACCTGTGCTGACGCAGATTATCACGTTGCTTGAAGTACTTGCCGCAGACCTCACAGGAATATGTTATCTCTGGGGATTTGTGCGTGCGCTCGTGTATCATCAGATTGTAGGGCTTGGTGAAACGCCGCTGGCAATACTTGCAAATGAACTCACACTTTGGACGCATCTTGCGACGGAAATCCGACCGGCAGTCATCGTTGTCGATTCGCATTACAGCAAACATTTTGACAGACGATATATTTTCCCCTCTTTTCGTTGTTTTTTTCCTCTCCTTTTTTTTTGCCTACGTGCGACGCGCGCGCGCTCAGTGCTCGCACAATCAGTGGGTGAAGTTTTTCGTTGAGTTGGCGTCGCTGCCGACGACACACACTCACTCTCTGCTGTGTCTGCTCTCTTGCACTCGCTCTCTCACTCTCGCTGTCTCTCTTTGTTGCGCACTCACACACTCAGTGTCTCGCTCGCTCTTGCTCACGCTGTGCTCGATCTCTTGCACTCAGTGAGTGGGGTTGCGTTTGGAAAGCTTTGAGCTTTGCTCTGTGTGCAATGAGCGCAATGCTTGACGCTGTTAACGGTACTCAAAGCGTAATCGCTATCTCTATTGCTATGGCAGATAACAGTTATTTGCTGTATGTGTGGCAACGCTTTTTCTACTTTTTTTTTCTTTCGTATTTTTCCTCTTCTTTATTTTATTTTATTTTTTGTCAACTGTCACACGCTCGCTGCCCGTTGGCTGTTGGCGTTGTTGTGATTTCTCCGTGTGCTAGCTTCGTGCTGGTTGCTGGTTGTTGTTGTTGTAGGCGTATTGGGTGGGCCGTGTTTCCAGTTGCCGCTGCTGCCGTTGCCTTTTAGTTTATGGCGCACTTTAAGGCAAACACCTAAAAATACAGACAGAGAGAGGAAGAGAGAGAGAGAGAGAAGAAACAAAGTTAAATAAAGTTAGCAACGCCTGCGACATCTTTTATGTGCCAATAAATTTGAGCAAAAATACCATGACAACAACAACAACAACAACAAGTTGTCAACTTAAATCACGCAACATGAAATTGAAAATGAGTCATTAAAGCCTCCTCAGCCGCTGGCCCCCATACGCAACTGGAACTCGAACTTTGTGTTGACATTTACAAATCACCAGCCGCCCAGCTTCAGTTGCTAACCTTCGCTTATAATTTGTCTTAAACGACAACTCCGACTTGCTTTCTGCTTCTTCTCATTTTGAGATTTTTTTCTTTTTTCTTTTTTTTTTTGCCAACCAGTCAACAGCTGCCGTATTTTTGTTGTCAACTGTACTTCCGCAACACAATTGTTCAATTAGTCGCCCTCGCAGTGTCGAAATTAAAATAAGAAACCCATAAATAGTTGCAATCTGACCCAAATTCAGCTGAACAGCTCGAGGATAAGCCATTCAGTTGACATACCCGTTTTTTAACACTTCAATAAAATATATCTTAATTGTTGTAATTTGTTAATTATAAACTTAAGTGGGAGATCTGTTTTTGTTTTTAAATACTTTTTTGACACATTTCTCATTCTCTTTTAGCTCTTTATTCTTAACTGAATATATAGCAAAAAGGCTGCTTATATTAGCAACTTTACTCTACACCTATTATAGTGATTGTAATGATTTCTGCATTAAAACCCATCTACAATCGGAAGAACCTCACATACCAAATCTGAAGATCGTAGCTGCATTAACAGCTGAGTTCGCATAGGTCAAATTGGTATAAACATTGGCATTAAGACGTTAAAAACTTATGATAGATGATAAATATTATTGCTGACTACACATTAACCAATTGATCTTTAACACTTGCATATGAAATATATTCGCTTCTTGAATCATAAATATATTTTCATATAAGAGATTTACCTATTAAGTGACTTTACCAAATGCTATAAGTCAAGATTTGTTCCTCATAATGTATTTACTGTTAAAAGGCGACAGCATACCAAATTTGAAGTTTGTAGCTCTGCCAACAGCTGAGTTCACATAGGTCAGTAAATGTTAAAAACTTTAAATCTATAACAATTATATAGGCTATGCATAAATATATAGGCAAAATATATATATTCTGTCATTCCTTAGTGCAATCTTATGTATATTGAAATATCTTTCGCTGCCCCACTTTAGATTACCATATGATCTATGGCATATTTAGACGGCTGCAATTGTCGAGACTTAAGCATGAAAAGCTAATGATCATAGCCGTAGTAACGGCCCAGTTCACATAGGCCACACGGCCAATGTCTATGGTTATGGGCGCTATAAAGATGCTGAAAGGCGTCACAAATTCACTCCGAGTGGTGTTTATGCCTTTACGACGCCACCTTGCCGCATTCAGTTGCCATATTTTAGTCGCTTCATTAAAGTGGCGCTGTAACAAGTTTATTTTTAATTGGCGCCTGGCCCGAAACAGCGCCTCGAAATTTATGCCAGATGATATTGTTTTTGGTTAGTGGCCAACGGATCCCAATGTGTGCTTCTTCTTTTTATTTTTTATTTTTGGGATCCTGTGCAGTAGTTAACAACTGTTATTTTTTATGTAATTTTATTTTTGTCATTTCGGCGCCGCTGGATAACATTTTTTTTGTTTTTTTTTTTTTGGATATATGCATATGAATATGTATATAAATACGCGTCAGTCCCTTAATGTTATGCCATACATTCTTGGGGTTTTTGGAATGGGAATTCGGATTCGGACTCGAAGATCTCTGTGCAAACAAAAGCCTGCGCTGACTGGTAGCGACAACGTCTCTCGGCAAGCCCCGATTTCGATATTTATATGAGTTTTATTTTTTGTTCGTTTTTCGTTTTTCGTTTTCTTTGATTTTGTTGGCTGCGCGCAGCTGGAGCTTGGCTTGGAGGGAAGGCAAATCAAGAGTCTTTGGTGCATTTTGGGGCTTTGGGGGCCACAACGTTGACAACAAAAGGCAAAAGTCACAGCGGGTGCTGCACCAGACGCAGACGCTACGTAGTTATTGTCATTATAACATTAATGCCCACTAAACATATTCAAATTATAACACTGACGTTCAGGTCGCTGATCGCCAGCTCTTAGAAGGAGCGAGACAGAGAGGGCGAGCGCGAAAACGACTGAGAGAGAGTGAGCGAGAGTGAGCGAGGCAGAGTCGTAGTCCAAGTCCATGTTAATTTGTGTACACAATGTGGCGTCACATTGGCATTTTAACGCCGTTAATCATGCGACACAGGGCGCCTGCATAAGGCCATGGGATTCGTTGTGGATGCGCTGGAGCAGGCCAAGTCTGTCTGGCTGTCTGCTCGCTCTGGCCTTTGGCTATGGTTTTTTGGCTTTTTGCCTTACGGCCATGGTTTTGTCGACGGCATTTGGCGTGGGCCTAACTGGAGCAGCATTAGCCACGGCCTAAGCACTTTATTTAACTTGACAGATGAGCCAGCCAGCCAGCCAGCCAGCCAGCCAGATGACTGCCTAAGAGAAAGACGCAACAGAACACGGGCAGAGGAAGAGGCAGCAGACGAAGTGTTGCAGCTTATTTATTGGAAAATTAAGTCAATGAATGTGAACTAATTAGGCAAAGAGATGTTTGAAGCACGGCTACGATTTCCTCAGCTATTCGTAAGTGGAATGAATTTTTGTTTACCTCTTAACTATAGTCAATGAATAATTATTAATGTACTATAGAAAAACATGCTAATGTTTTATATAAATAAATATTTATATATTTAGAATTATATGTAATTAATAATATTAATATATTATATAATTTATTCTTTCGAGTTTAATGCGTTTTTAGACAGTATTTGGAAATTTTAAAAATATATTTTTATATTTTTGTTTCAGAATATTTCATATGTTTAATAAAAAAAAAATTTTATTAACTAAACAAATTTTAAAATTATTTTATGCCAATTTTTCAATTCGAATATTCTTCTTTTTTGACAACCCCAAATATCAGCAAGCAATGCCTTTCACTCCAACAGCTTTAAGATTATTAATTCTAATTGTTCTACTTTTATTTTATTTAAGCCAGGAAAATAATGGTTTTTTAAACCAGAAATCGTGTGAAATGAATGGACATTTTTAACAAACATTTAAAACCTGTTCACAGCACGAACAACGGCTGAAAATGTTTTAAGCTTACTGTTTATAAATAAATCAAGCTGAACTAATCGCGTTTATCAAAAGTGCATCTACAGAGCAGAAACAACTTTAAGTAGCTGTTTTTACTCAATTTAAAAACACAATTAAGCAATACAATAATTTAATTATTTGAATGACAGCCTTGGAATTTAGAAGAAATAATGAAATTGTACAAGGAGAGTTGAAAAATACAAAAAAACAAAATTAATAATATTTGAATGTGATATATAAATTGTATATAAACTCAAATATATTATTAAAACTAAATTATTTTAATTGCATTAAACATTTTATACAAATTCAAAATATTACAAAAAAGTTAAAACTATATTAAAACACCATCAAATTGTATTTAATTAAAAAAAATGTAATGAAGCGATTTTATAAATTTAATAATAAATAATTTATTTATAAATAATAAATAAAGAAAACATTTTTTTGAATTAAAAATTTTTTAAATATATTTTCAATATATATACTAATTTTTTAAATTTATTAAATATCAAAAACTATTAATTTTCTTTGTTTTTAATATAAAAAATCAAATACAAATGTGTAAAAATCTTCTGTTTATGCGCATTCAAGCTATAAATTGTTATGGAAATATTTTGCATATGAAAATGTTTTTACGCCCTAGATACACTTCTCTAGAAAACACAAATAAGAAGATAGACCTCTTCGCTCAACAGCCACTGCGAATTGGTGTTTGCATAATCCGTTGGCTGTTTGCCAACTGTTGCGGTTTGGCATTTGATACTCTGGCCAAAGCCGCTTAGCATTGGCTCGAGCAGAGTCAACACGGACCACACGCACACACACGCAGCGCTTAAGCGGACACTGAAACTGGCCAAAATATTGTATAATAAAGTGTTGTACAAGATGCAGCTAATCCCATTAATCCGCACTGAAAATAATTAGTGTTTTGTACACACAGCGCAACGAGACGTCCACGGCATGCAGAGAGAGAGAGAGAGAAGGAGAGAGAGAGTCGAGATGTGTGTGTGTGTGTGTGTGTGGCTGTGTTTGTATATACAGCTAAAGATCAAGACACAGCGTGAAACTCAGACTTCAGATGTTAAAGTGAAGATGCAGCAGCTTGTGAAGGGCATGCGAAAGGCGTTAATGCTGCGTGAAATTAGATTTGCACCAAAAATGGCAACAAACAGACAGACTGAGAGGGATAGAGAAGGAGAGAGAGAGAGAGAGAGAGAGGGGGGAATCTGTATCTAAATCGTTTGGCAAGTGTGTCTGTGTGTGTGCGAGGGTGTGTGTGCGCCAGCGCCTTTCCACGAAGCCAAAATCCGAAAAGTTACAGTTTAACACCCCGGCCCAGCGATAATGTGTAGCGGTACACGCCGATAAGGCAGCCAGGACCTAAAAAACTAAAAAAGGCGAACAAGAAGAGGCACACAGACAGACAGAGAGACAGACAGAGAGACAGCAGAGTGACACACACGTCGCACACACTGTTAAGGGCCAGCGTAGCTGACATGGTCAAAAGCGATTACCACACTTACCAATGTGGCCCTTTTCTTTGAGTTCTTTTGGAGGCGGACAAGGTGAGTTGGCAAGGTGTCATTAAAAATTACATTCCGAAAATGTGGAAAAAATGACAATAAGCCGCACGGCTCAGGCCATATAAAAAAATACAAAACACAAAAAAAAAAATAAAATAAAATAAATGTTAAGGACAAAGGCACCGAAACGATTTGATACGAATCTAATTGTGCTAATGGCGCAGAATTCTTAAGAAAAATAAAACCCCAGCCACACAACAGCAACAACAATTAGGCACCGTGCTTCAAGTAGTCTTTGGACTAGGAGAGAACAATGCAAAGGGTGCGGGGCGCGCGAAACTGGACACAGGCGAGGGAGACAACACCTAACCACAAAAGGATCTCTCAAGTGCTGGCCGAAAGACAAATGTCTAGTTGCATCTCTTTGTTTCCTGTGGGAAAACACGCACCGCATCAGATGTGAACTAGATCCATTCGCCAGTTGCGTGATCAGCTATGACAGACAGTCGTGCTGCTTAGCCGTCCTTAGACACCCACGCGAAAGGTGCAAAATGTCTGCTAGATCGTACGTTTAACTAATTTGTGCCTAATTGATGGCACGCAGCGTGTGGTCCCAGAAATATAAAAAAAAAGGACGAGGTCACTCACAGACATTTCCTGCTGAGCATAGTTATCGTGCATACATATATATATATATATATATATATATATATATATATATATATATATATATATATATATATGTATATATTTAAAGTGAGTCTCTGTAGCTGCTTGCTCAAATTTGGCGACTCATTCAGCTAAGCTTGATGGCAAACGTTAAGCATTGTGCGTGAGTCAGAGCTTAGTTAAAGCCAAAATTAATTCGATGATCTGTGGCAACAAGTCATTTGCGGTTGGTCTATGTATATGATACGTTTGGCAAGTTTTATTAACCTCGCGCAGACCTTGATCGTTTATAAGAAGTCGTCCAAGTAGTGCTGACTCATGGACTTACAACTGAAGCTTAGCTAAGGCCACATAAGCTCGTGCTGGAAAAATGCCGTCGGCAAATGATTCAAATCGAGATAGTTTCAAGCGCGATGTGGCCAGCGCGGGCTCAATATATATTTTTACAATTATTATGATTGTGTATATAATAATTAAATATAATTTACTATTTATATCTGTCTTTAATTGTAACCTCTGCTGCTTGCTTTGAGTTGCTGTGTCCAATTGGCTAATTAGAAATTTTGTTATGTTCGCCATTTTGCGACAGTTGAATACGCAGGCGAAAAAAGCTTAACGCACGCCATTGTCAAACCATTTCTTTCCACTCTCACGCTCTTGCACACGCAAAGACACACACACACACACACACATTGGCGTACGCATCGAACGGCTCTCACGCACCAATGAAAGCGCGTAAAACTGGTAGCCAAGCAAACACATACACCACGACAACAACAACAACAGAGAATAAAGAGAAGAGAACAGAACAAAAAAAAAATAACATAAGCGCCAATGCTGCCTACTGGCTACTGGCTACTGTGCGACGCCGCCGCCTAGGTGCAGCCGAAACGACGCTGACTGCGCAGCCAGGGCCATAGCAATGGCGACGCTTGCGTAACTGCGCAGTCGCATAGGCAAAACTTACCCAATGGGAAATGCGACAAACGGTTTGGTAGCTGTTGCTGCTAATCACTGGAATTAACGCGACGACAACGATTGGCGACGAATGAATTAAAGTCACGTAGCGCAACGGCTTTATATATGTTAATGAATATGTATATATATATATATATATAAATATATATATATATATATAGAGAGAGAGAATCACAATGTAGATCGTTATTATTATTATGATAATTATTTAATTTAATTTCTTCTTGCTTTTTTGCTTGGTAGGTACACGCGAAGGAACTGAGGAACTACGCACGCTTGCGCGGCACAAAGTTGAATGAATGAATGCTACTAATAACTGAAAGAAATAGTAGTCAACCCTGCTGCTGCTGCCGAGAGCTGCTGCTGCTGCTGCTGCTCGCGTCGCTGCTGCCAAGTTGAGGAAGCGGCGACGACGCAGTCAAGACCAAAAGACCGAGGCGTTTCGATGTGTGTCTCTGTGTGTGTGTGTGTGTGTGTGTCTTGAGTGCGGCTCAATACAGTAGTGAATGTGTATGTGTATGTAAATGTGTGTGCGTGTGTGTATGTGTGTGTGTGAGTCATCGGACTACTGTAGTGCCACAGCAACAGCAACAGCAGCAGCAGCCACGCCAGCCGCAGCAGCAGCTCTGCCTAGCTCTTCTTTCTAACTGGTCAAGCACGAACGCTAAAGCCGAACCCGAAGACGCATTCGTGACACGAAGGAGAAGCTCAAGACCAGAAGCCGAAGCAAGTTCTTATAAGCTTCGGCTACTGCGCATGCGCAAGACGAGTAGCGCTCAAAGCGCACTTGCTCTCACTCTCTATCTCTGTCCCTGTCTAACTACCGCACCGTCTATGCGAGTTTTGTATGCTGTTTCTGTTGTTGCTTTTCATCGTGTCGTTTTTGCTGCTGCGTAACTGCGGTAGCTCTCAACAGTAGCCACAAAATGGCAACGTCTAACAAAATGGCGTCTGCTTACCTTTTAGTCCGCAAAAAGCCAAATGCCAATGTGTATTTGCCAGCGAAGAAACCAAATTTGAATACAGTTGGTCGTCTGTTCACCTTTTCGAATTTCGTTCACTTTTGCAATTTGCCAGACGGCGACGGGGCTTACACACGATTCCAAGCTTATAAAGCGCAGAAAGCTCGCACAGCTCGACTGCTAATATTATTAATAAAATATATTTCACTTCCGAACGCTTCTGTGCGCGAGAGTCAACTGCAAAGTTACGATCGAAACTTCAGCTTGATGGGTTTAACAGCTGCCTGTGTTGAAACAGTTGAGCGGCGCAACAACAACAACAAGAGCACAAAACAGCTTCTGCTGCTGCTGCTGCTGCTGCTGCTGGGGTGCTGCTTGCTGCTTGCTGTTCGCTGCTTGCATTCAATTGTCTCTGCACTGTCTCGCTCTAGCACAATTGAGCGCAAAAACGAGTTTGAGTGAGCGCAACGTGCTCTGATTGGATGAGAGCGCCGAGTGACGCTGTATGCGTGTGTCCCTGTCTGCATGTGTGCGTGCTTGTGTGTGTGTTACGTGTTTGCGAGAGCAAAGCAGGTGAGTTAAGTTTTTTTCTTTTCGCTGGGGCGTAACGACGTGCGTGCGTGCTGTTCTGTTAATTAAGCCTAAATGCGCCCACGTTCGCCTCAAAGCCTTACATTTTAATTAAGAGCGTGCGCAAACACACGAATTATATATGCCAAAGAGCAGTAGCTGCCCCCCAAAAAAGCGCTCTCTGTCTGTGCTGCTATCTCGCTCTGACTCGAACTGTAGCATATATGCTCATATAGTTCCATCTCTGTTATGCAGCTGTCGGCTGTCATCTAGCTGCTGTGCAACGCAAGCAACTTTCTTTTACACACACACACACATACAGGCAAACGTATGCTCAGTTGTTAAGTGGGCGTTGCCTTGTGGCGCTTTTGGGCGGCCAATGGCAGCAGCGCTTGCGTCGCTGCTGGCGCTCAGCTGTCAGTTGCCTGCCCTTAACCCGTTTCTCGACTGTCTCTCGCTCGCATGCGTCAGTATGTGTGTGTGAGTGACTGTGTGTGTGTGTGTGTGTGTGTGTGCGTGTGTGTATGTGTGAGTGCTGAAAACCAGTGGCAGAGCAGCAGGCAGCCGTATTACGCATACGCCGCATTGACTGCGCTGCCAACTTTGTTAACTGTTGCGGCTCCATTTTGTATGCGTGTGTATGTGTGGCCCTGAGTGTGTGTGTGTGTGTGCGTGCCGCCATGGGAAACTCTTGAAATGCGTTTTTCTTGAACCACTGTCGCTGTGTGGCCTCTTTGTGCCCCGCAAACAACAAATAACATGAAACACAAGAAAAAAAAGGAGAAAAAAAGAAGACAAAAATACGAAAATACATTTTGTAATGCGCCGCTAAAGGGCCGACCTCATATTTATTGTCTTTTTATCTCTCTTGCTTTCGGCCTGCTCTAACCGATTGCCTTTCATTTTCTTCGCCTCATCTGCTGCTGGTGCTGAATGAAACAAACGCTCCATTCACAAAAAATCACAAAAAACCCAACAACAACAACAACAACAAAATCAAATAAAATAAAATATATACAAAAAATTCGTTAATTTTACATAACTCTGCGCCTTTTGTGATTTTAATTAAGTGGCCCCAAAAAGGATTGCCTCTTCTTCTTCTGTGTCTTCTTATTGTTTTTTATTTATATTTTTCTTATCCCCAATTGGATTTTTTAATTAAGTTTTCGCTTTGCGGAGCTGGCGAATTGACATGAAGCATCAATAAAGTTTAAAAACAAGAGAAGCTGGAAAAAAAGAATAAAAGAAACTCAAATTTGTTCTCCTTGTGCGGCGGAGACTTTGCCATATTTAAGGCAGCGTTTCTTAAACTCAACTTCAATTCGATTTTGATGGCTTCATTCAGCATTTTTGGAGCAACATTTGCATATATCCAATCAGCCCAAGCGCAAATTGATTTTTTCGCTTACAGCCAGCCATGTGGCAATTCCTTATGAAGCAGCAACAGCAAGTACATATAAGAAGACTCCATATTGACAGCTGCTGAAATTTAAAGTGCATAAACAAACAATTAAGTCGAAGGATCAGACAGAGATATCAGACGGAGTGATAAAAAAGAGCCATAAAAAGTTTCTCTTTAAAGCTGAATTCGTTACGATAATCGGCGATGAAAACAAAAGATTTCTTTATAAGAAAATTACATTTCGGATTGAACAAGAATTTAAGTTTAATATTATATAAATGGGGAAAATTTTAAAGATTTTTTCTAAGCTTTTTTAATATATTTTACTGGAGTAAGTCTTTTAGGGAATCAAATGGAAAATAATATAAATAATATGTTTTCTTTGACTGTAAATGAATTATTGAAGTCAAAAAAAAAATATATATCAAATTCTCTATAAATAAAAACATTTTCAAACATTTATTTTGGCAATAAAAAAT
Organism: Drosophila fulvimacula; assembly: GCA_035045555.1. Taxonomy (NCBI): domain Eukaryota; kingdom Metazoa; phylum Arthropoda; class Insecta; order Diptera; family Drosophilidae; genus Drosophila; species Drosophila fulvimacula. The sequence goes on from JAWNOX010000197.1 coordinate 1,556,614, forward strand.
AACTTTTACTTCAAAGAAGTTAACTTTAATTTAATTTCAAATTATAATTTTTTCTCTAAATAAAGTTTTTGCGCCGGAAAAAGTGCGATCTGAAATAGGGAGAATACTGTGCAGTTAGAGCAAAACATATTATGTATTTTAAAAGGTCTCATTCTAGCAGGGATGGACAACAGCCCTAGAGAGAGTAGGTTTTCAGATGCGTCTGAATGCAATTCTACCTAGCTAAGGCTACTCTCTATTTATCAAAACAAGCTTAAGCATAAGTAATTCTTTATGCTAATGCGTAATATATGCATATATATTTATTATTTTGTATATATACAAATTCAGTTTTTGGCTGCAAAAAAAAAATCTTACCTGTGCAAAGAGTAAACGAAAAAACCGTTTAGAAAAACCTAAATAAACTCAAACAGACCAACGTAACTCAGCTGTGAACTTTGCTAACAAGCTGTGATTCATCTAGAAATAGGCCTGAGGTGTATGTGTGTGTGTGTATATATATATATATATACATATATACAGACATATATAAATATATATAGATATGTATGTCTGAGCTGTTTCGCTTTCTCGGCGTCTATGTGCCACCGATTGCCACTTAACTTTTGCCACACACTTTGCCCACCAGGGTTTTATGGCAAATTAATAAGCCACGAAAATTCCAAATAAACCATAAATTTTATTAATATTCTATGTATGAATAAAAAGACAATCGCCACACGCACACACACACACGCGCGGACAGATTTATTTAAATATGCAGCGAGCTATTCATAAAAAAATATTTTTTTTTTTGGGTTTATTGAATTGTCGCTACAATGACAGCGATTCAGAAAAAGAAGATATATATATCTATATATATATATATATGTGTGCAGAGTGAGAGGAAGAGTGGTGGACAGAGAGAGAGAGAGAGAGTAAGAGGCGGATAGAGCTGGATTTATAAAACTACCGCACCGCACCCAATTATAATAAAAAACAAACGAAATCGATTTCGAATTCAGAATCGAACGAACAATGGAAAAACCTTTTGCGCTCCTACAGAAGTGACAACAAATTTAAATTTTACGAAATAAAAATTAAAATTAAATAAAACACAATGGACACACACTGAAACTGGAAACCGAACAAGAGACAACAGCAACAACAACAACAACAACAACAACAACGCAAATATAATAATAATAAAAATTAACATACAAACTAAAATGCATACGAAATGAGCTGAGAAGCGCGTAGAGCGGCGCGCGGCGAGAGGCTGTGCGACGATCGATAGCGCTTTATGGGCGATAGTTTTTTTTATTGTTGTTGTTGCTGACCGGCCATAGTACGAGTTCATTGAGTTTCGAATTCATTGATGGATCGCAGCGCTATAACGGCAGCCAGCCAGTCAGCCAGCCAAAGCTAACTGTTCGTTCCAAAATAGAAACATATAGACGAATGCCACGACTGGGCAGGCACAAATTTACGATCGTACATAATTCAAATTTATGCAGATGGATTCACGGCGTAGCTGGGCGAAAATAAATCATGCTTTTTAAGTGCCAGCCAAGCATTTGTTTTGGCCAAAACACCTTGAATGACAGCCTGGCAACTCTGTCACAAAGCGGCTCCAAAAAAACTACCGTGAGGCAATCATCGCCACAAAACGTTGTCATCCTCCTCGACAGCAGCAGCAGCAGCTGCTGTTGACAACGTTCCAGTTTTGAAGCCTTTATATATATATATATATATATATATATATATATATATATATATATATATATATATATATATATATATATATATATATATAAATATATATATGTAGTTAAAGTGTATAGTGAAACATATCTCTCTGGGACGCCCACATCTTCTGCTCTTCTGCAGCTTCGTATTTGCCTGGCTGCCGCAGCTTCCACAGTGTTGAAATTTATGCGACCGCAGCGCTGCCGTATGAATTTTTAATTTTTCACAAAATGTTTTTTATTTTTCATTCTTTATTTGCTGTTTGTTGTTGATTTTTTTTTTTTTTTTTATTAATTTTGGCAATTAATGAAATTTAATACTTTTGCGCACAGTGCAAACAGTTTTCGAGCTGCTTTTGTCAAGTCATCGCCAGCTGCGAGCTGCGAGCTGCGAGCTGCTCGAGTCTGTGCGCGCAGTTTATTATTGTCGAAGTTAATCAAATTATTGTATAAAAAAATAAATATATATACATACATATATATATATATACATTTATCTATATAATATACCTTGTTTATTTAATAGTAGTGTTCATTCTTTAGAGAACTGCACACACTGCCTTAATGAAGAAAAATATGTTAATAAATAATTTCGAAAATTTTTAGAAAATTCAAATAGATAAATGTATCAGGCAATGATCATGAATTATTAAATAAATATAGTTTATTGGGCAATTGAAGCTAAATAAACTTTTTGTACTTAATAAATAATATAAATAATAACGAGTAATATATTTAAATCTTATAAATAATAATTTATAATATATTTACATTTTATAAATAATAAAGAGTAATATATTTAAAATTTATATGTAACAATTTGTAATTTTAATAGAACAATTTATATATCAATTAAATTTATTTTTATTATATATACTATTGTTTACTCTAACAACACATTTGTAAATATATTAATTAAAGCCAAACCCAACTTTATAACGCAGTATAAGAATTTTAATTAACTTACTTAATTATTTATAATAAATTAATTTCATTTATAATAAATTATTAATAATACAAATATAAATTTTTCCTTATACATTTTGTTGTGGCTTGTAATAAATATAACTAAATCTATTATTTTTTATTTATTATTAAATTGAAATCTTTTGTATATTATCAGACTATATTTAATTTATTAAAATTTTTTGTAATATTTTATATTTATATTATGTTATTTTATATATTTATATTAACAGCAGAATATATGTATATACTTAACTGGATGCTAGGAAGATTTATACGCTTCAATCGTGTGGCATTGCTATCTTCTATCAAGGATTACACGTAGTTAAAGGCAGCACTCAAAACCAAATTCTTATGGTAGTTCTCTAATCTGTAGTCCACATCGGACACACTTCAAGCGCCAAATAAAATACCTTTTGTGGGTAATACGAATAATAATAGGGCTTGTTCAAATGGTCAACAGTTTTATTGTGCGCTGAACCAAAATGCGATCCCCCGCATTACTCGAGCTGAACGATGTTTATATTTTGACTTATTTTTATACTTTTTAGAAAGCTGTGAAAACAAGATTTACGATCGATTTTCATGTGCTAAGCGCCACATGAACTTCCGTTGATTTAGAGGCGAGCAGAGAGAAGAAGAAAACCGAGTTGAGCTAAGGTGTTGGCTGGGCGTAGGTGTCAGCAGCCATGGTTATAGCCTCAGCTACAGCTCCATCTCCATTTTCAGTTTAAACAAATTGAATTTAAAATTAATCGCATTTGATATCGCTAACAAAAAAGAGAGAGATGGAGAGGGAGCAGGAGAGAGAGAGAAAAAATGTTTTATTACATTGATTTGCATTTAAATCGATGTTTCGACTGAGATGGCTATATATAAAGAGCGAGAGAGAGAGGGAGAGAGAGAGAGAGGGAGGGAGAGGAACTTAGATTTGGGATTGCGGCACAGATGATAACGAGCACAGCAAGCGGTCGAAAAAAAAACGTTGACAAGCTGACAAGAACCGAAACCCAACCCAAAAAAAAAATAAACAAATAAAAAAAAACCAACAAAGAATTCTCAATGAATTTGAAGTTTTTTGTTGAATGAATTCTAGCTGCATAAATAATACCCCCATGTAGGACTCCACTCGGAACTAAGAAGAAATGCAATTCGGGGCTTTGTAGGTGGTGGCGTCTCTGTGGCATAGGGCTTTGAGGGCTTAGCCACAACTCGAGCCACTATCGGGCTGCCTTTTTTTCAGACTCTCTCGCTGCTTGTTGGGCCAAATCACGATTTATGCTCAGCAAATGCCTTTTAGCCAGAGGCTAAAGAAAAAGACAAAAATCTGAACACAAATTTGTTCATTCAACGGCCAGCTGAAGCGGGGCAACAGGTTTTCTCTTGTTGCTGTTGTTGTTGTTGTTGTTGTTGCAAAGTTGATCGTGCCAAACAATGAGAAAATGAAACTCATCTCGCGTACTCGCTCTTATCCAGGTGCTCGCCAAGCGCTGCCTCCCACTCCGCGGCCACTGAGAGCCGAAGAGACACTCGAGACTGAGATTGAGACTCTGAGCCAAAGACTCAGTCAGCGACTGAGAAACTGTTGTTGTTGCCTTGGCCAAAAACCAGCCCCAGAGCGAGTTGCGAGCTGCGAGCTGCGAGCTGCGAGTCGCGAGTCGCGAGTTGCCTGCCACTCAACTCAGTGGAATGGCATCCGAATCCTACCGTGGGAAATGAACAGTAGTTGCTTTTGGCTTTTGGAGCAACAACAAGTTTAATGCTACAGTCAGTTGTTTGCCTCTTCTTGTTGTTGTTGTTGTTGTTGTTGGCTTTGCAATTTCACTGCAGCTTTTTGGTCGTCGGCGCATATCAAATAAGCCTAATAATAATGCAATTTATGCCAAAGCAAAGCGAAAAGAGCTACAAAATGACTTTTGACTTGCTCTATTTTGCATGCCCATAGCTCCAGACAGAGGTGCGAGCGAGAGACACAAAGTGTGGGAGAGTGACAGAGCGAGGGAGCCAAAAAGAGAGAGAGAGAGTGTGTGCGTGATGATGCAGAAAGAGAGCGAGTTATATGCGTTTTAGCTTAACTTAATTTGGAGTTTAATTATTACGGATTAATATGAATAATGTTTGTATATATAGCCTTAAAAAAATTATAATTTTTTGCCTATAGAAATTCCTAATTTTTCATTAATAATAACTCATAATTTTCATAAAAAAATAAGCAAAAAAATTAAGCAAAAATTTATAATTTTTCATAAATCTCCGTCATTATCATATACATTTTATTAAAGTTTACAAAAATGTCTAAGTTTTTTTTTATATTTTATTTTAATTACTCATTCACTAACGTAAAATGAGTATATTCGTTTTTCTGCAATAAACATTTTATTTTATTATTTATTTTATTTTGCTGTGCGTAATGAACTCTTTCTAAAATACAAAAATTATGAAAAATATATTTTTTTTAAATTGGCAACAAAAATTAATGAAATTTTGTGAGACAAAAAATTAAATTTTTCCCAAACAAGAATAAAATAAAAAATTTAATTTTTATTTTATTTTATTCATGAAAAACGAGGATTTTGACAAGGCAAATCAACGTAAAGCTAAATTATATTAAATTCATTGTGATAAATTATTAAAATAAAAATAAACTTCAAATTTTTAAAAATTTTGACTTTTGCTTGAATATATTTTATTAGATTTCGTTGGCCATTTAATATATATTTTTAGTTAATTTTAGTTTTATATTTTAAACGTTTTTATTGATGTTTTACGCTTGCAGCCCATTTATCTGGCTACAATTGCAGACATTTTCTGTTAAGTTAAAAATCATGGCAATGAATTAATTATTAAGTATTTTCTTCATGAACAGCTGAAATTGAAAATTTGCAACTCAGCATTTCTATTTCTATTTCTAAGACCTTTTCCACTCTATGCCATATGCTGCCGTAGCTCTAATTAATTTTATGAAAACTTTGTTTTAACACAGAATTAAATATTCAAATGAATTTTTATATTTTATTATTTTCAAAATAAAAAATAATTGATATATAAAATTTGTACAATAATAGTTATATAATATAAAAATATTAATAAATATAGTAAATATAATTAGTAAATTTTATATATAAATATATTTATATATATAGCATTTCATGATTGGGTTTCTTTGGCTTCACATGCGCTTAGATGTTGCAGGACGATGGAAAAACCTGAGCGCGTGCACAGAGAAATATCCTGAGCAGTGGCCAAGCTGCGTGGCTGCTGTTGTTGCTGTTGTTGTTTTCGTGTTGTGTTTTGGAAAAACCTTTTAGCACCTTTGGCCAGCCGCAGCGCAAATCACAACAAGTTGCGCATCGAAGGGACCTGAGCAATTGGGAATTAGGAATTGGGCTGATAAGCTGGCCAAGTGGGCAAACAAAGCGTTTGCGCGTGCACAGAGAGCAGAGTGGCCAAGAGAGAGAAAGAGAGAGAGAGAGAGGGAGAGGGAGAGCTAAAGGAGGATAGGGTAGCAACACCTACGGTTTCGCGGTTGCGTCTTAGGTTTGCTTTGGTTTCGGATTGGTTTGGTTTGGTTAGGTTCGTGGTTGGGTTCGTGGTTATGTGGTAGTTGCGGCATCCTCTCATCTAAGTGCGATGTGGCTGCTTATCTGATCAAGCGCAGGACACGCGCATACCTATATGTGCATGTGTGTGTGTGTGTGTGTGAAGTGTAGATAACAAAGAGGTGATAATTGACCGCCCTATTGGCTTAGCAACCAATTACAAAGCTTATCAGCTGCACTGCAGCAATCAAATCAAACAACGTTCGACGGGGCGGAGCAACGCTGGTGGTCTGCCCTGTTTCTGTTGCTGTTGCTGCCCCCATCGATAGCCATCGATCGGTGTAAACAAGGCCAACAACAGCAACAACACCAGCAACAACAACAACAACAACAACAACAACAACAGCGACCACAGCGCACCCATGGCCAAGTGTGAAATGTGCCCGGGTCGAGCCGTGCGACGATCACATTCGTATGCTAAATACCAAGCGGACTCCCTCGCTTATCAGTTGTTTGCCTGGTCGGCAGGGTCGAGCGTTTGACGCACTGTCTCCTGGTCGTAGGCATGCACCAGCAACGCCACCTCCAGATTCAACTGGGCAATGTCATCCTTCAGCTTGGCAATCGACTTCTTTATCTGCTGCACCGAGCCTGCGAAGAGATGAAATACTTAATCAATATTAATGATAGGAGAGAGAGAGAGAGAGAGGGAGAGGGAGTGGAAGAGAGACGAAGAGTCATCAATGATATTTGCTATGAATCAGTTGATGAAGTGGAATTTCCCACTAATAACACAATCGAATGACGGAGATGAGGTACTCCGAACACATGCGAATTCATTAAGCAATGAGTAATAAATTTTGTCTATAGTTATTTGATTGGATATCTTCTATTCTAATAAATAATGAATGAATCATCAATTATTGCATCCTTGAATTTGCAGAGCAAATAGAAGAAATTAATTAGGAGCAAACTCAGTTTGCCCAAAGAGAAGCATACGACTAGAGTGAGAGGGAGAGACAGAGCGAGAGAGAGACAGCGAGAGTTGGGCTGTAGGGAATATATGGAATATGCGAAACGAGTGGCATAAAAATAAAGAGAGCGAGACAGTAGATGAAACGAGAGGAAAAATATTGAATATGCCAAAAGAGTTGGCGCAACAGAGAAGGAAAAAAATGGAATGCAGCCGAAGGAAGCCAAAGGTTTGAATGAGAGAGGCGGAGTACGTAGTATGTGGGGATATGTTGGATACTCTATAGGAAAAGCATAAGGCGTAGAGTGAGTAAAGAGAGAGGAGATAGGAATTAGAGGTGGAGCGTTAAGCTATTTAAGTAAAATTAACAAAAACAAATTTGTGACAAAAATATAAATTTTAAAAAATTTATGAGAAAAATGCTCTTTCAGCATGACAATAAATAAACAATTAACACAAATAAAAATTGGGAATCCACTAATAAATAGGAATTAATTAAAACTAAAATATAAATAATAAAAATAAAAACGTAAATAAAATAAAAAGTATATATTCAAAATCTTTAAAAAATTGTATTTAAACTAAGAAATAATAATTGATAAAAATAAAAATTTAACTACATTAAAAAAAATATATAATTAAAAAAAAATAACAATGAAATAATAATGAAAAATATTGAAAATAAAAATAATAATTAATCTAAATAGAAACATATACTTAAATTAAAAATTAAATTTATTTATGCAACGCCAATTTAGTAAAAATGAAATAAAATTTCTAAAAAAATTAGTCAACATAATATTAAATCTCTAATAAAATTGGTAAAAATAAAAGTTAAATATATTGAATATAAAAAATAGCATAAATAAAATGTAGTTTTTTTGTTTTAATTGTAAAAAGTAATTAATTAATAAATAACTAAAAATTATATACTAAGTTTTTTTTTTATAATAATAATAATAATAATAATAATAATAATAATAATAATAATAATAATAATAATAATAATAATAATAATAATAATAATAATAATAATAATAATAATAATAATAATAATAATAATAATAATAATAATAATAATAATAATAATAATAATAATAATAATAATAATAATAATAATAATAATAATAATAATAATAATAATAATAATAATAAAACAAGTAAGGAAGCTCTAGTCGAGACTGCTCGACTAAGAGATACCCTGAACCCTTCGAATAGCCGATATTCGAAGCCTGCTATGATTATTTTACATATATGTTGCACGTTGTATGTACGCACGCTCACGAACGTATTATGACCACGAGCTCTGCTAACTGAGCAGCGACAGCGCTCGGGCTGCAATATGCCTATGATATGCGAAATTAAATGTTTAATAACTTTTTTTGCAGATGGACTTTCTTAATGAAATTTTCACAGTGTGTTTATGGCATTCATATGTGTGTATTTGCCAAAGCACAAGTCTCTAGTATTTGAAATACGGATTTTGCAAATTGTGGGCGAAGGGGGCGTGGCATCCAAAATCCAAAAACTGCAAGTTGTCCGCATTCACTGCACCTATATGCACAGTAAATTTGAAGTCTCTAGCTTTAATGGGTCACTTAATTGAAAGTAAATTTATCGAAATTTATCGATAACTCGGGAACGGGATGAGTTATCGAAAAAATAAAACAAACTCGTATAGCGTATGGTATTCACGAATATTCATGTCAAATTTCAGATCTCTAGCTTCTGTGGTTTACGAGATCAGCGCGTTCATACAGACGGACGGACGGACGGACGGACAGACGGACGGGGCTTAATCGACTCAGCTCATCGAGCTGATCAAGAATATATATACTTTATGGGGTCTGCGATGTCTCCTTCTGCCTGTTACATACATTTTCACAAAAACATTATACCCTGATTTCCCATTTTCAATGGGTTCAGGGTATAATGAAATGCAATATCAATATCACAGTCAAACATTCCAATTAAACTCTTGCCTCTCTGCATCATTCCAGCTTCCAGCAATATTTCCACAACTCAAAACATTTCTAGTCAGTACTCACTTCCATCGGACATGATTTGCCCGCGTCGGTCCATTTCCTGCTTCTTGAGCTCCTGCTCGGCCATCACCTCGCTGAGCTGGTTCGTCAGCTTCTCGGAGTCGGCCTGGACTTGCGACTGCGCGTACTGCACGGCGGATAGCTCGATGGAGAGCTCCTTGTACTGCTGGATGAGCTGCTGGAGCTCGTTGTTTAGGTGCTTCTCCCGGCTCTCGATCTTCTCCAGGCTAAAGGTGAACTCGCTGTGGAGTTTCTTGAGCTGCGCCTGCGTCGTATCGGCCACGTTGCCGATGCTCGTGTTGAGGGCCTCCATTTGGCTGATGTGGGAGCGCCAGTCGCGGGCATCGGCCTTGACGAACACCTTCAGCTGTTGCAGCACGCGCTCCAGCTCCAGGCGCCACTCCTGCTGATCGTTTAGGCGAGCACCCATCTCACGGCTCTGCTCCTCCGTCGTGCTGGCTGTTAGCTCGCCCATGGAGCGTTTCTGGCGATTCAGCCAGTTGAGCTGCTTGAAGTTGTGCGTGTCCAGCTCGAGATCGCTGTCGTCGCTGAGGGCGGCGGCATTCTGTTCATCCTCTAGCTTCTCCAATATGATTTCGGCGTTGTCCTCCAAGTAGTCGCCCACAAACTCCTCCTCCTGGGCGATGTGAAGCCGTTCATAGTTCACCTTCGTCACCTTCAGGGCCTGCGTGGCCAGCACGTCGAGCACCATCAGGCATATGGGTCCAGCGCCACGTATCAGCTTATTGGGAGCAAAGTCCACGGGCACATCCTGCAAGGATTCGACTTCCTCATTGACCAAAATCTCGAATTAACTCCACAAACTTACGATCTCCTCCAGCATTTGCATTATCTTAGCTATAACTGTGTTTGGGTCATCGTACTCCTGAGGTCGCTCCATTTCCTTGCCCAGTTTCCTGCACAGCCACCAGCAGATCAGGGTGAACATGAAGAATTGCTCACCGGGATTTGTTGCCTTCACGAAGTAGAATCGGGACAGCGGCTTCAATTTGTATTCCCTCAGCAAATGCTTCTCATAGTGGAGCAGCTTCAACTTCTCCAGCAAGTCATCCGATTGAAAATTTTGCAATTGTTGCGTTTTATCAGTCGTATCCTCCTGCATTTTGTTGAAGCTCCTTTTTAAGACTGAAAAAATTAAAAATTTTTGTTTGCATTTTAATTTCCATGGCAACCAGAAGTCAAGGGTAAAGCAGCGCATGTGCACATTAAACCACAATTAGCCATTTTATTTAAACATTTAATGTTATTCTTAAAAATATTATTCTTAAAGCAATAATTATAAAATTAATTAAAAATGTTGTGTATTTATATGTTGCCCCAAAATTCACCAGTTTTAAATTTGGCGCGTTTGTAAATACTCAACAGATGGCGCTCACCCGAATTCCCATTCACGAAGACCTTCAAACTATCGGCTTGTCTAGGATAGTATCGATAGGTATAGGATATTCCCTCTCTTTAAATTTAAAAACTTAAATATATTGAGTCATGTCAAAAAATAAAAATACCAATTTTGTGTATTCATGACATATAATTTTTGTATACAATTACGAACATACTTCGCATTGCTTTTCTAGTCTGCTCAGAGCTTGACTAATCGTTACACTACATCATAATATCGATATTTATTTTATAGCAGCACTGCACGAGCGTCGCTTTTGCACATTTTATTCAAATTTTTGACGCCATAGAGAAAAAAACGACCTGAAAATGTACAACAATTTAGATTTAACTGCTTTAACCATTGAGGACATAGTTGAAGAATACAAAATACTGCACGAGCGTCATGAGCAACTGAAGGAACGCAGCGAAGAAGATGCCCAGCGGCTGCACGAGCTCAAGCGCAGCCTGGACACATCCTTGGCGGCGGAACGATTTTTAACCCAGGAGTTGGAACATCTAAGCACCCAGACGCAAGCATCGTGTCTTACTCCAGATCCGCGTGTTCAACAAGAATTGGAAGAAATCCGTCGCAAATACATGAATCTGCAGATTGAGTATGAAACCTTGCAGCAGGACTACGAGGCCAAGATCGAGGAGACGGCCAACCTCCAGGAGAAACTGGACAACTTAGAGCGCGATCTGGAAACGAATGCTATGATGAAAGCAGTGAGAGAAGATGAGGAAGTCACCTCACGCTTATATTCATTGGAGGCCGAGAATGCAGAGCTAATGCAACAGTTGGCCGATTATGCAGAGATCAAAGTGAAAAATACCTTCACCCTAGCGCAACAGGAGGTGAGTCTATAGACTGTCCTATCATCTTATTGCTATAATTATTCTGTACCCGCGCAGAAAACCATTGCCATATTAAGAGATCAAATCGATTGCCTGGAGCAAAATATACGCAGCAAACGGAATGAGCTCGAGGAAAAGATGCAGGCGTTGGAGAGCACCCAGGAACAGCTGGTGGATGCCAATGCCAAAGTAGCGGTACTTAGCAGTGCTCCAGAACTCAATGGTTGAGTAAACGACTAGAGATTGGTGAAACTTTATATTCAACTCGAAATACTTTTAGATCGCAAGGGAAATTCCCTGTTTGCGGAGGTGGATGATCAGCGCCAGGTGATGAAGCATATGCTAGCCAGCCAGAAGAAGAGCTATCTGGATATGAAGAAGATTTACAATGAGAGCAAATTCGAAATACATCGACTCAAGCGGGAGAACATAGCCATGCACACCGAGCTCCAAGCATGCAGCACTATCTTCTGCAGCGCCGACAAAACCTATCAGAGTGAGCGAAAGTCGGGAGCACTCCATACGAGAACTCTCTTAACTGTGTCTGCTTCACTTTGTAGATAAGCTCAACGAACGCATTCGCAATCTGATGCGGCAAAATGCCAGACTGGAGCACAATTTGAATGTCTCGCAGGAGCGTCTGCGGGAATTGGCCAGCGAGAAGTCAGTGACTTGGCTCGATTCCATGCTGGATTTCTGCAAGTATGAGTTGGCCGAACGCTTGGGCCATGTTGTGGCAAAGCTCTGCAATCATTTGCTAAGCTTTACCAGTTATAGATTGTTTTTATTGTGATAGCCCGTTATTGAGTTGGGCTTCGTTTAGATTTAGTTGACAACCTTCCCATTCCATTTAGACGTGATACAGACGAGCTGAAGGCCCAACTGCACAGCCTGCACATCCAAACAGCCGCACTCCACGAACAGCTGCGCAACACGAAACAGGACATGGCACGGTGAGTGCAAACAGTTCACTTTGCGAGTTCTTCTAATATAAATTATTCTTGCACAGTTGGCGCTTTGAATCGCTGAAGTCGCGCTGCGTCCTTATTGATCGCGAGAATCTGCTGACGGAGCACAAAATCACTTTCAAGCCCATGCAGGCCATGGAGTTCAATATCAAGGAGGCTGAACTAGAGGCTGCCTTGCCACGCATTGTCAGCGTTCCGGTTGCTCCAGCAGCCAGCGAGATTATTGTACTGGATACGACGCTAAAGCAACCCGCAGTTTGCGCCAGTCTTCAAGCTGATGTTATTCTCTTGGACACTCCACTTAAGTTTAAGCCGCAAGCCGAGTCTCTTCCTGCAGAGGCACGAATTAAAGTAAAGACCGAGTTGATTGAGGAGCAGTACCTGGAGCACTCAGAATGTAAAATGGAACCTGAAGAATTTGAAGCAAGCGAACCGTTAAGATCCTCATCTCCATCCATTTCCTCTCCACTCGTTCGAGTTAAGCGTGAACAACAGCTAATGTCACCTGAAATGGAATCATTTGAAGCAGCTGGGGAGCTTCCCAAGCGAGACAAGCCTCGGCGCAAGAGCACACCTAAAAAACCACGCAAGATTAAAGCTGAGCTTGACGAGGACGACCAGGAGCACGTGCCCACGCCAGCCAAGCCAAAGCGCAAAGGTACTCCAGTTAAGACCAAGCAAGAGTGCATAGAATTGAATGAAATTTGTGAGGCGAAACCCTTGCGCAAGGGCACTCCAGTTAGGATCAAGGCTGGTGCCGTGGAAGCGGCGCCCAACGCCGACTTTGCTGTGCGCTCCATACTATTAAAGAAGCGCGATTTGTTTGCCGACGACACCCACAAGAATGTGCAGTTCAGCAGCAATGCGCCCATTGTGCACAATCTGAGTCCCGATATGTCCAGCCCAGTGCCGAGCACCGAGACGAATTCCTTGTCCGATAGCAAAGACAAAAAGCCATGCAAAAAGCAGTCGCAGAGCATAATACGACGCATTGTTGTGGCATCCAAAAAGCCAGCCGACTCTTAGACTAACTCACCTAATGCACATTTAGAAGTAAAATAGTTTTTAATTAAAAGTAAGACTTAGACAGTAAATTACACACCAAACAACAACGAGACGTACAAACTTAATAATTCATGTCGGTCCGAGATTCAAATATGGACTGCTAGTTCATCAGCCGTGCCGATAGCAAATACATAAAACCTGCAATGAGAGTGAACAAGAGAAGAACTTTATATATGTTAAGGAGATAAGAGATAGAAGAAAATAGTAGCTTTCAAATGTATTATATTTTTGAAGCTCAGATCAAGGTTATAGAAAAATCTCTTCAATGTGCAAGTAGGCTATGGGGTTAACTGCATTATGATTATCTTTTGTTCAAAAATGTAAGTTAATTAAATAAAAAGCATGGCTGATAATATATCTACAGTTTAAGCCAATAAACTAGTGAATATTGTATAAACATAAATAAACTGCTTTTGTTACATATCTAAGAACAGTATCCGGCTAGAGATACCCTATACTCTGCTGAGAGATAACATAAATATTTAAACTTTTTTCACTCAGTGTATATTATATATTTTTTTTATATTTTCATTACATCTTTGTATTGAGTGTAAGCAACGACGATCAATGTAATCATTTCTGTGTGACTCGCTCATTGTTTTGCAATGGAGTTCAATTAACTGAAAGTGAATATACGAATCAATTTCTATATAAACTGTGTTCACTGAGTACAATCTGCCAAATTTCTACTGCTACTTTGTCTTTGACTAGAAATTTAAGTGTTAAAATTAAAAAAATTATAATTTTGATAATTCGAAAATTGAGTAATACGAATTTCATTTATTAAATAATACTATGTACTAATACTAATATGTAAAATATAATAATCCTAAACTAATCTGAGATGCGAATCCAACACAGACTATATGCTCATATTTAGACTAAAAAAAATTCTAATAATATTAAATTAAATATGATAATTGAAGAAGTAAAAACAATTTAATTTAATTTAAAAAAAATAAAAATATAAATACAACAAATTTTAAGAATCTCTCTAAAAAATATCCCCATCTATCTGATGGAAACTTCTTATATAAAACATATAATTTTTAGACCTATAATTTCCCTTGCTCTGTTTCCACACATTCTATATGCCCATTCTAAAAATTTCTATAGGGTATAGGTTATCTCTAGTTATTCTTTGGAAATCTGAAACACTTTCGCTTAGATCATCTAGCATGGGAAACAGACGGCAAGACTGTGCTGATAGCACTCAGACAAGATCTCTGCATGAGACAATCTCTTTCTTTAGCTTACTTCTTGAAAAATGCTGCTAGACTTCCAATGGCTTCTCCTCCTCGAAGCCCAAGTGCTCGTAGATGGGCGCTGAGGCAGCGGGCGTGTCGACGAGATCTTCGTCCACATCTGGCTCATCCCTCGTCGGCTCCTTGATCTCTGTGTACAGCTGATAGGGCAGATCTGTGGGCATGACCTCATAGGTGACGTGATGGGTGCGCGAGCAGCTGGATTGCCTTTGGCCGGCGCAGTTGCAAATGGAGGCGGAGCCGCTCAGCGGTGTCTCGTAGCCATCAGCCTGCGGCTCCAGCTCCTCGGCCATGTTGGCGCTGCTATTGCCATTGGCGATGGGATAGCGCACGATGTCTATGTGGTCCACGAAGCGATGGTTGCTCGAGGCTTTGCTGCCGCCAAGGCAGGGCAGTCCGCCGGCGTAGTAGGACCAGTGGAACATGCGCTCGCAGTGCAGATACAGATAGAGCAGCAGGAAGAGCAGCGCTATGCCCAGGGGCAGCATGAAGACTATGACGAGCGCCTCCGAGCGCTGGCTGTGCGGTTGCTGGATGGGATTGCCGTAGAGCACCGTGTGACTGGAGACGTTCAAGTGGGCGTGGCTGACCGACCAGTTGCCCTCAGCCTTGCCCTGTGGACGGCTTGGCCTCACTGTCTCCTCCCGCTCCTCCAGCTGCGGCCGGCAGCTCAGCCCATTCACATTGATGTGGGAGATGTACTTGGCATAGCGAAACAGTCGGAACAACTGCGGCTGGGCGTGCGAAAAGTTCAGCAGCCACTGGCAGCTCCAGGGATTGCCATCGATTTGTATGCGCAGCTGCTGCGCCTGGTCCCAGGCAACCTGCTCCGTGTGCTCCAGGCGCAACAGCTCGTTCGAGCTCAGGTCCAGCTGGCTTAGACTGCGAGGAGCGAGCTGCAGCAGCTGCAGCCACGAGAGGCTGTGCAGCTGGTTCCGCTGCAGCTGCAGAGTCTGCAAATGCTGCAGTTGGGCAAACCAGGTGCCGTTCAAGCTCCTCAGGTGATTCGCGCTGAGATCGAGGCTGATGACCGAGCTGTTGGCTAGCTGCAGATGTCGCAGAGCATTGCCGCTCAAATTGAGATGGAGTAACTTCGGGGCTGTGGAGGCATCGAGCGCGAAGCTGCTCAGCTCGCACTGCACCAGGCTGAGATGGAGCAGCTGCTCGGTGCCATTGGCGAGGCGCAGATGCCGCGGCTCGATGGGCGTCTCCCGCACCAGCAACTCGGTGAGCTGCCCGGGCAGAGCCGCCAGGAACTCGCCCGTGACAAGCTTCAGCTGGATCAGCTCCAAGTGCTGTAGTTGCTCCAGCTGCTCCAGCAGCTCCGCCTGCTGCAGCGCCAACTGACGCTCGTGCCGTATGACCAACACCTGCAGCTCGCGGCAGCCTTCGAGCGGCTCGAGCAGCCGCAGTGAGTTGTTGTCCAGCAGCAGCTGTCGCAGATGCGGCAGCAGCACGAAGCTGTTGCCGCTGAGCGTGCCCAGGTCGTTGTGCCGCATGGCCACAATGCGTAGGTGTGTCAGCTGCGGCTCCAGCTCCAGCTCCGTGCCGCAGCTCAGGGCCAGACTTGAGTCGAGCACGAAGCGCTCGATCTCGATGCTTTCCAGCTGCGCGCAGTTGTCCAGATAGGCCAGGCCATAGCTGGCCAGCTCCAGCGGTGGCGTCTGGCTGCCATTGAGGCGCACATGCAGCTTGCCAGCTACACGCTGCGCGCCCAGATCAAAGACAGCTGGTCCGCTGGCGCTGACATTGCCAGCGCAATCGATGTCCACAGGCAGGCCGAAATCCTGCGCACTGCGCTGCTCCGGCGGCGTCACATAGAGTGTGGCGCGTATGAGGCAGGAGCCCTCGGCACGGGCCAGAACAGCTGGCGGAACGTGCAGCAATGGGAGCAGTAGCAGCAGCAGCGGCGACAAGGCGTAGCTGCTGCAGTGCGTCATCGGCTCGTTGGCATTCCACTTGGGCAGCGAAGCGTGTCGCATCTTTGTCGAACAGCAGCCGCTCGCGTCGCGTGCAAAAACTGAACTGCGTAGCCCTCACAGTGCGGAAAAGTGGAAAAGCGGAAAAGCTTTAGCTTTGGCGTCGCACCTTTGGCTCTCGCCAGGTCATCGCCAGCCCCCCGCCGTTGCCGCCGTTGCCGCCGTTGCCGCCGTTGCCGCCGGCTGTGCCTTTGCTCGAATATTGAAAACATGAATTCTCTATGTATAAATTTAGCTCTGCTCTTTGCTCTGCTCTCCAACTGTTGCTTCTGCCCCTACACGAGTTCTTTTACCCAGCTGTCAACATGATGCCCGCAGCCCCCGCGCGATCCGACCCTCTCAGCGCACACTTTTCGCACGGAGCCCACTCAGCAGCATGCCTCCAAAGTGGCTGTGGAATATGTTTATGTATACTAAATCTCTATATATATCAACTATATATAGTCATACATATATATGTGTATATCTGCAGAATCGCATCAGCTGTGTGGCGAGCATTCGCGAGCTCTCGAGTTGAATTGTTTACACATATTTTTTTTGCTTTGAGTACATCTCTATATGTTCTTAGAATTCAATAATTTGATTACTAATCGTGGGCACTTTGCGTCTGGAATGAGATCAGCGCGAACCCTTGAAAATTGAGTGCGAAGGACAGTTTCCGGCATAAGGGCAAGCGAGTGTCGTAAGAGAGGTCTGACCTTCAATTGTTATTAAATAAATAATATATATTATTCTTATTTAATAATAT
This sequence comes from Drosophila fulvimacula, assembly GCA_035045555.1. Classification (NCBI taxonomy): domain Eukaryota; kingdom Metazoa; phylum Arthropoda; class Insecta; order Diptera; family Drosophilidae; genus Drosophila; species Drosophila fulvimacula. Next base: position 1,574,145 of record JAWNOX010000197.1, read on the forward strand.
TATTAAATAAATAATAATATATATGAATGAAATAAATAATATATAAAAAAGGAAAATATATATGAATAAATAAATAATTAATAAATAATATATAAATAAATAAATATGCAAAATAAATAATAAATAATAAAAAATATAGTATTAATAAATAATATATAAATAAATAAATATGCAAAATAAATAATACATAAAATAAAAAATATATTAATAATTAATATATAAATAAATAAATATTTAAATAAAAAAAAAAAAAAAAATATATATATATATATATATATATATATATATATATATATATATATATATATATATATATATATATATAAATATATTATAATATATTAAACTGAGAGTTAAAGTTCAAAGTACAGGTGGAAAATAAATTTGTTTTAATTAACCATTTGAAATTGTTTTCTAGTCTTAAATGGTTAATTAAATTAAATTAAAGTCTATTAAAGCATAATTTTTTTTTTAACTAAATACTATAACTCTAATACTTTCAATAATTATTTTAATTATCTTAAATAACTAAATAATTTGATTCTGAAGAGCTATGAACCCAAGCAGTAGCCCAAATGCTTATCTCGTCTCAACTTACCTGGCCCAAAACAGTTAACTAGCCCAGAGTAATTAGAGCATACACCTGACCAGGTAAATTTAAGCACAATTTATACACGAAAATTTGATTAAAAATCTAGAGAACGAACACAAATAAAAATCGTTGCAATGCGAGAGCTGAGCCGCTGCCATTGTCGTCTGCCGGAATAGCGTGTGGCAAGCAACTTGATGATATGGCCCAAGAGTGGTCGGCGATCTGCATAGATGACGCCCGGTTGATCCCGGCCATATCTTCAAGTTGCTTGAGCCGCTAAGCTGAGAACAGACCTGCTCCTAGGTTCTGGGCTTCAGTGGGCGTGGAGTGCCAAGACGCGTGGTGCCGGGACTGGAGGGTTGGCTCTGTGCGCTGTTGGCTCGTATTATGCCCGATTCGCTGGCTGGACAGGAACGTTGAGGAGTGGGACCCCCAAGCTGAGCAGTGTGGCAGCCGCTGACGGGACCACCTGCCGTGCTGCCCGAGGTCATGGTGTAGATGTGGCGCCGGAGCACGCGGATGTGCTTCTGCGAGACCTCGAAGTTGTGGACGAGCGTGTGGAGCTGCGTCTGCAGCTCGGCGATGAGGCTGTCCCGCTCCTGGATGAGACTCGAGGTAGAGTTCTGGCTGCGGCTGAGCTTCAGCTCCAGATCGAAGATGCGCTTTTGCAGCTCGCGCCGCTGCTTCTCCGTTTGCTCGCGATGACGCGACAGCTGCCGCTTGCCAGCCGCCTGAAGCGCGTCCAGCTGCAGCTTGGTCGTGGTCAGCTCGTCGGCGAGGCGGCGCTTCTCCGTCTTGAGCGCCGTATTGTAGTTCTTAAAGATCTTCAGATCCCGCTCCGCCGCCTTCAAGCGATTGACCGTGATCAGCTTCCGCTTGCCCAGCTCGTCGATCTTACTTTTTAACTGCGCGGCCTCCTTCTGGAGCGAGTGCAGCTTCTCGGCCATCAGGCAGTTCTCTCGCAGCACATTCTCGTACTTGGTGTGCTCCTCGCGCATCAGATGCGGCAGCTGAGCGACGGTCTTCAGCCGGTTGTCGATCTTGGAGCGCAGCGTGTCGATGTCGTGGTAGATATTCGACTCCAGCTGCTTGTTGTTCACGTGCAGCTTGTCGATCTCGTGCTTCTGCGTCTTCATTATCTCCTGGGCCTTCACGCAGCGCGTGTGGTAGTCGCTGATGCGCTCCTGCTGGTGCCGTATGATGTTCCGGAATTGCAGCTGCTCGCTCTTCAGGTCTTTGATCGTGCTGTACAGCTGATTGAACTCGCCGTTGTCATGGTCATGGTCGTAGGCGTACTTCTTCTTGTGATCCTGCTGCGTGTTGATCACGTCCTTGAGCACGTGGTACATGTTCTTGAACGAGGCGTCGTTCTCCTGCCCATCCGAGGCGCGTCGCGGGCCCCGACCTTTTGCATGGGGACGCGTCACGCCTTCCTGACTATAAGCAGCCGAGCTGAACTGCGGGCCCCTCGCTTTAGAATGGTGCCGATGATCCTTGCGCGATGGTGGCGCCCCCTGCATCTTTTCCGATGAACTGGGCGGAGCCAGCACTGTCATGAAGCTGCTGTTACTGCAGAAGACGTTCTTTACGTTGCGGCCCTTCACCGTCACGCCGGAGCCCATGCTGGTGGTGGATGGACAATAGCTGTCGGGCAAGCCGCCATCCACATCCATTTCGCTCGGCGCTTCCATTTCGGGACTCTCGCTGCGTCGGGCGATAAGCTGGCCATGCTTCTGCTGCATTTCGTTCAGCTCGAAGTTGATCTTCATGTACTTCTTCTCCAGGTCCTTGGTCGTCTCGTTGTACTCCTTGAGCTCCTGCTTGTACTTGGTTAGCTCGTGCTTCAGCTTGGCGCCCATCTCGTCGCCCTGCGGCCCGCTGTGCCTCTGGGGCGTGAGCGATCGCCGCTGCTCCTCCTCCTCGTCGTCCTCCTCGTCCTCCACTAAGGCGTACTGCTCGCCATCGCTGAGCCCCAATTCCTCGTCGTCCTCCTCCACACTGTTATTTTTGTTGGCATCGCCCGATGTTAGATTTTTGCTTTGTAGACTTATATAACTGCTCTTCTTGCCGCTTGTGTTATCCGCATCCGGTTGCTTCCCCATCAACTCCGCCTGCTCTTGGCCGACGGGGGAGACTCCTCTGGGCGCGGATTCGTTAATAGTTTTATAGCTAGCCGGAATTAACATTTACAATAATTTTGCGCTCAGCCGCGTTTTTCATACACTTTCGTAATTTTTGTCCTGTTTTTTACCAACAGATAATTTTTAAAAGGAATCCTTTACATACATTTACCAAAAATATTTACTAGTTCAACATGGAACAAATTATTTTACATATCAAATTATTATCGACTAACTTTTTTTTTGTTCGTTATAAATGCCTACTTACATAAGATATTTTCAAGATGATTTTACAAATTATAATTTGGTGTCTATAAAATATATATATAAATATATAATAAGATGATTATAATATTATTATCATATATATGTATACATATAAAATTCAATTAGTATTCAAAGCAAGCCTTTATCAAAGTTGGTTATAAATTTAATTTTATATATTTTTTCATAGCTTATATCTTATACAAGCAAGATTTTAAAGTTAGTTCAGATATGAGCAACAGTACAATATTAAGTCTAAAGGGACCATTAATCAATTTGCATTACTCATATGGGTTATTTTCATCTTTTTCCTCAATCAGTAAATATTATAACAGTAGACATCTTGACTCTTAATCTTCAGAGCAATGATCTATGAGATTTATATATTTATCTATAATATGATATATAAGTTAATACATATATCAATAAATTTATATATGAAGCTATAATCTGATGTGTAGATAATATATATTTTTAAATGAATATTATATATCATAATTCATTGATCATGCCTCATGCATTAAAGATGGTTAAAAGTCCAGCAGCGGTAGAGAGTCGGATAACGGTAAAGTTGGGCAGCAGTAGGGAGTCCAGCAGCAGTAGAGAGTCCAGCAGCAGTAGAGAGTCGGATAACGGTAAAGTCGGGCAGCAGTAGAGAGTCCACCATCGGCAGTGAGTCCAGAAGCGACAGAGAGTCCAGAAGCGGTAGAGAGTCGGATAACGGTAAAGTGGGACACAGTAGAGAGCCCAGCAGCGGCAGAGAGTCGGGCAGCAGTAGAGAGTCCAGCAGCGGTAGAGAGTCCAGAAGCGGCAGAGAGTCCAGAAGCGGCAGAGAGTCCAGAAGCGGCAGAGAGTCCAGAAGCGGTAGAGAGTCGGATAACGGTAAAGTGGGACACAGTAGAGAGCCCAGCAGCGGCAGAGAGTCGGGCAGCAGTAGAGAGTCCAGCAGCGGTAGAGAGTTCAGCAGAGGTAGAGTCGGATAACGGTAAAGCAGTAGAGAGTCCAGCAGCGGTAGAGAGTTCAGCAGAGGTAGAGTCGGATAACGGTAAAGCAGTAGAGAGTCCATCATCGGCAATGAGTCCAGAAGCGGCAGAGAGTCCAGAAGCGGCAGAGAGTCCAGAAGCGGCAGAGAGTCCAGAAGCGGCAGAGTGTCGGATAACGGTAAAGTGGGACACAGTAGAGAGCCCAGCAGCGGTAGAGAGTCGAGCAGCGGTAGAGAGTCGAGCAGCGGTAGAGAGTCCAGCAGAGGTAGAGTCGGATAACGGTAAAGTCAGGCAGCAGTAAAGAGTCCATCATCGGCAGTGAGTCCAGCAGCGGTAGAGAGTCGGATAACGGTAAAGTGGGACACAGTAGAGAGCCCAGCAGCGGCAGAGAGTCGGGCAGCAGTAGGGAGTCCAGCAGCAGTAGAGAGTCCAGCAGCAGTAGAGAGTCGGATAACGGTAAAGTCAGGCAGCAGTAAAGAGTCCATCATCGGCAGTGAGTCCAGCAGCGGCAGAGAGTCCAGCAGCAGTAGAGAGTGCAGCAGAGGTAGAGTCGGATAACGGTAAAGTCGGGCAGCAGTAGAGAGTCCAGCAGAGGCAGTGATTCCAACAGCGGTAGAGAGTCCAGCAGAGGTAGAGAGTCCAGCAGCGGTAGAGAGTCCAGCAGCGGTAGAGAGTCCAGCAGCGGTAGAGAGTCCAGCAGCGGTAGAGAGTCCAGCAACGGTAGAGAGTCCAGCAGCAGTAGAGAGTCCAGCAGCGGTAGAGAGTCCAGCAGCGACAGAGTTCAGCAGCGGGAGAGAGACGGGCAGAGGGTACATAAAAAAAAAAAAAAAATTATAATATAAATCAAAAAAATAAACACTTAACATATCACTAAAATTATTAACTATTTAAAAACTTACCAAATCCAGAGGACGGAGCGGACGAGGAGCAGGAGGGGAAGCACTACACTACACTACACTACACTGGACTGCACTGCACGACTGACCATCAGGGGGTCAGGAAACCAACTGAAGAACTGGGCAGACGGCTTGCCCTTATATAGGGCAAAACTCCCGCCAAAAGTTGTGCTCAACTCTTTCGAACTCAACTCGGTCAAGGTCAGTCGATCATTGAGTGGGAGATGAGAGCGCTACTTACTTAGCTCGCAGTAGAGGCGGTCAGCGGGCACAACAATCATTATATTACCACTACCATTATTATTCAACTTATTTCATATATTAAATATATATTTCAAGCGACACATATACACATACACATGTACATAAGACTATATTATGATAAATTAATTGTTTAATAACTTTAAAATTTTAAGTCTGTTCTGAGCTGAGCTCGCAAATTACAATTGAGTGTTTTTTCTTTACGCTCAATGCCCGAAGATAAGCAAAAAAAACTCAAAAGATTTGCTCTCACTCTGAGCAATAGAGTGTTTTCCATTTTACTTCGATTTTCGCTTGAGCGATGTTGTTGAGTTCTTCGTGTTGAACTCTTTTAACGATTATATTTTCGTGAGTAATAAAATAGTAACTCGAGAGTTGAGACTCAGTAAGTGAGGGAGGAGCAAATCTTTTGAGTTTTTTTTGCTTATCTTCGGACACTGAGCTGAAAGAAAAAACACTCAATTGTAATTTGCGAGCTCAGCTCAGAAGTTATTAAACAATTCATTTATCATAATGTAGTCTTATGTATGTGTATGTGTCGCTTGAAATACATATATATTTAATATATGAAATAAGTTGAATAATAATGGTAGTGGTAATATAATGATTGTTGTGTCCGCCGACCTCCTCTACTGCGAGCTAAATAAGTAGCGCTCTCATTTCCCACTCAATGATCGACTGACCTTGACCGAGTTGAGTTCGAAAGAGTTGAGCACAACTTTTGGCGGGAGTTTTGCCCTATATAAGGGCAAGCCGTCTGCCCAGTTCTTCAGTTGGTTTCCTGACCCCCTGGTGGTCAGTCGTGCAGTGCAGTGCAGTCCAGTGTAGTGTAGTGTAGTGTAGTGTAGTGGTTCCCCTCCTGCTCCTCGCCCGCTTCGTCCTCTGGATTTGGTAAGTTTTTAAATAGTTAATAATTTTAGTGATATGTTAAGTGTTTATTTTTTTGATTTATATTATAATTTTTTTTTTTTTTTATGTACCCTCTGCCCGTCTCTCTCCCGCTGCTGGACTCTGTACCTCTGCTGGACTCTCTATCGCTGCTGGACTCTCTGCCGCTGCTGGACTCTCTACTGCTGCTGGACTCTCTACTACTGCCTGACTTTACCGTTATCCGACTCTACCACTGCTGGACTCTCTATCGCTGCTGGACTCTCTGCCGCTGCTGGACTCTCTGCCGCTGCTGGACTCTCTGCCGCTGCTGGACTCTCTGCCGCTGCTGGACTCTCTGCCGCTGCTGGACTCTCTGCCGCTGCTGGACTCTCTGCCGCTGCTGGACTCTCTACCGCTGCTGGACTCTCTACCGCTGCTGGACTCTCTACCGCTGCTGGACTCTCTACCGCTGCTGGACTCTCTACCGCTATTGGAATCACTGCCTCTGCTGGACTCTCTACTGCTGCCCGACTTTGCCGTTATCCGACTCTACCTCTGTTGAACTCTCTACCGCTTCTTGGCTCTCTACCGCTGTTGGAATCACTGCTGCTGCTGGATCCTCTACCGCTGCTGGACTCTCTACTGCTGCCCGACTTTACCGTTATCCGACTCTACCTCTGCTGGACTGTCTACCGCTGCTCGACTCTCTACCGCTGCTCGACTCTCTACCGCTGCTCGACTCTCTACCGCTGCTCGACTCTCTACCGCTGCTCGACTCTCTACCGCTGCTGGACTCTTTACTGCTGCCCGACTTTACAGTTATCCGACTCTACCTCTGCTGGACTGTCTACCGCTGCTCGACTCTCTGCCGCTGCTGGACTCTCTACCGCTGCTGGACTCTCTACCGCTGCTGGACTCTCTACCTCTGCTGGACTCTCTACCGCTGCTGGACTCTCTACCTCTGCTGGACTCTCTACCGCTGTTGGAATCACTGCCTCTGCTGGACTCTCTACTGCTGCCCGACTTTACCGTTATCCGACTCTACCTCTGTTGAACTCTCTACCGCTTCTTGGCTCTCTACCGCTGTTGGAATCACTGCTGCTGCTGGATCCTCTGCCGCTGCTGGACTCTCTACTGCTGCCCGACTTTACCGTTATCCGACTCTACCGCTGCTCGACTCTCTACCGCTGCTCGACTCTCTACCGCTGCTGGACTCTCTACCGCTGCTGGACTCTCTGCCGCTGCTGGACTCTCTGCCGCTGCTGGACCCTCTGCCGCTGCTGGACTCTCTACTGCCGCGGCTGGACTCTCTACTGCCGCGGCTGGACTCTCTACTGCCGCGGCTGGACTCTCTACTGCTGCCCTACTTTACCGTTACCCGACTCTCTACTGCTGCCCGACACTCTACCGCTGCTGGACTTTCTACTGCTGCCTGACTCTACCACTGCCCGACTCTCTACCTCTGTTCGACTTTACCGCTCGACTTTCTACCGCTATGCGACTTTACCGTTATCCGACTCTCCACCGCTGTTTGACTCTCTTCCGCTTTTGACTCTCTATGCTCGACTTGCGGGAAATTTGCCCTCTATAGGGACAAGCCTTCTCCATTTCTTCTTCTCTCCTTCTCTTCTCATTCTGGATCTGGTAAGTATTTAACTAATTAGTAATTTTTGTAACATATTCATTATTGCTTAACAAAATTGAATTAGTTACAAATGTTTCTGTTTATAAAAATGTTTTAATAATAATTTTATTAAACCCTGAACCCATTAAAACCGGGAATATCAAATGCTTGCATACGAGTTGATGTTCCTCGCTTGCAATATATATGTATGTAAAAATAGATTCAGGTGGTAATAGGAATCTCAGCTTTATTATGATATATATTATATTTTGTATGATTATTATTATATTATATTAATAACAATTTATAGTAAAATTGAATACACCCAGATTTCAATGATTTTAGAACTTTAAAATCTTTTACCCTGGGCGAAAATGCCAGTTAACTTCTCAGTGGTATATATATTGTTGACATGATATGAAGTATATCATATATATGGCCGATTATTATATGCAAAAAATAGTTATGGGGAAAAATATTAACAAATATTTATATTTTTGTGTTCGACATGGTTTAAATAGACAAGTTTTATACGAAATTTTGGACTTGAACTTGACTCTCAAAAATCTTGATTACTCTGATTGTGACTGTTTTTGAGAAGTGTCGGTGCGAATATGGATTTCGATCATAAGACGGATCCAAGCAGGCCGGGGCACATATTTTTCGTATGGTGAAAAAGTTTCCATAAATTGTTCAGTTCATTTTAGTTGTTTAAAAAAACAACACAACCACCTTAAAAATTTTATAGTAATCAATTCCAGAATATACTACCAAAATTTTGAGATTATGCTTTAAAATTACAAGTGATTGGAGCTAATATAAAAAAGAAACCATCTTGGAACCATTGAGCGTTACCACACGAGAGATAAAAGGGCAACATCATTTTGCTTTCTTAGAGTAATTAGTTATCTACCAAAATGGGTGACAATGAGGGTGCGGAGGAGCAGGATTTTGATGAGGACGATGGCATGGCCGCCATGGACGAGGGTGCCATGGAGGAGGGCATGGAAGATGATCTGTTCTCCCGCCTGGGCGAATCCTCGGATGATCCAGAACAAAGACGAATGTACCACGAATATCTGGCGCTGATCAAGGAGATCGAGTGCCAGAACAGGATTATACAGGACATTAAGACTCAGGTAATGGACATGTGCGAGCGCCCCTGCAAAAGCCGCAACGAACTGCGCGAGATCAAGCGCCTGCGTATCTGCATGGAGCAGGAGAACATCAAACTGCACACCATGATGAATCGGGCAGTGAAGCTGCAGAACTTTGGCTCCCGCCGCCATTATCGCGAACTGAATATGACCACCACCGTCGATGAGGACAATATATCGCCGTACTGCATGGGTCCCTGCGGCGCTCCGACAGGCGGCAGTGGCGCAACAGCCACTGAATGCAGCGATGAGGCCCCCTCCAGCTGTTGCCAAGTGGAGGGCCAGGAGGATCGCCTTATTAAGGCGCTCAGCAAGGCCATGCAGAAGATGAAGGGCGCCTGTCCCGAGGACATGAAAATGATGCAGGAAATCGCTTGCGCCATCATGGCCTCCAAGTCCAAGCCAAAGCAGGTCTGCAATCCAGGACCTTGCCAGAAGCCGCCCTCAGTCTGTGATGACAGCAGCAGCAGCATTGCAGGACCTCCATGTCCGCCCTGCCCACCGCCACCATGCCGGCCACCGAAACGCTCCCGCCAGCGTGGACCATCGCCTTGTCCACCGCCATGCCCGCCGCCTTGTCCGGCGCCGTGCAACAAAAGTGATTCGCTTGACAAGCTCAAGCGTCGCATTGTAAACATGCAGTGCTCGGTGAAGAAGCTGCTAAATGAGGTGAGCAAACGCGAGACGCAGGAACCGGCATCGTGCGGCGGCGGCTATGATGATGACGACGACGATGAGGAGGATAACGATCCGTGCAATATGCCCTCAGCGCGCCCACCCTGCCCAGAGGACCCCGATCCACTGGTCATCTGTGGCGGCAAGCGCAACACCAAAGCGGACAAGTACGAGAAGATGAAGGAGAACTATGCACGACTCTTGACCCAGTTCCAGCGCAAGGACTGCCAAATGAAGGAGCTGGAAAAACGGTAAGATCTCTCTCTCTCTCCAAGCCCAGTTGAAAATAACCCTGACTCATCCCTTCCCATTTCGTTCAGCATGAAAGGTTTCATGGGCAGCTGTGGCGGCGGTATGGGCGGCAAGGGAGCCTCGGACGCAGATGCCGCCGAGCTGAATCTGCTGCGTGCCCGCGTCAACGAACTGAAGGAAGAGCAGTTGGAGTTCAAGTGCATCATGAAGGAGCAGTCACAACAGCTGGAGGACTATCGCAACAAGTACATGCTGGCGCAGCAGAAGGTCGAGGAGCAGTGCGTCTCGTTGGAGAAGCTGAACATGAATAACAAGCGCATCGAGCAGCAGATCAACACGGAGGTCAAGGAGATACGCTCCAAGTTTCAGGAGAAGCTCAACGAGCTGCTCCACTTCCCCAAGCTGCTCGAGAACGAGCAGCTGAAGCTGGCGCAGGTGTGCAAGGAGAAGGATGATTTGCAGAGCAAACTGGTCGTTGTCTGCAAGGAGCTGAAGTCCTGCAAGTCCCAACTGGAGACTCCTGTACAAGATCTGGGTCCACAGCTGGCTCAGTGCCAGCTCGATCTGTCACAGGCACGGACCGAGATCGAGGAGCTGCTGCGCCAACGCGATCTATTCTGTGAACAGCTGAAGACCACCCAAGATGATCTGGACACGCTGCGCACCGAGTCCGCCAAGATTATTGCCGGCACCAAGGAGCGGGCCGAGATGATCAAAGCCCAGCAGCAGGAACAAATCAATCGCCTCGAAAAGGAACTGGCCCAATGCCGTGCCACGGCTAGCTTGTCGGTCAACGATCGCGAGGCAGTCATACGCGAGATGCAGGGCCAGCTCAATACGCTCTCCTACAGCTTCGATGCGGCTCAAAAGCAAATCAAAACTCTACGCAATCACATCGCCTACGTGTCCAACGAGAACTGTTTCCCAGTCAAATGTTGAGATGCTGCATTTTCCTTCACATTTCAATGTTCTCATCCAGCTGCTGTCCAGTCTATGCTTGTGTGTGTGTGTGTATGGGTGTCGGCGTGAGCCTGCTGCTCTGCTGCTGCAACTGCTTCTGCTACTGCCATAACTCTAAGTGTGTCTCTTGATTGTCCAATGCTTCGCTTGCTGCCACTCATAGCAAGATTATATCAACGTTTTCTTTCAGCTCACTATGAACTTCTGCCAAACGAGATTTAGAAACAATCTAAATTACACATTACATACATGCATGCATATATATAATAATAATTTCTCTACAATAAAAAGCGGTTCAAAATCAGACTTTGGTGTGTCATTCGTCTGGCAGTGCAGGGGACTACAGCTCAAGGGGGGATTACTATAAATAATATATAACATATATAGATATAGATAGATTTATAGATATATATGAATCAAGTCTCAAGACAGGGAATTAAATTCAAAGCAGAAGCCAAACCAACCTTCGCTCAGGCTGCATGAATATAGACAGCGCACATAGACCCATGTCATATATACATAGACACATCATCTTTAAGGAGGCCTAACAATCTTATAAATATTTAGCTGATCAAATCAAATATGTATCGAATTTTAGCTACCAATAACAATATTTCATCAGCAAAGCTTAACATGAACTTAATTTGCATTTTAATCAATTAAGGAAATTTTGTTTTTTTTGGCGCTCAATAGAAACACAAATACTTTATTGCTTTAGTGTGGCATTTGAGGAATAGCCGCAAATTGTTCTAGGCATAAATGAGCGCAACAAGGGGCATGGCACTACAGGGCGCAACAGGATCTATAGCGATTTAACTGCGAGGCGTTTCATTTTGGGCGCATTCTTTTTGGCCTGGCGTTTCTGTTCCTTTAGCTCCCAGCGACGTTGCTTCTCTGGATCCTCTTCGGCAAGCACACGCTCCTTCTCCTGTTTGCGCTTATCTTCGCGACGCTGGGCAGCTGCCTCGGCCCGAGCGGCATGGGTGCTCTTAAGGAACTCCTCCTCGACGCGCAAACGATTCTTGTCTGCCTTGGCTTTGGCCTGCAATTCAGATTCACAATGTTAAGATATGGTCACAAGTAGAGGTTTATCAATAGTTTACCTCCTTGGACATACGGTAGATTTTCAAGCGTTCCATTAGATAAAATATCAACAATAACAAGGGTTTAATGGTCTCCATTTCGGCATGTTTGGGCAGATTGAAACCGGCGAATAATACAGGCCGCGTCTCTGGCTGCTTCAGCGTGGTGCCTTCCTCCTGCTGGATTGGGCCGCTGAATTGATCCGAGATGTGCAGGTAATCGATATAGCTTTGGTATTTGTTAAGTGCAGTAATAACACGTGACTCGAGTATGGCGGATGTGGCTTCGGGTATTTCCGAAAGCACGCCAAAACCACTGGGAACATTATAGCGATCCTCCGGCTTGGCAACTAAACTACAAAACTTGGTCTGCAGAAGTACAGAAATTGTAACTGATTTCCGCCAGGAGGTCAGAGGTTAATAACTTACCAAATCTGTATACTCTTTGAATATTTTCGTTATAGTCTTTTTGCTGCCGACTGCAAACACAAATGAGTCCATTAGGCCGCGTGTCAATTCGATTTTGATGTGCACCTGGTCCACCTGGGGTCGCATCAGACCTGCAACAAGCGACACCAGATCCTGGCGCTTGATCATTTTCAGCTCCACCAGCATGCCCTCGCAGCATGTGCGACCAGAGCACCAGAGGGTGTACAGGCTTTCGCTCTCCTTAATCAGTCCCGGATTCTCGTTCTCTATCTTACCATCGTCGCCGACCAGCGCAAAGTTTTCATCGAGAAGAGCTTTATGCGTGCTGAACCAGAGCTGCGCCAGGCGAGCGTTCTTTGTCTTGCCAGCAAAGAAGTTGGCGAAATAGGCTAAGAGACCGGCCACCATTAGCATTTCCATCCAGTAGGAATCCCAGTGAGTGCGGAAATGTAATGGTATATTCGGTATCTTTAGCTTAGGCTCCGTCTTCTGGTCAATGGGTGGTTCCATGGTGTCACCAGCATCGTAGCCTTCGAACTCCTCTTCGTCCTGGAAATGCTCAAATTCGTCGTCGTTTTCAACGAGACCGTCGTCCTCGTCATCGTTGGAACTGAACTTCTTGGGCACTTCCAGTCGTTCTCTGCTGTAGCTATCTCCGCCTGCACCCCGGAATGAGTCGGCATTCTCTGGGGTTTCTGTATCGTAGCTGGCTTCCACGAAGTCATCGTCGAACTCCGCAAAATCATTGTCAGTTTCATCTTCGGCCTCGGTGTTTACGTTTGCGCTGTTTAGTTGACAGGCGCATAAGAGCGCCAGCAACAAAAATGCAAACACTGGTCGCATTTTATAATATAATCTCCAAAAAAAATAACGTAATTCAGCTAATATTAACCTAAATCTAAAACTTTTCACCTAATAAAAAAAAGTAGGTTAAGTGGGCTGAAAATATCGATAATAAGAAAAATCAAATCGATTCTAGATAATAAAATACTGACAAAATACTAATAGTTGAGAAACTGTTGGCAAACGGTTGAGTACATTAAACGGGAAATATTTGAAAGAGAAGTACAAGTCGAATTTTTAATGTACATTAGCTAATTTGACTGGAGAAAAAATTGAAAAAGTCTATGTTTAATAAAACAAATGTAAAAATAACATTATTTTATATTGTGCCTTGCACGAATAATCATCATTCGTTTTCATTCTCACCTCGATATATCGATAGTTGCTTGTCAATTTCGATTGGACGAGCGATAACAACGTTTTTGCCGCCGCAGCGGAGTAAACACGTTGCAATTCGCAATTTTGTTGGTTGTTGGATAAATATTAAGTGTACTTGTGAAAAATTTCGCCGGCAATCACAGAAAAATGGTAAGCACAAATATATAAGACAATACCGGCATAGAAAACTTGTGTACTGCTCGGTATATCCCAATACCTAATTCCACGAATACAAAATCCCCAACCTGATGCAATATTTGCATCGTATGACAATCAGAAATAATTAAATTCAAACTTTTTAATATATGCATGGCGCAAAAAGGCAAATGTGGAACGCAAAGGCACCTTCAAGGTGGAATTTCTGCAGAAAATCGAGCGAGAGGTGCAACAGCGATGGGAAACGGAGCGTGTGCACGAAACGGATGCACCCATTGAGCCCAAGAAGCAACAGAGCGAGAAATTCTTTGTCACATTTCCGTTTCCGTACATGAATGGCCGCTTGCACTTGGGACACACATTCTCCATGTCGAAGGCAGAGTATGCTATGCGCTATCATCGCCTCAAGGGACGCCGCGTGCTGTGGCCCTTCGGATTCCACTGCACGGGTATGCCGATCAAGGCATGCGCCGATAAGCTGGCACGCGAACTGGAAACTTTTGGCTATCCACCCAAGTTCCCGGAGACGGAAGAAGAGGTGCCAGCCGTTGAGCAGACGCAATCGGAGGTGCCCAAGGACAAATCCAAGGGAAAAAAGAGCAAAGCCGTTGCCAAAACGGGCAGCGCCAAATACCAATGGCAAATTATGCAAAGCCTCGGCCTACAGGATGATGAAATCAAGCAGTTTGCCAATGCAGAGCATTGGCTGAGCTACTTTCCACCGCTGGCGGTGCAGGATCTGAAGCGCATCGGAGTGCACGTCGACTGGCGTCGCACATTTATAACGACAGATGCGAATCCCTACTTTGATTCATTTGTTCGCTGGCAGTTCAACCATTTAAAGGAGCGCGGAAAGATCATGTATGGCAAGCGCTATACAATTTATTCGCCCAAAGACGGACAGCCCTGCATGGATCACGATCGTTCCAGCGGCGAGGGCGTAGGTCCCCAAGAATACACTCTTATCAAGATGAAAGTTCTGCAGCCGCCCAAGGCACTAAGGTAAGTCCATAACTTTCAAGTGAATATTCTGACAATGATGTCATTAAACCCTTTGCAGTGCTATCAAGCAGCCCATTTTCTTGGTGGCAGCTACGTTGCGCCCAGAGACGATGTATGGCCAAACGAATTGCTGGCTGCATCCGGACATTAAGTACATTGCCTGGCAGAGCGCCCGCGATAACGAAGTATGGGTCAGCACACATCGTGCCGCACGCAACATGGCTCATCAAGGCTTCACTGCCGAAGATGGCAAGATTGTTGTATTGGCTGAAGTGACCGGCCTGGACCTATTGGGCGTTCCACTCTCGACTCCGCTAACAAGCCACAAAATAGTTTACACACTGCCTATGCTGAGTATTAAAGCGGATAAGGGTACGGGCGTGGTAACATCCGTGCCCTCCGATTCGCCCGACGACTATGCTGCTCTGGTGGATCTGCAGAAGAAGGAGGCATTCCGTCAAAAGTATGGGCTAACGGATGAAATGGTGCTGCCGTACGACCCAGTACCCATCATCGAAGTACCCACACTCGGCAAACTCTGTGCTGTGCATGCCTACGACACGCTGAAGATTCAATCTCAAAATGACAAGGAAAAACTAGCCGAGGCCAAGGAGCTTTGCTATTTGAAGAGTAAGTAGCACTGTTAACTGAACTATATATATTTTAATTATCTGATTATCGTGGACGTCCATACATACCTCCAATTTTTAATTTTGATTAATTTTCACACAACTGTTAAGTAAATAAAAAAATTAGAAAAAAACTCGGAAGCATTTAGGATTGAGAGCTCATAGTCAACTGAGCAAATATTACAAAACATACATAGTAAATGCATCTCAGATTGCTTATTAAACACGAAAATCTTACTGATTAATTTTTTTTCTCAATTAACAGGCTTCTATGACGGCGTAATGCTGGTAGGTGAGTTTGCGGGCCGAAAAATCCAGGACGTGAAAAAAAGTTTGCAAAAGCAATTAATTGATGCCAAGGAGGCGGACATTTACTATGAGCCCGAGAAGACCATCATATCACGCTCAGCGGATGAGTGCGTGGTGGCGCTGTGTAATCAATGGTACCTCAACTATGGCGAGCCCGAGTGGCAGGGACAGGCCACAAAAATACTGCAGGACATGGAAACGTTTCACGAGGAGGCGCGCAACAACTTCGAGGCGTGTTTGAACTGGCTGCATGAGTACGCCTGCTCGCGTACTTACGGCCTGGGTACTAAACTGCCTTGGGATTCGCAGTGGCTCATTGAATCATTATCCGACTCAACTATCTATATGGCCTTTTATACGGTTGCGCACTTGCTTCAAGGCGGCACCTTCCGTGGCGAGAAGCCAGGACCATTTGGTGAGTGGGATGCTAAGAAACTTGACTAATATTTAACTGAATCCTTAAACTATTTACCTTCTATAGGCATCACGCCCGCTGACATGACTGCTGAGGTCTGGGACTATATTTTCTTTAAGGAGACGCCGCTGCCAAAGAAAACAGCTATCAAGAAGGAGCATATGGCTGTGCTGCGACGTGAATTCGAGTACTGGTATCCCATGGATCTGCGCGTGTCTGGCAAGGATTTGATTCAGAACCATTTGACTTTCTGCCTGTACAATCATGCAGCCATTTGGCCCAACGACGAAACGAAGTGGCCTAAGGGCATGCGTGTCAATGGCCACTTGCTGCTCAATTCAGCCAAGATGTCCAAGTCAGATGGAAATTTCCTAACACTTTACGAGGCTGTTGAGAAGTTCTCAGCGGATGGCACGCGTCTGTGCCTTGCCGACGCTGGCGATAGCGTAGAGGATGCCAACTTTGTGGAGAGCACAGCGGATGCTGGCATTCTGCGTCTGTACACATTCATTGAGTGGGTCAAAGAGATGCTGGCTGCACGCGCTAGCCTACGCCATGATGCTGCCAAAACCTTCAACGATCAGGTCTTCTTGAGCGAGCTGAACCTGAAGACAAAGCAGACGGATGATAATTATCGGCGCATGCTGTTCAAGGAAGCGCTGCGCAGCGGATTCTATGAGCTGCAGCTAGCGCGAGACAAGTACCGCGAACTATGCGGTGCACAGGGCATGCACGAGGAGTTGGTCATGGAGTTTATTCGTCGTCAGGCGCTGCTGGTGTCGCCAATTTGTCCGCATGTGGCGGAGCATGTTTGGGGCCTGCTGGGAAACAAGGAATCCATTGTTCATGCCCGTTGGCCCGAAGTGGGCGCCATTGATGAGCAAGGCATAATGTGCTCCGAGTATTTGATGGAGTCGGCTCATTCTTTCCGACTTAATTTGAAGAATCTACTGCAAGTCAAGGCCAAGGGTGGCAAAGAGAAGGCCGTGGATGTCCAGACACTGAAACCCAACCGCGGGCTCGTTTGGGTGGCCAAAACGTATCCGCCCTGGCAGTGCTGTGTGCTAGATACCATGCGGGAGATGTATAAAAAGGACACCAAAACGCTGCCCGATAACAAGGCAATCGCAGTCGCTCTACAACAGAAGCCCGAACTAAAGAAGTTCATGAAGCGTGTGATGCCATTTGCACAAATGATTCGCGAGAAAGTGGAGGCGGGCAAAGGCGTGGCTGCACTGGCTGTCACCCTGGAGTTCGATGAGCGGGAGGTGCTGCTGAGCAATCTTGATTATCTGAAGAATACCTTGGATGTGAGTAGAAAATTTATCTGAAAATAGCAAATTATTTAGGCCCTCTTCTACAACAGCTGGATAGTCTGGAAATCAAGTATACTGATGATCCCTCAGCGCCTGAAAAGACGCGCGAGGAAGTTCGCCCGGGCTCACCGTTCATCAGCTTCAGCGTTGCGCCTCACGTCACCGTGGAACTGGTTAATCCAGTGGAGCGGTCGGGTCTGTTTCAGGTGAACACCATTATATCTGAGGGCGATACGGTGCTGTCATTGCGCGAGAAAGTCTCCAAAATTATTGGCCTTAAAACAGACCTGTCCACGCTCCAAATCTGGCGCTATGAGGACCCTGTGATGGGACCACGGAAACTGCCTAACTTCCAGGACTACAAGACGGGCAAGACACTGCTGAGCGAGGGCAATTTTGTTCTTGATGTGACTGATAAACGAGTGAGCGTCAATATTTCAGGAAAGCTGACCGAAGTCGGCCGTAATCTGATTTATGTGATTGAGTAAAGATCTCCTCGATTTTGGTTACGCGTTCCTAGCTATAAATGAATTTAAATTGGAACACTGTAAAACACTTGGCTATAAATGAATACCTTAACATGTAATTAGTGTAACCGAAAATACACTTGACCTATTTTCCATTACTTTTATCAAGGTAAATTATTGAAACCGGCTATTCGGCTATCCTACATTGGCGATTGCCTTTTAATTCTTATGAGAAGCAGATAGAGTATTATATATATATATATATAAAATGGGTGAAGCAAGAGGTAAATTTATTTATTTATAAGATTACAAACTTATTTGTTTAAAAATAAAAGTTTTTGTTTCTGAAAGTAATGAATCAAAAACTATATAGATGAAAAAAGAAACAAGTATAATCGAAATCAATATATAGTATTTGTGTACAAAAAAATTAATCAAGAGACATTTCAAATCTGTCTATAGTTAGCTAGCGTATCCAAAGTACGTTTAGAAAAAGTTTTCCTCAATTTTTTTTTTCAAATTTTAGTATGCTAACACCGTAAACATAGATAAGGTCTCAGTGGGGGTTTCAGACAATCTTTTTGCTTAATTCATTCAGGGCCTGGGCCGGTCTTATAAAAGCTTACTTTCTTTCATTCGAAGTCAATTAAAAAATGTTAGCGAAGATAGTAATTGTTCTGGTGATTCACGCCGTTGCAGCTGTCCTTGCGGGCGTTTGCTTGATACCTCAGCCAGTCAAGCGCCAACGTTCGCTGGCCAATGAGCTCGTTAGGCGACAGCTGCGCCTCGACGGCCGCATTGTTGGTGGTCAGCGTATAAACATAACAGATGCTCCGCATCAAATCTCGTTACAAACATCCGATCACATTTGCGGCGGCTCTCTAATCTCGGAGGAGTGGATACTGACGGCAGCGCATTGCACCTAGTAAGTCGTTCAGATCAACGATTATTGAGACCCTAACACCTATTCTTTCCACTTCAGTGGCAAGGATGCAAGTCGCCTACACGTACGCTTGGGTACCTCTGAGTGCTCCCGAAATGGACAGCTGCTGAGCATAAAAAAGATTGTTCAACACGAAAAGTTCAACTACACGAATGTCGATTACGATTTTTCGCTGTTGCAGCTGCAGGATCCGATTGAATTCGATGAGACAAAGAAGGCCGCCAAGCTGCCGAATGAGGGTCAAAACTTTATGGACGGTGACGCGTGCTATGTAAGTGGCTGGGGTGACACAAAGAATCTGCTGGAGCCACGCACTTGGCTGCGCCAGGTGCAGGTGCCGCTGGTCAACCAGGCCGAGTGCAGCAAGAAGTACAGTGATTTCGGAGGCGTGACAGATCGCATGATCTGTGCGGGTTACATGCAAGGTGGAAAGGATGCCTGCCAGGGCGATTCAGGGGGTCCCATGGTAGATGGGGATGGTGTGTTGGTGGGCGTGGTGTCGTGGGGATATGGCTGCGCCAAGCCCAACTATCCGGGTGTCTACTCCAGAGTAGCCTATGTTCGTGACTGGATTAAGGAGCACAGCGGTGTTTGATAGCTAACTGAATAAACTACCAAAAATTTGCAGCAATACCAAAATAGTTTTTACTCTTGTATCCGACTATGCGATTAAGCAAATATCTGATTGTCCTTGGCTACACGTTCTAGGCTATAAATCTGCTTAGTCAAAAACGGTTGGCTATAATTGAATACCTTATCACGTTAGTTATATCATGGTAAGTTATTGACGCTATAAGCCAAAAACATATTGGTTCGGCTGTATATTGGCGATTGGTCTCAATTAGTATAAAGAGAAGAGATTACTCAGTTAAATGAGGAATTATATATGTAAACAAAATTAAATCATCTTCTTTTTATAAGATTATCAATTTATTTCAATATAAATATATAGAAGTAAAATCAATAAATTAAAAGAGTACCAAAAAAACAAATAAATAAATAAATAAAAATTAATAAATAATTCCAAGTTTGCCTATAATCTCGTAGTATTCTTATTGTAGCGTATCTAAAGTACATTTCTAAAAACTATTGATTCGTTTTTCCAATTAAGTATGCTAGCCCTATCCAATGCGATAAGCTCTCAGTGGAGTTTTATATAAGGCGAGCACTTCTTTCATATCGTCAAATTCGTGGGCTGTTTTTTGTCAAAGTAACAAACAAAAATGTCAGCGAAAATAGTGATTGTACTGCTGCTTCAATCCGCCGTAACTGTCCTAGCGGATCTTCTTTTGAATCAGAACGTAAACAACCGTATTGTGGGCGGCTACCGTATAAACATAACAGAAGCACCATATCAAGTCTCGCTACAAACATTCAAGCATGTTTGCGGTGGCTCTCTAATCTCCAACAAGTGGGTGCTGACGGCAGCGCATTGCCTCAAGTAAATTTTTCAGACTGCATATTCTATTTGAGGATTTTTTTTAAATTTTAAATTTATATATTTAACAGAAAACCCAAAATAAAGCAGTGGCGCGTACGCTTGGGTACCTCTGAATCCTCTCAAAGTGGGCAACTGGTAAATATCACAAATATTATCGAACACGATAATTACAACAACACATCTGTGGCTTACGATTTTGCGCTGTTGGAGCTACAGGATCCAATTGAATTCGATGAGACCAAGAAGGCCGTTAAGCTCCCGAATCAGGATGAAGAGTTTCAGGACGGTGATATGTGTTTTGTTACCGGCTGGGGTCATACACAAAATCACGAAGAGTCAAGAGATTGGTTGCGCAAGGTTCAGGTACCGCTAATCAATCAGGAGCTGTGTACTTACTTATACAGTTCAAAAGAAGAAGTGACAGACAGCATGATCTGTGCGGGCTATTTAGAAGGTGGAAAGGATGCTTGTCAGGCTGACTCAGGTGGTCCCATGGTAAATGGGGATGGTGTGTTGGTGGGCGTGGTGTCGTGGGGCTATGGATGTGCCATGCGTAATTTTCCAGGCGTCTACTCCAGAGTAGCCCATGTTCGTGAATGGATTAAGGAGCACAGTGGTGTTTGATAGCTAACTGAATAAACGACATAAAATATGCAGCAATACAACAGGCGTATATCAAATTTTTTTCTTAAAATTGCTAATGTTATCGATTACAAACGGTATCGAATTCATCTATAAAATGATATCTCCTACATCTTCAGAGCTTCTTCAAACTTTGCAATTAGTTTGATGATAATATACAATCTTGATGTTAGTTATATTTTGGATAGGACAAGTGCGCCGATTGCAGAAGGCGAGTAAAAAAATAAATAAACTAGGTGTGTGGAAATCCAATCTTAAATCAGCATCGAAGCGTGGCGCGTCTTGTGTGAAATCTATATCAAGGGCATTTGAAAAACAGCCAAGCTAAACACAGTTCAAGTCTATTTTGTTCGATAACTAATCAAATTTCTAAGTTATCGACATAAATCGATTGCGCATATTTTAATTTTCAGATCATTTCGGAGCTCATCATCACCTACGACTGGAGTTTTCTTACTCGTTTCAATTAGTTTTATCAGGATAGCGCTGTAAGCCTACAGAGCTTGGTTTTAATTCTTGTGATTAGAAGCTTAAGAATTTTAATTTATTACGATAATCAATAGAATGCATAAAGATAAATATAGCATATTGAGACATGAGGGAAATTTGTTAATAATAATTAATAATTATAATAAACTTCCTCGTTTTTAATACGTTTTTTATCTAGAAGTCAATAAAGTTCAGTAAGAATTACCCAATTTCTCAGCAGATGACAAAATATGGCAGTTAAGGTAACTTAAAGTAAGTTAGGGCAACCCAAAACACATTTTCATAAGCTCGACCTAAATTGATCAAGGCTAATTCCTAATTCGTCACTTTTTCAAATATTTTTGTTTGTGTCTTAAGAGTAAGTGTATCCAACGTTCGGCTACAGAAAGTGTTCTTTCATTTTTCCAATTATTTGAATATGCCAGCCCCGCACTAATAGATAACTTAGCCCATTCCGGGCTTGGGCCCGTACTATAAAAGACTAGCGTTTCTTTCATTCTGCCAAAGTCAAGTCGACGATGACAGTAAAGCTTGTGTTTTGTCTACTGTTTCAAACAGCCGTAGTTGTCCTTGCGGGCGTTCGTTCGATTCCTCAGTCCTCAGTCAATGAGCTCTTTAGACGACAGCTGCAGATCAACGGCCGCATTGTGGGTGGTCAGCGTATAAACATAACAGATGTACCATATCAAATCTCGTTACAAACATACGGTCACATTTGCGGCGGCTCTCTAATCTCGGAGGAGTGGATACTGACGGCAGCGCATTGCACCTAGTAAGTTGATCAGATCAACTATTTTTGCGACACTAACACATATCCTTTCCACTTCAGTGGCATGAACACACGTGACCTACTCGTCCGCTTGGGTACCTCTGAATGGTTCCGAAGTGGACAGCTGCTGAGCATCAAACAGATTATTGAACATGAAAAGTACACCAAAGGAAAAGTCGATTATGATTTTGCGCTGTTGCAGCTGCAGGATCCAATTAAATTCGATGAGACCAAGAAGGCCGTTAAGCTCCCGAATCAGGATGAAGAGTTTAAGGACGGTGATATGTGTCTTGTTACCGGCTGGGGTTCTACAAAAAATCCGATCGAGTCAACAGATTGGTTGCGGGAGGTTCTCGTGCCGCTGTTCAACCAGGAGGAATGCAACGAGAAGTACACTTATTTCGGAGGCGTAAGTGATAGCATGATTTGTGCGGGTTATGCTCAAGGTGGAAAGGATGCTTGCCAGGGCGATTCAGGGGGTCCCATGGTTAATGAGGATGGTCTGTTGCTGGGCGTGGTGTCGTGGGGCTATGGCTGCGCCAAGCCCAACTATCCGGGTGTCTACTCCAGAGTAGCCCATGTTCGTGAATGGATTAAGGAGCACAGTGGTGTTTGATAGCTAACTGAATAAACGACATAAAATATGCAGCAATACAACAGGCGTATATCAAATTTTTTTCTTAAAATTGCTAATGCTATCGATTACAAACGGTATCGAATTCATCTATAAAATGATATCTCCTACATCTTCAGAGCTTCTTCAAACTTTGCAATTAGTTTGATGATAATATACAATCTTGATGTTAGTTATATTTTGGATAGGACAAGTGCGCCGATTGCAGAAGGCGAGTAAAAAAATAAATAAACTAGGTGTGTGGAAATCCAATCTTAAATGAGCATCGAAGCGTGGCGCGTCTTGTGTGAAATCTATATCAAGGGCATTTGAAAAACAGCCAAGCTAAACACAGTTCAAGTCTATTTTGTTCGATAACTAATCAAATTTCTAAGTTATCGACATAAATCGATTGCGCATATTTTAATTTTCAGATCATTTCGGGGCTCATCATCACTTACGACTGGAGTTTTCTTACTCGTTTCAATTAGTTTTATCAGGATAGCGCTGTAAGCCTACAGAGCTTGGTTTTAATTCTTGTGATTAGAAGCTTAAGAATTTTAATTTATTACGATAATCAATAGAATGCATAAAGATAAATATAGCATATTGAGACATGAGGGAAATTTGTTAATAATAATTAATAATTATAATAAACTTCCTCGTTTTTAATACGTTTTTTATCTAGAAGTCAATAAAGTTCAGTAAGAATTACCCAATTTCTCAGCAGATGACAAAATATGGCAGTTAAGGTAACTTAAAGTAAGTTAGGGCAACCCAAAACACCTTTTCATAAGCTCGACCTAAATTGATCAAGGCTAATTCCTAATTCGTCACTTTTTCAAATATTTTTGTTTGTGTCTTAAGAGTAAGTGTATCCAACGTTCGGCTACAGAAAGTGTTCTTTCATTTTTCCAATTATTTGAATATGCCAGCCCCGCACTAATAGATAACTTAGCCCATTCCGGGCTTGGGCCCGTACTATAAAAGACTAGCGTTTCTTTCATTCTGCCAAAGTCAAGTCGACGATGACAGTAAAGCTTGTGTTTTGTCTACTGTTTCAAACAGCCGTAGTTGTCCTTGCGGGCGTTCGTTCGATTCCTCAGTCCTCAGTCAATGAGCTCTTTAGACGACAGCTGCAGATCAACGGCCGCATTGTGGGTGGTTACTGTATAAACATAACAGATGCACCATATCAAATCTCGTTTTATTTGTCTGGTAGACTTTGCGGCGGCTCTCTAATCTCGGAGGAGTGGATACTGACGGCAGCGCATTGCACCTAGTAAGTTGATCAGATCAACTATTTTTGCGACACTAACACATATCCTTTCCACTTCAGTGGCAGGAACACAACTTTGCTACGCGTACGCTTGGGTAGCTCAAAATGGTTCAAAGGTGGGAAACTTCTGAGCACCAAACGGATTGTCGAACATGAAAAGTACGATGACATGTGGTCAGATTATGATTTTTCGCTGTTGCAGCTGCAGTATCCAATTAAATTCGATGAGACCAAGCAGGCCGTTAAGCTGCCGAATCAGGATGAAGAGTTTGAGGACGGAGATATGTGTGTTGTGTCCGGCTGGGGTATTACACAAAATCCGATCGAGTCAACACATTGGTTGAGACAGGTTCGTGTGCCGCTGTTCAACCAGGAGGAGTGCAACGAGAATTTAATTGAATTCGGAGGCGTGAGAGACAGCATGATTTGTGCGGGTTATGCTCAAGGTGGAAAGGATGCCTGCGTGGGCGATTCAGGTGGTCCCATGGTTAATAAGGATGGTCTGTTGCTGGGCGTGGTGTCGTGGGGCTATGGCTGCGCCGCTCCCGATTATCCGGGCGTCTACTCCAGAGTATCCCATGTTCGTGAATGGATTAAGGAGCACAGCGGGGTTTAATTAGCTACTTAACTGAATAAATGACATAAAATATTTAGGTATACCAAAATAGTTTTCACTCTTTTATCCAGACTTATCACAAGGCACAGCAAAAGCACGCGCTGAGAGCACGCAGGCTGTGGAGCTTCAACCACGCGACCTCTTTGCTCTGCGCACATTATGGCAACGCATGTCAACACAGCATTGCATTATCGGGAATGTGACAGGGAGATGTGCGTTTCTGTGTGTCCTTTGCAGCTGGCGAACATTGCCCCGGTGTCCTTCTAATTGCCTTTACACCTATAGGTATTTGCATATTCTAGTGGTATATTATGCGTATTAGTATTACGTATGAGACACTCAACAGTAATTATTACTGATTATTAAGTTTAATAACATCTTGATGTGATTACCCTGTAGTTGTTTAAGAGCCATGAGAATATGTGACAAAATCCTCGAGGTAAATTCAGTCAAACTTAATTAAGTTTATTAATTAAATTATATTTTTAATCAGTAATCGAAAATCGAGCATAAATTTGTTTTTTTTTTTTTTAATAAACAAGGGCAAGTTTAAATTTTAAAGAAGAGCCTGACTTGATTGGATATGGATACCAAGTGTCAGCGAAACGAATCAGAAATTTCTTGACTTGCTGGCAATATACATAATTACAAATTTATTACTTCTGAAGTCTTTGTTCGAGAACATGTGACTTGTTATTAAAACTTGTAATTTGTACTACTTTACTCAAGTTTATTATCAAATGTTGAAAATCTTAAGATATAATTTGTAATAATGAAATTAGCGTTATAATAATTTTCTTTGTTTAATTATTAATGATACTTATTAATTTTTAATACAAATTTTAATTTTAATTCCAAATTTTAATTATACACTTTAATTTTAATACAAACTTATAAACATTTAAATTTTAAATATTTTAATTGTTGTTCTGTTTTACCTATAAACTTTAATTTTAATTTTAAATGTATATAATAATTATTCATTTCAATTTTACCATTAAATTTTAATTTTGATTGTTTTTTAATATTAATTATAAATTTGATTTATAATTATAATTTTTAATTTTATTGTGAACCATAAATAAAATTAAAATATATATTCTGTTAAATTTTAATTCATAAAGTTTAAATAATTTCAATTAATTAATGTTTTATTTTTTATTTTAATTGGTCTAATAATTGTGAAAATTAATTAATCTTAATTAAAAAATGAATGTGTGGCCACTCTTTTCGTATAACCCTAGGCCCCTTCGTGAATGATTTCATAAGTGATTCAAGCCAAAAGAATACATATGCACATTTGTATGTCTCTCACCCTGAACTTGATAATGATCAAGCAAGCACACGCAGAGGCACATGGGCATGCATACATACATACGCATGCACATACCGAATGCTAAATTACATAACAATCTTTGTAAACAAATCGCACTGTAAATATATTTGCATTTTTTGTTGTATTCTTTTCGAGCATTTTGCAATTGGATATGCTCATAGGAACAACGATCGTCGGTAATCGCGATTATGCTAATAATTTCGGAATGGCATTAGTGCTGTTGCAGTCGCGTGGAGCTGACGTGCTCGAGGCTCGCGCCGCTGGACGTGGAGTGCAGTTCCTGTTATTGCGTTCTTGTTTTCCCCAACTGCATTGCGCATACGTCTCGTTAACTGACCAACTGTTGAGTGGATGTTGTGTATAAATAGCGCAAAGGCGAGCACTGTTATTCAACAGAAGGCAATGCAATGTGGTTGTGAGCGTGTGTGCATGCACCACCAACACTAACAGCAACAGTAACACGAACACATCAAGAATCAATAGAGAGCAACGGGCTGTCGCTGTCGCTGCCGCTGCCGAAGGCGAACAGCGTAGGTAGAAATCGTTTAACGGTATGTGATTATTATGGTTACACTCACACGCACACACACACACATAGTAGACAAGCAAACGTGCCGCACGTTGCGGCGACACGTGAGCGACTCAGACAGCCCAGCTGGCCGTGTACTCGAGCGAGAGGCAAACACTAAGAACAATAAAGCTCCGTCACGCACACACACACACACACACAGGCACAGGCACAGGCGGACAGCCGGCACAGCGACAACCGGTGGCCGAAGCTTTAACATCTCATGCGAGTGCAATGTGAATGTGAACGTGAGCACGCGACTGTGTGTGTGAGTAAAAGCTTCGGCTCGGTGCAACGGCGGCTTCCACTGTAGCAGCAATGCGAATCCATTGAACATTCAACATTGCGAGCTTCAAGCAAACGGTCTGTGTTATCGCGTCGCGATTCGATACGACCCAAGAAATCATCTTCTAAATATAACACTAATAATGATACAAAACAAAAAGCGCATAAAATATTTAAAGTTTACATAAATAGCGCAAGCTTATGGAATGATTTAAGCGCACAGCTTGCAAGTGCAACCAAATTTTTACGAGTGGCAATAAAAAAACAGTTAAGAGTGCTTAGCTAACCTACTTGTTTCTATGTAAGTCTAAGTGTGTATATGTGTACGTGTGTCTGTGTGTGTGTGTTGATGGCAGTGAATAGTTTTCTAAGCAATTGATAAATTTGCAAATTTGTTGTTATTGTAGTTTTGCTGCATTTTACGTAAGTTGAACTTGAATTGCGTAAAATGCGCAAATCACTTGAAAGAATTTGGATACATGGAAATTGCATAAAGTGTGATGAATCAATTCAAATAAATTTCAAATGTATTAACCGTGTCTAATTTGAAATTTATTTTTTATTTTTTTATTACGAACTAAAGAAACTAAAATTACTTTTAAAACATAATTTGGATTGTTAGCAAACAAATCATATGTGAAGCCAATCATATGTGTGCATGGGCCAAAAGCTGGATATAAGCCACATTAAAACTTTACTCAGAATTATTTAAAAAAAAAAAACTTAAAGCGTAATTAGAGAAAGATTGTTAAGCTGTGGCTCAAAACAGATAAGAAAGTATTTTAAAAAAATTGAAATAACAAAAATAATATTGAGCTACTGTGGAATTACTAAAGAGCTGCAATCAACACAGAAAATAATATCGGGTAAGCTCCACTATAATATAGTGTAATATAGTATTCATACCCCACAGTTTGAGTACGTACCACAAAGCAAAGCTTTCAGGAAAAGCTTAGCGCCCAAAGCTTCGGCAAACAAGGCGCCAAATTCAAAACGTTAACTAATTTGCCAGCTAAGCACGTTGAAGGTATGAAGTTAAGAGAGCGTCGTTTGGGCTTCTTCTTGCCAGTTCGTTTGTTTTTTTTTTGCGTAGTAATTCCCAGCGCATAGGCGGAAGTATGTGCCTTGTTATATAACTAACATGCGCAGACGCGCACTTCTGAAATTGAAATATTCACTCGAAAAAATTCAAACAGATCAGCGAAAAAACTCATTCGAGCAGCAGTCACTGACCCGCTATACAGCGACAGGGAGAGCGTATTCCAATATGATACTTTTCGAGGGATATTTAAAACACATTTAAGGCTTTTTTTTCGAATATGATCTAAGCTTGTTTGTTAATGGGCAACTTAAAATTGTTCTAAAAGAGCTAAAACTAATTTTGCCTAACATTTTAAATCTTTTACATATGGTAATATTATTGCAGGATAATTTTATAAAATTAGTTTGATATTTTGTTGTTTATCTATATAATATAATATACAAATATGTTATATTTATACCTCTCCTAGAATTAATTTTCTTAAAGAGTATATTTAATATGTTAAATAAGCATATTTGTACTTCTTTTTCTTTATCTCTCTTTGACCTAAATGTTCCACATTCTATCGAATTATTTGACCCGCTATGACTCTGAGCTTGACAGGCAGATGCTGCTTTTTTTTCGCTTCGTTCCCCGTTTTGACAGCTACATATGTCAAATATTGTTTTCCTCCTTCGATTTGCAATGCAAAATTTGTCACTCGGGCATATTGATTTGTTAATATTCGCGTAAGTAAGCTTTTAGAAAGGCAACAGAAAAAAAAAACTAACTTGAGCACCGCATCAAATGTAAAGTATTCGTTGGCTCTTTTGAATGAATTTTACTTTTTTATTTATTTATTTTTTTTTGCGAAAGAATGAAAAACGCATTTTGATTACAAATACAATGCGCATATCATTTAACTTATCTATTCTTTTTTTTTCCTTTTGCTGTTTGCAAAGCAAATTTTATGTAAGTTCTCTTTGAACGTGTATTTGGTTTCATAACTGCGGGCGGAAACGGAATTGGGGCTGTACTTCCAAATGGCCGCAACATTAGAATAGGATGCAAAGCTTACAAACGAATATATATACGTATGTATATATATATAAATATATGTTTGGTAGAGTGGAATCTAGTCACAGATATAATATGAAACAAATAATCGATTTTAATTTTGAAATTCACTTGCATAAATATATTGGTATGAAGAGTGATATATCTTTATATCTGTATTATTATTTTCATATTTTTAAAAAATATATATTTTGGGTCTTAAGTGCAGCAAAAAAATATTACAAATTATCTAGGTAATACTTTATTTATTTATTTATTTTTACGCTTTCTTAGAATTCGAATAAAATAAATCCAAAATTTATGTTATTATTAAAATAAATAGATAATCTTCAATTTGATTGATAGAGCACATTTGCAGACTTATGTATATGCAACCTGCGAAGATCACGTTTAGATTACTTAGACTACATTAACCCATGCTTAACACATATTTGGGCATATTCATTTATGCTAATATACTTATATATGTATATCTAAAAATCGATAATTCCTAAAGTAACGTAAATTTTTGTTTTATTTTATGTATTATTTATTTACGAGTATCCCTTTTGTCGATATCAATGTAATTCCCTTCATTTATATATATTTCACGAAACACTTCAAAAAATAAATATATAATATGTATTATTTTCTATGCTAAATTAAATACAATAATTCCTCCTATTCACTCATCTCACTGCCCTTTGAAGGCAATACAATATAAATTGATAGTAAAATGCGTTGTATTTATACCCCATTGTTAATGAATTCAATAGGTTCACCTTCGTGCACATGCTCTAAAATGCGCACAGTAGATGATCTAAATTTAGTTTAGTTCACTTGTTGCACTTTTAGTACGTCATTTAATGTGTGCGCTTAAAAGTATGCAACGATATTTTTAGAGCAACTGTTTGCATAGACAAATCGCACACAGAAACACTTTTGGCTCTAAATCAATATTAATTAACAGGCGCTATCACGGGCAAAAGTGCACCTGTTTCTTGCAGTGTCTTTCATGGCGTGTTGGGAGGCGTGTCATATGTATAAAAAATCCATTGAAGCAGTGTAAACCAGGTGAAGAGTTTACATAATAATCGAAGGGAAAACTAAAGCAATTGTTGTTGTTCAAGTACCGTATGTGTGTGTGCGTGTGTGTGTGTGTAAGTCACATGCGGGCTGCGTATGCCATGCCTGTCAATGCTTATGCTTTAAATGGTTACGTATGCCACGAGGAGGGGAGGCGATTTGGGCTAAAGTTCCTTCTCTTTCTGCTTTTTTGTTATTGTAATCCATTTCTTAGGGGGGTGCGGAGTGGCGAGAGGGCGTGGTTATATGGCCATAGTGGCGGCTGCTACCAAATTGACAGCAGCTGAAAAGCTGAATAGGCACGTGTTGACTTCGTGTCTGTGTGCCTCGCTATGTCGCGTTATCCTGCACGCTGCGCTTGCACATTGCACAGCCTGATATCCCAATGTCAGCCGGGCTGAAAGCGAGTGGGTTACTGTGTGGCTGTGTGTGTGTTCGTTGCAATGGAGAGACCCAGCGCTTGGGTCGCTGGTCACATGCAGTCAAGTGTGTGCGCAGCTCTGGTTTCTATTTATGGCCCGCTTTGTGCCACGAACTGAAAAGCTTCGACAGCGGAACGGCAAATGATTCATGGCAGCTTTAGAATGAGTGATGAATACGAATAATTTTGTTATTATTCAATTCAATTGAATAATTGGGATTTGCCATGAGAGCTTAACATCTGCATCAGCTTATCTGCCACCGGGTTTTTAATTGGCAGTTAAGGCTGGGATTATTTCTAGTTATAATAATCTTTTCTTTTCTTTTTAGTTTTTTTATTTTTTATTATTTATATTGTAATGGAAAATAAATTTGTTTAGTTTGTTGAAAAATAAATAAAAATATTGTTAAATAATTTTAAAATAAAATCAGTTAAATTATGACAAGATAAAATCATTCTGATTTATATCTTAATTTATTTTTGATACAAACAAATCAATTTGTATTCTATTAATATTATTAAATAATTTAAAAATAAATTCAGGTTAATTATTGCAATATTAAATCATTCTGATTTATATATAAAATTAAAAAATAAATAAAATAAAAGAAGTAAATAAGTTTGCATATTTTACATTTATTTTCTATTATTGTCATTAATTAAATAAAAAATATTTTAAACTTAATTATTTAATATTAATATTCATGTATTTTATATTTATATATATCATACTATATATTTTATAAAAATAACTTGAATTTCCTTTATCATTTCTCCGACTGCTTTCAGCACTTGCCATAAATCGTGAGCTGATTGTTTATCCTTGGCTAAGGATACTCTTGTATGTCCAGCTCTGACAATGCGCCACAGTTGGCAGACTAGGAATCACAACCCAATATACGAGTATAACAATCTAGACTTTAAATAAAGCAGACTTGTTATGGACTGGTTACTCGCAACGCCTCAGTTGCATAGCGTCTTCTCCTCGCTGGGCTCCCTGGTGGGAGACACCTACGTGGTCAGCCCCAATGCATTGGGTAAGCTACAAGTCTCGGACGTCAATGCTCTTTAAGCGAACTACTCTTCATTTTAATTTTAGCCATTTTGAAGGAGATCAACTATAAGCTTACCTATGAGGATCAGACACTTCGCACCTTTCGGCGCGCCATTGGCTTTGGTCAGAACGTGCGCTCCAATCTGATTCCTTTGCTGGAGAACGCCAAGGACGATGAGGTGCTGGAGTCTGTTATACGCATTCTGGTTAACCTTACCGTGCCGGTGGAGTGGCTCTTCTCCGTAGACATTATGAACCGCACCGAGGTGGGCCGGCACACCATCTTCGAGCTGAATAAGCTGCTCTACAGCTGCAAGGAGGCCTTCACCGACCCGAAGAGCACGAAGAGCGTCGTTGAGTACATGAAGCATATTCTGGAATCGGACACGAAGCTCTCGCCACACAAATGCGACCAGATCAACAATTGCCTCTTGCTGCTGCGCAACATTCTCCACATACCGGAGACCCATGCGCACTTCCTGATGCCCGTGCTGCAGTCGAGCGGCGGCCACCAGGTGTCCATGCAGAACACCATATTGTGGAATCTGTTCATACAGAGCATCGACAAGCTGCTGCTTTACCTGATGACCTGTCCGCAGCGGGCGCTCTGGGGCGTGACCATGGTGCAGCTGATTGCCATGATCTACAAGGATCAGCATGTGAACACCTTGCAGAAGCTGTTGAACCTGTGGTTCGAGGCATCGCTGTCGGAGAGCTCGGAGGACAACGAGAGCAATACGTCGCCGCCGAAAAAGGGCAGCGGGGACTCCAGTCCGATGCTTACCTCGGATCCCACCTCAGACTCATCGGACAACGGCAGCAATGGCGGCGGCAGCAGCGGCAAGAAGGAAGGCTGCGACGAGCGGCGCCAGGCTCTGCGCGAGGGCACCGAGGCCACGTTGCAGGAGGTGAGTCGCAAGGGGCATGAGTATCAGAATGCCATGGCCAGGGTGACGGCGGATAAGCCGGACATGTCTGAGGTGGCCAGCGATAGCTTCGAGGTGGCCTGCTCGCCGCCACAGCACTTGAGCACCGAGGAGGCCATGGACGACATCGACTACGAGGAGCAGGCACAGGAATACGAACAAGAAGCGGCTGCCGTCAGTGCGGAGCCATTGAATCTAACCCAACCAGCTGACAACGTCAACTACACTACCAATGCGGTCTACGCCAGCACCACAGCAACGGAGACGCAGACCACATCGTCGCTATGTGCCACCACTAGCCTCTGCTACGAGCCCTTCAAGCCGCCTGCTCCGCTGCCCACTCGCCGCAATACCCTCTCGGAAATGCTGTCGGACAACTACACCGCACACTCGCACGTGTCGGCCGTCAAGCTGGGCCAGAAGTCCTCGCATGCGGGCCAGCTGCAGCTGACCAAGGGCAAATGCTGTCCGCAGAAGCGGGAGTGTCCCTCCTCCCAGTCCGAGCTTTCGGACTGCGGTTATGCCACGCAGGTGGAGAATCAGGAATCCATTTCGACCTCCAGCAACGATGACGACGGCCCGCAGGGCAAGCCGCAGCACCAAAAGCCGCCGTGCAACACGAAGCCGCGCAACAAGCAGCGCACGCTCATGTCGCCGCAGGACAAAAAGGAGCTGCGTCGCAAGAAGCTGGTCAAGCGCAGCAAGAGCAGCCTGTAAGTAATATGAACGACAGTCGACTGCAGCTGAAAGCCTACTAAACGATGTTCCTTGAATCCTCTTCCAGTATCAACATGAAGGGCCTGGTGCAGCACACGCCCACTAACTATGACATATCCAATTTGCTCAAGGAGTTTACCGTGGACTTCCTGCTTAAGGGCTACAACTATTTGGTGGAGGAGCTGCACAAGCAGCTCCTAACCAGTGCGGTAGGCAAATGCAGCTTGGCTCCTCTGAGCAGCTTAACTGAAGCATTCTCTTTATCCTTTTGCAGAAGGTGCTCATTGACACCTCACACTTCTTCTGGCTGGTGACGTTCTTTCTGAAGCTGGCCGCCCAGTTGGAGCTGGACATGGAGCACATTGACACCATACTTACCTACGATGTGCTCAGCTATCTGACCTACGAGGGCGTCAGTCTATGCGAGCAGCTGGAGCTGAACGCCCAGCAGGAGGGCAGCGACTTGCAGCCCTATTTGCGCCGCATGCACCTGGTCGTTACGGCCATTCGAGAATTCCTGCAGACGATCGAGACGTACAACAAGGTGACGCACCTCAGCGAGGATGATCGCCTGCGCCTCCACCAGCTCCAGCTGCAGATTGGCGCCACCACAGATCTGCGCTGCTTGTTCGTGCTGTTGCTGCGAAGGTTCAATCCACGCATCCACTCCAAGCAGTATCTGCAGGACTTGGTGGTGACCAATCACATTCTGATGCTCATCCTGGACAGTGCTGCCAAACTGGAAGGTGGCCAGACCATTGGACTATCCGAGCACATATCACAGTGGGTTGAGGGATGAATGGGAGAATGAATCAATTTTTAAATTTAAATTTTTTTTAATTTATTATTTTAAATTTTATTAATTTTTAATTTCTATAATTTTAATATTTTTGATTTTTTAAAATTTTTGATTTTTATCAATTTAAAATTTGTATATTTTTAAAATTTTTAATATTTTAAAAAATTTGTAATATTTCCTCTAGATTTGCTACCCTGGAGGTCATGCACTACTATGGCATACTCCTGGAGGACTTTGATAACAATGGCGAGTTTGTCAACGATTGCATCTTTACCATGATGCATCACATTGGTGGCGATCTGGGCCAAATTGGCGTGCTCTTTCAGCCAATTATACTGAAGACGTATTCGCGCATTTGGGAGGCGGACTACGAGTTGTGCGATGTAAGCTTCCCAGAGAGCACTTTAAGTATTTAATTATATATATCTATATTTATTTCTGGTACAGGACTGGTCTGATCTTATTGAACATGTTATACACAAGTTTATGAATACGCCGCCTAAATCGCCTTTAACTATACCCACAACTTCGTTAACCGAAATGACTAAGGAACACAACCAGGAGCACACTGTTTGGTAAGTTGAACTATATAGACTGAAAACCACTGATAGATACGCTGTAAATTATTTGTATGGCCTGTAGCCATTGAATATGATTTGTTAACATGTAAGTAACAGGCAGAAGCAGGCATGGCATACCCTATAAAGTATATATATTCTTGATCAGGGCGAAAAGCCGAGTCCCTATCGGCCTGCCTGTCTGAACGTCTGTCCGTGTGTATGAACGCGTTGATCTCAGAGCTGGAGACTTGGTTTTAAAAATTCGATAACTATTCTCGTTTTGTTTTTTGCCATCGATTAAAACCGATAATCGAAATTCGATTTTAAATTTACATAATATACATCTTTAAAGTAAGAGTCTCCAAATCTTGTATTTATTGTTAGGAACTCTTATATAGTTTTGTTTTTTTGTTAAATTTTTGAAGCCAAGGCCCCTACGCCTTTTCAAAAGACGTCTTTCAAATACTAGAGACTTGTGCTTTGGCAAATACACGCATATGAATGACATAATCACGTTGTGCAAATTTGATTCGGAAAGTCCATCTATATAAAAACTTATTGCTTCTATTTTTATTTATTTTTAATTTTTATTTAATAATTTTTTTATGTAAGAAAATTATCTGACAATAGTCTAAATAATTTTTGTTTGAACTTAGCAATTTCTTAAAAATTTGCCTACTTCAAAGTGTCTAAAGCTCAATCAACTAAAAATTCTTTTGCAGCACCTGGTCACAGGAGGAGATGGACACACTCTATTGGTATTATGTGCAGAGCAAAAAGAACAATGATGTTGTGGGCAAGATAGTCAAGCTCTTCAGCAACAACGGAAACAAGTTGAAGACGCGAATTTCCATCATTCAACAGCTGCTGCAGCAGGTATTTTACTGATAGCCTTATACCTTGAATGTAGCTAATCTGTTTGGTATCCTAAAGGACATTATAACGTTGCTGGAGTACGATGATCTGATGAAGTTCGAAGATGCTGAATATCAGCGTACTCTGCTGACCACGCCCACGTCGGCCACCACCGAGTCGGGCATCGAGTTGAAGGAGAGCGCCGCTGGCAAGCCCTCCGATGATGTACAGGTGGGTTGGGAGCTTAGTTGGGCCTAGATTATAGCAAACGACAATCGATTTCTTATTTAGATTTTGCTGGATCTGATTATAAAGGAGCACAAGTCGTACCACCTGGTCTGGCTGCAGAAGCTGCTGCTCGAGTGCTGCTACATCAAGTTGATGCTCAAGTGCGGCAGCAGCCTGGCCGATGCCGATCCCATCATGGAGCCCGTGGCCTATCACTACATATACAAGCAAAAGTCCATCCCAGTGGTCCAGTGGAACAACGAGCAGTCGACTACGATGCTGTACCAGCCGTTTGTGCTGCTACTCCATAAGCTGGGCATACAATTGCCGGCGGACGCCGGCTCGATCTTTGCTCGCATCCCGGACTATTGGACGCCGGAGACGATGTTTGGGTTGGCCAAGAAGCTGGGGCCGTTGGATAAACGTGAGTTACTCAAATTGAAGGTGATGTATATACCGGTATCAATAATTTTTGCTCTCTTTGTCGACGACACAAATTTTGATTATGGGAATCTCGCCCGCATCCTCGCAACATCACTCACATTGTCTTCAACATAACGTAACTCTCACTCCACTAATCTTTGCGCCATGTCTTACTCTCCTAATCCCCGCTTTGCATCTCACAAACATCTCTCTCACTGTGGCTGTGTGTGTGTTAATCGGTGTATTTCGATATGCTCTGTGCCTCTCTCCTCTGCTCCTCATTTTCGGCTCTTATAGTGACGCTCAAATTCGATCCCAGCGAGCTGGAGGAGACACCGTCGTCGAGCGCCTCGTCGCGCTATCATCTAACCGGCGCTCGCAACTCGCTCAGCTCCATCGGCAGCTTGGATGCCGACTACGTGGAGCCCGAGGAGCTGGCGCTCATACCCGAAGTTGACGCCGCCGTGGAGAAGGCAGCGGCTGCTGGCGCTGTTGTCTCCGTCAGCGACATATTTGCCGTGCCCAAGGCCAAGCATTGCAACTCGATCATCAGGTGCGTAGCTCAGCTCTACTCTCGCCCATTGTGATTAACTGATTAATTGCTGTGGACTCTTGGCAGGTACACGCCGGATCCGACACCGCCGGTGCCCAACTGGCTGCAGTTGGTCATGCGCAGCAAATGCAATCAGCGATCCGGTCCGGCTGCAGACACCGGCGATTGGTAAGTGCCATAAAAAAATAAAGAAAATGTTGACCAAGTGCCCGCAAGCCCCAGAAAGCCAACAGATTTATGGCACACGGCAGCCGTTAAGACGCTCGCTCGCTCCGCAACATATTGTTTACATGGCGCCCTCAATGCAATTTATGAACTTTAAGACCCAACTCCACATACAGCTCCACATTTACTTTCGTGTGTTGACAGTTGTCGTTGCCTTTTTGCCGTTGCGCCACTCGCAGCTTGCAACGCGCAACTCTCACAGCTCGCACTAAATGTCAGCCTATTGTGGGCCATTGTCTTGCCTAGAACGGTGTGCCCCCCTCCAGCCCCTTCCCTAGCCAACTTAATTCATAAGCTTGTTCATCCGTATTCGGCATTGTCCATGTGTCTGTGTGTGTTTACATATATCTAGCTGCTGGCATCTCGGAGGCTTACGGACCTCACACGATCGCCTGCTGCTCATGTTGAACGGCGTTTTGCGTACAGTTTATGATAGCATTTTTTTTCTCTTTTTGTGTTTTGATATTTGTTGCTGCACAGTGCTCAGAGATCGCAGATAAATGCACCCTGAACTCTTGAAAAAAAAGAAGTGGCCAGCTGAATTGACTCGGGCAGGTTCGCAACAGGCAAAAGGTTGCCTGGAAAACTTTTGATCTTTTCAAGCTGCAGGTTTCTCGAAGCTTAGATATCTGGCATTGATTTTAATATACAAAAATATTTAAATAGAAAAAATTTATAATTTATTAAGGCTTTGGGAGTATGAGATTGCAATAATATAAGGTAAATAAATTAGCTAATTTGAATTTTTAATTATAATAAAAAAAATGAGACAAAAAATAATATCTTATCAATAAATGCAGAATATTTACAAATTTAAAATTAATATCAAATCAACTTTAAGGCAGTTAAACATAAATTTTTTAATACAGATAACTAAATTTGCATTATAAATTTATTTACTGCTGATTTAGCAGTGTTTTTAATTTAGCGGCTTTAAGCAAGCGAATGATTTAAGATAGCCGAAATGTATTTATTATCTGATGATGTAGCTAGCTAGAAATTTATTTAGATTTCAGTTTGAGAGATTCGTGAAATGCCTGAAAAATATTTTAAATAATTTAGTGTTGAAAATATATTAACACTAATTTATTTATTTTTTAAAATAATAAATATTTAAGCCAGTTTATTTGATATTTGAGAATTTTTTAAAGTCATAAAAATTGTATTTAACACACCTCAATGTTTATAAAAATCCTTTCAAGGCTGAAAACAGAAAAATAAATTGCCTTAGCTTATTTCTTGTGGAATAAAATTTTGCTTAAAACATGAGTTGAGCATTTTATATAGCAGAATTCTATATAAAAGTGCCTTATTAATGCTACTACTGATATTTTCTGTGTATGCACACATACTTTTCTCATCAAAGAGCTTACTAAATGACGAATATATTTAGCTAGCAGCTTTATATAATTTTTATACCAGCCAATACATAATTTTTTAGATCACTTGCAGCGCATTTCCCAGTCGCCTTCCGCCTACAATTCCCTAGTTACTGTTTTTTCTGTTCAACAATATTGTCGTTTGACACCTTTTGAGTTTCTGCATCAGTTTTCGCGTATCTGAAACCGAATTCAAATCAATGCTTTGTCCATGAGATACATTGTCTGACCCATGCCAGCAGCGCACCCAGCCAAACATGAAATGAAGTCATCGCGATTAGTGCGCGCAGCGTTTGTATCTTGTGTCTGCTGGATGCAGCCGAGTGCCAAGACGTGGACGGTAGCTAAAATATCAATATTGATATGAATTAATTAAGCTAACGTGCTGCAAAAGCAATTGCGACCTCGTTAACTAATCTAAAATATCACTCAAATGTTTCACTGAGCAAAAAAAACTGGATTAGACGAAGTTTAGGCTAGAAAAACGAGGTGCCAAAACCAAATATAAATTTGTTAATGAATAAAATAAATATATTTATAAGCTATAAATGTGAATTAAAAAATATAAAATAAAAATACTAATAATAAATCTAATAAAATTAAAAATTAACAAATAAAATAAAAAATCATAAATAATTTTAATATAAATTAAAAATGTATGAAATAAAAATAAAATATAAAGAAATAAGATATACTGTAATATTTCTAATATACATATGAGGCAAAAGATAAATTTTAATTTAAAATAAAATATTAAGAGGCAAAATTTTAATTTAATTTAACTTGAAAATAAAATAGAAGAATAGAATAGAAAAAGAGAAAAAAGTGAATATTTATAATATATATAGGAAAAATGGCAAATTTTAATTAATTTTTTTTTAATTTTAAGATTTTTCTCTCAGCGTAATAAATTGATCAAGCTTCGAGACATCTAATATCAGTGCTCCCAGCTTCAATGTTAATTGCCAATTCGCAATTGCCCATTATTGTTATAAAAAGTAATTTAAAATGTTCTTTCGTACAGCCAATAAACGAACAATAAATTTAATTGGAGCTCAAAGCGAACCGCCAAAGCTGAAACAATACTAAATGACATTTGGCAGATGTTACAAAAGCATCTTTAGATCGATTCAATACAATGGGAAATACGCGTAGACAAAGACAGATTTGAATCGCAAGCGAGTTTCTTCTTAATTTCAATAGCGCTTTGCATTCTACACTTTGAGGGTAATTTATTTATTATATTAGGCTACTTTGCTACATTTTAAGCTAATGCGAAACGAGTTTTGAGCCAAAGTAAAAGTCAAAGGCCCGCCAATCGGCAGCAACCAAAGATCGCATCGCAGATATTTGCTGTATGCGTGCATGGAACGCAGAAACGAGAAACAAGTTCTTCTGCATTCACATAGACTAAATTAAACTCTGAAAGCCAAATTGATTTCTGCTCCTCGATTTTTGTTTTTACCTAATCAATTGCGTCAGTTCTTAAGCTAGGTGTGGTGCTCGAAGCTGTGCGACGGCTTTCAATTAAAAGTGACTGAGCAAACCGAAAAGCGGAATCTTTGATAGCCCAGAAACCACTTTAACAACTGCCGATAAGGTTGCCTTTAAATAGCTAAACCACTCCTCTCTTCACTGAAGCTTAATGTGCATCTTCGCGCCTATTAGCATATAAACAATGTGTTTAATAACTATTTTGCAATAATACTTTAGTCATTAGTTAATAGTCAACAGACAGTAGTCACAGCGGTGCCATAAAATATATAAATTGTTAGCTGAGTCAATCAATCTACTGTCCAAGCTAGAATATTTGTAGTAGCTGAAACTCATGCAGCTCTGGACATCTCTTAGTTGAGCTCTCACGACCACTGTTTATTCTCTAACTATGTCAATTAATTGCTCCACAGATTTTGATTGACAGTTCAGTGAAAGATAACATGAAACAGCAAAATAAATGACAGCTTATGGAATAACAGTAAATCTATGACAGATTCAATTCACAGATGTTAGCATTTCGGTGGCATTTGACACTCAGCAAGTTACCATAACGGTAATTAATGACAACTGAACAGTATCTTTATGCGACTTTGAGGTGAACACAAAAATTTATTGTCAATTTG
This sequence comes from Drosophila fulvimacula, assembly GCA_035045555.1. NCBI lineage: Eukaryota > Metazoa > Arthropoda > Insecta > Diptera > Drosophilidae > Drosophila > Drosophila fulvimacula. The sequence goes on from JAWNOX010000197.1 coordinate 1,614,229, forward strand.
CCAAATCTGCCACAAATAACATGAAGACATGAAATACATATGAGACTATGAATTAAATTCGATATTTTAGATATGTTTAGAGTGACAGAAATGCTGCTTAAACAATTGTTAAAAAAAATATAAAAAAAAATATCAATGCATATTTTATATGAATCAATTATGATAAATGTAGACGAGGCGGAGACTGTCTAGAAAACTAACAAAAAAAAAAAAATAAATAAATAAATAAGAAATATTTTAAACATAAAAAAAAAATTATGTTAGATATATATACATATATTATATTTTTTAAATTATACGTTCTATTAATTTATTTTTTTCATTATTATTTTTTTTTTTATATTTATTATTATTTTACTACTTTTTTTTATCATTTTATTTTAGATATACATATATATATATATATATATATTTTTTTTTTTTAAAGTTATACTTTCTTTTAATTTATTTTTTTATTTGCTTATTTATTTTAATAATTAATTTACTCACCTTTTTTTTATCACACTAAATTTTATTTCTTAAGCTCAACTTACTTTTTTTTTAATTACCAGCCGTCTTAGGCCCTCGCGCCGCTTCGTAGTCTGACTTGCTTGATTATTAATAACTTTTGCACAAATTATCACAGTGGCCTTAGCAAGTGGGCACGAGACACAGTTATTTCACGGATTTTACGCCAGCGGCGTGTGGGCGTTGGCAAAATGCAATTTTCCAAAAAGTAATTTAATTTGACGCCTGGCGAAAATTGAAATTGACATTTGTTTGTACGGCCCACAAGGAAGTCAACGAGCAGCGATTTCAGCTAAGCCCAAAATGCCTTCACTCCATGCAGAGTGGGCCCGTGTGGGTCGACCCTCTGTCCAAATTGTCTGTCCAAAGTGTCCCAGCGAGTGGCTGTCTATCCGCCAGTTGGTGGCTAAGCAAATATGAACATGAGTTCAACATTGCATTCTATTGTAGTTTGGCTAAACGGCAGCAGGCAGAAGACTTGGCCAGATTCAATTCGACCTTCTATGCGGCGCGTTGTTTGTGGTTTTATTTCGATTTTGTTTTGTTTTATTTTTTCGTGGGTTTGGCCCCAAATGTTGTTAACATTTTGCTGCAATTTATGAGCCAACAGACAACAGACAACAGACGCGCGGCATTAAGCGCAACATGCTGAAAAACATGGACTGCAATTGCACTCTTTGGTGTGGATTGCAAAGCCACAGCACCACATCAATCAGTCGCATAAATCATTTTAATTATTAAATAAACAAGTTCCGAGCCGCTGACTCACTGTGCTCCAACTGGGCTGCAACTGCCACTGGGCCAGGCGCAGGGTGTGAGAATAAACTCCTAATATTATATATATATGTATGAGACAAGCTATTAAAGGGTTAATTGAGCAACGATTTGTGCTGCATTTGGGCTTAGTTCGGCAATTGATGGGCTGCTTAGGTGTGTCTAGCGGCTACCGTGACTCAGATTATCCAATGAAAATAGCAGAATATAATAATTGGAGTTTTAAATTAAATATATTGAGTTCATTACGTATTAATATATTACACTTATTTATATGTATATAAGATTGTATATATAATATTTGATATATATAATTTTTTATGAGATGGCAGAACCTTAGTTCTTCAGTTTTAATAGCTGTCCTCCTATGCTGAATAAGAGTAAATATCTGATTATACTCTCAGCTAAATAATTTTTTTTTTACAATTAAAACTTTCTTACCGTACAATCTCTCTCTCTCTCTCTCTTTCTTTCTTGCAGCGCTACAGCTGCGACAGTAGCTGGCGAAGATGAGGGCATGGGCAAGTCGAATGCCTCCACGCTGCAGACGCCGATCACAGGCAATCCGACGACCAGCTCGCTGGCCAAGCTGAACAAGCTGAGCAACTGTACGTTCATGACGCCGCCGAACGAGAACAGTAGCAGCTCCGGCTGCGGCGGAACGGTCTCTTCATCGCTGTCAACTGGCGCGCTGATGGGCAACAGTTCGCCGGATGCAAATGCGGATGCTGTGATGAAGTCGTCGTTCGAGCGGCTGGAGGTGACGGGCACACACTTTGCACGGCCAAATAACTTGGATCAGGAGTACAGCGCGATGGTGGCGTCGGTCTACGATAACGAGATTGCCAAGTGAGTGAGTTAGAGAGCTCTTGGGATTGAGATTGAGCGGGCCAGCTAATTGACAATTAGACACATTGCGCAAATGCCAAAAACGCGAGCGAGCGACCGACCGACCGATCGAACCACTTGACAGAATGTCAAGCTGTCAATATATCTATATATATCTATATATTTATATATATATATATATACATATATATATATATATATATATATATATATATATATATATATATATATATATATATATATATATATATATATATATTTATATATATTGAATGGTCGCCCTGCCGCACGGCGGAAGCATGCCAGGCATTTTTTCGACAGTGTCTCACATAAATTTATGGCGGGCAATTATTCAATTTAAGGCGAAATCGAATTCAACCAAAATTGGAGGCGGTTGCATGTCCAACTCTAATATTAATTTATTTATCGCCTTTAAAGGCGCGTCTATTTGGAATGCAAATCGGGTGCATTTGTATTTGGATTATATTTGGTTTTTTTCTGGTATTTTTTTTTCGTTAACTGATTTTATTTCAGATTATTTATTTACTTTTTGTTTGTTTGCTTTTTTGGGCTCGTTAATACCGAGTTTGCTAATGTTTGCCGATGTCTTTTACATCTTCAATTCTCATCGCAGCAGCGACAATGTCTCAGTGGCTTCCGACTTGACCCGCATGTATGTCAGCGATGAGGATGAGAGGCATGAGTTCCGAGTGCCTGTGCCGCATTATCATTGAGACACACAGACAGAGGCAGGGGCAGAGAGAGAGAGAGAGACAGAGGCAGTGAGAGAAAGTGAGAGAGAGTCAGAGAGTGAGTGAGAGAAACAGAGAGGCAGAGTGAGAGAGATCGATGTATATATTGAATGAGTCGAATGATTCGAGCCGATTCGAGTCATGCGACTGATTCGAGTGATTCGAGTCATGAGGCAGACAAAGGCAGACAATGAACCAACCCAAACCCCGATTTATGGCAGCTAATTCAAGTACCTTACACACCTTTGCAAATCTATTAACCAATTATCAAATTACAAACAATTATCTATGTATCGTATATCAAAAATATATTATATTAAATGTTACATTTGTATTTAAGTCTTTATTATATTAATAAACTAGAGTTAAGCAAAAGCGATAAACATTTATATGTTACTATACCCTGGTGACTAATGACAAAGTGTTTGCAGCAGAAGATCTGCAACTAAAATATATATATTCTAGATCATAAATTAAATGCGATTTTGAGATTTCAGCTGTTTTGTCTGTCTTAAAACTTTTCTTGAGAAAAATTCTTTGAGTTTCGAAATATTTCCAATTGTTAAATAAAATCATAAAAATATATAAAATAATATAATTATATATATTCATAATAAATAAACATGAGTATGCTTTAAGCAAATTTGAGGCTTCCCATTCTTATAACTTGTACGAAATATAACTTCAAGTCAAGCTTCTATCTGGTATTTATGTAAGAGAAATTATATATATATATATATGTCTACAAGGGTATTTGTTATTCGGCTGGCCGTTTATGATATTTTATTCTAGCTTTCATGGCTTTCTGTGCATAAAAAAAAGATAAAATAAAATAAAACAATATATGAAAAAAAATGTTTTAAAAAATTGCTTGAAGAACAATATTTATTCAAGGGTATGCAAAGTGCATTATATTGTTTAAATAAAAAAATAAAAATTAAAAAAAAAAAAACAGAAAACATATAATAAAAAAAAACAGAAAAAAAACATAAAAAATATTGAAAAAATATATACATATTGGAACTTTAGTAAATAACTAGTATTATTAAGCAAGCCTTATAATTACTGTACTTGTTTTAAATACATAAATACAATGGGCAGTTCCTGGTTGAAATAGTGCAAATATACAAATACCGAGAAAATATTTTTACACAAAATATTAACGAAATGTTTCGTATTTAAAGCTAAATTATATTTTAAGAAGCACTTTACACACACATACGAAGAACAACAACAACAACTCAACAACAAGAACAAGAACAACTAACAACTTTGTCTGTGTCTAGCTGTTATAAAGTGCATATGCATATGGATATTGTAACTAATAAAGCTTTCCTTGTAGTAATCAATGTTTTGTGCTCTGCTGCTGGGGAACGTATTATAGAGTTAGATACACCTCGGGGCCCACACGCTGTGCCGCCAGCGAACAAATGACAGAAAATCGAACAGCATTTGAACTCTGGCTGGCTGGCCGAAAGATCTAAGCCGCTTGTGATATATGTGCTGCAAATTGGCGGAGCCAGAAGAAAAACGAGCTATGACCATTGCGAATTAAGGTCATTGGCGTTAGCGGAATCTGTAGCCAAAATCTGTGACTGTTGTGCTCCACGCATGTGCAGCCAAACGGTAGCCAGGCAAACAGTCTATATCATAGACATGTGCTTAATATGGCCCAAGTGCACAGAAATATACAAATGTGCCGGCCAAAGCCCAGGCAACTAAAATGGTAAACATGCCAAAAACAATTACCAAATGCTGCAAAAAGTCGAGAGCGAACAGCGAACAGCGAACAGCAAACATTGCAAAAATAACCGTACGAAAATAATAATAATAATAATAATTGTGGCCAATTGCTGTTTAGTTGGCAGTTAATTGCAACATGGCCAAGACAGGCAAGCTGCACGAGTTGCTCGGCCAAAATGTTCTCCGGCGATTTGCTGTTCTGTTCCTCAAATCCAAAAGTCGCGCGAGTCGTAGACAAAAGGCACCAAAATGAACCAGTTCCAAATAAAATCTAACTAGTTTGTTATGAAGGAAAACATTTCAGCTGATAGGGCTAAAAATGTTGTATTGGGCTTAGGCAGGCTTGCTAAATGCCTAAATATATATTTGAATTTTTTGTAGAATGTAAAATTACTAAAAATTATTTTATTAAAAAAAACAATCAAAAATTAATTTTTCTGTTATATAAATACCCAACAAAAAACAATTTTAATTTTCTATAAATACCTTAATTTAAAAAGGTAAATATATAAAATATAAAATAATATTATAATATATATAGATCGATCAAATATATATAAAAGAGCTTTACAAAGATATCTACTCATCTACATCAAATTTTAATTTCCGTTAAATCTGTTAGTGAAAATATAATAATGAAAATAAATTATTAATTAAACTTTTTTCAATTTAAATAAAAAAGTAATAAAAAGTTAATTATAAAAGTAATTACATTTATTTTTTAATTAATATTTCATGGATATCTAATGAAATATATACTATATAAATTTTTGAAGTGAATTTTTTGTTTTATGTATCGATTAATAATAATTAATCTTAAACACATCAAAAATACAGTTTAAAATACAATTTAAATGTTCGCTTCGCATCATTCGCTATATCTACTCCTTGACAAAATTGTTAAAAAGGTTTACGACTGCTGCACGAACTTTTGATTAATCTGAAGATGACGAGCAGCGAAACAGAAAGTGCGTTGCTCTAATTAATGTTTTCAATCTTAAAAATGTTTCATTAGCTTGTTCAACTTGTTTATGTTTCTTGACCAAAGATTAGTTTTTATTTATGGGCTAAGAGCCACAGCCACAAAAGCTAAATATACAAGTTGCTTAGTCATCTGGGTTTTACCAGTGCATTAATAGCTAACATAAACACCAAATTGTGAATTGATAAATAATAATATGGTCCACAATAATTTTCCATCCCTCGTTCTTCTTGCCAAATGCAGAATGCAGTCTTAGAGAGACGGGGCTCACGTCGCGTCGTGGCTGGTGACTGTCGACGACGGGACGGTTGCTTGGCTTGGGCTGGCTGTTTGGCTTTGGCCGTGCCGCAATTACCAAGACAGGCAGCTAATTTTATTTGCTGTAAACGTGCGCCTCCATCTCTTGTCTGTTATTATTGTTGTTGTTATTAATGCTGACTTTTTGTCGGTGGGAATTATTTGACGATGACTTTTCAGGCGTTGCGTGTCTGGAGCGCATTAGCCACTAAAAATCAGAAGTCAGTCGGAGCATACAAAAGGCGTCTGCGTCAATTGAGTTGTCAGCCAATTGACAAGACATTACTCAGGGTGGTCTAACAGTCCAAGACATGAGGGTCGGACACGTTGTCTCTTGTGTGTCTGTTTTCTTTGTTTTTTTTTTTTTTTTTTTTTGGTGCTAATGGAAGGCGTTGAAATGCTTAAAACTTAATCTTTTTTTTGTTGGTTGCCATTTCGGCAATGATATGCAAATTGAACAGGAAATCGAGGCAGCAGCAGCGTCGAGTGTCAACAGTTTCGTTTAAAGTGTATACAGACTTTTTCATAAACAAATATTCTTTTGTATCATCATGTTGCCAAAATGAAACTGGTTCGCTTCAAAGTAAAGCGGACAACAACAAGTGGCATTATTATTAAACTGATGATTATTAGTAAACAATGAGAAATCGCAATAATGAAATGAGCAGGAGAGAGACGACACTCAAATACTCTGCATAAATAAAAAGTTAATTATTTATTGGGATATTTCTGCGGTAAAGTAAGCTTGGCCACTAGAATTGGATATTTATTAATGATCCTATTAGAAATGTATAAAATACGGTTTAATTTTGAATGTTGAGTGAGTTCCTTTAACTTGCTTTCAAATGACATTCTTGGGAAGTAGCTAAAATTAAGTTGAATTCATTCAAATTTAATAAAAATATTAAATTATTTGTGTAGAGAGCTTAATATTGAATTTAATAATTTTAATAATATTTTGTTTACCGCAAACACTTAAATAATATTTTTCAAATATTTTAAAGTAAGCTGTAAACTATAACTCAAGGACACTATAGCTTAGACTATTGTTTATAGCTTATTATAAAATATTTTAATATATATTCTATGAAAGGTTCAAATAAATAATATATTTTAATAAATATTTATATAATTTAAAAAACATATACAGAAAATCAAGAGTTTGAATTGTGAATCAAAAATTAAATAATAATAATAATAAAAGAAATTGAAATAAAAATAAAATAAACAAAAATATATTTGAAATAATACAAATCCATTCAAATTAATTATAATATAAATATGCCTCAGCTCATCATCAGTCTTCCAAGCCTGCCCGATCGATATGCTAAAGTTCAGCTCACCAAGCCCTGCACAGCTTCGCAAAGGGTATCAGAAATCTAAGAAGCTCTGCGAACCCAATTCATAACTCAGCATTGACACATTTGTTGGACAGTTGGGAGTAGTCGAATGGATTGCACAACCTTTGCCGCAGAGGCCTGTCAAACTTTATGTAAGCGAGTGAAATGAATGCCATTTAGATAGCATTTGGCTTGGCGTGGCTCACAATTTGACTGCTTGGCCATATGCTATATGCTATATGGTCGTACATACTTAGAGACGTGTACTAACACCATATTTGGTTGATATTTTGTCAATAGTCAGCGGATTGCGGATTGCGGACTTTAGTTGGCAGTGCGGGCCCAGTGGATGTCGTGTTCAGGCAAAGTGCAATAATTCACACTCACTTTGGTGTGACCCATTGGGGTTGTGGTGGCTGCCACAACATGCTCTGTGCCACATGCCGCACGGTGTGGCATGCTAGCCATACAGATGCCGTGCTCAAATTATGCTTGAACCCCAATGATTATGAAACTTTACATGCACACGCTGCCACTTTGTATAGTTTATGAGTTGATAAAGCAGCGAGGCGTGTCGATCGAGAATTCCGCTTCAATTGTTCGAATAAAGTTATTAAATTAAATTTATGATTTCTATAATCAAGCGAAAAGGAAACACAAGAAAAATACCCACGGAGCGTGCAGTTGAAATATGAATTGTTTGCCAATTGCCAATTGGCAATTCCAAAGTGCCACCGGCGATACGTAAATTTGCGGTTCAGTTAACAATTTATGGCTAATTTAGGCATGATTTATCCAATTGACTATAAACCAAATATGCAAAGTTGGCCAAAAACAAAATAGACATAGAGAGATTATCTGAAAAATTTAATTAAGTCGAACAAAGGCCATGGACAACAGCTCGCATCAAAGCGATTATCGAATGCACTCAACTTGACGTGCTTGAAATATATGTACTAGTAGTAAATCAATTGTGGGCGCTTAGCGGAGACACAAACCTAAAGTGTCTTCGCCTGGACCTGAGTCAGCTGAATCGGCGAACGACGACGCGCTTGCATCTCGGCTTTGACTGCGACTGCGATTGCGATTGCGACTGCGACTGGGGCTTCGGCTGCTCTGTACAGCCTCGGCTCTCAGTCTGAAACGGATCGAGTCGTTGGCTACTTCAACTTGGCGTTGCATAAAAAGTGGTTCAGTGGAGCAAACGGCTTCAGACTGAAAGCAACGCGTGCGCGAAAAAGTATCTTCTAGATATTTTTCCTATACTCATAAATCAACTAACGGCGCGGAAGTGAAGTGTAGGTGCGAAATACATACTCTATATAAATCTATTGTGTTCTTTAAAAACTGTGCTAATAAATATCAATTTATTGCGAATTTATTCATATTTTCCAATACAAATTTGCATTTGCAGCTGTGACGTATACGTAATATTTTGGATACATATTTTTATTAGCGGAATCAATTCATTATAAAAGCACCGAAGGTGAGTTTTGCGCTTAATTTGAAGGCTGTTTTGGTTAGGATTAAAATTATAGTCTTCCTAAATTATGAAGTATATTTATTTGCATTTAAATTATTTTTAAAAATTAAAAAAAAATGAAAAATTTATTTTGCTTTAATTTGCAGTTTAATAAAAATACATATATTATTATTTAAATTCTTTAAATAAAAAATAAAAAATTAAAAAAAAACACAAGAACAATTTAAATAAAATAATACAAAATTAAAAGAAAAAATTATTTCTATAAAAAATATATATAACTAAAATTATTATTAAAATTTTTTTAATATTTTATTATTTAAATTGTGTATAAAAAAACAATCACAAAAATTAAAATTAAATTTCATGAATGCATGCATAATTAATAATGAATAATTCAGCTGAGCAGCGCATGGAATTTTAGTAAATTATATAACTTGAATACGTGTAAGCTCAACAGCCTCACAAAGCGTTGGAGATAATTGCGACTTTTGCGAAATTTAGCAAATGTATAAATTTACAATTAGACATGTTAAATATAAAATTTATTGAACAGCTCATGCTGTCCGCTGCTGTGTTCTCGATCAGGTTTCTCCTTTGTTGAGAAAACAATGTCAGCGGAGAATTCCAGATTTCACTACGCTCCATATATCAATATATCAGTAAAAGTATGCAATCATTATTATAATAATTCGATTTGTTTTTAATCAGTTGGACATGTGTCAGACGCGGCAAGAGTAGCCGAGCTAGTTGGATAAGTTTGCATATTAATTTTAATTGAGCCACTGCGAGAGGCAGTGAAGTGCAGCCAGTAAATTGAAATGGAAATTGAAATTGAAAATGTCAAATTCGGCAATGCCATGCGAGAGTCGAGCTGAATAAGCCATTGCAGCTGTGGTGGGTCGCGCAAACAGAGTTCGCTTGTAATGAACACAAATTAACATACAATACCAGCAATAGCAGCCAGCGACAGATTGTCAAACACCAGGGCGAACCACAGAGAGTGTGCACTCCGAAGTGCTCCAAATATCTGTTGAGAGTCTCTGGCCTGTGGTCTGTGGTCTCTGGTCTGCAACCTCTGTTGATCCTGTCTAATGAATTATTCATGTACTGCTCTCGGCCAACATTTGTTGGCTCTAACGTGCGGCGTGTTAACTGCTTAACGCATTTCATTTATTGGCATTTCAGATATTTGCGAGTTAGTCTATTGAGCTATTCGCAAGTTTGTTGCCTAAGTCTTTTGATTGCCATGCAATCAAAACATAAAAATATTTATGGCCACGCATACAAATCTGACGAACTCCTTCACTTCCGGTTCGAAAGTAACTTTTGTTTTGGTCAACATCTGATTACATGGGGAATGACATTGACCACGCTCAACAAAATCTACGAAAAGGTCGACCTAAATTCGCACAAAATGCGAATGTTCGATTTGCATATGCAAATTTAATTCCCACGACTTTTAATTGTATAAACAAAGTAAATTCATATGTAAGGCCAGTCGTATGTACAATAGCCATTGAGCTTGGACTTGAGGCTGTGTGGTACACTTCTGATTAGCTTGATTGACACTATGGCCTAAGGAAGAAGTCAAGTCTCAGCTATATCAGATCTAAATTTTATTCAAATTTTGGCATATTTTCGTCTTGCATCTTTTTGCTATTATTTATGATTTTTCTTCTTCTTTTTTGACAAGTTTAATGCAGATAATAAAAGAGAGCCATAAATGCGTACAAGCCGCAAATTAACGAACCGCATTAAAATCACATTTCGCATACTCTTGCACGGAGTACAATCAACTGCTCTCATTGCCTATAAAAGGTAGGGAAATATGTTTAAGCATTAGCTAATACACATGTTAACCTATGTATACATATTACCACACAAAAGTTTTCTTTTATTCAAAAAAAAAAAACAAAGATTTCTTGAGGTATTTATTGGTACTACATTGAAGTTAAGTTTCAATTAATTGTTCATATTTATATATATATATATATATATATATTTTTTTTTTACTTTTAAAAATTTTTTATAAACAAATATTTTATTTTACTTTATTTGATAAACTTCTCTGCCTTGAATTTTAAGCTGAGGCGCCTATTTTTATTTTCCCTTTTCAAAGCCACCTTGAATAGCATAAGATTATCAAAAACTTTGCTTAATTAAATTATATATATTTTGATCGGTGTTTTGTAGCTGCGTTAAGGTTGGCAATAAATAAGCTTGAGCTATGACAGCTGCTTGACTAATAGAACAGGGAACACAGATATTTATCTTAATGAAGTCGACGCATTGCCAAGTCAAATTGGACTTGGTTCTAACCGCAACTGGCACTAGCTTGAGGCAGGGCGAGCCACATGCCACATGCCACATGCCATATGCCATATGCCATATGCCGCAAGCCCGACTGCGCCCAGAAATGCGTACGGCCTGATTGACATTTGCTAGGCTCGAAGCAAAAAGCAAAATGCATTATTCGACAGACTCAAGTGAAACTAACGACATTAATTGAGTTTCAGCAGAGCGGCTCAAGTGATTGCCTAGTCGCGCTGGCCTACTAAAGTCACATTTGGATCGGAGCACAACTCGATGCAGGCCAGGCATCTCTGGCTAACCTCAAGTGCATTCAAGGCCCCTCACTGGGCGCTATTGCCTTTTGTCTATTGCCAGGGCGTACCCCTGGTTTTAGCTGTTGGTTGTGTAACAAACGGAATCAGTTTTGGTTAGGCATACAAATTAACCAACATTGCGGTTCAAAGTTCAATTACAAGCGCTTAACGTCAACAACAATAAGTGCAGCGTCAGCGATTCATTACGTAATGAGAGTTGTAAATCGAATCGATAATCAAAACAAACACAAACCAAACTACAGCCCGCAACAAGGGCAACCATACACGAATTCAATTGAAATGAAAAACAATCGTCTAGAAATCAACGAGCATTCCATCTGATCGACCCACTGCACAATCGAAACTCAAAGACGGACTCAGCGTGCAGTCCGAAAGCCGTAAAGAAGTTACAAAACCAACTTCTATGAATCTTGTGGGAATGTTGGTTAATTAAATTCAGTAGCCAAAAAAAAAAAAGATCGAAGCTAACCTTCGACGTCAGTCTAAAGTCAGTAAAAGCTAATTTAATATTGTTTCATCAGCCAGCATAATGTTCTGTTTTGGGCATTCCCTATGCCCTGCAGTGCTTAGTATAAGGCCAACTGTGGGCTGTGCCCTACACTTTAAATCAAATATTATTGTCACGAATCTCCAAGTCTAACCTTTCGGCTGTTATTATAATTTTGTCACGAAATGATTGACGCTTGGATGGGTAGTTGATGATGGAGATGATCAACGACTGAGATTGTCTTCAGGCTAAAATCAGGAAACAGCATGGAAACTTGTGCAAGATGAAAGTTTTTTGAATAGATTGGTACTTAGAAATTTTTGGATATTTTATATATATATATATATATATATATATATATATATATATTTTTTTTTTTTTTTTTTATTTATAATATATAAATATAATGCAAACATGTTCTAATGAAGATTAAAAATTATTGTAAAATTTTAGAATATTTTAAGGTATTTATAAATATATATATTTTTTGTATATATAAGAAATATAATAAAATGGAAATATTGTTAGATTCGGAAACTAATCTTAAAAAATAATTTTAAAAAAAAATACAATAACTAAAATATTTTTCTTTTATATCCATTATCTGTAACAGTTTTATAGTAGCTCTTACAACTTGCAATAAAAGGACAGTCGGAAAGACAGTTACAACCAGACTCCGGAAGGGACGTAAAATTATTAGCTGAGACCAAAGAATCTCGAATGTATAAGCCAAAAACCATGTCAACAATAAGTAGCCTTAGGCCATTAAAGATACAGTATGATCAAATTTACTTAAACCTTTACCTTTCTCATCTATAAAATCCAAATAAAAACAAGTTAAATTTTAACATGAAAGAGGGCGGACCTCTTACCAAAAAAATATATATATATATTTAAATGTTTTAAAAAGTTAATAAACTCAATAACAGATTAAGCCGAATGCCGCAAGCATCCCAAACTGGTTATCGTGTAATTAATGGTATTAGACGCGTAATTTCGTGATTCACACAGAAGTCTGGCAATCGCGATGCTTTCGCTCAGAAATTAAAACAATTCTCTATTTATCTCAATGAATATTATAAAAGGGTTTTTTGTTTAGCCCGCCAAAAGCTCAAGCGTTTGGCTATTATGAGCATTATTTGGTCAGAGTTCAAATACGGGTTCAATTGGACAGTAACTCAATCAGTTTGCGTTTTTGGTTTTTTTTTTTCGTAAGATTTTGGGTTTGTCAGTTATTTGGCCAGTCACGCATGCCTTTCGATTTCTACGAATCTCTGAGCGCTGATTTCTCAATTCGAATGCGAGCGCAATGCAAATTTATCTTTTGCCTGAATTTGCATTTCTCAAAAACAAAGTTCGTGATATGTCACAGGCGTTAGAATGTGCCCCACCAAAATAGTAAGCCAAACAAAAATAATAGAAGTACAGCTTAGACACCAACAGCAACAACAACAGCTTTGACAGCATTAACAGCATTTAGTTGACACTTTGTGGCAATTAGCAGCGGCTCAGCTATTGACATTCGAAATGGCAGCGCGTCGTAAGCCAAAAAAAAAAAAAAAACAATTATAAGAACAAAATCTGTCAACTACTCTGATTGCCAGTTTGATAGTGTAAGTAGATATATAATTGTATAAGGTGGAATTTTTTGCCTTTTATTTGTGCATGAAAAACAAATGACTTAGGCAACGAACTTCAATTAGTTTAAGTAGTTTTGCACAATGTGTTAAATGGATATTAATGGCATTGAAGAACAGTGTCTTAAGCTTGTGCTAACTGACTAAAATCTTATTTATATATATATGTTAATTAATTATATATATATAAATATATATATATATATATATATATATATATATATATATATATGTATATACCATTCTTATCTGCGATTGATTCTATATTTGATTGAGTAATAAATTTGATTATACATATAAAGAGTATCATCTAGTTGACTATCCGCTCCCGCTCCCACTCCTCTCTCCTCTTCTCAATTCAAATTTAATTAGTTACAAAGCTCTACGAATTTATAGATATTTTTCCACAGATTCCAAAAGAGTCTTTTTTTTTAGTAAAGTTAAATCGCTTTAATTACTTTATTGGCTCTTCGCTCTGTAGCAAGTGCTGGCCAATTGGCATCTATTGGCAGCGAGTGTTAACACCTGTCGTCGTGGGCTATACTAGTTGCAGCTACACATTATTATCAGGTATCTGGGTCAAGTCGGCTTGTCTATGGCTGTCATTTAATGCAAATTATTGTGCAATGCCTCTTTGGCCTATTCCATTCCACATTTTGGGGCTTGGGCAAGTGGCTAACGCATGTGGGCGTGGCCGCGGCCATAAACTATCGAGCGCAAGGCGTTAACTTTAATAACGAATTCTTACTAAAGAGAACATTGAATGTGTTAATTGATTGCGTGTTGCGCTGCATGTTGCCATGAACTGCAAGGAAGTTGCCGCATAACATTCAGTTCGAGGTCTTTATTATCATATATATCATGTGTGTGTGTGTGTGTGTGTGTTGCTCTATAAAAGTAATATTATTTACTGGGGCATTCCAAATGCTGAGTATTTTTTTAGAGCCCATTCATCCTTATACATACAGCTTTCTCGGGTTATTGAACACGTTGAAATACAAACTCGCTAATTTTACTCCGTTTAAGTCAAGCAGAAAAACCAGATTTATATACTCTACCAAAGGGTATAATTATTTGTTTACAAAAATTTTAGCATTAGGCAAATAATAATTAGTATTATATCTGTAAAAAAAACTAATTAATTAAATTAATATTTTTCATATTTTACTTTGCTAAATAAAACATTCTTCAATCCAATTTGGAAATTTATTTCCGAGAATGTGAGCACATTTGGCAATATATAATACATATATAAATATATTCATATATAATTCTATAAAATTTAATTAATATAAAAAATTATTTTTTAGAGTATTTTATTTTTCATTCTTGGCAAATTTGTCGCTAACAGAATTTGTTACGCTTCCAAAATGCTTTTTTCTGGTTATTCCAAAAAGGGAGCTGCTTACAATTAGAATGCATAAATTCTTTGAAATGTTTTTAGCAGTGCTATAATATTAAGTATAACCAAAAACATTTTAAAAAATATTTACTAATTGTAATATATGAAATACGTGTTGGCTGCGAGAGCTGCCACGAAATTTAACTACGAATTTTGCTTTATTTTGTTCGCTTAATTAATTTGTAAAATTAAAAAAAAATGCCAAATCCAAAATTGAAATTGATGTAATTCTAGATATATATATATATATATACGAAAAAAAAATATGGTTTATATTATATGACAATTAGCTTTATTTGAGCATCCATAAAATTCTTATAAAATATTTTCTATACTCTGTCGTTTACATCATGTAGTGAAAGGTCACATTTTGGTCAAACTCAAAATCTGTTTAAGTCTTAACAAGCATTTTAGGAATTTGGTTTATTAAAATTACGAAATTGATGTTGTTGCTGCTTGGGAGAAGTGTTCTTAATTGGCTTTTAAGTGTCGGGCACCCCACGGGCAATTAAGCGAATTAAGATTGCCCGAGTGCTGCGGTTGCAGTTGCCAGGTTGACAAATGATCAGCTGTTGCAACGTGCAACATGCAACTTGTTGCGGGCAACGAGGCATGTGAACGACATCAATTAGCAATGTTTTTAATGCGGTCGCATTTGGCGTGAAACAGCAAAAGAGCCGAAGCCACTGAGCCAGCCAGGCACCACAGATGCCAAGTAGTAAAATGCGTACCAGAGAAAAACGCCTCGAGTCAATCAATTTTGCTGTGTGTCGAGCGACGCGTATTACAAGCTGCGCTCGCCTGGACCACGGCTCGGGCTCCGTTTGCCTCCCGCTCGGCCCCAAAAGTGCGCAGCCTTGGACGCAATGGGGCTGGCAGATTGCGATGTCGATGTCGATGCCAGATTGGAAGCCATTTGGAAAGGCGGCGCTCGTATTACGCGTTGGCTTACGCAAATTTTTTGTCTTATTTTGTTTTGTTTTTTTCTTGGAACGCCGCCAGGCTCAAGGCAGATGGCGATGGAGTTGGTAGAGCCAGCAAGCGACAACTCCAACGCTTTGGCACACCCTAATGCTATCTGCCTTCCCAGAGGCTGGATACAGCGCTTGGATTTTAATTGAAATCTGCGTTGCCTGACCAACATCTAACTAGTTTACGCATTCGAAAGGCCCACGTTGTATGGGTAATTAAAAACTTGTCGTTCGCTCAGATACTCTTGAGATTTGCGAAAAGGTTTCGCAGCTAAGTCGTTAGAAATGCAATATTGATTGCAGCTTAACGAAATGGAGAGTGAGACAGAGGGAGACAGAGAGAGAGAAGATTTGATTATGATTGATGAAACTTAATAACTGGCTAAAACTGATGTTTGATAAGGATCAAAAACAAAATATTTGAGGCTTTCGATTTTTGCTAGATTTGACAATTTTAATTTTAGTAAAAATTTAAAATTAAAAATTTTAAATATGATAATAATAAATTAAATTAAAAAATCAATTTTATTCTAATAAAATAATAACTCTATTAATCAAAAACAATAAATCCAAAATTAAAATTTCAAATTTATTATTTTCCAAAAAAAAATATTAATAACAAAATTAAAATTTTATTTTAATCAATTTATGTTTTTGTTATTAATTATAATAATAATTATTAATTTTTTAAATAATAAATTTAAATCAATAAACTATTTAATTTTAAAATTAAATTTATTATTATAGTATAGAATAATAGAATTTAAAATAAATAATTTATTAATTTATTTATTTGAAATTCTATTATTCTATACTATAATTCAATAAATTAAATAAATTTTCAATTCGAAATCAGTTTAATATATATAAATTTCCTATATATATAATATAATATAAATTGCAATAGAGCATTCAAAGTCCTTCAGACTGCATCGAAAAATCTGTCGTTGTTTTTTGTTTCTATGTTGCTAGCGGCGCGCGTTGCGTATACGCAACATTTGTCATAAGACAATTTTTTACTCTCGCTGGGATCATTAATTATTATGTTTTAAGTGTTTTGTTGGGGTTTGTTTTTTTTTTATTTGTTTTGCATTGGCACGTTTTATGGAGGATGATTTGATTTGATTAATGATACGCGTTAAGTGTGCATTGCGGTCAGATGAGAGGAATTTGAATTTAAATTTAGACCACCCTCCTGACCGACAGGCAACTGGAGCAATTAGACCAGTTTATTAAACGGGTTTCATTTCATTAAGAAATATGTGCATAAATGCGACGCACTTGCGATTAACGCCCCGAACAACATCCAACGATTGCCCAATTGCAGGGTATGACGTGACATCCTGCTACTGGGTAACTTAATATGCGCACATTGATTGCATTTTATGGCCCAATCTTGGCCACATTTCGCCCCCAGCCTGGCCTGCCAAAGTGAGCGGCAATCGCATTGGACACGCAGGCCCAAAACCAAATAACCAAAAAAAATAAATAAATTAAAAGTTTATGTATCCAAGGATTTTAATTATTTGCACAAAAATCTAATTTCCGTCCCAAATATATATATAACTGGGAGTCTGCTGCTGCTGCTGCTGTTGCTGCTGCGTTAACTGATGCAATCGCAACAAGAAAATGGTGGTGGTGGGTGTATACGACTAAAGTATGCCCTTTATAAGACAATAATAAATATGCTTAAAAATATATTAATAGTATATATTTGTTTGATAAGGGGATTGGCTATAGTTATTTATGAACCAAATTTGATGTTGATACATCTTAGAGGTCTCCAATTAAGTTAAAATAATGTTATGTAACAATCGATAACTATCGATACACATATGTATAAACTATATATGGCATAGTCAATGCTCAAATTAATCTCTTCTCAATCTCCCGCATAGCAACCCCTTTCTCTATAAGTACAGGGTATATCTAAAAAAAAATCAGAAAAAATTGAGTGCCACGCAAAAGTTAACAACAAATCAAACGCCGCAGTTTGACACAGTTTTTTTTTCGGCGCAGGAGCAGCGAGTGGAAAATCAAACGACAAACGAAATTTATAGAGCGCGTAGAAAAGAGAGGGAGAGAGACGTAAGGCACTTAAATGGATGTGGATGTGGTTAACTGTTGTTGTTGTTGTTGTTGTTATGGACCCGTTCGAAGTGAGGTGCGTGCGACGTCGCTCAATCAATGCAATTCATTCATTGAATTCGAAATGGCCAACAGCGAATTGAGACCTGAGCGTCTAGAGTCGCGACGCAAGATCTGAGACTTGAACTGGAACTGTAACTGCAATCGGCAATCGGCAATCGCCAGCCAGGCTGGCTGCCTTTGGCCAAGTGCCTTTCGAGCAGCTTTCTGTTATGGCCAGCCTGCTCGCAAAGGGGCCAGGAGGCAAGCCAAAGTGTTGCAGTGATGCAACAGCTTTTGATAGCGCAGGCCTCAAGTACGCATCAAGTACGCTCAAAGTTGCACGAATCAATGCAAAAGACCAATCAAAAAGTGACTCGAGAGTTAGCTCAGTTGATCATGGGAGCAGAAGATTGCAAAAGTTTTTGTTTTAATATGAAGAAATATTTGTTGATCTAGATATGTATGCAAATGATTTTTTTTTAAATTTATATAGACGATATAGGCTGTTATATACAACATATATCTTGTTATTATATATTTATATATATTTTCTCGAAAAGAGTCTCTTTTCGAAAAGTTCTGCTTAACACAAGTATTAACATAAATCTTAATATAAGTCATAACATTAATCTAACATAAGTCTTAACATAAATCTTAACATATGTATATCTCAACACAAACTTTAACATAAATCTTGTCTGCTAAAGTACTCATCTATGTATGTTCACATCTATTTGCATTTATTTAACATATTCTGTTAATAACAGAATAAGATTAGCATTTATTTTTGTTAAATTCTTGATTTTCTGGTTTCAGATTGCACTTCCGATTTTAGTTTTTTCGTTTTCATTTTCAATCAGCAAAATCTAAACTGAAGTCTGAGCTTTAAATAATTTATAAAATAATTTTTTAAAATTATTATTATTTTTATTTTTATTATTATTCTTACTTTATTAGATTTACCTCAAGCTATTTCCAGTTCTATTGCTTACTTTTTCTCTCTTTCTGTCTTTGACTTATTTATCAAAGAATCTGTAAAAAGTGCAACGTTCAATTTACTTGCTGTCCGATGTCAGATCTTATATCATGTGTTACTCCTTATGCATATAAGATATATATATATATATATATATATATATATATATATATATATATATATATATATATATATATATATATTTTTTTTTTTTTTTTTTTTTTTTAATCTTTTTTTCTTTTCTTGCTGCAACAGTCTCGACGCGCTTTTTGCTCTGCTCTGGACCAGTCTCCGCTGTTTGCTGAGTGCATTGAATGCAATTTTTTATTCAGTTTTGGCACACGCTGCCCGCTGTTTGCTGGAGCAGCAAAAAATGCGTTCGGTGCGTATGCAAAAAAAAAAGGGAGAAAACAAAAGCAATATAAAAGGAACTCGAGACAAAACTCTGCAAAAAGTTGCGTTTGGTCGCGTTTATTGATTTATTGTGGACTTTGTGGAGCGCAAAATTTATTACAAATCGAATCTCTATATCTATATAGCTGTGGCTCTACGAATCTTGAGAATTGTGTGCGTTGTTGTGTTTTTTGTGCGTGGCAGCTGATTTATAGACCAGGCCAAACAAAAGACTTAGGCAACAAACTTGGTGTGCAAAGCAAAATTTACAGTTCAAATGGAGAATGAGGAAAAATAGAGAATTTGAAAGATTTAAAAGAGATTTTAGGTATTTACATATACACATATATATATATATATATATATATATATATATTTTTTTTTTTTTTTTTTTTATTAATATAATATATTTATATTATATATTTAGTCTAATTAAGCTCGCATTCCAAGTTTGCTGAAAACCTGTCTAAGGCCCACTTCTTTCAACGCATTTGCAATCAGCTCGATGAATAGCTGTCACCTCTCTTAGCAGCCGCCGAAGGCTGGTTATAAATCACAGTCGAGCGCTTACTTTCATTTAGTATAACAAACTCCACGATTGTTCTTTGAAATGTAATTCATAAATAATCGTTATGCATTAACTCAAACCTGTTTCCATATGGAGCAGAACTACCTGCTTATAAGAGGGAAATGTTCAATAGTTATTATTACAGATTATATTAGCAACAACTGATCTGATTGACTTACGCCCCCACATGTTAATAGATATGGAAAAGTAATGTTCTTGGTCAGATGCTGGAAGAGTCCTGAAGGCAACTTTAGAGATAAGATAAGTCCTACCGAGTACCATTGGCAGCAGATATTGATTCATGATTACTAATCTGGCATTTGTGATTGGCAGTTCCCAATTCTGGAATATTCTGGAATTATCTGTATACAGTTTTCTATAACATAATTTCTCAGATATATGATATTCCTAAATTATATTATATTATTAAATATCATAGTAATTATATTATAAGAAAAATAAATATTATATATTTTTAAATAATTTTAAAAAATTAAATTGTACAAATATTAATTAAAATTATACAAATTGAAAATTTAGAAACATGCAAATTTTCCTCTTCATAGCTGATTAATTTTTTCGCATAACAAAATTTATTTCATGCAAATCGGGTAGATATAACTTGTCAAATATATATGTATTGAAGAGACTCTTACGTATAGATGAAGAGATCTAAATATAGACATAGGCTCGACTCTGTAGTCAATAGCATACGAGTATATATGTATTTCATGAGATCAGCCACGCCTCTTACAGATATTTTCACTGAGTCGGGCCAGAGTTATCCATTTGCAATAAGTTCAGTAATTCGAGCTCGACTTAAGCCTTAACAATTATAACCTCTAAACACGCCTCGCCTTAGTTGTTGTTGTTGTTGCTGCTGTTGTTGCTGTTATTGTTAAATAGCTTAATTAAGCGCCAAATTGATGTAGAAACACTGTTGAATAGTTGAGTTATGTTCCCATGAACCACGCTGACTCGACGCCCACGCGCAAAGCCAACAACAACAACAACAAAGAAACAAACAAACAAACAACAAAAGCGCTTTTTGCCACACGCCACAGAGTTTAGTTTTGCTCTTGCAACTAGTCCACCCAGTGGCAGCCACATTTGAACCTGCCGCCAATTGTGGCAAGCGCTGAATGGCGCGACTCGCAGTTGATTAATATCAACGCTTGGGCGTTTAGAGTCGATAATGGAGTAGCGGGTGGGAGCTGTTGTTAATGCCACCTGCCACCTACCACCTGCTGCTGCCCCAGCAGCCACCCAAAGGGTATTTGCTTATTGACTCCACTGACATCTCGTCGAGGGCTTCCTCCTTAAGCTGGCTAATTGGTCGCAGTCCATTATGCCCATTGGCCACGGTAGTCGCCTGCGCCTTGGGCAACATGCGAGCCACAATCCATGCATGAAATATCACGCCAATTACCAGCTCCAGCTCCAGCTCCAGCTTCAGCTGACTGGAAGCGTGCAGCCATTAAATTAAATCAATTAAATTACAAGAGATCAATGCGGCCAAATTGACTGACTATAAATACTCTGTAAAAGCAAAGAGAGAAAATTTAATTTATATTAAAGATTAATTGGAAAAAAATAAAAAATTATTTAAAAAATGTAAATAAATAAAATAAAAAATAATAAATACATAAATTAGTAAATAAATAAATAAAAAATTAAATAAATAAAAATAAATAAATGAATGAAACAATAAATCAATATAAATCAATAATTATGTAAATAAATAAACAGCTAACGAAACAAATCAATAAATAAATAAATAATTAATTAATTTATTAATTAAATAAATAAACAAATTAATTAATAATTATTCATTAATTAATGCATAAATAAAAAAACATATATATATATATATATATATATATATATATATATATATATATATATATATATATATATATATATATATATAAATTAATCAATTAATCAATCAACAAAATAAAACAATAAATAAATATATAAAAATATATATAAAGAAAACAATGAATTAATAATTAAATAGATAAAAAATAATAATTAATTAATAATATAATATATAAATATAATAAATAAATAATAATAAATAAATATAATAAATAAAAATATTAATAAATTAATTAATTAATTTTTGTATAATTATTTAAGGACTGCCATACCCAGGTTGGCCTGAAGAAGATTTTTGTTCCTTTAATTTGCACTATTTTACTGTAGAATATTCTTTCTAGAGGAGTTTTACATATGCTCTATTTGTAGTATTTTTTTCCCTGAAAGAGTTCTATATATGATCCGGACAGAGTTTACCTCTCCAACTTCCTTGCCCAATCCACTGCCTTAGCCAACATGCGCGCTCAGGCACTCATAGGGTATCAGCTGGCGACAGGTTAAACTACAAATAAACAACAACAACCACAACAACAACAACAACAACAACAACAACAACAACAAACAATAAACAACCGTTAACTGCAAACGTTAAGTGATTTTCATCAATTATGTTTGCGTCTCATTAAACATTTATAAGATTGATTGGAGGCTAAACCATGATGATTATGATGTCATAAGCGAGACTTCGACTTCACTCTCCCTCTCACTCACTCTCCCTCTCTCTCTCCCTCTCTCTCTCTCTCTGTTAGATGTATCGCCTGCTGACACAGCTGCCTCGCCTGCTGCTGCTGCTGCTGGTCGCCGCTCATCCTCTGCCCGCAGAGACCGCTGGGTACCACTACGATCGTCCGTCCGCTGGGTCCTATGCGCCCACGGCGCCCTCGGCCATTCTAACGGGACATCATTTTGCGCCGTTGTCCACGGTGCAGCCGCTGCCGCCGTTGCCGGCGCTGCCGCCGCTGCCCACGGGCCACGGCTCGCTGCCCAGGACGCGCATCCAGCAGCCGTCGCTGAGTCTGGTCAATCGCTATCTGCCGCCCAAGCCCACAGCGCCCGTGGTCAGCCGCTACTCGGCGCCCGCCTTTGCCTCGCCTCTCGCCTCCGTCAGCTTCCATGGCCATGTGACGCCCACGCCGAAGTCGCTGCCTTCGCTGCCCTCGCTGCCCTCGTTGACATCGCTGCCCATCCATGTGCCTAGTGCTCCGGCTGCTGCCCAGCCGCTGCGCATTCCCTTCGGCAAGCAGGCGCTCTTCTCGCCCGGCGAGTCCTACGTGGCCAATGGGCGCCAGCTGAAGCAGTACGCGGTCATCGAGATCATCGACAACGATATCAATGACAGCCCGGCGCCGTTCCTCAGCTCCGGCTTCCTGGATCGCTATCGCGCGAATTTGGGCGCCAGTGGCACCGGCGCCACGCCCATCTCCACGGGCGCGGGACTCCAGCTGGACTCGCGAGCCAATGCTCTGGTGCTGGAGCAGCAGGCGCTGAGCCTGCAGCCGCGCGCTGGTCAGAGTGATGCCATCGCCCTCGGCTCTGGCGGATTGGGCTACATCCGGCTGCCCAACGGCAATGTCTACCTGGGCTCCGGCTCGCTGGGCTACATCAGTGGCCAGCAGCGCGTCGCCTCCGTTCTGGATGCCCGCACTCGATCCGAGTCGACATCGGATGCCCTGCACTTCGGACATGGACCCTACGGTGGTGCGGATAACTTTTTGAGATTCTAATGCCTAATGCCTAAAATAAGAGCGAAAGAAGGAGCAAATTTTTGTACAATTTTTGTAAATATTTAAATAAAAACAACAAAACTAAATCAACTCCTTTATTGTGTAATTTTTAAGCATTTTATGCATAAACACTTTGTATATTTTCCTAAACGTTGGCAAAATAAATACAAATGAATGCAAATTTGTAATAAAATAATTAATAATTATAATTATTCAAATATTGCGGGCTATGCAGCTATGTTAACTGCTAACAGTACGGGCCTATCGAAAAGCCAGCTCCGTTAACTAGCAGTGCCAATTTGAGTTTAACATAATTGAATGCTTTACAGCTGCTCTTGGTTTTCACTCATATTATGCTTACCTAACAGCAGCGCTTTTTCCTTAATTGAATACTCTTCTTTGTGTAACAGTTGTAGCAACTTCTCTCATTTACTTATTTCAAATCAACGCTCAACAGCTGATAGCGTTGGCGCCCAATCGAACAGCTGTTCGTTTCTCTGCGTGCAGAGCTGCCAACCTGTGTAGCGCTCAGTGTTAGCAACATGTTGCGAGCGCAACATCTATCGATATACAGTACCAATCGACTTGAGCCCGAATGGAAATATTCTTCTTCGAAATTCGTGCGGTGCGGATGTGCGCGTCGGATGAAAGTATGAAATGAGCGTTTTACCAATTGCTTAAAACACTAAACACGCGCAGCGCTGCAGGCGTTGAAAAAAAAAACAAAAGTGAACAGCAAATGTAAAACACGGTCAACGAATTTTCGGCAATACGCGCAAAGATCTTTATCAGTGTTTTTTTGTGTTAAATTAAAGTTCAGCTAAGTGAAACAAGGAGAGCAAAAAAAAAAAAAAACATTTGGATGCTGTGTTAAAAAAGCAACAAATACAACGTCAAAAATTTCATGTGTGCTGCGCCCTGAAAGTGTGCGTGTGTGGGTCTATGTGGGCTTGTGTGTGTGTGCGGTCCAGTTTTGTGTATAACAAAAAAAAAACAAGAAATTCTGCGCTGTGTCCTTTGAAGGTGCCGCAAAGGTTGTATATGTATTGTGAGGAAAAGCTTAGCTGCAGCAGCGCAGGATAACGCGTATTAGTCATCGGCAGAGCCGTTGGCAGCGCAGCCAGCGCATCCTGTCTGCTAGCGCCGGTTCGCACACAAGCAAAACACCAACACCAACAACAACAAAAGCTTCAACACTAACAACAACAACAACAACAACAACTTGTTCTCCATGCATCGTTTAACCCCTGCATGCGTATAACAACAACAACAACAGCAGCAGCAGCGACAATAAGAAGAACGCAGGCAAAAGGAAATTGAGAATGGAGCGTAAATTCACGCGCGGCTTAAATAAGCCGGGCATGGCCGCACAGCTGAGAGAGAGCGTCTCTCAGGTGGTGCGTGAGAGCGCCGTTTTGGTAAGTTTTTTTTGTTGTTGTTTTTTCTTCCTCTTCTCTTTTTCTGGTTGTTGTCATTGCATTTGTTTCGCTACGTGTTTTGTTCACTATTTTCTAGCTTTGTTGTGGGTGTGCCCCGTTGCATGTCAGCCTTTATTATTGTTGTTTGCAGTAAATCCAAATAGCTGTAAATGTTAGTTTTTCGTAAACAATTTTCGAACATTTTTCAATTTTTATTTATTCCTTCACATTCCATGGCTCGCGCTCGTGTTGCAATGCGAGTTGCGGCTAGTGCTGGCCACTTGTTAGCTATTTCTAGCAGGGAGTGATAGAAAACGGCTAAATTACATGCAGTTAGCAATTAATTTAGCTAAAAATTTAGTAAATACGTGATTTTTAAGCCATTTATATTAAATGTAAATTAAATTTCAATTAAATTATTTGCTAAATAAAATTTGGCTGAACAAGTTTCAGCTCTTTCTAGAGCATAATTGTCGTGACGCTATAAAAAAGCTAGTTTTTACGGCAAACTAGCGGCATTGTCAGCCCTGACGGCTCTTTCTTTTGGCAAACGTCCAAAATGTTTGACTTTTGCGTTGTCTAATCATATTTTTCTTTCTCCGCCGTCATTTGGCACATTTTGAATTTTATTTAATGACGTTTGTGAAATGCCTTGCAACTCAACTTCAACACAAATTTCACGTTGCATAAGCAACAACAATTGTCAATGGACGTGGGCCCTACACAAACACGTTCTCCACTTCGCTCACAACTTGTTCTTGTCATGCCAAGTTTATTCAGTTGTTCTTTCTCTCTCTCTCTCTCTCTCCCTCTCTCGTATACTCTCTCGCTCTTGATAATAATAATCTTTAGCTGGCTGGCAGCTATCAAGGTCGTGAGATTTGAAATACCGCAGCTTCCAGTTTTGTTTACATTTATGTTTGAAAAACAATTAAATGATAATGAAATGTTTGCCTTAAACAGTACAGCGAAATGCGGCTAAAGAAAACTGCAATTGAGCAATGATAAAGAATATATTTAAATAATTTATTCTTCATTAAATATTTATGTATGTGGGACTGCCTCAGTCCCACATATATTTAATATATCGCATATACATATGTGCAGTATATGTATATATCATCTGTATAGTATATATGTATGTATCATCTATCCATTAGTTACTTAAACGCCACTCCCTTAACAGACTTCTAACAAATTTTCTCGTGTGCTTAAAATAAATAATAAATAACGAAAGCGAAACATTCAAGTGCTCCACAGTCAGAACTCTGTGCCAACCCCATTTGCTGGTTAATAAACAAATGAAATGTCGTAACTGTAAATATGTGGGAGTCTGAGCCGATGGCTATACTCATCGTCTCACTACATTGACCCCGAAAACAGAAACAAACAAAATATGCGCAGTGGGTGTCAACATATTTAATTAATACGATTAAGAGCTGGGCAGCGATTCGGTTGGGCAGCTGATAAGGTAATTAGGCAAATATTTGTCTCTTGTTATTACTATTTCATTTACGTTTTTTGCAAATTGAAATTTGGGCCAACAGCCAAGCGGACACGGCTAAAGTGAAATTTGGCAAGAGCAAAAATAACGCGTAAACAATTTGCGGTCAGTCGCTGTGCAAGAGCCGTAACAAGCTGAAAGACGAAATTCCGTCAACTCTATTTAAGCACATATCTGGGCCATATAGCTGTTATTACATGTTTATATTTATTGTGCACTGTTGACCAACTGTCAAATGGGGGTATATTAGTTTGTGAGATACACTGGCAACAAGAGAGAGAGAGAGAGAGAAAATGTTGCTGTTACCTATCCTAATTTTACTATAAGAACTATGCTCAAGTTATAGCTGAATCAAAGATACACTGCGAACAGAGTATTGCGCAGTCAATCAATTCCTGTTTTCCATTTGTTTTCTTGAATTTTGTGTGGCCTGATTGAATGTCAACGGACAACTGTCGCTTCATGCGATATGTGCGCTCTCATATCACTTACCGCCTTATTACGCACTAATTGAATTAGGGAGTAAGAGAGGGCGGGGGCGAGGGCGTGGGGTATGGACTCCCACCCACAACTTGAAGCACACTCTAATTGGCATTGATGCGCACCTAATGCTGCCTCCAATAATATGATTTTGTGTGCTGCGGGCCAAGTAATGTAATTAGTGGAACAGTTGTAGCAGTGGCATTGGCACGTGGAGAATGCAGCAGCAGTCGATGCCTCAGCGGAGTCACGCCTCAAAACCAAACGATACGCCACATATAATATATGCCTTAGGATCTTGGAGCTAAATGGAATTTAGGAAAAACATTGCGAATTACTCAGAAATTAATTGAAATTCTTTAGTTTTTATGATGAAAATAATATTCAATAACTAACTGACTTTAAGAATATAATAGTTTAGTTTAATCAGGCATTGATATATAAAATATACAAAAATCATAGAAATATTATACAAAACATAAATAAAATTAAATAGAAACCTTTTACAATTGTTTCAATATACCTGAATTTGAGATACTTTACTCATGTTATATTTTCTGAAAGTATACATCATACTAAACCTAATACCTCTTCGACTCACAGCTAGTTGCAACAGCTTTCACAGTTTAGAACTTGTAAATGATATTCTCACATTGCACCTACTTTTCCACAGTACTTTAAACAGATCTTTGTTGTTGTTTGCTATATAGCTACAATTTCTGGGAAAAACCACTATAAAGAAAATCTGGTAAGCCGCCAAAGTGTCTAAGCTTTCAGTCAAGGCACTTGAAACTACGATTCATATTTGCTCTAGCACGCTAAGGTCTGGGCAGTTCTAGATTAGAAATAAATATTTGTGATAATGCAGCAGCTGTTTGAAATGTTTGGCTGAGAAGCGAGCGAAGCTGAAATGTTGAAAATAAAAGTATTTTGCCTAGGAATATATATAATATAATATATATATACAAATGCCTTTTAAATATTTCATTCCCTTAAGCCCAATCAATTCCCATGTTTGCCTTCATTAATCTCATAAAATTCTTTTTTTATCGTTTTATGTTTCGCCTGTGTTTTGTTGTTGTTCTGCCCACCTTTCTGTGGCATGACTTCATCTCTCATTTATGTTGAGCACACAACAAAAAAAGAAGCATGCATTATAAGCAGGGTTCCATAAAAGTACAATAGATATACATTCAGCCAACAGACCAAGATCCAGCTCTGAGTGTCGCTCGAGTGCTAAACGAGTATTTGTTTAGTTGTGCAAATATATATATATATATATATATATATATATATAATGTTCACTGTCTACTTTATATACATAAATACGTAAATCAAATTAACATCTCGTACGTATGCACATAACTCATTTGTAGAACTTTTATTGGCGGCATTTGTTATGATACAATGTTAATTTATATTATATATTTTCGGTCTGCATGCACATGCTATAGTTTCTATATATATCTAAATTATATATGTTATATAGCTGTATCTGCCTAAGTGCTTCCTCTATTTACTCGTACGCTCGTATTACCCATTCTGATTGTCTTTTTTTTTTGTATTTTTATTTTTGTCGAAAGTGACGCTTCACGTGTCGAGCGCTTGTGTCACGGCTCAACTGGTTGGGCGGGTTACAGTGTCTGTCTGTGGATACCCTGTAATCGGCTCATATAAAGCATGCATTTTTTTAAATGAAAGCAGAGTGAAAATTTGAAATAAATTGTGATTTTTATGAGATTAATTTATTACTGTTTCATTTGGATTTGTTTTTAAATAACTTTTATTTATTTATTTAATAATATTTAATAATAATATTTAATAAACTAAAGTCGCGACTAATAAAAATTAACATTAAATTAATTATTATATTTATGTTTCTTGCGGCAAATTAATTTAGACATTTTACGTGGCGCTAATTAAAAATTTAAAAAGCAATTAAGCCCATTCGCGTATATTTATAAATTTAAATGCTTTTTGGAAATATATAATTAATTTAACAATAATATTATTTTTATTTGCCTGAACATAAATGAAATATAGTTGAAACAAATATGATCAAATGAACTTAAAGATAATATTTATGGAATTTATTACAATATTTATTATTGTAAGATATATATGTATGAATTACTATTAATTTTGAATTTACTATTAATTTTTCAAATTTACTTTCTTGTCTCTTTGCTTTACGATTTTTTAGTCTTTCTTGAAAGTCAATTTAATTATTTATTATTTAATAATTTATTATTTTACCTATCAAAATAAATATTTCCCTGCTCTGTTTCCATAGAGCATCTGCGAGTTCAGAACCTTTTTTTATTCCTGCTTATTTAATTTCCTCTCTACATTTTATTGCTATAAAGGTGTATTCTTTGTTGTGTTCTTTTTTTTATGCTTTTCGTTGTAGTTTTCGTGCTGTTCAGTTGTTTGGCGAACGGAAGCATCGCCTCTGAACTTTTGACGTTTGCTCGTTTGAGTGTAAATATCTGTGTGTTTGCGCTTTAATAAGCGCTATCTATACTTGAACTTGTTTACCTGGCTCATCATATCCGAACTAAGCATTGGCATCAGTTAATTATTGTATATTGTATATTCCCGAAATGTCTGTATACACACACAGCGTGACTCATTTCATATACAGCTATTGTACACACATATATACTATATATAATCAATGTTGAGGCACTTTAATAGCTTGTACTGATCCAAGCCAATTGCTGCTTTTCTCTATCATTTTAGATACACTGCCCTGGAAGCTATCAGCGCAGTCTCTCCATTTTGGTAAAGCAAATTGATTAAACAACAAAAATTACCAAAGCCTGTAACCCACATTCGAACATCTATTATATGCACTCGATATATATAGACTAACAACAAGAACAACAACAACAACAACTAGGTTTTATCGATTGCCTTGTAAACGCGACCTTCAGTTGGGCTGACTAATAAAATACTTGCCTAGGTCTGAGTTCCTGAATGATTAATGAATGCATGTCATGCATAATTTGAGCGTAATTTAATGTACTCTCTGATAATCTCGACTCATAATTTTCAAGCACTTTCCATGCACACATAAGTCATGCGATTATTTCTCCCAACTTTCCACAATTCAAGCCATCAAAAGCTGTATTCACGACGGTGTTGAGCTCGTCTGTATACACACCAAATGCATCTTTATCTAAATTAATTTTGCCACCCGCCCGCCTGCCTGACTGCCTGTCTGGCAGACGGACAGTCGTGCTAATATTGACATTGAAAACGGTGTCTAATGGAAAAACTCGAAACTTGGAACTCGAAACCAAAACCTGAAACTCGTTCCTGCACTGAGAACGAATCGAGTTTTAAGCTTTTCCAATTCTATTTCCATTTTGATGGGATTTGAAGTAGAAAAAAGTGGAAAATAAATAATAATAAAAACACTGCAGGTGCAATCAGCTTTATGGTTATGAGTCTTGTTATGGCGCTGTTTATGTTGACTCACGGCCATTGAGTGCTCCATTTAAGCCGCAAATTGCGCGCTTGAGAGACCTTCTCGTCAACTGTTCCCCACACAATTGATGCTTATCAAATAAATTGTTAATAATACACGCGCGAAATTTGCCGGAAATTTGGCACAATTGCCGGCAGCGGCAAACCAAAACGAATAACAAACAAACTATAAAAATAATAAAATTAAATGTATCCAACTTTTCGCATTTCTATAGCAAATGTGCAAAAAGCTTCTCACGCATATGTCCAATCCAAGGAAAATGACTTAGGTATGATTTGCTCTTTGCTTTTTTAGGAAATGTAATAAATAAAATAAAAAATTTAATTTATTTCCTCTACTTTAGCTTTTATATCTCCAAAATTTAGCCTTTTGATCAACTGAACCCCGTTTTGACAAAATCCAATAAAATATTAGTATTATATGTATATTCCTTCAGGTCCAGATATTTGCTAGTCTTGCACTCCCGATTAGTGCACTCTTATGTCTTTGTTGTCTTGTTTAGACATTTGGGAATTTTCGTTTGTGTTTTCACACAAAGCGTAATATTCTACATACGAAAAAAAAAAAAACAAAACAAAAAACAAGAACATTCGCGGCATGACCTATAATAAAAACATTTCTTGCGAATCCGGTGCGCTGTGAATTTATAAAAATTAATGGCAGCTTAATTTATGATCACGCCTCAGATTTTCAGCAATGATAAATAATGTGGGGAACACAAAATGAAGTGGCAGATACATAAACATCTTGTGGATTCCACAGCAAGTGAACTAGCGACAACAACAGCAGCTGCCAGCAAACATGGAAAGGTGTGAAACCCAAATATTTACCTAGGCTCTGTAAGTCTGTAAAGCTGTAAGAGAAACTGCCAGACACTAGCGACTGGGTGAAAGGTACGAATTCTGCAGCTGTTTTATGGTTAATAATCAAATAGCTCTACCAGATAATATACAAGACATGTTGAAGGGAATTTCAAAAGCTATTCAGTGCTTTATTCGCGAGAATTCGAATGAGCAAAAATATTTGTTGTTTATGGTATATCTGTTATAATATATACACTAAAGAACTATTTCTAGTTAATTGGTTGAGTAAATAAACGTGTAAAGATTTCACTCTAAGTTTAAGTCTATAACCATTCAAGCAAAACACATTTCACATTGCTCATTTCATTCTTTTTAAATAGAAATACTAATTACCTTGAATAGCAACACGATATTTCAAAATCAATTTAATTAGCAGTGGCTTTTCGAATACCTTGTTGACAAAGGTGTTAAAAATGGTTAACCTTGCGTTCCAATGAAAATTTAGGCTATTAATGGAATGAATTAAAGTGGATGAAAATTATGTATAAATATAGAATTAATAATTAATTAATTAATATTTAATATGATATCATCTATATACTATGTGGTATAAATATATTTTTCTTTATTTATTGGTTTCCTAGAAATATTTGAATTTTAACAAATTTATACAGGTTTTATAGAAAGATTCTTTATTAACAAAAATCTTTCTAGCAAATCTTTCTCAACAGTTTTTATTATATTTCTATCTAATGCCAAATTTAGACTCGGCTCAGCTCGTTTAATTGGGACAGTAGGGCCTTCAAGCCCTACACACAAAGATTCTGAGATAAATCAGACAAGCAAAGGTCGCTGACATGTCGCATTGTGTCTCGTGTGTCTGCAAACCCTTTTTTTCTAGTTTTGTACCCGTTTACACAGAAAAACAAAGAATGCGAATGAAATCCATTGAAAAGCACGACAGATCCAAACTTTGGCACAGAGTAACAAAGACAAAGCTTGTATTGTCAGCGCTCCATACGGAAGCGAGTTAACTATTTTTGTTTTCAATTTTTTTTTGTAACTATGTCAACGCGAGACTCGAGAGATACAACACACGATGGCTATTCTAATGTGACACACTGAATGGTAAATATTTGCCAACTAACTCTGCAGAACTCAGGCAGATTTCTATAGCAAGTGCTAACAGCTTGTTCACGCAGCGCCTAGTCACGCCCACCGTGGAGAAGTGAATGACATTTGCGAAAATATTGTTAAGGGAAATGCCGTAAAAATATTATTGTTGAGCATCTGAGAAAATCCATTTGAATTTTACGATGCTAGCCATATTTCTATGCACATGTGTGCATGCCGATAAATGAGGGTATATTGATTTTTGTATTAAGTATGTAACGTAGAGAAGATGTTTATAATACACTCATCGAAATTCAACTAATTTTAGCTTATTTTTTAAATTTTATCCAGCTTGGAATAGTTTTTATATTAACTCAATTAAAGGCACTATATTGATAAGATCTGTAGCTGCATGATTCTCTGTTTAGAAATATGTTTCCAACTTGCATGGCGAACTCTAAGCTAGAGCAGCTGCTCGCCCAGCAGCGCATATGAACTTCCACTTGCCAAAGCTAAGCTTACTTTCCTAGTAAAGATAGATGCACAAATAGAGGTCTGCCCATAGGAGTTGACTGCACTGTTCGTTTGTTCAGAGTCTCTCAACAAGTTAAATGAGAAAAAGTTAAATTGATATTGAAGTAGCTGCGAGCTGGAGTTGTGCAGCTTGTTTGTTTATTATGCAATAGAGTAGAGTGCACGGGCAACAACAACAATTACGCTGAGAGACAGTTGTCAACAAACAACAGCAAACGACATCGTCGCCAACTGTCAACAGAGCACACAACTCGCAGACATTTGCAAATAACAAAAGTGCGAAATGTGCCAGGAGAAAGAGTAGAAAACTGACTGCCTGCATGGAGTGCGATGGCATCTTAATAGTTTATTGTTTTTTTTTTAGGGGCATGCCAGTAGGTGTGGGTGGCGAAAATGTTTGCAGTGCCCATTTTTTTCTACAGAAAGTTCAATAGTCAATAATAATGCAAAGAGATTAACGATTGTAACTGTTGAATTTATGATGTTGTTTAGTGATTAGTGATTGCTGATTTCTCGCATTCTCATTAGCTGATCAAATATTGAACTTTCTGCAGAAGCTTTAATTCAAATAAGATATTGATTAGTTTTCTATTTACTCTTTAGTTGTTGTTAATGAAGTTTGCGTATAAGCTAAGATGAAGTTTTTGTTTGAAAAGGTTAACACATTAAATTTTTAAATATATATATATATATATATATGTATAGATATATAGATTTATAAAATAAAATTTGCATAACTTGATTCTAAATGTCACCATCATCAAAATATATACAAAATACTATATATATATACAAATATTAATGTTAATGATATATGAATATATAATATTTATTTTATATATATATTGAAATTACTTCAATTGAACTTCATTGAAATTATTAAATTTTTCTTTGTGTTTGTGGTTGCTGTGGTGCTCAATTTCAACATATATAAATATATCTCCTAATGAAGTTATATAAAATAAGCTGCTCATTTCAGCTCTATAAATAAAACACTGAAATAAAATGTGATCTGAAACGTGCCTTATATTACAAATAATTTGCAAAACGAAACCTGTAAAGCCAGTCAAAACAGTAAAAATAATTCTATATAGGAATGTTGGACTTGTTTAATATTCAATTATCATAAAGCTATATAAATACATGTTTGATCTCATAGTAATTATAGATTTTCATTATATATAACTTGTGAAAGGCATAAATATTTATATAGAACTCAAGTCTCAAGTTCCCTTTTAAAGTAACAGTTGAAGACCTTCTCAGCTGCAGAATGATGTATGTCACCTGCTAGCCTAGCCCTTCAAGGTCAAACGTTATACTTAACTCGTATTCAGTTGGCACTTTCCACCTCGGGCACATTTGCTACTTCATTTCAACAAATTCGTTTTGCCCTGTGGTGGTGGTGCTGTTGCTCAACAGCTTTTGCTGACCGACCGGCACAATCAACACACTAAACACAGAAAATCAACCGCTTGGGGTGAAGACGACGAGCGGGTTCAGCCTTGAGGACAACTTCAAAGCAAACGCATGAAAAAGCAAGTGCAGCGCTAAATAGAAAGAGCACAAATGTAGAAAAAAGTTCCCACGCGACAAAAGTGCAAAAGCTAATCGCATAGAAAAAACAACAGTTTTTTCAATTCTTGGACATGTGAAGCAGCGTAAAAAAGAAATAAATAAAACACAAGCAGCAAAGTTTTTTTTTTTTTTGGTAGGGAAGACTCAACTTGAAAATACCCTGCTTTTAAATCAGAGTTAAGCAAGCAGAAGTGTGAGACTCTGTAAGGCATTCATAACTGCCATGAGAAATATGTTATTTCTTATAGCTAATACACCCTCTTGCCACATTCCAAAGGGTATAAGGAAATAATTAAAACCGATTCAAAGCACTAGAAATCGTTTTGAAAGAAAGTAAAAGAAAAGCAAACATAAAACTTTAGTAATAGAAAACAAAAAACAAAACATTTTTGGAGTAAAAAGCGCATTGGACGAACGTAGTTGAAAGAATATTGCGACGTCTTCAATCTTAACTCGTAATTGCCCCAGTCTACAATTTAATGAACACTGACTATGCTGCGGCGGCTGCTTGGGAAAGTTGACAGTTTCAGTGCAATTGCTGTTTCCACTGGAAAATTGGGTGGGCATGTGTACGTGTCTGTGTGTGTGTGCGTGCGTCTATATATCATATGGATGGCAACTTTCTAAATAGTACTTAGCACTTTCAATTGTACGCAGCCATAGTCATAGCCATAGCCATAGCTGTAGCCATAAATAGTTGAAAGACAACAGACAAGAACCTGTCAGCGCCTGTCGACCAACTAATTATGGCCGAGACACACCGAAAAGGAGTTGGTTTTCTACTGTGTAATAAGCGTTAATCAAACAGCTGGCCAAAAAGTAAATGTCTCCCATTAATTGCTCAATTGTCAAAGCGTCTTTGGCGAGTTGAATAAACCTCTTGAGCTACACAGCTTGAACTTTGGCAACTGGCACACCCACCATAAGCCACCACAGAAGTTGCTATTTAGCTGGCTCGAAAAACAAGTTTCAAGAACCCAAAAGCCGATCAAGACGCCTTAAAGCTGATCTTGCCACGCTGCATTCAGCTAAAAATTATATATATAAAGTCAAGTGTTGTAGGATGGCTGAAAAGTTTTGTTAGAAATATTTTTGGTAACTTGAACTGCTTGAGTTTGGCTTCGAGATGCATTTAATGTATTTTATATTTATGAAATATATTTTTAAAATATTAAAATGTGAGAAATTATTAAATTTCCTTCCCCATTTGTACTGCATCTGGTTACCTAGTGCCATCTGAATAATCACAACTTGCATAATCGAATGAAAGTCTTGCGGCACTTTTACCCACTTCATGAGTTGCGTCATGTGATGCGATTACTAGTGCATCATAATATGCGAGCGAGTTATAATGCCACGGCTATTGGCATTATTCGAAATGATTTAAATGAGCCGCTGCAGTTGGCCGCCATCGAATCGCATTGTGCGCAAATGAACAAAAAGCCATCTAATGAATGCCTCGAATATGTCGAACGTGTTCGAGGCTTGAATTGTGCGGCTAATGATAAACTTCCTCATTTGTGGAATCACTCATGCAAATTTGCTTACAAACAACCGGCAATTTGTATTGAGGCCTTAGACTTAAGACCGCCTTCCAGACTGGGTGAAATTTGTTTTGATTTTATTTTGTATTTTTCGCCAAGCTCTACATACAATAGCTGCTTTCAGTCAGTCTCAAGACAAATCAATAGAATTGTCGGGCGGCTTAGAAAGTTCAACATTGTCAATTCAACGCATCGCTTCGATTCGTTTGGTCCGAGTTATGCGAGAGTTTTTCAAAAGCCCAAGTGGAATCTGCCGCTTGTCCATGGCCCTTATCACGCATTGCAGTAGTTGAAACTCTAAAGAAATTATAATTTTCTATGTGTATTAACAGACGGATTTATGTGGCAGCATTCAAGGGTTTGTTATGCAGCTCTTGAAACTATTTTACTAAGACTGTCGTTTACGAATAAAATAAATAAATAAATAAATATACATATACATATATATATAGATTTTGATATAGAAAAAGTTTGTTTTCAAAATGAGTTTTTGGAAGAAATTTAATCGATGATATTAATACTATTTACGAACAATATTTAATCAAATTACTTAAAATAAATTTTGTACTATCGCTGCTTCTTATATACACAAAAAATAAATTACATAATTGTTTATGTTTAGAGACCTCAATAGATTTAAAATAATTTACTCAAACTTTTGTTTTTTTTATCAATTTATTAAATTTATTATTATGGTGAAACTGTTTCGCATCGCAGAGAATATAATTTTCGACATGCAAATGCTTTAGCCTCCCACTTGAAATTATATTATCCACATGCTTTACATCTGCTTGAGTTCCAGCTCAATATTTGCTGACTAGACATCACAAATTGAATTTACGCCAATTTTAGCGTTCCGTTAACGTGTTCGTAGTTACATTTGTATAAACATTTTTGCGGCGGGTTCATTGCACCCAAACCTGCCCTGATGACCAAAGACCAAAACCGAAACTGTCGCGCCTTTTGCGGCCTTTTCCGCTGCGTCACTTGGGAAACCGGCCGCAGTGACAGACGCAGATAAATTTTATGAAATTTGTATAAAAGTAAAGAAAAGGCTCCGAGCCCACAAACCCAGTGCATTATGTGATGACATTGCTATGCAAAGTATTTCTTTTTATCAGCGTAATTTGCGCCCTTTCGGTATGGCTCAAGCTCGCATGGAAATTCTCAGCTCCGCCCGACGACACATTTCTTTTTTTCCGTCTTGTAAAGAATTTTACAATAATATGTAATATGAAGCGGCTAAATATAGAAGTGAGCACAAGGCGTGTGCATTATTTTCGACTTGACAGTCCGTCCAGCGGATGTGGCGGATATAGATAAAAAAATATGTATGCAAATTATTTACTTAAACTAAAAATATAATAGTTTTATTTAGGAATTGATAAGTATTGACGGCCGTCAAATTGTGGTGTTTATATTTTTATACTTGAATTTTGCAAAAACAAACTATATACATATGAGCTCTATATAGTATATCCATAACTAAAGCATTATAATTATTATCAGCTTGCAGCTGAGTCAAGTTTTGAGCTCTCTTGATAAAGCTGGTGATATAGAGTTATATTTATGTAATAAATTGGCGCAATTCATATGGCCTTCAAAACTCTTTAGAATGCAATTCATATAAATTAAAGCCGGCGCTAGAAAAATATTTTTCTGTAACTGAAAATCAAAGCAGAATTTGTAGTTGCAAAATTGAAATTTAATTTTCGAGAATTGGCAATCAAAATTTCAATTTATAAGTAAATAAATATTCAATGAACAATGCATGGAGAGAAGTACAATTAAGTCAAATATATATATTATAGATATTCTTTAACATTAATTATATCTATAATTTTTGTCATTAATATATATATTTATATATTTTTTTAAATATTTCTTTTAATATATTTTATATTCACATCTTTACATATTAACTATATATCTATAATATGTATATAGTTTTCATACATCTATCTTGTTTATATTTTATTCACCAAGTGTTCCATTAAAATTTTTGGAAAATGGCAAAACACTTTCATTTCCATAGTGGACCACTTTAGCCCATTCAAACCAATTTTGGCTGCTATAAAAACTTTTAGTTTTTTTTTTTTTTTTTTTTTTTTGTTTTAGATAAAGTTTATAGTGGCACATGCTCTCTGCTATACGAATCAAAGAACATTTGATTTGTTTTGAGTGTGGGTCAAAAGTTCGCCCCACGCAGCAAAACTAAAATTAGTCAAAACTTTTCCATGGACCCATAATGCAAATCAGTTTTAAAGCGATGCCTAAAGGCAGACCACTTCAATGGTTTCCAGTTCACTTCAAAGCGAAACAAAAACGAAAAAAATTACAATTTTCCCCCGACTATTTGCGCCGCTCTTTTGTACTGCTCATTTAAGCGGCTCAAGATCTTTTTATATGAAAAGGCGGCTGCATTGTTGCAATTTAAATTGATTGGCGATTGGGGAGTTCAGGGAGGGAAAAGCGAGCCAGCCATAGAGGAGGGACTGCTCTGCTTTAGCGACATTGTGGGGCTGCACGCATAGACATTGACATGGCCAGGGCTCTGGCTGGGCCGGCAAGGCGATGCCTACTGCCATATCGAAATCAATGAGCGCCCCTTTCGGTTCGGTCATTGCCATTACCATAGCTGCAGCCATCGAACATTAACCATAACCAGCGACAAGTAGCCGCATGCCACTTGGCTGCTCTCCTTCACCGCTGCACCACTGCAATTGCATGGCCAGGCATAGAAAATCATCACGTTTCGTGGTGGCGCCTCCAACCCAATCCAGCGTCTGATGATAGCGTTTACTTTCTGATGACGATGATCAAGATGCTGCTGCTGCTGCTGCTGTTGGTGAAGATGATGATGATGATGATGGTGCTCAGGTTTCACGCCTTGCCAGGCAGCTGGACCAATGGCTGTTGCTCTTGCGGTTAGCCACTGCGGTTTTCATTCCCTGCCAGTTTTTGTTTATTTTTTTTTTACAACAAATTTGCGTGTTGGGCTCTGTGTTCAGATCCAGCGATAGATTGCGCCCATATTGACTGATATGAACAAGTTTGTTGGCATGTTTAAATGTTGGCATTTCAGCAACGCCCATGGCATTTTACATGCTCGGCTTGAAGGTCTCTGTCGTATGCGTAACTAGCTCTATAAAAAAGACTACATGATGCCAGCCTGTAAGATACTAATGATAAAACTAGTTAGGAAATCTCTGGGAACAATTTTCTTAGAGCAAAATGCAGAAGCAACTGGAATTCCGTTTAATGTCAAGTGTTAGTGCTCTTTCGAGAATTTAGTTACATATTTTTTTTAAAGTAATATAAAGATAGATAAATTGCCGACAAATTGATGCATTTCGAAATTCCTGAGCAATTTTTATACTTTTATGGAAAGACTAAAAAAAAATAATAAAAGAATATTTAAAATCTTGTTTTTTTTTATATTATTAATAATTTTATTTGTTTTTTTAAATTCTTAATATTTTTTGTACTTGAGTTAGCTTAGATTTTCTTTAGTTTGCATCATAAGCAATAACTAAACTACTTAGTATGCTACTCTATACATACTCTTCCGCTGAAACATTGTATGCACAATTGCGTATTATTACAGGGTATATGCCATATATAGCCGTTATGTGCTGTAGTTTGGCTGCCCAATTGATTTGGTAATTGCTTTGCGTAATGCCCGATGCACTTGTCGTCGCTCCCGGCTCAGACTTTTGGAGTGAGGGCAGCGACTGGGGGTTTTAATTGCGCAAGTGACGACGTGAACGCTGGCAATTTGCATGCATGTGCGTGAGTGAAAAGAGTGAAACATAAGGGGGCGTGGAAGAGAGAGTAGAGAGGGCAGATGCGCGACTACTTGGGCCTATAAACGAAATGCTTTTCACATGTGACAGGCAATCACCGTGAACAGGCGACAAGTGCATTGACATTTAACTCCCCACGCGTACGCCTAAGGCCACAGGCTGCATTGCCTATAAGAAACCAGATATGTTATATATGGTGACTTGCCGAGAGAGCTGCCAAATCGAAATCGAAACCGAAATCAAAGTCGAAAATTTACCTTTACTTTTATCATATGCAAATTCTTAAGATTTATGCTAGCTTTTTTTAGCATTTTTATAGCTACTGTTTATCTTCTCTTTTCTTCGCTCTTTGAATTAATTGTATAAATTTGTTTTCAAGATTTCAGTGAAATTTTGATTATGTTTTTTGGCAACAGCTGAAAAAATATCATGAATAAAATATAAACAAAATATATATATATATATATAAAAATTCTGTTACTTTCGTAACATTTGTATGACCTAAGAGTTGAGTTCAGTTTCACTTATGACATTATATTATATGTTTCTTGAGGGCATTATAATTTGTCTATAAATGGCTATAATCATAAAATTTGAATAGGTTCGCCGTGGTTCGTTCGTGAATTAATGAACTGTCAGAGAAATTGCAGACCATAAATTAAATTGGTCTTCAAATATATGATCCATGATATGTCGATCAAGCTCTCTCCTTACCTCTAGGAATTTACTGTACAATATATATATATATATAATATATTTATATATATGGTATAACTTTCTCTGGCTTTGCTGACCTAAGACAATCGCTATTAGCTAATGCTCATATGCCTATATATGGCCTGTTTTGCTGGCCGACCCCTTGACCTGCCAGAACATCACACGATGCTCCCATTTCGCCATTAACTGAAACCTGAGCCAAGCCCAGGCACGGTCACGTCTCACGGCAAGAGACAAGCGACACCGGAAATGACACTTTAACCTTTCGTGGCTGGCGCCTTGTCAGAAAGGGTTGGGCCACTCAACATCAGCGGCAGCCCACTTGTCAGCCAGTGTTTGCCGGCGCACCTCCATGGTGTCATCGTGACCAAAATCTAAAACTCAAATGCGCAAAATGAGATCTTTCAAATTGGCTGCGAGGCATTGCAAAATGCCGAATGCCGAGTGCCGAATGGCTAAACAAAATCGATTTGTTTATGCCAATGGCTCGGCCCACGCGGACGTGTGGCTGGCATGGAAGCTATCATTAGAAGTTGCAGCCGCAGCCGCAGCCAGACACAACAAAATATCAAACGGAGACGTCGACATCCGCTATGTAATGCGGTCAAGGTCTGAGCATTTCGTGGGGTGGCATCGGGCATCGGGCATCGGGCATCGGGTGGCTATAGCCAAATAGCCATAAATTTATTGCGTGCTTCAATTCAATAAATTCTTGCATGAATTCGAAAATGGGAATGAGCATAGCCAAGAGTATTTAGCTATTGGGGGAGATATGTATTTATAGATGCGAGCGATGCTTTTACAAGTGGCACACATAAATTAGCAGGAAAACAAGAATCTAACCGAAACATCAACTCACCTCCTCCCTTATCATCTCTCTTTCTACTTGCAGAACAAACCACTCGTCGTGGAGCCGATCGACTTTGAAGCCTTTATAGCCAAAAATAAAACACTCATACAAAACGATCCGCAGCGCGAGCTGCTTATCTATCCAGCGGACGATGTCTCGGTGAGTTGCGTGGCAAAAGCCTAAAAGCCCCAACGAATAATTTATGCATTTCATTGAGTATTCACCAAAAACTTTTACTTTCGATCCGATCCGGAATGAAATGCGGCGTCATAAATCATTGATGCGCACCACTGAGCTCTGTAATTGAGATAAATATGCATTTAGTGCTTAGTTATATATATATAATATAGTAAAGGGTGGATCTAAGGATTAGGACAGAGCAAAAGAAAGATCCAAGTGGAACTAACTTTGTTTAAAATGAAGTAATAATTGCAGCATAATAATAATTAAATCATAGACTAATTATTGTATTATCTAAGAGTCATTACTAAATTAGGATAGATTTAGAGCTTTCACTAAAATAAAACTGTGTCCTACAGGAGATTATCATGCCGCGCAAGCAGCGCACCAGCGCCAAATCAGTCGCAGATCGATTTGAGCCACCCAATGATGCCATTGTTTCGCCGCTGCATGGAGCCATGGTGCTAGGCAGCAATGGGCACAGTCAGGTGAGCCGGCAAGGCAGTTTGCAGTCGAATGGCAGCTTGCACAATGGCCACAGCAGCACCAGCAGCCTGTCCAACGGCAATGGACAGCTGTCGCGCAAGAGTTCGCAGTGCTCGAATGGCTCGGTGGTGAGTCGCAAGACCTCGCAGGAGTCATCCTATGAGTCGGCATTGTCCTCGAACACATTGCGTTCGCATTTGGCGCAGCCCGAGGAGGTGGATGAGTATGCCGACGATGAACCAGCTGCCAGTGAGGATGTCACAGATTCAACTGCCCAGGGCACGCGTGCAGAGTGCACGCGCTTCACACGCCAGGCCCTGTACACGTATCGTGCCAAGAATCATCTCATCCACTACAAGTACAGTGCATATGGTGGCAACTGCCACGATCTGCCCAGGTAAGCGACTGAGTAATTGAGTGAATCACCTTTCCTAATCTCGCAACTTGCAGCACGTCACCTGCCGAGGAGTTGCTGGAGGAGCTATACGAAATCGATGCCGACCAGGATCGCATTGATGAGCAGATGACTCGCTCCCAGGCGGACACCATAACCAAGCAGGGCTATCTATTGAAGGGGCCTGATTCGGCAGCGGACCGCATGTTTGCCAACATTGGCAACAAGTCGTTTAAGCGACGCTATTGCTATCTGCGCCAGGAGATCGACGGCACCTACATGCTCGAGCTGCACAAAGATGAGAAGCAGGGCGACGCCAAGGCCACCATCGTCATGGACTTTTGCACAGAGGTGGTGCAGGTGAGTTGGAAATATTATACTTAATCAATCCTAATCTAATGACAACTCTCCTTTTATAGAATCCCAAGCGTGGTCGATTTTGCTTTGAGCTGCGCATGACAGCTGGTCACAAATCGTTCACCTTGGCCGCCGAGAACGAGCAGGACTTTAAGGATTGGCTGTCCAAGCTATCCTCAGTGCTGGCACAGAACAAGGCGCAGGAGGAAAAGCGAAACGCATCACTCGAGCGGCAGCCTGCTGCCAATGCCATACCCGCGCCGCAGCTGCAGCCGCCGGCCATGGAGCCACCCGCGTTTGGCACGCTTAAGGGTCTCGATCAGTCCCTGCATCCGCAGCTTATGAAATATGGGCGCGAGACGGATCACTCCATAGCGCAGGCGCGTCGCGAGCAACGTCGCCGTCTCTTCGCCTGCTACCAGAGCAACGCCAAGGCCGTGGCCACTGACAATGTGGAACAGTATCGCGATCACTTCGGCACACGCGTCCTGCTCAGCTGTCAATGTCTGCGCTTCCGATTGCAGTGCCAGTCAGCGGACTTGGCGGACAGCGCTGCGGGCGAACAGCTGTGTCAGGTGGAGCCCTACATAACCAGCTTAGCGCTGTACGACGCCAAGGCCGGACGCAAACTCAGCGAGAACTTCTACTTCAATATAAATGAGCCAAGTGCAGCCCAGTTGCTGCCCAACACCCCAGTGCCCGCCTCCGTGGCGGCGTGTGGCATTCCCAGGCGAGCGGAGAACGATGAGCGCAATGCCGCCCAGGCTCCGCATTCACTATT
This sequence comes from Drosophila fulvimacula, assembly GCA_035045555.1. Classification (NCBI taxonomy): domain Eukaryota; kingdom Metazoa; phylum Arthropoda; class Insecta; order Diptera; family Drosophilidae; genus Drosophila; species Drosophila fulvimacula. The sequence goes on from JAWNOX010000197.1 coordinate 1,657,790, forward strand.
CGACGGAGTTTCATCGGATCTGCTGCGCTGTCCGCGCCAGCAATTCCAGCAGTTGCGCCAGTGCATGCTGTCGGTCAGCGCGCCGCATGCGGACATCTATCTGGTACTGCGCATTGAGAAGGTGCTGCAATGCAGCATTGCCCAAGCAGCCGAACCATACTTGAAGGCAGCGCGTGATCCCAAGCTGGGACAGAAGGTGCACAAAACGGCCAAGAGCTGTGCTCAGCACATTGGACACTATCGCCAGCCATTCGCCTGGGCCGCTCGCCCGCTCTTCAAGGCCTACAGTCACGAGCTGGACGTGGACTCGCATTGCGTATGCGAATTCAATACCATCTTCCGCCAGGAGCTGCCCAAGCTGCGCGACGAGGAGCTGCTCAAGCTGCTGGCCGACTACCGCAAGCCAGAGAAACTTAGCAAGCTGAACATCATACCGGGCTTTATGCGTCTGCAAGTGCAGCTGCTGGACCAAACAGCGCCCTGTGGCCTAACCAAGTCGCTGGCGCCTCTATCCACTTTCAGTGCCTCCACAAAACAGGCGCTCACTCTGGAACTCTCGGAGTTTCAGAGCCAAACGGAGCGAGACGCGTATCCCTACACGACCTTCTGCAACCATCTCTACGTGTATCCCCTGAGTCTGCAGTTCGACAGTCAAAAGCTATTTTCACGCGCTCGCAACATCACAGTCGTCGTCGAGCTGAGGGATGGCGATGGCGAGTACAGCAAGCCTTTGAAGGTAATAAATGCCTTGAAAATTCAAATTAAATTAAATTAATTCGAATCTAATTTCCGCTTGGCTTACAGTGCATCTATGGCCGACCTGGTCAGGATTTATTGGTGTCCCAGATCGCCTGCCCCGTGCTGCACCATAATGTGACGCCCACTTGGTATGAGGAGATCAAGCTGCGTCTGCCGCTGGGTCTCTTTCCGGAGCATCATTTGCTGTTCTCCTTCTATCACGTGTCATGTAATCTGAGCAAGAAACGCGATGCGCACGCGGCGTTCGAGACTCCCATTGGCTATGCCTGGCTGCCGTTGCTGCAGAAGAATCGCATCTGTCTAGAGGAGCAGCTGCTGCCCGTGGCTGCCACGCTGCCCGTTGGCTATCTATCGATACAGCCGCTGGGCTGGGGTAAGGGGGTAAGTTGTTGCTGTTGTCGCTGCTGGCTCATCGATCATTGACTCATGCATCGTTTTGTGTTTTTGATCCACATCCATTCCTTGCTTGCCTAACCAAAAAACCCGCTCTCTGTATTTTCTTTTCCGCACATTCTCTTCATGCACTGCATCCGTAACAACCCCACCCCTCGGCCGCCTACAAACCCTTTCAATTTCTTAGCAGAACTGCGGTCCGGACATCCAGTGGATCGACAATCAGCGTGCGCTCTACAGCGTCGGCCTGCGTCTAGACTCCACGGTTCTAACATCGGATAAGCATTTGCACAACTTCTTCGCTCACTGCGAACGGCTGCTGGAGGGCGGCAAGACTGGAGCCCTGCCCGCCGAGACGGAGACGTGCAAGATCCTCAAGGCGGCGCACGCTATCGATATGCGTTCCCTGATCAACTTTCTGCCCACGCTGCTCAACGAGCTGTTCACGCTGCTGGTGCACACGCAGTCCGAAGAGATCGGCCTGAATGTCATCCGATTGTTGACGAACATCATACACCAGATCAGTGACGAGGCCAAGCGCACGGATCTGCTGGCCTCCTACGTGAAGTATGTGTTCCATGCTCCCTACTACAGCCAGCAGACAGCACGACTGCGCACCGTTCACGGCGAGCTGTGCCGCCATCTACCCTACCTGCTGAATCCCAGCAACACGGACTTCCTCATCGTGAACAAGTTCATGCGCTACTCCTCGATCTTCTTCGATTTGATCGTGAAGAGCATGGCGCAGCATCTGCTGGCCACGGGCCGCATTCGCATGCTGCGCAACGAACGCTTCCCCAAGGAATATTCGGATCGCGTGGAGCAGCTGATCAAGGCGCTGATACCATACATAACGACCCGTTACGATGATCTCGGTGAGGAGACGCAGTTGCTGAACCGTTCGCTGGCGCGCTTTGTGCGTCAGTGTCTCAGCTACATGGATCGAGGATTTGTCTTCAAGCTGATTCGCTTCTATATGGAACAGTTCGCGCCTGGCAATCCGCGCGTGCTCCACGAGTACAAATTCAACTTTCTACAGGAGATTTGCCAACACGAGCACTATGTGCCGCTCAACCTGCCATTTGTGGTGAATCCGAAGAATCGTCCGCCGGAGTTGTTGCAGCACTTCACGCTCTCGGAACAATTCTGTCGCCAGCATTTCCTCTCCGGTCTGCTGCTGCAAGAGCTGAAGAGCAGCCTCAACGAGGTGGGCCACGTGCGTCGCCATGCGCTGTCCGTCTTCAGGGATCTGCTGGCCAAGCACGAGCTGGATTCGCGCTACCAGCAGCGCGGCCAGCTATGCCGCATCGCCCTCTTGTATGTGCCCTGGCTGGGCATTGTCATGGACAACCTGCAACGCATTGATGATTTGACCGACTCCGGTGCCAGCACGCCCAACGGCCACGTCTATGCGGACTCTGCGTCCTATACGAAGCGACTCAGCTGCTCCAGTAGCTATGTGTTCAGCAAGGACTCCTCGACCTTTGGCTCGCTAACGTCCACGCCACGTTCCAAGAATCGTCTCACACCGCACGCTGATCACGCGAGTCCCTGTCGCACCTCTATGCACATCAAGGATCACAACTATCTGGCCGCCATTGCGGGCACAGCCATAGGCAATGGCATCTCCAATTTGTCGCTCAACTCGAATTCGGACTCAGGCGTAAGTACAATAAAATACCGAATCGCCGTTGCTCTATTAACTCAAACGTCCTTCGTCCTAGCACTCACAGGACACGACAACAATTGGCGCCTACACGAATGGCGAAACGGACGTGGCTATGCGCAACGGTCATAATCGCTCCGTGAGCGTGACCCACGCACAGATCATGGCACGTTGCGACAAATTTAGTGCGGCGGAGAGCAAGGATCTGCTGCTGGGCTTTCTGTTTATTGTGAAGCATCTGTCGCAGGATCAAATGGTCGCCTTTTGGCAGAGCTGCAACGAGACGGAAACACTGCAGTTCCTGTCCATTCTGGACATGTGCCTGCTGCAGTTCCGCTACGTGGGCAAGAAGAACGTGGTGATGGCCAGTGAAGCCCGCACCCAGAGGCCGCCGAAGGCAAACACACTGCCCGCTCGCAGCACGCCGCCAGTGTTGGAGAACGGCAATGCAGAGCCAAGCACTGGCACCCTCACCCAGACGCGTGAGCATCTGCTCGAGGACATGGATTTGTGTGCCAGATCCCAACAGGCCCTGTACGAATCAAATCTAGCCACGGAGGTGGGCATGATTATACTGGATTGCCTCGGGCTGTATGTGCTGCAGTATCGCCAGCTGCTGGCTGATAGTTTGGTGCTGCCCAAGCTGGCTCGCGTCTATTTGCGCTTCCTGCAGCTGGGCCAGTCGGAGCGCCTGTCCAAGCATCTGTTTGCCGCCCTGCGTGCCTTCATCAACAACTATTCGATGGCCCTTTTCAAGGGCAATGCCATGCTCTGTGGCCAGATGGTCTACGAGCTGCTGAAGGCCTGCGACAGCCGGCTGGTGGACATACGCCACGAGTCCTGCGCCGTCATCTATTTGCTGATGCGCAGCAACTTTGAGTTCAGCGGCCGCAAGGCTCTGACTCGCGTCCATCTGCAAGTCATCATCTCAGTGTCGCAGATGATTGGCAATGTGATTGGCCTGAACAACGCGCGCTTCCAGGAGAGCCTTTCGATCATCAACAGCTATGCCAACAGCGACAAGGCCATGAAGGGCACGGGCTTTCCCCTGGAGGTCAAGGATCTGACGCGACGCGTACGCACAGTGCTGATGGCCACGGCGCAAATGCAGGCGCATCACATGGACCCGGAGCGCCTGCTCGAACTGCAATATTCGCTGGCCAACTCGTATGCCTCCACACCGGAGCTGCGGCACACCTGGCTGGTGACCATGGCCCGCAATCACGAGCAGAACGGCAATCTCTCGGAGGCCGCCTGCTGTCATCTGCATATTGCGGCGCTGATGTGCGAATATCTGCGCCTGCGCGGAGGCTGCACTCTGAACTGGTCCTCGACAGCTTTTGGCAAGATATCACGCAACATTCCGCTGGATGAGCAGGGCCTCAAGCTGGATGCTGGCGCCCAGGACTCGCAGTACACAGAGCAAATGCTGCTGGAGCAGCTGAAGCAATGCGCCGACTTCCTAGATCGCGCCGAGCGTTTCGAGTGCCTCGGCGAGCTGTACAAGCTAATCCTGCCCATCTACGAGCGGGCACGCAACTTTATCGAGCTGGCCCAAAGTTACGAGCATCTGACCCAGGCCTACAACAAAATAGTCGAGGTGAATCGGTCCGGAAAGCGCATGCTGGGCCGCTTCTATCGCGTGGTCTTCTACGGCATGGTGAGTCTCGAGTCTTCGAGATCTTGCAGCAATCCAAATTTCCCTTAATTTATATGTATTTGCTGCTTGCAGATGTACTTCGAGGAAGATCACGCCATTGAGTTCGTTTACAAGGAGCCAAAGCTTACGTCACTTAGCGAGATTTCTGAACGCTTGGCCAAGCAGTATAAGGAAAAGTTCGGCGCCGAAGTAGTCAAGCTCATAATGGATTCCTCGCCGGTATGTAGGAAAAAAATTAATTAAATTATAAATGTAAATTTTAAAATTTTTTATTTTATTATTTATTTTATTATTTATTTATTATTTTATTTTATTTTCGTATATTATTTTCTATCAAAAATATAAGTTGAATGAATTAATAGAATTCAAAATAATAATACTAGGAAAAAAGTACTGGTTACCTTTAAAGTCAAGTTGACAGAACACTGATCTTTCTTACCGCTATAGGGAATATTTCCAATCCGAAGTCTATTGATTAACTTGATCTGTCTGATATATGCAATACCCTTAAAGATGCTTCTATAGAATAAATGATATAGTATATGTCAAAATTATTATTATTTTTTTTTTTTTTTGCCACAAAAACCGAACTGAAATATTTTCAGACAAAAATCGATTTCAAAGTCTATTGATTTCTTCCTCTATGGAATTTCTGCGCAAAGCATAAATGAGGTTGTCAAAATGATTTCGAATTGTATATCAGCCAGACCAGACCCAAGTACAAAGTAAATTAGAAAACCAACTTGAAATATTTGCACACATTTATTGTGCTTACAGGAATACAAATTTTTATTGTGATGTTTGCTAAAACAAATATATATATATATATAACAACATAATCACTGCCCCTATATTGAATGCTTAACAATCTTACATAATTTGCAGCTTAAGCTCAGCTAAGTATAAAATATATATAGATATTTATGGATATAGATAGAATTGTTTCGACGGGGGGCTAACAAACTAACTATGCTATAAGAACCAAGCTGCTTGAGCTGATAGACTCATTTGAAAAGAAGAAGAAGTTGACTGCTATGCAATGGACAGATGCTGTTATGAACAACACAATCATAAAACGAATTGAAGAACTAGCTCATTTGAACAAGTACTCGTTGAACTGGACATCGGTGTCGTTGTCACCCCGCATTAGATTTAGGCGCTGCAGGGGGCAGGGGAGGGAAATGTGATTTAGTATTCCATTTTTTTTTTTTTTTGGTTTTTTTTTTCATTTTGAATAACTTACACGCTTCACCTCCGACTGCCGCATCTGGGAGGCATGGGTGCTGCGTGGTGCCACCATTCGTTGAGTTGTTGCTGCGCTATGTTTAGTGCCCTGCGCTTGTCCTATGCCGCCTGCGCGGCTCAAGGTAGCTGCCTTGTTGAGCTTATTACTACTACTGCAAAGGGATTCCAGTCAGCGATTGATAACTGCAGCGGTTCCCAGGCTACTTACACATGGACATGGTCTGGCTGTTGCTTGGACGTAACGAGGTGTGAGCGTGACTCCAGCTTGTAATGCACAGTTGTCTTGCTCACCGCCTCGGACATGTTGCTGTTCACGTGGCCAGCCTTGGGCTGCACGGTAAATTGATAGGCGCGCTTGATGCGATTGCCATTTTGATGGACGCGCTCTGATGTCTTCTTGGCCGCTGATCCTGTTGCGGCAGATGTTGTCGCTGCTCCGGCTGCTGCTGCTGCTGCTGCTGCTACTGCTGTTGCTGTTGCTGTTGATGTTGGTGGTGTTGGTGGTGTTGGTGTTGTTGGTATTGTTGGTGTTGTTGGTATTGTTGGTGTTGTTGGTGTTGTTGGTGTTGTTGTCGTTGTTATTGTTGTTGGTGGTGGCGGTGGTGGAGGTGGAGATAGCGCAGCTGGTGTTGCCGCTGCTGCAGAGGTGCCACTAGGGGAAGTTACTGCTGCTGGTGAACTGTAGCGCCATCGCTGTATTTTGCTCTCCTTTTCCTTGTGGGTGGTCGCCTTACGAGCCCCCGGCGAACTGCTCCACTTGACGTAATTGTTAACCTTGTACAGTTTGGGATAGACTGAAGACGCATTGTTCGGAGCCGAACTCGAGGCCTGTTGCGGCGCTGCAGATGCTTTCTGTTCAAAGTCATCTTTCAGCGGCAGTTCCTCGTGCAGCACCTTGCTGTCGCTGGCGTCGGCCGTCGAGTACCTGTACACTTTCATTGACGTGAACTCTGGCATAAACGGGTCCCATTCGTAGCTCGAGAGGTCGTCCTCGTGGAATGGCAATTCATTGTTTTCGGGTGCGTCGTTCTTGATCTCGTTGACTGCCTGGGGAAGGGAGACCGGCACTGGCTCAATTTCCATGGGCTGATCTCCGTTTTTGGTAAGTCCGAGCTTCTGGCAGAGCTGCTTGAATGCCTCCTGATAGCGTGTGCCGGCGTCCTCGTTGATCAGCTTCTCGAATGCTTTGATATCCTCGATCTGTCGGTCGATTTCCATCTCGGTGAAGCTGCGCTTCTTCGGCAAAGCCGTACACTTGGGACATGTTATCGGTGGTTTTTCCTTGCTCTTGTCGTTGAGGACATCACCCATGCGGTCAAGAAATTGCCTGGCTAAGGCATAACCCGGGCGATTCGACTGTGATCCACCCTCGTTGACTTCCAGGCGAAGACAGGCAGTTTGACATAGTTGTTTATCGAGCAACTGCCGTTTGCTGCTCTGCGACGCCAGGAACTGAACGTTGATGCCCTGGCCATTGGCGGTCAGGCTGAATTGGATCTGGAGTAGTGGCATGTTTTGGTTACCCATTTGATTCATCAGGTTGAATAGCTGTCGTTGAATGCGAGCCAGCGTTTCGTCTTTAGTCAAGTGTAGGCCATCGCCATCCGGTGCATTGTTCACAAGCGTTGTCGACGAGCTGGCGGATGCCTTCGGCTCCGGTCGTTGGTACTGTGCTTCCGTCTCCTCGTCGTCCTCAGCATCGCTGCTCTTCATGTAGGATGGGACGAATTCAGCCGCATTGGGATTGAGCGACGACTCGCTCAGGCTTCGACTGTTGCTCTTCATGCAACAGTTGCTGTCTTCGCTGCCCACCTGCAGCGATTGAATAAAGTCCTTGATGAACTGCTGGTGCATCTCATTGCCAATGTCCATATTAACCGCTAACTAATTGGCTTATCGCTATTCTAAATGTTAACTCAATTGAAATTTGGTACTAGTACACTCTGTGGGGTTACAAACAATTTACTATTTGTACGGTGCTATTTAGTTATAACATGGGTATTTTAGTGATATACATTTGAAATGATTGTAATATATTGTAATGCTGAAGTAAGCCGAAACACAAATGTTGCTTTGATACGCAAACCCATGCCTCAAATATTCCCAGCAACTGTGATCGATATAGTTTCAATCGTTTTCATTGCTTTCAAAATGTTTCAGTTGCCTTTTTGGTATTGCTCGATAAGTCTGAGTTGAAGCGAGCCAAATATTTAAACATTTCAATTTAAATCATACGCCATCCATTGTTCATTTGTATAAAGCTTAAGCCTTTGAGCTTTTAGAAGCGCCATCTATGGCTCACATGCTCTTCTTCAGTAACATATTTGGCTCCCATGTGATGCGTTACGTTCTGTTCGCTTGCAGGTAAAAGTCGATGAACTGGATGCCAAACTAGCCTACATACAGGTCACCCATGTCATACCGTTCTTCACCAAAGACGAGCTCGATCAGCGCCTGAACGAGTTCGAGCAGAATCACGATGTGGATACATTCATGTATGAAACACCCTTCACCAAATCTGGCGCAGCACGCGGCAGCGTGGAGGAGCAATGGAAGCGCAAGACGGTCATTAAGAGTATGTTAAAGCTATCCATTTTGTTGTGATTGAATGATATGTATATGTATTACTGTCCGCAGCCCGATATTCGTTTCCGTATGTGCTCAAGCGCATACCCGTCAAATCCCGTGAGATCATCGAGCTGAGCCCCATTGAGGTGGCCATCGATGAGATGCAATCAAAGGTTTCAGAGCTGGAGGAGATCATTTTGCCACCGGCCGATGTCAAGAAACTGCAGCTGCGCCTACAGGGCAGCGTGGCAGTCACTGTGAACGCGGGCCCCCTGGCCTATGCGCACGCCTTTCTGGACGCCAAGGTGATCAACAACTTTTCGGTGGATCGTGTGGAGGATCTGAAGGATGTATTCCGGTAGACAGCAGCTGCTTGAATGAGTACCAAGAAAATGCTTGATTAATCTGATATTCTTTTCGAACTGCAGGGACTTCATTGGCGTCTGCCACAAGGCGCTCTGCGTGAACGAACGGATGATCAGTGCCGATCAGAAGGAGTACCACCATGTGCTAAAGGAGAACTATGAGAAGCTGTGTCAAGCGCTCAGTGAGTTACTCCAAGACGAGTCATTCCAGCCGCTTAGCGACGATGCCGACGCAGCCGCCCAGCGCAATAGCATGGCTTTATTCAATGCGATCAGTGGGGCCTCACATAACTCAAGTACAGCTTAAGTTCAAAACAAACACAAAACAAAATTTCAGTTAAAACAAACCAAACAATACCAATACCAATACCAATACCAGTACACACATATGCGCACAGCTACTAAAAACGGTTTTAACAAAGCAACGTAGAAGCGTAATTTGTAGCATTAAAAACTTGTTCGGTGTTCCTTTTGTAATGATGTTTGATCTTTCACCCTTGCCCTTTGATGTTTGATGTTTGATGTTGTCGTTGTTGTTGTGGCAGGTAAACTTAGCAATCCGCCCCGTCCCCCGGTTTGTGTCTCATCTAACAATGCTAAACGCACATATCCATACCACTAACGTCCAGGTGCTTTGGCCATTACTAAAAAAAAGAGTAAATTGAAAAAAAAAAGAAAAAAAACAACCCCAGACTAACCGTAAGCAATTGAATTACTAAAACAAAAGAACAATAAACTTAACCCGTACTAATTGCTTGAACCCTATCGAATCGACAGCCAATTCATGCATTTAATTCAATTTTACTTTCTGTTTTAGGTTTTGGTTTTGCCGTTTATTAAAGCCCATGCAAACCAGCAAATACCACATATATACCCCACACAAACATATATATAGCATAAAGATCTACAGATACAATAAATAAACGACATATATATATTTCAATACGCACACATCCACACACAGACAAACGAAATTGTAACTAATTTTTCGACCAGTTGGCCAAGCTCCAGAGATAAAAAAACACACACACACACAAAACACTTGTTAAGTCCGTAAATCCGATTAGCGTGACGAGATTTGATTTTTAATTGTTATTAAATTTTAAGTAAATGCATATTTGTACATACATCTAAGAATGTTTTAACGATTGTACATTTCCTTTTCTATTGAGTTTAGATTTATATTTTATATAATTTGTATTCATAGTTTATTCTTACGACCATCCAGTGTGAAGCATGCCTGCAGAGAAAAGAAATTATTTAAATACATAAACCTACTTCCTGTTTATTACACTCAATGAGCTCCTTAATTAGATTAAATCTGCTGTGTCTTCGATTTAAAAATTGTTTGATAATGAAATTATAATAAACATACCTAATAGGAGCTGCTGAACTGTGAATCAACTAATATATATAAACATATATACAAAATGGTAATCAAAATATTTAGCTTGAATATAAATCAACATATTATTTGAAATGCTATGCGACAGTTGTGCAGCTCTACCAGAACTAAAATGATATATGTAAACCTAGACCTAAGTTCCAGATGCAGAAACAGAAACAGAAACAGAACTTACCAAAGTATTTAAACAACATGAATATATATATATATTTACATGCATTTTCTAGTGAAATCGAATACTGTACTAAATAAAAATATTTGTTAAACATCCACACAAAATGTACATTACTTTAGTCCTTTTATTTGTTTACTTGATTGGCTTCAACCAGTGTTGGGTAATTAAATAATGTTTCTTTTACATACGACAAATCATTAGCTTATGAACTATAAGTCCTGATCTGAAGTCAGACTGTTCTGTAAAATTAAAAGAATTAATTTACTGGTCCCTTAGTTCCATGTCTCCCTCAGTTATGTGCATATATATATATATATATATAATATATTGCATCAATATAGTGAATTTTAATCAGATTCTAATTGTCGGGCGCTTTCATGAGACTCATTCGCTGCAAATTTGAATAGAATATATATATGTATATATATATATATTTCTATTAAATTGTTAATATTGCTATTCGATTACCTTTTGCACCTGTGTTTGGCGCATTTGGGAAGTATGCGTGCTTCGTGGCGCGAACTTCTGGCCCCCAGTCAATCCTTTTTTGATGATCTGTCCTAAGCTTTGGCGAGGTGTGTGTATGCCCTTGCTCGATTTCTTTCTAAAAATACAAATTTATATATTAATCATTCCGCTCCGTTTAGCTGGTATACATACTCGAACTTGGGCTCCTGCTTGGCATGCATGGTCTTGGCACGTGTCTCAGATATCTTAATATTTTTCCAATTTTCAGATGGAGCACTAAGGTGCACCTTGCCGGCAATGGTTGGTCTCACGAACGTGGGAAGAACACCATTTATAAGGATTGGGTCTGGCAGCTGCTGCTTCGGGTTGCTGGGCATCGATTCCTTGGATGCGGTACTGCCCACTGGCTGTTGGCCAACATTGATATCTTTGATAGTGGCATTGGAGCTAGACTTGCGCTTGCTCTCCAAGGACCATTTGCTCTCAATCGAATGCTTGCTGCCCATCGATGACTTTACATCCAAGTATTTGTCATCGACAGGCTGCAGAGCAATTGTTGGACGGACTGGGCACATGGTCTCCTCCTTCCATTCCATCTTATCGTTAAGAACATCGCCCATGCGCACCATAAAATTGGCGGCCAACACATTGGGCAGTCTTCGTGGTATCAAGGAGCATTCGCTCATCTCCAAATGAAGAGCCGCATCCTGGCAAAGATTCTCGTCGAGCATCTGCTTGCCGGCAACGCCAATGTCGGCCTTGAACTGAACATTGATGCCTTGCCCATCGGCAGCCAGGCTGACGTTGATTGCCTTCAGTGGCATGAACTTATCCCCCATCTGGTGAAGCAGCTCGAAGAGCTGCCTTTGGGCCTGCAAATAGGATGCGTCGCCGACTACTTCACGCTGCACCAGCGTGGTGGTTGAGGTAGCCTCAGTTTTCGTCTTTTGGCCACTCGAATGCTTGTTATTATCGATCTTACCACACTTCAGATACGAAGGTATAAACTCCAGAGCGTAAGGATTCAGTGACGATTCGCCCTCGCCGTCAGACTCATAGAGATTTGGAATGGACTTGCAAAGTAAGTCCTCTTTCGTTTCGGTTTTACTACCCATTTTATTGGACTGCATCACTGTGTCCGAAACTTATCTTCAAATGGGTGTGGTCAGTTGCAATTGGACAGTCGGTAGTAACTAATCTAATAATTTATTATTTATATTTTAATGTGTAAAACTGTTTGAGTGTTAAGAAACTATAGATGTGATTCAAATGCTCCGAAATTCGACAGCTCCTATGGGAACTGTTCGATTTAAAAACGATGGCATCCTAGTGCTGCTGTTGTTTGTGCGACTAAACAAATCCAAAGCAGATTTTCCATGAGGGTATGAGAAGACGCATTAAAATGGGCAGCGAGGTGGCGCCATCTATGTGTCAGACGCGCAAGCAACTACAAGAGTCTCGCTTGAAGCTGACTTCTTATGGCTATTTGGTTTATAAATATATGGATATATATTATTTTAAAATAGAATACCATATAAAAATAAACTTAATAAATAAAAAAAAATCTTCACTCATATCTCGTCAATTAAAATGCTATTGAAATTTTTTTGTTATCAGCTTCAATTTGTATATTTATTAACAATTTGTTTTTAAAATTATTTAACAATTTTGTTTTTATGCGCGAATCAACACGGAAATGTTATTCAAATTTTTTGCTTAAGAATTTGCTGCGAACAAAGCCATTTAAAAAAAAAATGAGAACGGAATTGGCCAAAAGCGCTGTTGGAGCATGCGATCGATCGACCCAGACAAACCGTCGAATCAACCAATGCTCCGTTTAATGCTACATAAATATGTTTTCTGTTTTTGCAGGCTTAATTTAAGTTTTACATTTTAGAATTACAAACGCACATTGGGATTTCGGGAGCGCACAAAGTTGAGCAGCTCGTCGGAGTCCTCGCAGACGAAGGGCTTGATGTGATGGCAGGCGACATCGTGCCACTTGATGCCATCGTTGTAGAAGTTGTTCAGAATGGACAGGCAGCTCTCGTCGTTGCCCTGGGCCGCCTCACGGTTATCCGGCTGCGGTTGGTTGTAGCCGCCGGTCTGTGACCAGTCGCCGGTGTTGCGCTGCGAAGTGGGTCCAATCTTGCCGCCGGAGCCGGACCAGAACCAGCCGTTCTCATTGGGCGGCTGCAGATCGGGCCTGTCGCAGCCAGCAAAGTTGCACTTTCTACCCGAGGTCCAGATGTAGCGGACATTGCCACGGGCAATGCGCTGCTTCACGAAATCATTCTCCTGGGGCGTCTCGAGCGAAACGGCGTCCATGCAGTGCCGCCGGCAGATGTTACGTGCATCCAACCAGTCCACCTCCAGGCTGCGCGTCGGCGCATGCTCCCAGCTGAAGAAGTATGAGTGCGAGACGCCTCTGGCATCCCGGTAGGTGGCATGTCGCACACGATTGGCGCAGCTGCGCGGATCAGGCAACGCCAGACGGCGCTGAGCCAGCGCCACAGTGGCGCTCACTGCCACCAGTAGCAACGTGCGCAGCACAAACATTTCGCAGTGGGCTTGGCTCGGTCGTTAATCTGCTAGAAAAATAAAGCTGCAAGCGCAAAAAAAAACAGCCAAAGTTAGTTCGATTACGCGCGAATTGAAACTGTTTTCAGTTTAGATTTAGATTTTTTAGGTTTCATTTTCGTTTTAATTTTTGTTTCTTTTCTGAGTATTTGCCTAGTGACCCAACGCCCAAAATGGTGCCCAACCCATTTCCATTTCCGCTCGGATGAGTCGACATCTTTTTATGCGAAATCAGTGATTGGAAATATCAGACCGTTCAGTCTCAATGGGAATCGATCCGATTTTGAGCGATTTTGACTGTGGGTTTTGTTTGGCTTTCTGTATGGAATTTGCCGCTGACAATTGTTCAACTTGTTCAATTCGCCTAATTGAGTAGTTTTTTCCATTTCAATTTGTAACGGCCTTGCAGTGCCCGCCCCATCCAGCCAGCCCTATTTCGTAATCAGGAGAATTCTATAAGCAATCGCAAATATTCTGCCTGGCAACAATCCATGTCGGCCACAGCCGATTGTCTTTCGATTGTTTTTAATAACTGTGCATGCAAATTAGTTGATTGTTTTATGCTTTTATCTATTATAAGTTATGGCTCAAACCATGTAAAATTGTATGCAAATTTTATGGTCTATTGATGGCAGCTGTGCCACCTTTAAGACTCATCAAATTGCATCAGTCGTTGGTCTTATATAAATATGTTTATTACAATTAGATCCGGTTTAAAAAGCTTTTTTACATTTGTTAGGCAAATTGGAAAAAGAAGCTACAGCAAAGCCACGTTAACGCTATGCAAATAAGTGGGAAAATACAAATGGATCTTGAAGCTATATTGATTAGAGAGTGTAAAAAGTTGAATTTAAGGAAGAGGATCTGAGGAAAGAAAGCTTCTAAGATAATGATTTCATTAAATAAAAAAAAAATGATTTATCTGCCAAAATTATTAATTACTCTATTTTTTAATCATTTCTAAGAAAAATAATTTAAAAGAAATTTAAAAAAATGGAATTCCATTAAATTTGATTCTTCAATAAATAATTTAGGTATAATTAACTTATAATTAGTTAATTAAGCCACATTAAATATTTTGTTGAATGTATAAAATTTATTCAACATAAAATTTATTTAAATAAAACATCAATTAATTAAATAAATATTATATTAAATATTTTATATATATTTAATGTAATTTATAATATTTTTCAAATTGTATAAAAAATATTGAACTCTGCAACTCATTTCAGGCATATCTCCGACCCGCATCAACTTCAACTAACTTGAATTAGTACCCGCATAAACTCTTGACCTTCGCCCAATTTCAGTTCCACGCACAAAAACTGACCTAGCCCACTGCAACGCACAGGTCTTACACTAAGCTACAAGAGAACTGGGCGCAGTGCCAACTACCTGAGGCAGGGCACATGCCATGCCCGACAGTTTTCTAGCTCTGACACCGTCTGGCTTTGCATACCAAGCAATACTTTATTTTTTCTTGACTTTAATGGAGAAAGTTGCATTGCTGTTGGCTTGCTGCTGCTGTTGTTGTTGTTGTTGTTGGGCCATATATAACACACAGTTGGCTGAATATTCAGCTGTCCAACTTGACTCTTCCGTCTGATAACAGAGCTAACGACTTTGGTTTCGTTTTGTTTTGCTTTTATTTATTTTTGTATTTTTTTTTAGTATTTTTTGCTCTTTACATTTTGTGCCACGCACAATTGTCTGCAACTTTTTTTATATATTTATTTTTTTTTTCCAACATTTTCACGGCTTGTAAATTTTGTAATTCAAATTTCCGTTGCCTCATTTGCGCTTCCTATGTGTATTGTACACGTCTTGGCCGGGCTAATTGTCGTGGGTAAGACGAAAGACAACGAACGAAAAAAACTATATATCGAAACCAAATTCGAATACAATTGAGGGCTGTCTTTTTTTTTTTCTTTTTGGTTATTTGAAGAGGCCAATTGGAATTGTTTTTGGAATTTGTTAAAGCTTACAAATTGTTATGCAATAATTGAATATTTCAATTTTGGTTTTGTCTCTTTGTTTTGGTTATTTTACGGGCACTTGTAATTGCGTGGATCACATTATGGAGAAAGGCATTTCATATGCGACCGCCCACCTAAACATTTATTGTGACTAATAATTGAGGAGCTGCTTCAACTCACATTGATGGCGAAAAGTACGAAACCAAAAACACTAAATCAACCTTCAAAACGTGCTCAATCGCCAAATAAATTGAAAGACAACAAATTGAATGTTTAATATTTTTTTAATTTTTCGCTATTAACGTGAACATCTGTGCAACATTCCAATATTTGTTGTGCGCAGTGTGTGTGTGTGTTAAGTTATGCCATGCCTTGCCATGTTGGCATCTGCCCATAACATTTGGCCTGTCCATGCAGCTGCATTCCCTGTGCCATTGCCTCACAGCTGAAGTCTAACTATACAAATATCTATACATATATATATATATATATATATATATATATACATTTTTTGTATATATGCGACAATTAATCTTCAGCTTATGCACTTCTTGCATTCAAGTCTTTAATATCATCTAATCGCAACTGGTTTTCACACTTGTGTAATTTAAAGTATTTCCTTTTTTCTGTTCGATTGCAATTTTTATTTATGCCTCACGACTTCTTTTTAAGCATTCAAACTATGTTTATAAATTGCTGCGAAGTTTTATTGAACCAGTTTGCTAATTTGGCTGTCGAATTATCGAAAAGTCATAAAATGCTTCAGTGTGTGAAAAATCTGCAAATATTTTCATTTAATTGAATTGTCGGCTGATAGCTTTACCTAATGTTTGCTTCTGTCTTCGTTTGCGTATTTCAGTTACTGCCATAGAAAATAATTAATTATTTTCATGGTGGTTAAGATTAGTTAATTAGGAAGTGTAAAAGTAATGGTTATTATATTATAATCGAAAAATTGTTTTTTATTGAAAATATATATATATATATATATTGAAATATAAATATATATAAAATGTTTTGGTTTTTTTTTTTCGTATTTTTTAATTTTAATTATTAAGCAGAAATTTCAGGTTTATTGAGTAATTTTCTTGTGAACTGTAGATATTTATATTTATTATGAAGACGTATTGAAGCTTCAGCCTGCAGCAATGGCTGCAGAATTTGACAGCAAATTTTTCAATTAATACCAGTTCAACTTTGGCTAACCCCTTTTATCAGTAAGCTGGTGCATTGTGAACTATGCAATCAATCAGTTAGCCGATCCGTCAGTCAGTAAGTCAAACATAAGTCAGTCAACCGATCAGCCAATTAACCAATCAGTCATAGCTCACTCATATTAGCTCAGAAATAATGAGAAATATTTGGAAATATTTTTTTAAAAATCCAAAACTTTTTGAAAAATACAAAATTTATATATTTATTACTTAATTTTTAGTATTCAGTAATTTTTGGTACTTAAATATTTCTTATTATTTCCAAGTCTAAAAAAATAGAAAATAAAATAAATCTTTAGTAATTTTATCAATAAATCTTCCAATATAAAAAACTTTTGCCTAAAAAATTCAATTAAAAACTGAAATTTTATTAACTAAGATCTAACCATTGATTGCTGCAGCAATGTAATGAAAGCTGTTTATTAATTAGAAATCAATGTAAAAGCAGATCGTTCATCTCATTTGAGTTGGGAGAGAAATCAGTGGCTATAAGGCCGAGTGGGTCTATGTGTTTGTTTGGCTAGTATCGTGCTCGTATGTAGAACACAGAAGTGAGACGAGTTTTTAGTTTTAAGCATGATGCACCGATGACAGCAATTATAAAGAAGACGGATTTGCTAACCACAAACAACTGGCAACAGCCAACAACAACTGGCACACTAACTATAGTAACTGTCGACAACCAGTTGGGGCGTCTCTTGGCTCAAAGTAGGTCTGCTCCAAGCCTTTGTGTATCTTGTTAAGTATGTTTGCTGGCGGCTGCTGCTGCTGTTGCTGTTGCTGTTTGCCGTTGTTGTTCATGTCAATTAGAAGCATGTGAAGAGAACGTACTTTGACTATGTTGCAATATTTGTCACTTGACGGCGACAACTGCGGTGGCGGCGAGTCAAGAACTTCATACCGAGCCTGAGCTGTTGAGGCTGAAAGGGCTGCGCGCCAAGCAGGATGCGCCATAAACTGTTAAGAAAGTTGCATGCGGATGCGCTGGCTGCGGCTTTTAATTGCCTCAACTGGACAGGCACAGGCACCAGGTGCGAGGCATGTGGTAGGAGTGTAAGAGGCTTTCTGGTAAACAAACTCGCGCAAATAATATGTAGAAAAACTGGACAGACTGTGGAAGAAAGTCAGCGAGCAAGTTTGCGATCGTCCCAGACAAGGCAGACAGCTGGACAGTGCAGCAGTGTGGGACAGTGGGGCAGATGGAACAGCCAACAGCCAGCAAAGGAGCTGTCAGGTTGGTTAAGCAAGGTGCGTTACTTTTACTGCTCAACGGGCACAGCTTCAGGTTTGTAACTGGCAAAAAAAATTACAAAAAAAATAAAAATAACAATAACAATGCCACGAAATGATAGTGAAAATATTTTCAGTTTTTGGTCATGACATAAAAACAAAATACGTCAACATCTATAAAAACCAATAAGCTGAAGACGCTCCTGGACACAAATCTTCTTGGACTGCCCACGACAAATTTTTGACGCAGCGCTAATGAATCGAATAAATACTTTTTTTTTTGGGAGCAACT
Source organism: Drosophila fulvimacula (assembly GCA_035045555.1). Taxonomy (NCBI): domain Eukaryota; kingdom Metazoa; phylum Arthropoda; class Insecta; order Diptera; family Drosophilidae; genus Drosophila; species Drosophila fulvimacula. The sequence continues at coordinate 1,675,789 of JAWNOX010000197.1, forward strand.
GTCTGAGTCGGGCCTAGAGAAAGGTCTGTGAAGCGTAGCTGAATAGAGTGAGCAGCACGATGACTGGCTGAAGCCAGTTAATAAGCATGGCCCGCTTTTCGCATTTCGAATTTAAGGCAAATTGTTATATGCAATTTGTGTGCAGAGGGCTTTGGCGCATTTGTCACAGCTCCCGCGGAGACGAAATTAGACTTTGGGTAACTTTCCTCTGGGCGTCTGTGTGCAGATCAATGCGACTTTCGCGGCTGTATCAGAAATAAATTATTTGTTGTCAATTCGGCGGCAGCAGCAGCCTTGAAATTGCAGTTGGCAGTTACGAGTCGTTGGCGACGTGACTTGCGATTTCTTCACTGGAATTTCGTTGTCTTCTGCGGATTGGCTGCATTATATGGTCACGATGCCCGAAACTTGCTCATCAGCTGTGCAATTTGCAATGCCAGCAACAACAAAAGAATGTTAAGTATATATTTTATATATATTTTTGGCATTTGCCGAATGACTTTTCAACTGTTATCTGTTTGTCGCCTGAACGCCATAAAGCATCATGAATTCATTTTATGCCTTATGTTTTACGACCTCCAAGCTGCAGTAGCAGTCGCCAGCAGCCAGCAGTCAAGCACTTAGCTCCCATGACCGCAGCCTGACATTTTCGCATATTGCGAAAACTAATAAAACGCAAAAAACAGAAATAAAACAAAATTTGCATGCGGCTGGAAAATTAGATTTTCCGCTCATTTGCACCGAGGCGACCAAATACAAAACATATTGCGCAATCTTCTGCTTCAATGCATGTAATTTGGTAGCTGCACAAACACATAGGGGCTGCACGTGTGTGTGTGTGTCTGTATGGGTGTGGGCCGTTCTCGCACAGCAGCAGCGTTTTATGCAAAACTAGAGCAGGTTAATTGCTGTCAGATAAAGAGCTCAGCAAATATGGAACCTCAAGTACCTAAATAAGTGCAACGGGATTTATATTGCAGTGTTGGGGAAAGAGACCTCTAGAAGGGCGTATGAAAGCGGGTTAATGCTTGGTACTTAGAATAATACTAAAAAAATAATTAACATTTGCGAACAATTTTCTAATTTTAGATATTTCTGTATTTCTGTAAACTTAAACAAAAATAATTTGACAAACATAATGGAGAACATGTAAGAAAAATATTTTAAATGAAATAAATTTATTATATTATGTATTATATATTACATATTTTATATTTTATATTATATATTATATATTATATATTATATATTATATATTATATATTATATATTATATATTATATATTATATATTATATATTATATATTATATATTATATATTATATATTATATATTATATATTATATATTATATATTATATATAATTTAGAATAAGGTGCTATTGATACAGAGCTCCATTTCAATTTCTCAATCACGATTTTTTCTTTGAAAGAAAAATCCCTCATTACTTTTTTACGTTTTTCCTAGTAAATTCTATTTCATTTAATTCATTTACCATTCTTTTTACTTAAAACATTTTATAATATATATTTACATATTTTTACCAATATTTTCCTATTTAAATATATATTTTTAAGTTATCATTGAAGCAATTGAAACCTTTGGAAAAATATAAAAAATTTCTACCTTTCATAAAAATAAATTGTAACTGATTGGAAATAAAATTAACATTTAATGAATATTTAATAATATTAATATGAATATTAATATTAATAATTAAATTAAATAATACATTTTTATTCTATGTAAACAATTCATTTCCAATTTCACACAAAAGCCTTCGCATTACAAAACCTATTTGGCAACCAACTAATTAAGTTTTACCAACAAATTCGCACTTAATAATCCACTACACAAAGTCAAAGCAATTCACAGATGAACAGTTTATTTTTTGTAGCAATATCCTGCCAGGATATGCGTTGATAATCACCTTGTGGAAGTATATATATGTATATATATACACTATATCTCTTTACGATGTAAGCAACACAAACGAATCAGCGGCGCTTGCCAGTTGAGCGAGAATCAAATTTATGTTGTACTTGTAATTGTTTTATTAGAGTGTGGAGAGAGACAACCGCACGCAACGCTTCACTTTTACCAACTGAACGCAACGACGATCTTGCCACGGTTTATAGCTTGTCCCCAAAACAAAACAAAACAAAAAAACAACAAAAGCAAAAATGAAAAACAAAACGAAAATAAGGTGCACGTCGAGCCAGAGCCAGCACCGACAGCGCTGCGGTTGCCGTTCGAACACGGCTCAAACCGCGCTTGACACATCTAAGTGTGTGAGTGTATGAGTGTGTGTGTGTGTGTGTGTGTATGTGTGTGCATGGCAATGTATGCCTATGTTCGAGCATGAATAGTCAGTCCAAGCAAGTCGAGCTGCTTTAAGCTAAACCGATTTTCACTCAAACTCCAGTTGGACATCTCATTGTTAATTGAGTTATGGCCCAGCAAATCGACAATAAATTACACCTCACACTCACGCAGACACACACACACATACAAGCACACTCGTATAAGTGTGTCACGGTGTTAGGTTTGAGCTGCAATTGGCAAGCAACGGCTCGTGCAACATGTATGCAGGCGGGCAGCTCCTCGAGCCAAGTTTGTTGCCTGAGTCTTTTGTTTGGCCTGTGACTTGACTAGGCAAATTTTGTCGGTGAAAAATACGAATAATAATCTATTTGAGAGAAAAATAAATGCAAAATATTTGATGCCGTTACGCGGTTTGTTTGAACAAATGATTATCGATTTACTTATTTATTTATTTATTTGATTTTGTTTCTCCTTTGTTGAGCCCCTTGGCGGCATACAAAGAAAACCTCTCGTAATTTATCAACATTTTTATTTACATTTCACTTATGTAATGCGAGACAAGATAAGCGAGCTGCTGGGGGGGGCTACAAAACTGTGTCAATAATGTCAGTTAAATCAATGAGGCTCTATTGCTTCCGGCACTATATGCTCATCATTAGCTGCAGACAAATATGAGGGAAAAAAACCACCAAAAAGAAATATGAAAAATAGTTAAATTTTGATTGTTTGTGCTTTGGCTTAATTGTAGCATATATGTGCGTAGTAGCGCCTAAACTAATGCTATTTTGATTAATGTTGTGTTAATCTGTGTTGGCATGAATTTAGCATGTTTATGCGCTGTCAGCAGGTGCTTCATGCTTAGCTCATTGCAATTGCAATATCGAATTAATTGAAGATCAACTTTCAATTTCAATTTTAGTTATTTGTTTTGAAGTCAAGTTCACGACAAGGCAAAAGCGCATCCTCACACGCACTCTGGCAGTCATAGAGCGCATCTTCAAATGCATTGGAGGCGAGCGGGCGAAGGTCGTTGAGTAAATTAATTTTAATTGCAACTCATAATGTCGTATGGAGTGGCAATCGAAATCGAAATCATAAACACGGCTGCTGTGCAGGCAGCTTGACTTTGAGCGCATTTGTTCAAGTGATTTATGCAGTCGGAGCCAGAGCCAGAGCCAGAGCCGAAGCCCATTTGGCAGATGTGTGAATCCATTAAGTGTGAACATTGCCAAATTGCAGTCGTTCGTTCGATTGACTTAATGAGTGGCGCAGCCTGAACTTGAACTTGAAGTGTGTCGGTGCGACTTCAAGTGCCGCAACACGCTGACTTGCAAACTCAAATCTATGGACAAAAGATAAAAGATGCCAAGCGCCCGATCCATGACTATGGCTGCAATTAGATTTGGGGCCACAAATGACCCCCGCCAGGCAATGCTGGCAATGAAGGCAATTTCGAATTGAGAGCTAACACAGTTGGCTGATATTAAAGCGGCTTACCATGAAGCCAACTCTGCTCGAGGCCTCACGCACACACAGACGTGGCATCAAGTAAATCTATATATATATATATATATATATATATATATATATATATATATATATATATATATATATATATATATATATAACTATTTATATAAATATATATATATTTTTGTTTATGTTTATGTACTTATGTCGCTCAGTGTGTAGGCTGCTTTCCACTTTTCTCTCGCGCAGCCCACATTGCGCCTGGCTTGCGCTTAATCAGCCATTTGACATCTCTCGTCATTAAGCACGACAATTTTTAATTGCTTTTTGCTCTGTGGCTCATTGCTGCGTTCAGTTTATGTAACATTTGAAAATTGGGCATTGTCAAAGAAATGTGCTGTCATTTAATTGGCATTACGACTGCCTTTGGGCGGCGATATAGCAACCCACCTCAGCTCACCTCATCGACTTACCTCTTGCACCGCAAGGCCATTCGCTTAGCGGCAGAATCTTCAAGAAGTGCGCGCACAAAGCGTAAACAATGATAAATTACAATAACAACAAATTATGTTATATGGCCCCATAATTAACTTGGTCTGTGGTGTCTGCGGCTCTTGAGAGAGCTAATTAACTTGTCTCTATGCAGATGTGGCTCGGTTGCTGTGGCAACCTCTTAGCCATAACCCAGTGACTGACGCGAAGATTCTGTAACTGAAACAGAAACCAAAAAGAAAAACAAAAGCAAAACCGAAGCCAAAGCCCAAACCATTATCATCAGCCATTAAGTACGTACATTTCGAAACGGTAAAATAATTTAATTGTTGCCTAGCTCAAGTTTATCTAAACATTTTCCACTGGCCCTGATTCGCATCAAAAATATAAAAAAGTTTGCAAACAAAAATAGAATACAGCATTTTTCAAGGAAAGGGTCATAAAGCCGAAGCCGCCAATTCGTACCTCGTGAGACAATTCAAACAAACCAAAAATAGCAAATGCTATGTGAAGAGCCTTCATTTATATATATATATATATATTGTTTTTTCTTAGTACTAATTATTATTTGCTAAAAACAAATTTATAAAAATAATATTTAATATTTTTTTAGATATTTGAAATAGTTTCGAGCAGCCTTGGGTTTCTAATTGGTTTAAGTCTCCAAGATACCTCTGCTGATAGACAGTCTTAAGTCTTAAGCTCACTCAAATGCGGATTCTGTGACCCTGAAGAACCTATTTACTGTGAGCTGATCAAATGGCCAGCAATAATAATACTCGAGAATCATAAGCGATCTAATTGAGGGTATTAATCCTTTGTTTGTATCGTGCTAATTGTATAATTGATATGATTGCTCAAAATATAGATTTAATTTATATGACTATTAAGAATTTAGATTAAAAGGAATTATTCACACCTATTTAATTTCGAAGCACATAATAACAAAAAAAGTTTTTGGCTTAGATTTGAGTTTCTGTTCAACAAGAAATAATGACTAATAAAAATATATTAATAAAAATTGTTAAATATATATTTAAAATATATATCAAACACTTCCCAGAGTTCCGTCTCCAATCTTCCCAGACCTAGTAAAATTCAATTTAATTTCAATCAACTTTTATTTCGTCTCATAGTTGCCCAGCACACGTTTGTCCGTCGGATCGAATGGACTGCGCAAATGGCAGTCTGCCTTATAGCGCTTGCCCAGAATATCGACTTCATAGTCACCCGATTTCAGATAGTTCACGTCTACCTTTTGGCCATCTGCGCGTGTTATATAGGCTTGGCCCAGGGATTTTCCTAGCGTGTAGGCATACTCAGCGCGGCGCAGTACGCCCACAGGCTCCCCATTGCGATAAACGCCCTCGAGACCCCAGATGGGCACCTGCTGCTGAAGAGTCAGGTAAACCAGACGCTTCTTCACGCCCTCTGCGCGCTGTAGCTCCACTGCGGTACGTCCGCGGTAGTCGCCCGTCTTGCGGCAGGTGAAGCCCAAGCCAGCCTCCAGGGGCGTATCGTCGGAGCGCAGATCGAAGCTCCACAGATGATAGCCCTTCTCGCTGCTGAGGGAATAGAGCGACCGATAGCCGGCGTTGCGTAAGTCCTGCGACTTGCCAGCTGCCATTAGCGCTCTGTACACCGCTACACAGTCCTTCTTGGGCACGTGTAGCTCATAACCCAGCTCGCCCACGAAGCTGACGCGGAGCAGGCGCAGGCCGATGCCGTTGAACGTGACCAAGCGCGTGCTATTGGGCGCCACATGCTCATCAGAGAGATCGCAGTCAAGCAGCGGTTGCACAATCTGACGGCTCTTGGGTCCCTGTATCGATATGACGCCCAGATCAGCTGTGACGTCAGTCAGCTTGGCATTGAAGCCCTTGCGGCGCATCTCGCTGCGCAGCATGCTGTATGTGTAGTAGGCAGACGCTCCGCCGGCCACAATGTAGTAGCCCTGACCCTCGAACTTGGGATCGTGCACTGCACCCGATCCGGATGCCAAGCGACTGATTGTGACATCCGCCTCAACACCACCAGCATCGTTCAGCGCACAAGTGTAGACAGTTCTGAGCGGGAGACAGAATTAATTTAATATTTTTATTATTATTTTATATATTTGATCTTTTTTATTTATTTTATTAATTTTATTTATTTTATATATTTTATATTTTTTATTTATATCATTTATTTTATCTTTTTTATTTATTTTATAAATTAAATTTATTTGATTCATTTTATTTATTTTATATATTTTATCTTTTTCATTTATTTTATTTATTTTATAAATATTATTTATTTTACTTATTTAATTTATTTTATTTATTTTATTAAGTTTATTTATTTTATTTGTTTATTTATTATTTACAGAAATTTGGTTTATGATATACTCACTTGGTTGGATCGCGATTGGTGTTGGCTGAGAAGAGCCAGTCAGCGGCCTTCTGCGCCTGGGGTCCTTCCAACAACAGCTTAGCGAAGTAGCTCATATTGAAGACGACCGCATTGTTGCGACAGGCGTGTGCCTCAGCTCCAATCTGTTAAAAGAAATCTTTTAATTATCAATACCAACGCCAGTCAATCATCACTTACCAAGTCATGGTGCTCGGAGAAGCTGCTGTACTTCAGATCGCCTTCCAGCACGCGCTCGTAGCTGCTGTCCTTGTGTCTTGCATTGTCATAGCTGCCGTACCAGTCATAAGGCAGCACTGCTGCAGACTCCACGCCGGAGCCCAAGAAGAAGCCGGGTCGTTCCCAGCCCTGCTTCTCCTCCATGAAGGCGTTGTACTGTAGCATCTCGTCGTGCAGCGGATCCTTTTGGAAGTCGCGGCCGGCCAGCGGCTGATCGTACTTGAAAACCATGCTATAGTTCTTCACGTAGCTCTCGTGCGACTTCTCCTGTATCCACTTGGTGGCGCGACCCTGATCCGGCGTGAAGCGACGCAGATCAAAGCTGAACATGGGCACATCCGGCTGCCCGTTGATGATCCAGAGAGCCGTTTGCTCGCCACAGCCACCACCGAACATCATGCCAGCCGAGTTGAAGCCGCAGTTGTGCATGAGGCCGGACACATTTGGATCCGGGCCCATCAGTGGCTTGTGATCCGGCGTAAAGGATTCAGGCCCGCAAACGGTGCTCTTCACGCCGTATTTGGCATAGGCGGGGCACAGTTTCTGGGCACCCTCCACATGCGTCTCGAACACGGACCAGTCCAGCTCGTAGAGGCCAAAGTGGAAGTCCTTGGCCACCGGTTCCAGCAGGATGGGGTTCGGCTCATAGCCACCCATGCAGATGGCATCGCCCTGAATGCGGAAGTAAGTGGAATAATCGTGATCTCGTATGTTGGGCAAACCACGAACGCCGGGAATCGACTCGGAGACGATGTACGCATGCTTCATGGGCAGCAAAGGCAGGTGGGTGCCATGTCGAGCCACCAGATCGCGACCCCACACGCCGGTGGCATTCACCACAGTGTCTGTGCGAATGTTGCCGTAAGGCGTTGCCACGCCCACAACCTTTTTACCATGGGCACCCTGTTCGACCAGGATCTCCTGCACATCACAGTTCTCGATCACCTGGGCGCCATTGTTAGTTGCCGCCCGCCTCAGAGCCGTGCAGAGCATAGCCGGATCCATGACGCCATCGCCCGGCGAGTAGAGCGCGCCAATGAAGGCCTTCGGATCGAGCAGTGGAAACAGTTTCTGTGTCTCTTCGGGCGTGAGAATCTCGTTCTCAATGCCCAGCGCTGCGCCAACAGTGGCCAAGCGTCGGTATTCATCCAAGCGCGTTTTATTGTGCGCTATGAAGATTCCACCATTCTGTATCCAGCCAGGGTCAAGACCCGTCTCAGCCTCCAACTGCCGCAGCATATTCCGTGAGTTGGCCAGCAGCTGGATGTCCACATCGCTGGGACGCAGGCGCCAGAGCAGACCTGCCGTGTGCCACGTTGTGCCCGCTGTCAGCTGTGCGCGCTCCAGCAGCACAGCCTTAACGCCCCGCTTGGCCAGATGGTAAGCCGTATGGCAGCCAGCCGAGCCGCCTCCAATGACCACCACATCTGCCGACTGAGGCAGTGTGGGAGGCGCCGAGGCAGAACTCTTGCTCTTGCTACGGCACAATAAGCGCCTCAAGTCCTGGCGACTTGCCTGCTGTACAATCCCTGTGCGCCACATTTCCGATTTGCAGCCGCCCGATCTGAATCCAAAGTGAAAACTAAGCGACAGCAGTCGGCGAGAAAGCTAAAAATTCAATCCGATTCGCATTGACAATCAAATTTCATTTGCCTTCCCTGAACTTGTGGGTCGGCTGTGGCGATAAGCCTTCAAACTCGACTCTTATCTTACATACCCTGCCCACTTTCGTATTATTATCAACAAATTGCATGTGTGGACTACTTATTTAGACCGACAGGTGGCGCTTTCAGCGTTCTTATCAGTACAACATAGCTAAAAACATCTGTAGTTAATTATATTCTGTATATTTGGGTGAGGCGGGATCAATTTTTATACCCTGAACCCATTAAAAATGGTTAATCAGGGTATAATGGTTTTGTTGCAGTCCAAATGTATGTAACAGGTAGAATGAGGCGTGGCAGACCCCACAAAGTATATATATTCTTGATCAGGACGATATTTAATTTCCCATAACATGCACATATTGGCGCAACGCAGTCGCTGAGTAAACTGCGCAGTTAACAGTTAGCAGAGCGTATGCGTGTGCGTGTGTATGTATGCGTTGCTTGCAAAATAGGTAGCGCTCTTATTTCCCACTCAATGATCGACTGTAAGAATCGAGTCATGACCTCGACCGAGCTGAGAAGAGTTGAGCACAACTTTTGGCGGGAGTTTTGCCCTATATAAGGGCAAGCCGTCTGCCCATTTCTTCAGTTGGTTTCCTGACCCCCTGGTGGTCAGTCGTGCAGTGCAGTGCAGTGCAGTCCAGTGTAGTGTAGTGTAGTGCTTCCCCTCCTGCTCCTCGTCCGCTCCGTCCTCTGGATTTGGTAAGTTTTTAAATAGTTAATAATTTTAGTGATATGTTAAGTATTTATATTTTTGGTTTATATTATAATTTTTTTTTTTTTTTTTTATGTACCCTCTGCCCGTCTCTCTATCGCTGCTGGACTCTCTGCCGCTGCTGTACTTCTGCCGCTGCTGGACTCTCTACTGCTGCCCGACTCTACTGCTGCTCCACTCTACTGCTGCTCGACTCTCTACTGCTGCCCGACTTTACCGTTATCCGACTCTCTACTGATGCCCGACTCTACTGCTGCCCGACTCTACTGCTGCCGAACTCTACTGCTGCCCGACTCTACTGCTGCTCGACTCTCTACTGCTGCCCGACTTTACCGTTATCCGACTTTCCACCGCTGTTCGACTCTCTACCGCTGCCCGGCTCTACTGCTGCTCGACTCTCTACTGCTGCCCGACTTTACCGTTATCCGACTCTCTACTGCTGCTGGACTCTCTACTGCTGCCCGACTTTACCGTTATCCGACTCTCTGCCGCTGCTGGACTCTCTACTGCTGCCCGGCTCTACTGCTGCTCGACTCTCTACTGCTGCCCGACTTTACCGTTATCCGACTCTCTACTGCTGCCCGACTCTACTGCTGCTGGACTCTCTACTGCTGCTCGACTCTCTACTGCTGCCCGACTTTACCGTTATCCGACTCTCTACTGCTGCTCGACTCTCTACTGCTGCTGGACTCTCTACTGCTGCTGGACTCTCTACTGCTGCTGGACTCTCTACTGCTGCTGGACTCTCTACTGCTGCTGGACTCTCTACTGCTGCTGGACTCTTTACTGCTGCCCGACTCTACTGCTGCCCGACTCTCTACTGCTGCCCGACTTTACCGTTATCCGACTCTCTACTGCTGCCCGACTTTACCGTTATCCGACTCTCTACTGCTGCTGGACTCTCTACTGCTGCTGGACTCTCTACTGCTGCTGGACTCTCTACTGCTGCTGGACTCTTTACTGCTGCCCGACTCTACTGCTGCCCGACTCTCTACTGCTGCCCGACTTTACCGTTATCCGACTCTCTACTGCTGCCCGACTTTACCGTTATCCGACTCTCTACTGCTGCTGGACTCTCTACTGCTGCTGGACTCTCTACTGCTGCTGGACTCTCTACTGCTGCTCGACTCTCTACTGCTGCTCGACTCTCTACTGCTGCCCGACTCTCTACTGCTGCCCGACTCTATACTGCTGCTCGACTCTCTACTGCTGCCCGACTTTACCGTTATCCGACTCTCTACTGCTGCCCGACTCTACTGCTGCCCGACTCTCCACCGCTGTTCGACTCTCTACCGCTGCCTATGCTCGACTTGCAGGAAATTTGCTCTCTATAGATGCAAGCCTTCTTCTCCATTTCTTCTTCTCCTTCTCTTCTCATTCTGGATCTGGTAAGTAACTAATTAGTAACTTTTGTAAAATATATATATTCAATAATTATATTGCTTAACAAAATTGAATTAGTTATAAATGTTTGTGTTTATAAAAATGTTTTAATAATAATTTTATTAAACCATGAACCCATTATAACCGGGAATATCAAATGCTTGCGTACGAGTTGATGTTCTTCGCTTGCAATATATATGTATGTAACATGAGCATGTTTTGGAATATCCGCTCTTCGAAAGGGTTCAGGGGATATCCTAGTCGGGCATACTCGACAAGAGCTTTGTTACTTGTTAAGTTTTAAAATAAAAAACAAGTGAGAAGTTAAATTATTGTAATTATATAAAACATTTTAATTTATTATTATTATTATTTTTGTATATATTTATTTTTATTTGCAATCTGTATAACACACATATTTGTCACATTTTATAACTAAGGCATATACACGAGTTATATATTTTCAGTTAAGGGGCATCTCATAGACTTCTCCACAATCTCTTGAACATAAATCGAAAACCTATAAAAATAATCAACAAACAGCTTAAGCCACACGTGTGGGAAAAAAATGTGACGCATGCCTCATTGATTTGTTTATGGAGCTCGAATCTTGGGGACGCGCCTGACATGCCACAGGCGGCGCCATTGTCATGGATTGCTGGCAAAGAGCTGGCCACAAGCCAAACTAAATCGAGCCAGACCAGACTCAACCACAGCCACACAGACCAGACGTAGACCTTCCGCTACTGCTGCATCTTTCATTGTGAATAGTCGTTAATGTCTAGTTCCAGTTGTTGTTGTTGTTGCCATTTTTGTGGCTGTTGCTAACGTTATTGTTAGTGTTATTGTTATTGCAGGCAAATTGTGCGACAAAATTCTAAGCCAGGCGCATGATTTGTTGCGTTTTTCTCGTATGCACGAAGCAGCTGACGCTGTCAGCTCATTAAGCTGGTCTCATTATGCAATCTCGTTGGCATTGTTCAAGATGCAGCCCAGTTGGAGTTGGAGATTAAGTAGACGGCGATGGAGATGCAGATGATGCCAATGACAACGAGTACGAGTAACTACTTGTTGAGTCTGCTTCGCTGGCTATGAGTTCAGCGTTGTCTGCAACTTACTTAGTATTCTATAAAATGTTAACTTAAAAGTTAATTTATAACTTGGAGAATATATTTTTAATAAGCGCAATATTCATATGGAACATATTCCAAGAGAATACCACTTAGCTCTATGTATCTATTATAGTCATTTAGCCAAAACTTAGATATATCTTAGAAATGAGTTTTTTAAACTTCTACAACAAATATAAACAACAAATAAACAAGATACCTTATACACAACTATAGTGTGCCGCAGCAATTATGACGCATTTATATGTATTTAAAATAATGAAAGTTCTTTTAATACTTTGAGTGAAAGGAGAAGAAGATAGATAAATAGAATTAATATTTATAATTCATGTCGGGTATCATTCATTGCTCTTTCAAAAATTGTAAGTAGTTGCATCTGAACTATGTTTTATAATCTTAAATTTTAATTATATTAAAAAAAAAGGTGATAATAATAATACATTTATTTTTAAATAATATTATATTATTAATTTTATTTTATTATTATATTATATATTATTATTATTATATATTATTATTGGTCAAATTATATATAAAATATATTTAAATATATTTTATTTAAATTGTGTTTTTAAATTACATATATTTTTAAATATACATTTCATTCCATGTTTTCCTGCATTCTACTCTATTTAAATTAAATTGCTTTCCACTTTTATCGATTTTTATGCCCGCCCAAAAGTATGCAACACCATTTAAATATATAGGTAAAATGTTATTGGCAATTCAACACCAGGTTGACATGCTCAATTGCCTCACAATTATAAACTGAAATAGAATTCAATAAAATTAAGAAGCGACGAGTTGAATGGGTAGTCATTAATAAAAAAGCTAAGTAGATGATAACAATACACGCCAAAATGATGGAATCTGAAGCAGACAAATTTGATGATGGACTAGAAATGTACCTTGCACTTGGATGTTATTAGAGAAATATACTAATTGTTTAGATTAGTTGAATGATGGTTACTTTGTATATATAATAGAAGATTATATTATATTTATTTCTTCTTAATTTAAAAAAGAATAAAAGAGATGATCAAGATAATTTCTTTTAAATATAATTTTTATTTTTAGTTCTGAAATTTCTGAGTCATTTCTTTAAAAAAATATTTGTTTATATATATATGAGTACCTGAGTGCTAAAATTAATATACAACCTCCTATAAGCATTTACACAATATTCACATTTAATTCATTTTATAAACAACAATGAGATAATGAAAGGCATTGAGACAGCGGGAGCGAGAGTCAGAGGCTTAGTCTACCCGAGCACTTAAATGCGATTACACTACGCGATATTTAATCTCTGATAACAAGCGGAAACCAGTCAGCCGACAGGCGATTAGGCGTGAGCTCCCTGAAGTAGGCAGCAATTAGAGGACACGTCAGTTTTATTTATTTAGTACTCCGTGGGCTGCTTGGCAAAATGTTACGCTCCGATTCAGGGAAGCCACGTTTCTGGCAAGTGGTCTTTCGACGCTTGTTCAATGCTCAGGATTTCTATGGCGGCATACGGCCCATGATTGGCCTGGCTCTGGTGTTGGGCATTACGCCGTATTACGTGTGCCGCGTCGGTTGCCAGGGCGAGCGAGTGGTGCGCGAATCATGGTATGGCTTTGCCAATGCCATCAGCCGCTGGCTACTGATCGCCTACTGTTACACGTTTACGCTGCTAAACAAGGAGTCGCTAATTGGCTACTTTATGCGCAATCATGTCTCACAGATGAGCGCCCGGATACACGACATCACCGGCATCGGTGCCGGCATAGTCGTATTCATATTGCCGCTTTTTCTGCGCCGTCATCTGCGCCATGCCCTTGAGAAGCTGGTGCGCATCGATAAGCGTCTGGCACGCTTAAGTTTTCCCGTCGACTACAGGCAGGTTCAGTACCAAGCGCTGTTGGTGCTGCTGCTGGTCGCCACCTTGGATGCCACCATCATAACTGTCTGCCTCGTCTGCTTGGCCAAAATGGATGTGCAGCCCACATACCAGCTGATCTCTATCATGATCTACGAGTTGATCACCATATCGATTACCATTTGCATGTTTTGCTTGTTGGCATCGTCGATGCAACGCCGTTTCATACGACTGAATAAGGTGAGTGAGGTCCAGAAACTATTAAAGAAATAATTTAATTATATTTTAAATTATTTATTTTTTATTAAAACATGCAAAATAATATTTAAAAATCACTTTAAAAAATACAAGTTTTTTTCTAGTAAATAAAATTCTATCAAATATTATTCTTAATCTCAACATCTTAAAAAATTTGTATATTTTGGTATTTTTATCTCACACTTCCCCGTAGCTCACGTTAAAAATCTGCTTGCTTATGCCTAAAGAAGGCTAAATATCTTTTAATTAAAAACAGCTCAGAGTGAGCCGTAAATACGCCTAAGACAGAATATACATAAGCACGTCCCACAGCTAAATAGGTGAATAACCTTTGCATATTTGCACCTGCAGATATATCTATGTGTGGCCGCTCAGCATACATGACATAATTAAATTGAATTCTCGAGTTTGCGCATCAAGCCAAATTGTGTCCTGCTCGGTCTGTTATCACAGACTTACATAACACGTCATTCAAATGTCATCGAAAATAAACTATTCAGTTGCTTAGCATGCCACGCTCCATAAATGCGATACATTATGCATGCGCACAAGGCAGCGAGCCAACAAAAACTGATCAGCATATGGCCAAGAAACGCCATTCCACATCCCTCAATGCTCAGCTCGAGACACATATTGCGCATACGCCTCGTGAGCGAGGCAGCTGAGTGTGACAGTGTGCAAGCGATTGCGATTGTGACTCTTTGTGTGTGTGTGTGCGTGTGTAGTTAAGAGTGTCAAGGATATGTGTTGATAATGAATTGTGAGCCATGAAAGTGTCAGACCAGTTCCGGATGCGTGGCAGCCGTTGTAACGATATTAGAGATGGACAAATTTCCATAGAAATGTGGAAGAGGCAAAGCCGAAAGCTAAAAGAAAATTCTAAATGTGTTAGACTGGCCTGATAAAAATTTTAAAATCATTTACTTGAATAAACAAATTAAACAAGTTTCTTTAAAGTAAAATATATATATATTACAAAAATATATTTATTCAAAAAAATATTGCTTAAAAAATATGTTTTAATATTTAGGATATATAATTTAATACATATTTTATATAATTTTATTATTTAATGCGATTATTATATTATAAGTACAAGAAGAATACCCTTACCGGTTACCATCTCTATAGCCCAAAATCGTATTTACTTCTGGCACCTTAATCAACTTTAAGAACTATATTGAGTTGGTATCATAATATGGTATTAACTGAATACCGAATATACTGAGAATGCCCATTAGGCTTATTACGAAACAATTGTATATGCTTAACAAGCAGGTTGCTGCGTGCGAGTAGCCGGACAAAAGTCCTCTCGCGATACGTCATTGTATCACTTATTCGCTGCCAATGGCCACCCTCAAAATGAATCAACATCTTCGGATACAGAAACCGAGACGAGAACTCTGTTATGCTAACAACTACATTAAACCTAGACAACGGCGTCTGCTTGACTATGCTATGCATCGCTCACCCTCAAGGCCACTCACACACGAACACTTGTTGAGCTTTGGCTGCTGCGATAATCCGCGTGCTGTGAGTTCCTCTCACGTTCCGCCAACTGGGAAAGTGAATAAAAGCCGACTGCATGATGAACATCATAATGAGCTTTTCGCACACGCCCTCGGTTACACTTCCATGAATGGGTGTTCTCTCTCCGCTCTTTCTCTTTTCTTCTTTTTTTTTTGCGATATGTTTTTGTTTTCGCCAGCAAGCGACTCGCGCGGAACGTTGTCCTGCCTGCAGTTCGATTTGACACTTGGGAGCTAACGGTTGTGCGTCCTCTTCATTTGTCGCTTGTCATACAAAATGTCCACGGCGTTGCGTCGGGTGCGAAAGTATTTTATATCGTCGCAGGTGTACGAGGCACTGCGTCCACTCTTCTTTCTTACCTTTCTGTATGGCCTGACGCCGTTCCACGTCGTGCGCCGCAAGATGGGCGAATCCTATCTGAAGATGTCCTGTTTCGGCATCTTCAACATTTTTGTTTACATTGTGCTGTGCGGCTTCTGCTACATCTCATCGCTGCGCCAGGGCGAGTCAATTGTCGGTTACTTTTTCCGCACCGAGATCTCAACAATTGGCGATCGCTTGCAGATCTTCAATGGACTCATTGCTGGCGCAGTGATCTACACTTCGGCGATATTGAAGCGCTGCAAGCTCCTCGGCACATTGACAATTCTCCACAGTCTCGATACGAATTTCTCCAATATCGGCATACGCGTTAAGTACTCGAGGATCTTCCGTTACTCGATCCTGCTGCTCGTCTTCAAGCTGCTCATTCTGGGCGTTTACTTTGTGGGCGTTTTCCGACTACTCGTCTCCCTGGGCGTGACGCCCTCTTTCTGCGTCTGCATGACCTTCTTCCTACAGCACTCGGTGGTCTCAATTGCGATTTGTTTATTCTGTGTGATTGCCTTTAGCTTCGAGCGACGTTTGAGTATCGTGAATCAGGTAAGTGACATCAAGGTGATTGAATCGCGCAGGGTCTGCGCAAATAGTTAAACTAGTGCAGAGTGGGCTAACCTGTTGCCACTTGCGGCCTGTTCACCCTTAGCGTATTACAATTATTGCTCAGCCATTAATCAAGTGTGAAATTAATTTATGTTAATTCCAATATTTGTTGACTTCGCTTGTGTTAAGCTGTTCCTTGTGCCCCGACCTTTGATAGATTACCTAAATAGATATAATTGCAAACGTGGGATGATGGTTATTAGAATAAATTGAGTGTATTTTTTGTGTGTTTGAAAGTACTTGACTTATGTGATTATGCACAATCTCGAAAGTGAAGTGTGTGTGACCTAATGGATTTTAATGAAATAGGTATTAGATATTATACATATATATGTCATACATTACTTTATTATACAGGTATTATTATAATATTATATTATATATTTTTGTATATTAGCTTTGCCTGTGCTCCAACTCTGCTATCTTGAAAACATGAGTTGGTATAATATATATAATAAATATAATATAATAAATATATGATATAATAAATAAGTTACATTTTTTATTTAATATAAAAACACATTTTCCATTTAGAAATATAAGATATATTTTTGTTATACATTATTTTTATATTTTAGATCTTTTAAAAACAAATTGTCGAAATTTTTACCAATTTGCGACGCACTCCAATATTAATAAAAGATAAGATAACAAAAATATTATTGATCATATTAAGTTAGGTGAAAGCTGTCAAACTGTTAAGTAGGAAATATTACATTATCAAATTATTATGATAAGGAGTCAACCCTATTTCAGATATGCAAAATAATTAAAGTTGTTGAATTTGTACTTATTATTATTAAATATTTATTCTTTTTAGTGATCTAGGTTTTAGATATTGTCATAGAAAATTAGTGTAAGCTCTGTATAGATCGTACCTACAAAATACTGCTTGTGTATGAGCATCCCCTCATGCTATCCTTACTTGACACCAAAAAGGTAAACAAACTCATTTACTACCAATAAACTATGAGTATGAGTATTTATTCAAAAATGACAAGCTCATTCCAGTGCTGTCGGCATTAATATTCTGTTTACTTTTACAAGCAGCACACGTGGGAATAAATTTTGCTGCTCTCATGAGCTTTATTGGCATCATAAGTGACCTGGAAGCCAAAAGCAATCGTTTACTACTGTTTCCCTTTCTTTTATTGTACTCCAGCAATATTGTATAATTCTATAAAACAAAGAACTTTTTACGCCGTTGAGCGCTGAGCTGCTGTTGTCTCAATGCTCTCGAAGGCAACTGCAAATCCTTCCCGACTTTTACACCCTTTTATGGATATTGTATGAACCAGCAATTTTGCTAATTTCCCCCTGAGCAATGAACATAAATTCATGCGAACATATTGTAGCTCGTTCGGGGAAACCGTAAACATCATTGAGTTCTAGTAATAAGTATTAATAAGAGCAATAGACACTAACAAAGCAGAATGAGGACAGCAATATATAAGTAAAAGAGAGGGTACTAGTTCTTCTTAGCATGTTTACTTGAAAGGGAGTTTTTGTATAATATTCGAGTAATATTAGTAAATATCACTTTCCCATTAGAGAGAGAGAGAGCGCAGAGAGAATATGGAGTAAATGAGAGTAGCCAAGAAGACGCATGTGTATTAGAGAAAAATAAAGAGAAGAGAAAGACAGCGTGAGAGAGAGAGAGGGAGATAGAGACTATAAAATATATATAGAGAGAGAGAGAGGGAGGAAGAGAGAACATAAAATAGAGAGTGACACAGATATATTTGACTTTGCCTTATTTGCATCCAAGAGAATCGCAGAGAGCGCCAAAGCCAAAGCAAAGTCACATCGGATCGCAACTAAATAAAACTGATTCTTAAAAAATTGTTCATTAGATGGAAGTAAGAAGAGCAATTACATATATTAGCACATATACATACATTAGACTATCGCACTTGCAGTTTTCATGAATGCTGAAGATAAAGAAAAATTAATGAGAATAACAAATATATTTGACACCCTCGAAGTATTCCGTATAATTTTCATTTCGGCGCCAGACAGCTGTGTCATTGGAAATATTTCAATTTTCTTTCGGGAATTCATTGAGTAAGAGATAAGTCCCCCCTGGGGTTAGCACACACAGACAGCCAGCCAGACAGACAGTGGGAGAAGCAAGTGATACCTTTTGAAATGTGGGTAAATCGTATAACTAATTAGATTCCTGGACAGTAAGAGAGTGAGACCCTTGGGAGCGACACCCAGTCACCTGTAAATGACCATTAATTAAATAGAACAGTTTAAGCTAATAGCACTCATACTCATGCTTGCATATTCCTATTCCTACTCGTATTCGCATCGGTCTTTGTATCCGTATTCGTATCCGTATTCGTTTTCGTACTCGTTGACATGCGGCATAAAAATGCTAAAATTATTTACTTTAAGCCAACAAGCATGAAATGCATGAGTTGTGGCCCCACCTCATTAAAAGAGGGTCCGGCCCGGTACGGGCGCCGGCGCCCGGCAACATACAAATTTTGTTCGCTTCTTGTGTTTAGTTGACGCGTATAGCTTCAGCTGTGCAGACCACGGCGACTAGGGCAGCATGGACACCAAAAAGGATATTAGTGTGGAAATCGAACTGAATGCTATGCTGGAACATCCGCTGAGACGTCGCGTACGTCGCTGGTTCTCTGCCAAGCAGCTGTACGAAAGTCTGCGTCCACTCTTCTATGTGACCTATTTGCATGGACTGACATCGTTTTACGTCTGCTACGATGGCAAAACTGGTCGCAGGGAAATCAAGAAGTCCTGGTTTGGCTATCTGAATGGCATTGCCCATATCGTCATCTACGCCGTTTGCTACATTCTGACCATTCGCAACAATTGCGAGTCCGTCGCCAGTTATTTCTTTCGCTCTCGCATCACTTACTTCGGCGACATGATGCAAATTGTTAGTGGCTTCATTGGCGTCACGGTTATCTATTTGACAGCCATTATACCCAAGCACCGACTTGAGCAGTGCCTGCAGAAGTTTCACACGATGGACCTGCTGCTGCATAGCGTTGGCATTAAGATCATGTACAGCAAAGTGCTGCGCTATAGCTATGCCGTCATGATCTCGATGATGCTCGTCAACTTTGCCTTCTCCTGGGGCACCTTTGCAGTGCTCTACTCATCCAGAGTGCAGCCCACTTGGGCGCTGCATTTCACGTTTATGGTCCAGCATACGGTGATTGCGATTGCCATTACCATGTTTGCTTGCTTCACATATCTGGTAGAGATGCGTTTCGTGATGGTTAACAAGGTAAGAAGTGGGGGATATCGTGGAGAGCTGGAAAGTATTTGGTACGAAAATATATCTGTTATGAGTTGTCGCAATATTTTTCATTTGATAAATAGTTTTTGTTAGATTTAGCAATAAAATAAATATAGAAACTTTGATTTTTGACTTTTACCATAAATATATTTTGATTATTTTATATTTTTATATAGTATTATACATTTATAATTTTTAAACATCATATATATTATTTTATAATTATTTTAATTTTTATATATTTTGTATTATATAGATATATATTTTTTTAAATTTTAATATTTAAATATTATACACATTTGTATTATTTTTATATTATTTTTCATGTTTATATATATTTTATATAATATATTTTATTTTTTATTTTAAACAGGTATACAGACAGGTATTGCAAATTAAATATAATACATTTTCGTCTTAAATTTTTACATATTTATAGTACAAAGAGTTCTTTAAAAACTAAAACAGCCACATTACACAATGGGTTTCGCTAAAACTAGTATTTACATACGTCATTATTTGGGTCTAGGGAATACTCTAACTTTAGCAGGTTTTAAAAATGCTTTACACGTGTCAAATTTTTACTGACGGATATTTACATTATTTATCTGTGCCCAACATCTCGTTTCACGGCAGTATTGATATCGCCCAAGGGAATAATTACGGACAACATAAAAATATTGCATGTTTCAGTGCGAACTTTTAACTAACTACATTCCGGTTATGCTCTGTCTGGAACATAGATATATATGTATATAGAGTGTAGAGGGCTTAGTGCTCAGTGCCTTACTCTAGTTAATGTCAGCCAATTATTGGCAGAGGAGAAAATTCAATTAAATTAATTAACTCAACCCACGCAAGTCGCTGGCCACAAATGCTGCCTCCACCTCACGTGCGCTCACTTTATAATTTCATAACGAAAACAAACAAACAGAATGAAAGTGTCATGAAACGGAATGAAAGTACGACAGGTTTCCCATTACGCGAGACCTGACAGCACCTCAATTACGACTAGACGAAGTTCAAGGCTTTAAGCTCTATCAATAAGTAATGCGAACTAACTTCCAGTTGCTGTATAAAAGGCGCATCACATCCGCTGTCCAAATCAGTTTAAACTTTTCGCCGACATGTGGCCAATTTGGAGGCAACTGCTCAATCCACGCGACGCCTATGGCGCTGAGCAAACGCTGCTCCTCTTCACCTATCTGCTGGGTCTGACACCCTTCCGACTGCGAGCCCGGACGACGCCACACTTCGAACTGAGTCGCCTGGGCTATCTGAATGCCCTGCTCCAGCTGACCTTCTTTGGCTATTGCTTTCTGGCCGCCCTCATTCAGCAGCAGAGCATTGTAGGCTACTTCTTCAATTCGCCCATCTCCCAGGTGGGCGACTCGCTGCAGAAGTTCATTGGCATGACCGGCATGTTCACGCTCTTCCTGTGCAGTGGCCTGCGCGTGCGACTGCTGATACGCCTTTGCGACATGATAGCCCGCATCGATGATCACCTGCTCAACGTGGGCATCTGCTTCAATTACGGTCGCATTATGAGTCTGCGGCATACGAAACTTTTCCTCGTCTCGGGCGTGCAATTGGCCTATTTGGCCAGTTCGCTTTCTATGATGTTCTACAATGATGTGAGGCCCAGCTACACCGTTGCCGTGGCCTTCTATGTGCCTCAGGTGTTCCTGCTCAGCATTGTTCTGCTCTTCGGAGCTATTCTGCATCGCTGCTGGCAACATTTTGATGCGCTGAACAAGGTAAACGGGAAGATTAGGTTTATTTAGGTCAGGTCAAAATATGTATAAATTGACTTCCCTGCTCCAATTTCCTCTACCTTAAAGCAAATATTTCCCTTGCCTCGTTCATAATTTATTTCCTCTACTTCTTTACCCTACTTTGTATACAAGCAAAGTGCGGCTATCCGCCATAGATTCTACATATTCACCATGTTCGACATTGGCTTTTCATTTAATTAATTAGACAAAATCTAAATCTAGATTTTGATGATTCGGGCTGAGTGCACAATTGCATTCGTTGCTCATACGCCATGTGGCTGCCGAGCTGTTTGGATAGTTTAGTGCACCCGGCCAATTTGTATGGCTGCTACCGACTCATCTTCTTTGTGGCAATGTTATGTGGCATTATGCCTTACTATGTGGACAGTGCGGGAGGTCAGCTGAGATTCTCCCACTTCGGTTTGGCCACCGCAATTCTACGACTGATTTTATATCCGGCAAGCTTTGTCTACGGCACCATAGAACGCCGCGCCCTGATGATCAGCATCGCATTGACGAACGTGTCCAAATTCACTGGCGACCTGGAGATGTTCAATGGCATGGCTGGAGTGGTGGTCATAATTGCTGCGTCGATACTGCGCTGCCAGGACTTGATGCAGCTGTTGCAAATATACGACGGCTTGGAGCAGGAGGCGTTTCCACTCATTGGAGTTAGCTTCGGGCAGACTAAAGCGGCCAGAGAAATCATTGGCCTCTCCGCATTTCTATTCTTAACGCTGCTCAGCTTTGCGTTCTACAGCGTTTTCTGGGTTTTCCCCCGGGAAAACCCATTCCTGTCCTACTGGGCAATTCTAAGCTATTTCTCGCCCAATTTTATGGTGTGCATTGTTAGCATAATCATCTGTAGTCTTCTCATCAAGCTACGCATGTACCTGAGTGCATTGAATGAGGTGTTGGCTGGGCTTGACTCACATCTGTACTCAAGCTAACTCTTTGCCTTTGTTATACTTTCAGGTGCTGAAGAACCTGGCCCACCAGTGGGACACGCGCAGCATTAAGGCCGTGCAGAAGCAGCGCTCGCTGCAGTGCTTGGACTCGTTTTCGATGTACACGATTGTCACTAAGGATCCATCAGAGATCATACAGGAGTCGATGGAGATACATCACTTGATCTGTGAGGCAGCTGCCACGGCAAACAAATATTTTACCTACCAGCTGCTGACGATCATTTCGATTGCCTTCTTGATCATCGTCTTCGATGCCTACTACGTGCTCGAGACTCTATTGGGCAAATCGAAGCGCGAGAGCAAATTCAAGACCGTCGAGTTCGTGACATTCTTCTCTTGCCAAATGATCTTGTACCTCATTGCGATCGTCTCCATTGTCGAGGGCAGCAATCGAGCAATCAAGAAGAGTGAAAAAACTGGCGCCATTGTCCACTCGCTGCTCAACAAGACCAAGAGCGCCGAAGTGAGAGAGAAGCTGCAACAGTTCTCTATGCAGTTGATGCATCTGAAGATCAACTTTACAGCGGCTGGACTCTTCAATATCGATCGCACGCTCTACTTTACGGTGAGTAGATCTCTTAGATCCATATAGATATATATGGCATGTATGTAGGTATATATATATATAGGTAAAGCACCAAGATGGCAGCAGATATAAATATTTTTAAGTGTTCTATTGAAAATAAAATGTATAAAATGTATTTATATTATATAAAATTTATTAATACTTCATTTATTATTTTTTTACAGATCAGCGGCGCTTTGACCACGTATCTCATTATTTTACTTCAGTTTACATCTAATTCGCCCAGTAATGAGAATGGCAGTGGATTCGACTGCTGTGAAGCGTATCATAATATGACGAATCATACAGTTTAGTTGAGCGATGGAGACGTTTGTCGAGCTGAATCTGGAGCTGGTGAAAATACTTGTCGATGTTACGTCCAACGGTTTTTATTGGGGCAATAATATTAAGCGGTTTAATTCGATGTTGTTGCTTTTGCATGTATTATCAATGTATTTTTCATAGATCTATTTATTATTAGCAATAAACGGAGACATTGAGCTAATGCGGCTTTAATTGAACTAAATATGGGAAGATATATTAATACTGTTAGCCAAGGAAACTTGAGGAAATCTAAGAAAAATAATATTAAAATAAAAATAATAATGAAGAATAGATAATGCGTAGGTATGGCTAAGGCTAAATACTTTTTGAGATACAACATATTTATTTGTAGAAGCCTATATAAATGTGTTTTAATCTAGTCAAAATAATGCCAGCAGCTAGCTTATATGTGTAGCACAGAAATGATTATCCCTGTTCGTTCAATTAAGTTAATAATAAATGCAAATTTTGCATTAATAATACAAATATATATATATATATATATATATATATATATATATATATATATATATATATATATATATATATATATATATATATATATATGGATACTATTATATATATTAATAAACTTTTTAAATTGTTGCATGTAGAAAACTTGAGCTTTAAAATCTACAAAAAAATAAAAATTAAATTCATTAACTTTTAAAAAAGTTTTGAAAAATTTGAAAATTTGTAATATTATATTTACATAATAAATATAAAACAATTAAAATATATGTGTATATACAATTTTAAATTCAAATTATAACATCAATTGAGTTATAAATCGCAAACACAAATTAGATTAAAACGTAGAAACATTTTTCATAGACCTAATTCATTAAAGCCACCTACACAATTGTTTACACCATTTTAGTCCTGAAATTTGGTATGTGTAGCTGACATAGTTGATACCTACAAACACACACACACACAGTCACACACCTGTATATATTTCGTTAACAACTTGTTGCACTTGTTACGCAGCACTTTACGCATTTAAGCGTAATTAAATATTTACCGCTATTGGCATTAGCTTATTAAGCCGTCCAAGTGTCCACCTGTCCAAACGACTTCTGCCCCAGGTGCGCTAACGATGCCGACATATGACCTGACCTGCCTAAGTCCAACAATTTTACAGTCAGTTGGCGGCGAGCGTGCGAGGCGAACTAATGTGAATTCGCGACTCCGCAGAGCAGACTTGGATTCAATATGGTTCTGAAGGTATTGAAACGCATGTCGCAGGCGGATAATATATTCCAATCGCTGCGGCCGCTCACGTATATATCGCTGGTGGGACTGGCACCGTTTCGACTGAACCTCAACGCGGACAAGGAGGTGCACACGTCGTCGTATTCCTTCATCGCTGGCATTGTGCACTTCTTGTTCTTTGTGTTTTGCTTTGTGGCATCCATACGAGAGGGCGACTCCATCATCGGCTACTTCTTCCAGACGAACATCACCAAACTGGGCGACGGCACACTGCGTCTAACTGGCATCATTGCCATGGGCACAATCTTCGGCTTTGCCATGTTTAAGCGCCAGCGATTGGTCAGCATTATACAGAATAATATCATCGTGGACGAGATCTTTGTGCGACTGGGCATGAAGCTGGACTATCGACGCATTCTCCTCTTCACCTTTCTCATCTCCTTGGGTATTGTGATCTTCAACGTGGTCTACATGTGTGTCAGCTATGGACTGCTCGTCAGTGCCACCATTTCGCCGTCCTTCGTCACCTTCACGGCATTCGCGCTGCCCCACATCAATATCAGCCTAATGGTCTTCAAGTTCCTGTGCACCACCCACTTGGCCCAGAGCCGTTTCAGCATGGTGAATGAGGTGAGGTCTCAGAGAATAATAAATAGAAAATAGATACCAGAAAATGTTATTAATTTTATTTTATTTTATTATTATTATTTCATCATGATTACAATTATCATTTGCATTATTATTAATGGAAAAAATGAATTAATTAATAATAATAATAATTAATTAATTAATTAATTAGTTATCATAGTTATTATCAAATTGTAAGTTTGTAGAGTTTAAAGACACATTTATCCTTATAGGTGTCCCTTTCCTCTTCTTGAACCTGGGAGATCTGCTTCTTATCTTACAAGATTTTTCGCATTGCTCCAGTGTTCCGAACTGATTGGAATTCCCAAAGCAGCCGTTAAACGGAAACAATTCGCACTCATTTGCTTCCATATTATAGGTCCACAAATTGCGAACAGCTTTGCAGAGTCCTGGTACCGCTGGTGGCAGTTCACAAACAGCTATGAAAATACAAAAATCCATGGCTAACTAACTTGAATCAGCTTTCGTTATGATACTTACGGTCCTGCTCAAAGGCTAAAAGAATTTGAAACAGGCCAAAGGAAAACAAAAAAACAAAATTAGTTTTCATATTCCTTAGTTAAACACTGAGAGTAGATGTTGCTGGTGGAAATAAACTCAAATGAATGAAACTAAACGAAAAATAAAAATGAGAGTTTCAAATATTAGTAATTTTGGCCATAACTAAAAAGCGAATCATGAAATTATTATTGTATTAAAGGGTGACACGTTCAAGGCCACAAAATTTATACAGCTATTACCAATTGTATTGTATAGTTTTTCTTTTATTTTTATTATTAATATAATTATTTTTTTTTTCTTTATTTATTTATGAAAAGTAAAATTTTAAAAAAATTTGTTTGCAATATTTGAAATTGTTTGAATTTTTTTGTTTGCATATTTTTTATTAATTGAAAATTTTGCATATAGATAAAAGAAATGAATTTATTTTATTTTTAATATTTTTTATTTATTTTTTTATTTTCATCCATTTTATTTTATTTTATTTATTTATTTTTGTATTTTCTTTGTAAAATACATGACTTTTGTATATATATTTTTTTATTCTTAACCACATCATTACTTCTAATTTTCAATAAGTAATGATATCCCTGCGCAACATTTTCGTAGATTCTCCAGGATATTCTGGATGCCCACATTGAGCTGAACAGCGCATTGGAGCTGTCGCCGATGTATTCGGTGGTGAACAATCATCGATACGCGCATCGCTTACGCAATCTGATAAGCACGCCCATGCAGAGGTACAGTGTTACCTCGATAATACGCCAGAATCCGGAGTATGCCATCAAGCAGGTGGCCAACATACACAATTTGCTCTGCGACATTTGCCACACCATCGAGGAGTATTTCACGTATCCGCTGCTGGGCATCATTGCCATATCCTTCTTGTTCATACTCTTCGACGACTTTTACATACTGGAGGCACTGTTGAATCCGAAGCGCTTGGACCGATTTGAGGCCGACGAGTTCTTTGCCTTTTTCCTAACCCAAATGATGTGGTACATTGTGATCATATTCCTGATCGTCGAGGCCAGCAGCAGCACCATCGGGCACAGCAGCTACAGTGCCGCCATCGTTCACAAGATTCTCAACATAACCGACGAGCCGGAGTTGAGGGATCGGCTGTTCCGTCTCTCCCTGCAGCTGTCCCATCGCAAGGTCAAGTTCACCGCCGCTGGATTGTTTCGCTTGGATCGCACGCTTATTTTTACGGTTCGTTTCCATTTACTATTCCATAATATGATAATTATTTTTCTATGGGCTCCCTCGGCAGATAACTGGCGCCGCAACATGCTACCTCATTATACTTATACAATTTCGTTCCACTCATCACGTTGAGTACGTTGGCACTACAAATAATACGGACTATTAAAACAACTTTGTATTATCAATATTATTAAAAGACTTTGTTATCCGAAAGATTCCGGGAATTGTTCTCTGAACCTGAATATCCATTCGTTTGCATGCAACCATTGATGGTTCACTCAAATAGCCATGAATTAAAAATGCATTATTTAATTTTAATATTTACTTTACAGATTCGATATTCTTATGTTTTCTTTTTAACTTACAAATGTCTTCACATAACTCCAGGCTTGGGAACTTATTGGAATTTCCAATGCAACCGTTAAACGGAAACATTTCGCACTCATTTGTCTCATTATAATAGGTCCACATATTGCGAACCATGTTGCACGACCCTCTATCAGCCGGTGGAAGGTGGCAAATAACTATGATAAAGTCAAAAATCAATGGCTAATGCCTCACATTAATTATTTTTCTTACCGTGCTGCCTGTGGCCAAAAACAATTGCAAACAGGCCAAAAGCCAAAGAAAATGCAAAAGCAAATTTCATTTTGACCTGCTAGAAGGATCCCTCGGATATGGCTGATATATATTTTCCTGTAGCAGATACTGGCGTAAATAAACTGAAATGAAAAAGTGTAACACGAAATGAAAATTTCAAAAATTAGCAATTTAGCCATAACTAATATGCGAATTATAATATTTATTATTGTTTTAAAGTGAATACAAAAAAAAAAAAACAAAAGTAAGCTGTATATTAATGCAGGTATTACAAAATTGTATCATCAATTTTTGCCATTAAACCTAATGCCTTATACACCCATATCAATTCAACAACAACAAATTTAAAATGTAACGAGCTATCTGACGAGGCACTGCCAACACACATGAAAACTTTGCTCAGGCCATCAACAACAAGCAGTGTAAACAAGCAGTTTAAAGTGCACAGCACAAACTATTAACAGCAAACTTTTAAAGCAAAAGCCGCAACCGTTAAAAGTCCGAAAGAGACAAGTTGTATTGTTCTACTTACAGTTATTTGTTGTATTCACTTCGCTGAAAAGCCGAACGTGAACTAATTGCCACGCTCTAGCATAAGCGCACAGCACGCAATGGACTTAGCGCCATCCGCCACTAATCAGTGGTATCCGTAATCCATATAGACACGACATTTGGTCACCGCGCACTAGGCGCATAATCCAATAAGGCAACTCAACTAGTGTAACGACATTTGATTGTTTTATTGCCTCAGCAGGTGCCAATTTTATGTTAAGTCTGTTTGTTGGCTGCCCTTTCTCAATTGTCGAGCATATATTCACGATTGCTTAATACCAGCGGACTACTTACATTCCAAACGTAATAAGTACACATGCGAGCAGGTGTGTGTGTGTGTGTGTGTGTGGGTGTATGTGTAAATGGGAGTACATGCATATATGTATGCGTTGATACATGTTCATTTAGCGCTAATCACAGCGATTAGCCGCATTGATAGGCCGTCGACAATGTGTTATCAATACCGTTTGATTTTATGATTTGTTTACTTTTCGACATACACCCGTCAAAAATGAAATGCACTCAAAAATTATAGCAGCTCAGCTTAAGTACTAATGTATATATGAATACATGTGCGCGTTTGAATGTCTGAAAGCTTGCAAAGCGTATGCGTTTGGGGCGTTCGCTAGATAACGCCTTCTATAATTGCTCCAGATTGCCCAGCAGAAATGATTGCAATTTTTACTGTGCATTAAGAGTATTAAATGCATCGAGGCCAAACAAATATATGTATAATTCCAATATAGTTTCAATTGCACTGATTTGAGGAATAAAAAACTGCTTTGCTTAGTGTGGAAGCCGTGTAGTTGTCACAAAATGTTTGCAAGGTTCAAGCTACAGTTTGAACCGCTCATGAGTTGCACATGCATTACAGTTGTACAAGCACTGCCTTGATATTTAAACTGCTTTGCTAAGCTATGGAAGGAAGCCGCGCAGCTGTCAAGCTTCAAGCTACAGTTTGAGTAGCATTAATTTGAGCTGCTTATGCAGTACAGTTGTACAAGCGCTGACTTGATATTTAATGCATTTCAATTCATATTTCAATGACAATCATATAGAAATAAGTGAAGCGCAAATTAACGCTACCGCACACATACATACATAGACATGTACATTTATGTATGTATGCGTAGAGGCAAACATTCAGCAGCAACAGCAACGGCAGCAGCCGCCCGTCCGAGCTGCTTATAGTAAGAACACAAACGCCGTAGTCAAAGTCGAGGCAGCGCCGACGCCAGCCCCGTTAGTTGCCCGTCCGCCAGAGAGGGCCGCGCACAGTCGTAATCAAGCACTGGCGAGTAACGGTACACAAGCGCAATTTATTTAGCATTCGCAATCGCAGTCGCAGTCCCAGTCCCAGTCGCAATCGCAGTCGCGTTTCACATCCAGTCACATCCATAGTTTCGCTTCGCTTTGTTCGGCCTCTGTCGCGTGTCGTAATCGTTGCTCGCGCATCCTGGGAGCCTGAGAGCCTGAGAGCCTTCCCGCTACAAAAGTGAGTTATTGTTAAGCAAGCAGCGAGCTCAGCCAGCTAAAGGATTACATAGCAAACTGCCAGCTGTTCTCCATAAATAAAACACAAAATTATTGAACAGAAAATAAAGAAAGCAAGTTTAATCGCACGCAGACATTTCAAGATTACAAGCGATGGACAATGACCATGCTTATAGGTACATACACACACACACACATGTAGATACTAGGTACTTGAGCAGTTAATCCAACTGGCGATAGGCCAACAGCAACAGTGGCAAATTCAAAAGTAAAAGTTAAAAGTAGCCACTTAACTTAGTTAGCTTTAGCTATGATCCTCAACTACTGGGAGAACTGTGGATGTGATTCAGTTCGCCTGTTTGTGCCCTTTTTATGATTCAGCTAATTAAAAACCCATTAAAGGCAAATTGTCAACACTCGAGCGCTTTTCTAATCATACACGAGCCAAAAAAAATAGTAAAGGAAATGCAATAGAGTAAATAAATATTTAGAGAGCACTCGGAGCACTTGGAGCTGTTGTATTCAGTATTCAGTGAACATTTAGTGACTGCTAAAAATACGAACAAATTCAATTGCATAGGTCAGGAAGCAATGTACGCTGGCAGCTCTCGAGAGGCGGCGAGAGTGGGAGACAAGTGCAAAGATATAGTAATATATATATATATATATATCGTACAATCGCAGCAAATTGCGTTGTTGCCACTAAAATCGTTTTTTTTTCAAGTCAAGTCTGTGCCACAGCGCCAGGTTTTGCGGTCGGCTCTGAATTCGAATTCGAATCTCAGTCGGCATATCAAGAATAATAATAAAATAATATCTGACTAGGGATCACTTAGACCAGGCTGCACTTGTATTACTTCGCACTCTTTTGCCATACAAATATATATGTTCATCTGTTTATCTGAGCATATCTGGTTTCCATAGCTACCGATCTGTTTATAAAATATTCACGTGTATCTCAGCTAAGCAGCTCGCCATGCGCTGTTCTCACATTCATTTTGCTTTGATCAATGGCAATACAAATATGTAATTCTCACTGACGCATTAGCTCAATTAACTGATTAACTAGCGTGATTAACTCTCTTGTTTAACTGCAAACTAAGGGCTATATTTATATACAACAAAAAAAACAAAGCATTCCAATCGCATCGCTTTGCCCATTGCAAATTTTAAAATAACACTAGTCAACAAGATTGTTTTGCTCTGATAAAAAGTTTGTGTTGACTAAGAAAATTATATTTGGAATTTATAAATTATTTATTGTATACCCATTAACAGTTTTGTATCGTTTAGAATTTTTTAATTTTAGCTGATAAAATTAATTAGTTGAAAAACAAAAAACTTTTTGGGAATTACTTACCTATTAATAAATAATCAATTAATTAATTAATTTCTTAATTACTCAAGTCAAAATTATTGCTGTTCATTTACAGCTTGAGATAAACCTTCGAGGATCCACAGAATTAAGCAGCCTAAAAACCCAAATTTATAGCTAGATATGTTAGTGCTATGCTTCATAGAATTTTACCATATAGTATATTTAGTCTAGATTTATGATATTTTTTAACTTTTTTATTGTTTTATTTTTTAACAACATTTTTATTATATTATTATTAGAAATTTGAGTTTATTTACTGTAAAAATTAATGCAGCCACAGTTAATTAAACTCAGTGCCAACTTTGTAATTTTAAACGCTGCTGATTAGCAGCGCAATTAAATAGATAATTAGTTAATTTCAGTTACATATGTAACTGTTAAAAATACAAGCCTCTCAAAATTAATTTCGTATGCTAGAATATATATTTATTGGAGATCACTGATCAGCACACCAAATAAAATAAATTGCAAAACTATTTCAGCTAAATTTATAACAATCACAATAAATGCACCTGTGCGATCCTATAGATCTATATATATATAGCTATATATATCAATATCAATTGTTACAATTTCATGGCATGCAAAGCTCACAGATGATAATTCGAGTTCTATTTATTTTGTGAGCAATTTGCTGGCATTTACAACTCATTTTTTTGGGCACTCGCATCACATCGGATTTATTATTAGAGTGGAATATCACATGCTTAATTTAATAATGAATAAAATACTTGATGCTTGCCGCAGAGCACGAATTGCCACTGTGTGGAAGAGAAGAAAACACGTACCTAATTGAAGGCAATTATTCCATGCAAAGGCTTCGACTCTTTTTATCAAATTTAGTCAACATATGGCCCCACATATATATATATATATATATATATATATATAGAGAGAGAGAGATCTACATATGTAGTATATGGAAAACATGACATGCATGATCATGCACTGATCTTGATTTCAATTAAATTAAATTCACATTAAAAGTATAAATTAAATACAGCGAAAATATCACTTAATAAATTGTGGAGGAGTATATAATATAATCAATTTATTATATTAAAAAAATATTCGCTTATTCAAAAAGCATTCAAATTATTCTTGAGATATTCAACTTCGTAATTGTCAATCAAAAAGCAAGAATATTCAACACGTCGAAGGCCAAATGCTCTATAGACTCCATAGACTATATATACAGGGCACTATAAATAGAAAAGAGTTATCATATATATATATACTGATTTATAATAGGGATTTAAATATATATATATATATATATATATATATATATATATATATATATATATATATATATATATAAAGTTCATGGCAACTGGCAAATACCTACTAAAAAAGCCTGAACATGTAACGAATAGCCGGCAAGTAGTTTTTTTATTTATTTATACATGACAATACGAATGCATTCATCAACGCGCTGATGCTCTCTTTATATGCGAGTTTTTCTTTTATATATATATATATATATATACACCCATATAGTGGCTGGGCACGGCAGCACGGTAAGTGTCAAAGACCCAACCATAGCTCACATCGGGGTCAATTGATAGACTCAATTATGGCAAAATATCACAGAGCCGAGCGCGCTTTCAAGTACATGCTTAAAACCACAGAACTAAACTATATACAGACATATACATATATAAATATATCTGAACAAATTGTATTGTTGATAATTGCTGGTGGCACGTTACGTGTGAATTTTGAAGGAAACACGATGGTGGCTGGTGAACCTGTGACCCATCGATAAGATTGCACTGTGAAATGTAATTTTGTTTGCATTTCCTGGATTTCCACAGACTGCCGGCATGTCTTCAGCTGGCGCGGCTTATCGGGTTCAAAGCACGCTTATCAATGACAGCCGCCCAATTGATGACGCTGTGGTCCGCATATCAATTGCCTTCTATTCAGACAAACTCAATCGAATATCGTTGCCGGCAGCTGTAAACAGCAGCGGTAATTGTATTTCAAATCGTTTACAAATACATTAAGCATACGTACGTATATTACGTATACGTATACGTATCAAGTTGCATCGACTATAAAAACATGGAAAATATGTGCCGGCTGGCATCTGTAGGCTACGCAGTTATCAACGCTGATACGACAGACACAAACACCAGTCGCAATAAACAAGCCTGCAAATGTCCGACTATTTGCTTTGGATAGGTGTAAACACGTCACGTGTTGCAATTATCATTGCTCAGCTCTCAGCGAAAATCCACTCAGTTGCTGGATACACAGCAGCTCGCTCGCTTGCCGATTGCCTGCTTTAAATATTATTTATTTATTGATATTAAATTAGTCTATGTTAAAATCGATTTTATTTAAAACTAGAAAAACTAGAAACTAGAAAGAAAGAAGCTTAAGCTAGGCTTAGTCTGAGCCATCAAATAAATTTATATTCAATTAGATTTTGTATTTGAGATTTCTGAAATGAGGCAAGCTCGATAGGCGATGTGAGTGCTCATAAAGTATAAGCAAATTACATGTTTTGAAACGTGAGCACGCTTATAGTATGACTGGAGTCACTTGGCTGCTTTATCATTTAATACGACAATTCTAAGGTTCCACTTTATATTCCCAAGATATATGACTGTGCTGGCTTGTCGTAGTTTGTGTGAGTATAGAGTTTTTTATTTAAATAATCTCGCTAAGTTTTATTCCTTGAACTGGAATGGAATGGAAAAATACGCTCTCTCGGACCTTAAGGGCTACCTCAAGCATAAAAAAATTAATTATTCCCTAAAGTATGCAATATTTTAGTTTAGTAGTCTATTCATTTTTTTCCCGTTTTCTGCTACCTTTAGATGTAATTTAATTGATCTATTGTTCTATTGTGTTAAACAAAATGCACAATTTTATATATACAAATAATAAAATAAATTAAATAAATTCATATCAATTACAATTTATTATTAATTAAATATATTATGCCTTGAAATTGATTTTCAACTAAATAATCAACCCATTAATCACATAAATTAGCATATATATAATTTATAAATATAATATTTTTATTTATTACATATAAGATAAGAACAAATTTTAAAATAATCTCATTGAGTATTATCTCTGTTATGAAAGAAAGGAAATACATATACTTTTGAATATAGAATCCATCTGCAGTTTAAGCCTGATCCGATTATCATTGCAGGAGTTAAAAGTCAGAAATTAGATTCCATTCCATTTGACAAGGAAATGACATGATTTTGAGCAACATAATACATTACTCCACAACTTACATAAATAAGCCTCAGCATAACATTTATCTGATCAACAAGAATAAGAGACCGAACACTCATTGAACTTTGCAAGACTTCAGCTTACAACAACAAAAATAATATTTTAGCCTAGTTCCAAATTTGTACATATTTCACGTGATAAGATTTCATGCATTTCTACGGCTTCACGTTTTAGGCTGACAACAGGAGACTGACGATTTTGAGTGTTTGGGGCAGCGCAGCGCAGTCGAGCGACGTCAGCCATGCCCACGCAGAACAGCGCCATGTGGCGGCAGAAGAGCAATCGCGGCTTGTTCATTGGCATCTTTGGGTTCTGCCTGGGCCTGTTCGGCATTATGTGCGGCATGTTCTGGGAGGACATATTCAATTGGATCAAGCATAAGGTAAGGCAGCTGCAATCGCTTAACGCCAATCAAGACGAGCCAGGCGAGCCACCTGCACTCAAAGAGGCCGCCTCAATTGATGCACACTTGTTGAGATTCTTTAATTAATGGCAATTGGGACTTGATCTTTGTGCAGGAAATGGTGCTGGCACCCGACACGCGGGTCTATGAGAACTGGAAGACGCCGCCGATGGAGCTGCACCTGGACATCTACCTGTACAACTGGACCAACCCGGAAGAGTTTGGCAATCTGAGCAGCAAGCCCATAATGCAACAGCTCGGCCCGTATCGCTTCATCGAAAAGCCCGACAAGGTCAACATTAGCTGGCATCCAGCAAACAGCTCGGTTACCTATCGTCGGCTCAGCTACTACTATTTCGATGCGGCTGGCAGCGCGGGCAGTCTGGACGATGAGATCACCACGCTGAATGCAGTGGCTCTGGTTCGTATTACTCCAAGCACCCCATTCATCCCATGCACATTGACCTTGTCCAACTGACCTCAACTCTTGCAGTCGGCGGCAGCCACGGCCAAGCACTGGAGCGCTGTGAAGCGGGGCATGGTCGACGTGGGCCTGAAGCTCTATGGCCAGGAGATGTCTGTGACGAAAACGGTGGATGAGATGCTCTTCACCGGCTACAGCGACTCCATGATCGATGTCGCCATGGCCATGCCCATCTTCGGAGACGAGGTTAAGGTGCCGTTCGACAAGTTCGGCTGGTTCTACACACGCAACGGCAGCGCCGACCTGACGGGAGTCTTCAACGTGCACACCGGCGTCGACAATCTGTCCCAGCTGGGTCAGATGCACTCCTGGAACTATCACACGCACACGGGCTTCTTCGATTCCTATTGCGGACTGACCAATGGCTCGGCGGGCGAGTTCCAGCCTCAGCAGCCGCAACCTGGCGGCAGCGTTGGCCTCTTCACGCCGGACATGTGCCGCACCCTGCCGTTGGACTATGTGGAGACCCAACAAATCGAAGGACTACAGGGCTACAAGTTCGCTGGCGGCGATCGCTCCGTGGACAATGGTAAGCCAAGGCTAAGCCAAGCAGCTTATAAGCTGTGCGATTGGTTCCTGGACTGCATCCCAGCCTAGTGCATGGAAATGTCTCAGTGGCTTTAATAGAATTTATTATTATTTTTATTTATTATTTATTATTTTGTATTATTATATTTATTATTCTATTATTATTATTATTCTTATAGCAGGAAATATTTTATCAGCGATATATATTTTGATTATCAGCCTGAAATTAATTTATTAAATTATAATTTGTATTTATTTATTTATATTTTTATTATTATATATTTTTTATTAAATTTTTTTTTTTTTTGGTTTATATATATATTATATTTAGTTTTATTATTATGTATATTTAATTTATATTTTAATTTATATATTTATTTATATGTTTTATTATTTTTAATATTATATATATTTTAATATATTTCTATTATTGAATATATTTATTTATTTATTTATTATATATATTTTATTTATATTTTTATTGTTATATATTTTTTATTATTATATACATACTATATATTTTTACTATTACATATATTTTATATATATGTATATTTTAGACTAATCCGGCAAATCTCTCTTTCAGGCACTCTTTATCCGGAGAACCTGTGCTTCTGTGGCGGCGAATGCGTGCCCTCTGGCGTGATGAACATCAGTTCCTGTCGCTTTGGGTCACCTGTGTTCATGTCCTATCCGCATTTCTATAACGCCGATCCGTACTATGTGGATCAGGTGGAGGGTCTGCAGCCGGATAAGGCGCAGCACGAGTTCTATATGGTGGTGGAGCCGACCACGGGCATTCCGCTGGAGGTGGCTGCTCGTTTCCAGGTCAACATGCTGGTGGAGCCCATCGATGGCATTCAATTGTACACGGACATTCCACGCATCTTCTTTCCGCTCATCTGGTTCGAGCAGAAGGTAACCATCACCCCAGAGCTGGCCGAACAGCTCAAGATGCTGCCCAAGGTGCTGTTGGCTGGCCAGATCTTTGCTGGCATCTGCCTGGCCGTGGGTCTCATTCTACTGCTCTGGCTGCCCATGCAGCAGCTGCTCATCTGGTGCCAGACGCGCCAGTACGACGTGAAGACGCCGCAAAAGAGCAACGGGCAGTACAAGAGTCGCTCCCAGTTCTCCAGCGCCGAGGAGCTCAAGTCGAAGGCATCCACGTTGGTCTGCGAGAAAAGCGCTGGCGAATCGCCAGACTGCTCGCCGTTGCTCGAACGGAACTCCGTGCCCGCCGCAGTAATAACCCAGGCGCAGGCAGGTGACAACGAGGTCACAGGCATCAGGACGCGCTCAGACAGCAAACAGGACTAAAGCAAATAAACTGAAACAAGTAGCCGTCCTAGTGCTTTAAATAGTTTATAGTCAATTAGTTTAGTAAGAACATTTATATGATGTATGTATATATACATATACATATATATATACAGCTCCCTACTCCGGAACAAATTCATAGGTGGCAATGCCAAAGATTATTTAGCTGAGAGAAGAAATTAATGGAAGCATAACTTACGAATACTCTCTATACATCTAAACATATATTAATAAGTTTATGTTGGTATTTGAAATTTTAGGATTATAAAGATGACCAAAAATTTTGAAATGTTAAAGCTGATTAACGAATTAAAGATTTTATATGCATATATGTGTGTTTTATATAGTTGAGCACAGTACATTTAAAACTGTAGACTGCTTGCAACTATTTCATATAAACTGCTTGTTTACGCTGCTTGCTATGTTTGCACTTATATACTGCTTGAATATAATTCATAAAATAACTGCTCTTTTATTTCACTGGCCTAATGTAAAGTGGTTTAAATTGAAGCGCGGGCTTTATGGCACGTTCAACTGTTGCACTGCTTTCACAGTTGTGCCCGAACCCTTAAACTACTGAAGCATGAACTCATTTGATATCATTTGATGATATAAATATATGATATATATATTTTAAAATATCATTACAATTATTGAAACAATTACAGTTATCAGTACAAAAGGTAACAAAATGTTCGTTTTTTTATTACGTCAACTTCAGCAACTATTACAAACATAGAGACATATGTACACAAGACGAATGCTTAAACTATATAGTACAATAAACCTTATAAACCTTATTAAAGTGTCCGATCGTGTGTGCGAATACTCTAGAGCAAATAACTACAAATTACAATGGTACAACAATATTTGCAATATCACAAATGACCCAACTTAATGATATAAAATACGATCCAAGCAAAATTGAGGTATGGAAGATCCAGATCCAGATTATTTCTTAGACTTCTTGTAGCCCTCGGCATAGCCATAGCTGTCGGCCTCTGTTCCCAAAAGAATATATATATATTATATTTAATTAAATACATATTATGTATGGCTACTTACGTTCATAGTCCTTGGAGTAGCACTCGAAGAACTCGCCGAGCAGCGGACCAGGCGGCAGCTCCCACGTGGCGGTGCCTCCATACTTGGGCGGCAAGGCATTGGCATCGATGTGCGACGTTAGCGCCTTAAAGTCTTTGCCATGGAAAAAGATCTGAGGGAAGAGTGAAGATAAATTAATACAAATATAATATATATATATATATATATATATATATATATATATTTTTTTTTTTTTATTTTATTTATTTATTTAACTGTCTCAATCCCCTCGACTTACGCGCTTGCGCAGCTTCTCGCGAATGAAGGGCTTGAATATGGCAAACAGCATATTGAAGATGTACGAGTTGTTGACAATGTGAACCGCCTTCAGGCGCATGCAAATGCACTCCTGAACGTAGTCCAAGAGCATGGCGGCAAACGACGGTGTGAACTGTGTGATGTGGCTCAGAGGCAGACCTGCAACGGCAGAGCCATTAAAATGTTAATGGGTCGTTAACCAAGGTGAGCTGATGTGCCGTTAGGCAATAAACCTGTGCTTGATTACCTTCCATGTCAATGATGACAACTGCGCCGCAGATTTGGGAAAATGGCTCCACCATGGAGCCCAGCACCGTGAGCTGTATGCCACGGAACAGATCCGGCAGCGGCACCTTCGACGGCTTCCACTTCTCTAAGGGTGCAAAGAGAGTTCAGTGGATGAGCATTATAATATGTATATATATATTAATATTATATTATATTATATATATTATATATATATTAATATGTAATATATAAGACACGACACACAAGCTTTATATGGTGTAGAACGTGTAGGAACGAGACACAAAGTGTTCTACATTTTACTGTTCTCACTCTGGGTGAGAACAGTCGAAATGTTGTACTCGATGCTCCTGCACAATGGACTGCACTGCACTGCACTGCACGGCACAGCACTGCACTGTACAGTATGAAGTTAATGCATTGATGCAGATGTCTAATATATATACTATATATATATACCATATATATATGCTATATACTCACTGCCCGCCTCCAGCACGAGTAGACGACGGCCATGCTGATCCCTGGTGGGCAGCAGATTGAGAATGTCGCTCTCGAACACATTTTTCAGCTTGGCGGGCACAATGTTCTCGCAGGCAGCGCCATACTTGAGCTTCATGTTGTAAAAGTTCTTCAGCTGTGGGCAATGATATATAAAAAAATATATATATATATAAATTATTTTTTTTTTATTTATATATAACATAATATATAATACATATAATTATATATATTTGATTTAAATTGCAGCTCAAAACTTACGCGCTTCAGCGCACTGTCTGGATAGTAGTGGCAAGGTCGCAGGAACATCATCATGTACTCATCATCCAGTGGCAAGTTCAGGTGCTTCTCATCTGTGGAAAGCGAAAGTTCACTAATGGCAGCCGCTTTATGGCTTCACTTTCTACTCACTTTGTATCAGCTCCCGCAGCTCCTTGATGGCCTGCTCCTTGATGCCGGGCAGCTCGCGCAGCTCGTCTTGCGCCTTCTTGAGCGCCCAGTCGGGCGCCTGCTCCTTCTCCATGCGGATTTGCGCGCTGCCCAGATCAATGTATGGCAGCTGGTTGTCATCGTAGCTAATGCACTCCGCTTTGCCCATCTTGCCTAGTTGGTGCTGCGGTCGAGAATAAAAGTCGGTTCAGTGTAGTCAATGATTTTGTAGCTATAGCGACGCTCGCCGCTCGCCGCTCGCCGCTCACAACTGGGTTACTTCCGTCCCTGTGTAGCGGTTCAATGCCTTGGCCCAATGCTCGAACATGACTCAATGCTGATCTTCATTAACAAGCCCACAACGGAAGACGATGCCGAC
The DNA here is from genome assembly GCA_035045555.1 of Drosophila fulvimacula. Taxonomy (NCBI): domain Eukaryota; kingdom Metazoa; phylum Arthropoda; class Insecta; order Diptera; family Drosophilidae; genus Drosophila; species Drosophila fulvimacula. The sequence goes on from JAWNOX010000197.1 coordinate 1,715,642, forward strand.
GAAAACAGCATAAAATAAAACACAAATCGAGACACGCTAGGGCAACATATAGACAATGTTACCAAAACTGGTCACACAACGTCACTAGCCGCACGTCGCATGCCGACCGGCCGACCGGCCGACCGACCACTAAGGTTTTTCGTTAATACACTAGCCACAAGGGTGCTCGAGCTGTGCAATGCGGTTTGAGAGTAACTGCAGTGCAGCGCAGTACAGTGCAGTGCAAAAATTCAAAATTACTCAAACTTCTTCAGTTCGTGGTGACCAGTAAAAAATTATATCTAAATGTGTAGTATATTTATAATAAATATATATATACATATGTATATATATATAAATATAATATAAATATATAAATTGAACTGAAAGCTAACAGAAATTTTATATATACAATACTTTAGACTGAACTACAATTCCAAGATATATTAAAAAAAAATATATTATTATCAACATTTGCAGCGACTCCATGAATTCTCTGTTCAAGACAGTGCTGTCTAGACTATATATATGTATATATAAATTTCCATAATATACATATACATACATATATGTGATAAGCCCCACATGCCCCTCTCAACTCTTGCATTTGCTGCTTCACCAACTTCCGGTTTTATAGAGTATTTCGACTTCGATATTTTTTATAGCTACTTTAAGTTTCGGTTATTTTGGACTAAGCGTAGACGGCTTGGCAACGACTTGGTTAACACAAAAAAAAAACACACACATACACACACAGGCCCAAACTTGACAGAGCATGACGTAGCGACTTATGATCCACTCTTGACCCAAAGCAGAGCGCGCAAAAAAAAAAGAGAGAGTAGCAGCGAGCGAGAGAGAGCAACAGTCTGCTCGTGTGTGATTGAGTGAGAAGGCGAACGAGTTGGCAGGCGCCCATCAAAGTGATCCAAAAGCCGTTTTACGACTCGGCCAATAGAGCAATTAGTATATCTATTTGTATGCGACATTTTCAAGGTAAAAGTCAAGGCCAGAGCCGAATCAATATTGAATTTGAGCATTACTTGAAATCAATGGATAACGCAGATATTTGCGTCTGGCGGCTGGCGCCTTAAACGTTCGGGCCGGACTTTCGGCTGGTTTGTAATTCAATTTTTATATTTTTGGTATTTGATTTAACTCTCTCTCTCTCTCTCTCTGCCTTTTCTATTTACGGTCTTTGTATTTGAGGTGAGTTCAACAGTCCATAAAGTTATGCGCATAAATTTTACTTTAGACCTTCTGCTCAACAAAATAAATTAAAGTAAAGTAAGGTACTCGAACGTTAAAGCAGCCAAAAATAAATAAAACTAAGACAATAACGCAGCGTGCAGCTAATTTGAGTTGTGGATCGTGACAGAAATGTGTTTACCAATTAGCCGCATGCAAAGTGTCACGTAAATTACAAAAGCTTGGCAGCAACATTCCAGATAATGATGCGCCGTTAAGCAAAATTAAATTGATCAGAGCCAATTATATAAAGGGCGAGCCGATTTGCGAGCATTAAGTTGTCAAGATCTTTAGAGTATAATGGGTGCATAAGTAAGTTATTAGCAATAAATTGCTAGCAAATTTATTTTATTTATTGAAATATATAAATTGTGAAACTTTAAGTGAAAGCTTGACAGAAGTTGTGCTCAGTAAAAATTATAAATCTTCAGCAATTCCAGCTGTCATAGCAGATGCTGTATTTAAAGAGCGGAACACTCCTTGTTCTATCTGATCAATAAATGCAGATATAAATATATACTTTAATATTATTTTGTTTTGTTATCTGCTTTAGCTGAATGCATAAAAAAATCATTCATTCAAAACATTTCAATAAAGTCAAACTCGATTTTTATATATTTTATAGCTTCCCCGTGCATAGAATTTGATGAAAAGAAGCGCGGCTAGCAGAGCATGAAATGCAAAAATGATTTTGTGACAAAGGAATAAAGAATAAAGATGCTAATAGATAAGGAAGAAGAATGTATTTTATGTATATATATATTAATGTAGTATATGATGGCCAAAGACTCCTGAAGTTACCTTTGATTTAAAACATAAATATTTATATTAATATTAAAAATATAAAATATAAATATATAAATAATAAATAATAATAATATACAAAAATATTAAATATAAGTAAATAATATTTATATTAATATTAATATATATATATTTATTTATTTATTTATATTCATATTAATATATAACTAATATTAAAATTGTCATTTACTTAAGCCTTCATTTATATGTATCGAATCCTGCTTGCAAAAATACAATCGTCCTTCACTACACTGCACAAAACTGAAAGTTCATTCGCCACAAAGCCCTTTGGCATTAAAAATGACTGAGTCGTCTCTGTCAAGGCTATACTCCATATAGCATATATAAAGTCCAGTTTTTATTGCGCTGACTGGGGTAAACAAATAAATAATTAAACCACTCTCGGCGAAGGTCTACAGGTAATCAGACTACTTTATTTATAGTTTACGTCTTTTAATAGAGAACTACTCGATTGGAAGTCAATAAAGTGTATAATTTATGGATTTACGATCAATTCGTGCATTATATTTCTGTTGCACTTATCACTGACCTTACTTGCTGTAATGCCTAGTTGAACAGTCGACTGGCGCTCGGGAACTGTCTGGACTTGACTGCAACGAAGTACAAGCAGCTGGCTGTCGATCAATATGCGCTTAATCATTCAGTAGTTGCGGACTAACGGGCTATTATTGGGCATTATTTGTATGCTGATAGCTGGTATCGGTTACTTATTTCTTTAAATATACACACTCAGAGATTTATGCGATCCAGTCCGAAATAACAGAGCCAAATGCAAAAGTCATAAAGGAAAATTAGAGATGGGCAAGTAAAGAGCAAATTAATTGTGCATATGTAATTATATTATAATAATTAAGTGATGGAAACAATAATAAAATACTATAATAATTATTATAATATTTTAATAATATCTTAAATTTATTCCTTAAGTAAATCAATTAAAAATTATCTTAAATTGAATATTGCAAATTATGAATTATTCTGGAAATTCCCTTAAGCTCATTTTGGCATTTTTATTACATACAAAATTTTATAAAATTATATAGATTAAAATTCACCTACAAATTTTGCTTCTTAAAATTTTGTTTACATTCCCAAAGACTGAAAGATTAAGTGCAAATCCGGCTCACACTCGAAGCTATTGTATCTACCGTCACCTCAAGAGCGACTTTTATGAACATCCATTAAAGTTGTTGGCAAATTTTGAAATGTAATAGCCATAGGTGTTTTGGTTTGCCTAAAATCTTTGGCCTTGAGTAAGCCAAAAACAAGCAACAATTACTATAATTTGTTGTTTGCACGCACCCAAAGGAAAGGCATGTCAATGCAGGCGCAAATTAAATAATATTTGACTAAAAAAAAAAAAAATAAATAAAATTACAAATTTTTTGGGTAAATTGAAATGGCAATGAAGTTAAGTCAGATTTCAGAGACTTGCACCAAGCGCTCACGCTTACTCACGCGCCCATCTCTAGTGTTGATTGTAGTTTGCAGTGTACAGATGCCTTATATATACACAATTCGTATGCTTAATCGGCTTGTGTATATAACATAAATATAAATGAGTCAAATGTATACAATCTTTGGATTGAAAGTGCAATTGTCCAAGCGATTATCTTCTATGCACACAATAGCTGGACTGGCTGGATAGTAGCTGCTTGAGCCAGATTAGCGCTAGCAAAGCAAAAATAAAAAGCTAAAAAAAAAAAAAAACAGAAAAATTACATTTGCACGTATCACGATTAGTCCAATATTAAAGCTGGCCATAAAATTCGAAAGCCATAAAGAAAAGAAAGGGAATAAAATATATATATATATATATAGATATAGATATAGCGTGATACGCATAAATGAATCTGGCCAAGCACTCAAATTGATCAGTCAGCCGACCATTAAATGCAAATTACTGTTTTTTGCACAAATTTTTATAGACCCCACAAGAGTAACTGTTTCTTAGGCAGCAAAAAAAATGTGAAAAAGTGAAAAAATAATCACATCCACTTGGCAATGACTTGACAATGTGCATCAATAAGCTTAAACACAGTTCAGAGATATAAACGTAGTTCAACTCACTGCTGTGAACTGCACGAGCTCCGCCTCTATAATGAACATTCATCAAATTGCAACGAGCTAATTGCAGTAAACGTGAAAACAATTTTGTAATACAGTAAACCAAAATAAACTAAAAAGATTCTGATGACAGGCGAGTCGAATAACCTGTATTGAGTCTGTCTTTGTGTATATATTAGAAATATAGCACTCATATCATACTTATACTCGCTCAAGAACTGGGAAGAGTATATTGGTTTTTGTTTGCTGAGAAAATTTTAGTATATACGTTTTGGTAGTCTTTAGATTTTCACTATACTCAAATCAGATACAAAAAATATATACCTTTGAAAGATGTGGATCTAGAGCGTATATTCTACTATTTTACATTCTACTGCTCTTGAGCAGTGCACGAGTACTCAGCAGTCGCTAACACCCAACCGAGATATTTTGACTTGTTTTCTGTTGATCTTAACACTTCTAGCAATTACTCATAATTACCAGCGGTCAGCAATGACAATACAAAATGCAAATTGGGCTCATTATTTGTTGGGGTTTATCCCCAGCTGAACTTTGCAGTCGCCAGCAGTAGCTGATATTACAAAGCCCAATGGCGAAATCAGTTCTACATATAATTATATATGACAATTTAAAATTCAACAATAATAGTCTGTTATTGTAGAGATTTCATGAATACGGGTGCTATATAATTAATTTCACTATCTATTGTTTTTCAATCAAAGATTCAATATGATATAAACAATGATATCATATCCATAACATTTCTATAAGTTTCAATAAGATAAAATATTCGAATATATTAAATTTCATATCTTTTTATTTTATTTTCTAAAGAGCTGAGATATTTGTTTTCTGCACTCACTCCATATCTTATTCTAAATGTTTTTTTCTAGTATAAAGTTGTTCTTTAATATTGCCATGATCTCATCAAATTCACTAGTCGTCTTTATATATTCAACAAAATTATTCAAATTAATTTTCAGCCCAAGTCAAAGAGTGTTTACTTACTCTTTACACAACAAAGATTATTCCAAAATAATGAAAGGTAATATACGCACCAGTCATACCGGAAACATACATAGATTTCTAAAAAATTTCCAAGAATTAACTCGATATAAGCACTAAAAACACTCTTCATAAAATTATCACGTACGAAATAAAAAAAAAAAAAAAATTATAGCAAGGTTAGAGCAGTCTGATATGAGCCAGAAAAAAAGTGACCATGGGCAGCTTTATGTTTGTTATTTATATTCAAATTTTTAAAATTTATTTCTAAGCGAATTTTAGGAAATTTCTAAATAAATCTTAAGCGCACCTCAAGCTAAGATTGCGAAAACTTTAGCAGACAAACACTTGAGGAACATGAGATCATCGTGCTATTGGTCAAGTCATCATGATATCAGATCTTGCAGCGAATATTATCAAATAAAATGGACTCAAAGCATATAAATCAGTGCCCTAAATTAGCAAGTAAAGGATTAATATATATTTATAATAATTATTACAAGACAATAAATATTACTGCCTGCCTCTCGCTTCATCCATTTCTCTCTCTGTCTATCTACCCCTACTTCTGTGACTCCGCATTTCTTTTTCTTTCTCTCAGTATATTGTTATCTCTTTCTATATATATTTATTACTATTTAATAGTTCTTTTCCGCAAAGTATTGCAAATAATTTGCCCGAATAACTTTGATCTTTTCATTTAATAATTTGCCAATGCAAACTCCACTCTCAAGCGGTTGCCACTTGAAATTGCTTGAAGAATTTGCATAGAAACGTAATATCGTAAATCGAATCTTGTGCCGGCCAAGAAATCATGCTCTAGAATCAGGCAGAGCCGGTTTCGACTTATTCAAGCTGCCAATCATTGACAGCGACATACATATAGCACGATATACTATATGTTTATAATAGTTTGCCTTCAGTTCAAGTACGGATCGAGGCACACGAATCTGTGATTCGCATATAGACAAACGGCAAAAATGCCAAATTCAATAACGGCTTTTGTTCGATTTTTGTGTTTTGTATCTGTTTTGCAGCCTACACTTGACAATTCAAATCTTTTGGCCAAATACATAAACAGTCGGAGAGATACATGTACACAGCCGAAATCTTGGCGAGTGTCGAAGACGTTTAACAGGTTTTTGAGATTGTTTTTAAAGATTTTTTATTGTACTGCTCAGATATTGATTGCATCTCGGCTTATTCAGTATACAAAGTCGTCGAGACATCAAGGCCTTCAATTTTCATCAGTTGAAATTGTATTGAAAGAGCCTAAAATTGTTAAGACAAACACAAATTGAAGCACAAAACGAATCGGCTGGAGTCTCAATGTTTGAACGCAATGTTTTGGTGTCATTAGCACAATTGCTTGACCAATTGCCCGGCGTAATATATGTATATGTATATGTATATGTATATGTAAGGCCATCGTACGCAAATCCCCTGAATCAGCAATAACACACATGGTGAATATCGTACCACTGCCAGTGCGAATACTCGGGCAAACTGCAAATTGTACGCAATCAAAGGCAATGCGTATCGGGCTCAACAACCTTCAATTAACACACTGTCAAAGGGACAACTCAAAGTTTATGTCCATCGATCGTATGCTACAATAGCAACTGCGTTTATGTGTGGCACATTCGAGAGCCAAGACCCAGCCCAAGACAGATGGAGAAACGGATAGAGGTGCAGATAGAAAGAGATAGACATATAGATATATATGCTCACACTCACTCTCTCACTTTACCTCTCTTTGCTCTATGTCCGTATCTGTCTGTGGAGAGATATTTCTCTCGCTCTTTTTCTTGTTCTGCCTCTCTCTCTCTCTCTATGTATCTGTCTCTATCTCTCACTCTCTCTTATTCACAATCTTTCTCTCGTTTTCTTTCACTCGTGCTCCCACTCGTTCCCTCTCTACTGCTCCCTCTCTCTCTCTCTTTCTGACTCTCACTTTCTTTCCTTTCTCTTCCTCTTCCTCTCTTTCTGACTCTCTCTCTCTCTCTTTCTCTTTCCCTTTCTGAGTATCTCTCATTCAATTTCTCGTTCTCTCTCCGTACCTCGTTCTTTCATTCGCTTTATTTCTACCACTCACTCTCTCTCTCTCTCCCACTGTAGCTTTACTAATTTTTATTACCAGCATCAGTCTTTAATGCCTAATCAAGCTGCAGGTTCAAACTCCAGCCTTTATATAAAAAATCTCTTCAATAAATATTCCTCTCCTCTATCGACCTCTGTTCCCTTGGCTAATTTAACTTAACGCTTAACCTATAATTAAACAACATCATTCGGCACATTAGATCTTTATTACGACTTTCGCAGGTTCAAATCCCAGTTTAAATATGAATCCCAGCCAACCTCTGCCCTTCCAATTGGCACTTCCACTTAGCCAAACACTCTATTGTGGCTTTAATGCTGAAAATGTTTATTTACTCAATTATAAACTTTCTCAGGCAATTCCACTAACTCAAATTGCAAATACTTAAAAATCTTGCATTTATTTTTACGATTTGGACTTTGGGTCTCTTTAAATATTTTTAATAATAAAATAAAATTTAAAAAAAAACAATAACTTTTGACTAATTGCATTTGTCTTTTGAATAAATAAGTCTAAAAATATGACAACATTTGAGAAGAATAATCTTATTAGATAAGATTGCAGAAATAGCCAAAATATTTCCTATAATGACCCACTTGACTTAAGGCAGGTCTAGCCTCATATACAGACAGTCAATGTACACACAATAAATCAAGTTTATGGAGAAGAGAAAATTCCCAAATAAAACTTAAAGCTTGTAATTAAATTCAAGCTTTCCATTTCAATTATACGCTGAGGCCCATTGCATAGTCTGTTAATTGCATTTTATCGCCTTTTCGCTCAGTGTAGTAATTCAAACTGTTATCGACTTATCGTGGGATTTAGACCTTTAAAGGCATTTCATGTGTATTTATGTAAATTTATTGCAAATGGAGGGTTTAGCAGCAGCAGCAGCAGCTGATGGTGCTGATTATGAATGGGCGGCTAGATGGAATCTCTGACGAAATGCTGCAAGCAGCAACAGCAACAGCAGCGGGCAAGTGGTAATTGTTTTTATTGCCAATCCGTTCGAGCGGCACTTGAATGCCAGGCCAGACTTATGGCGGCTGCCCGTTGTTGCAGGCGAAGGCAGAAAGTGTGTCAACGCTGCCGCACATGCGCATAACTAACAACAACAACAACAACAACAACAACAATAGCAATAGCAACATTACTGCCTGCTGTTAGTCAAAAATTGACCCGAGCTCAACTTACCGCAACAATTGCTTAAAATTCACACTGTTTCACTTGGATATTAAAATAAAAATGAAACAAAATTGGCAATGGGCCAAAAAAAGTGATTTCACGTTTCACTTTACAAAGATTTTGCAAGCTCAATACACGCACGCACGAACAACACACACACACACACACGCACACACACACACTCAAGCACAGGCACAAACAGTGTGTACAAAGGCTGCGGCTTGTAAAGTTTTTGGGCAGGACGCGGCGAGGCGGCAAAGCGGCAATGGTTGGGATATGCTCAGAACGCGTAGCGCGACAATTGACGTCCAATTGGTAGCGCGGTTAAAACGACTCTGAGTTGGAAGCTTGTGAGCGAGCTTATGAAATTAATTAACTGGCCAACTCGAGCTTGGCAAAATATGTAAAAGAAGCAAGCAGCAGCAGCAGCAGAAACGACAAACAAGAGATACATACAACAACAACAACAGCAGCAATAGCAGCAGCGCGATACTTCGATAATGACGATAAAAAGCTTCGCTTGCTTCTTTGCTCTCCGTGCAGCGCTGCCAACTTGTTCGAGGCAAAGCTTTGCTTTCAACTGCAAACATGCGCAAGCTTTACACAAGTTTCGTTTAGCGCTTTTTGCTTTTATTCTGGTTTCAGTTAGCTTTCGTTGCGTAGGCTCAACAGTATTTTTTTTCGTATTTTCTACAGTTGGAGCTTTGTCGAATTTGAAATTTATTATAGTATAAATTTGTAAACCCTGAACCCTTTAAAAATGGGTAATCAGGGTATAATGGTTTTGTTGCAGCCCAAATGTATGTAACAGGCAGAAGGAGGCGTGGCAGACCCCATAAAGTATATATATTCTTGATCAGGACGACAAGCCGAGTCGATTGAGCCCTGTCCGTCTGTCCGTATGTTTGAACGCGTGAATCTCAGAGCTATATACTAGCTAGAGACTTGAATATTTTTTATAGATTTATGTATATCACGCGCAGGTCGAGTTTGTTTTAGAAATTCGATAACTCTTCTCGTTTTTTTTTATTGATTAAAAACGAAATCGATTTTCAGTTTAAAAATTATATCTTCTACATCTTTATAGTTAGACACTCCAAATTTATTTATTTATATTTAGTTTATTGAAACCTTTATACAATTTTGATTTTTGTTAAATTTTTGATACCACGCCCCTTTGCCAAAATTTTCAAAACATTTATTTCAAATACTAGAGACTTGTGCTTTTGCACATACACACATATGAATGATATAATTACGCGGGGTTTAGGCTATTTCCTAGTCAGGTACCTCCGATTAGAGTTTCCTTACTTGTTGTTTGTGAATTAAGTATAATAATAATGGTAGTAGTTAGATAATGATTTTTATGCTAATGATCATTTTGCTGACCGACTCTACCGAACTAAACAGGTAGCGCTCTTATTTCCCACTCAATGATCGACTGTAAGAATCGAGTCATGACCTCGACCGAGCTGAGAAGAGTTGAGCACAACTTTTGGCGGGAGTTTTGCCCTATATAAGGGCAAGCCGTCTGCCCAGTTCTTCAGTTGGTTTCCGGACCCCCTGATGGTCAGTCGTGCTGTGCAGTGCAGTCCAGTGTAGTGTAGTGCAGTGTAGTGTCTTCTCCTCGCCCTGCTCCTGCTTCTCCTTCTCTTCTCCTGGATTTGGTAAGTATTTAGTTAATAATTTTAGTATTAAGTATATTTTTCGTACTACTTAAGCAAAATTGTATTATTTATAACTGTTTTTTTTAAGCAAATGTTTTACTAATAATTCTTTTTTTTTTGCCCGATTCTCTCCTGCTGCCCTCTCTATCGCTGCTGGACTCTCTCCTGCTACTGGAACCTCTATCTGGATTGGACTCTCTATCTGCCCGCCTCTCTACTGCTGCCAACTCTATACTGCTGCTCACCTCTCTACTGCTACCCGACTCTCAAACGCTCTACCGTTGCCCGCCTCTCTACTGCTGCCCGCCTCACTACTGCTTCCCGCCTCACTACTGCTGCCCGCCCCTCTTCTGCTACCCGACTCTCAAATACTCTACCGTTAACCGACTCTCTACTGCTGCCCGACTCTCAAACACTCTACCGTTAACCGACTCTCTACTGCTGCCCGTCTCTCTACTGCTGCCCGAGTCTCTACCGCTGCCCGACTCTCTACCGTTGCCAGAGTAATATTTTTGTAATATAGTAGATATCTTAAATAAAATTTTATTAGTTAGTAATGTTTCTTTTTACGAGAATGTCTTCTTCTTCTTATACATAATTTATTAAACTAAAATTTATATTTTAGAAACTTACTCAAAGTAAACAAGAGAAATATTTATAACTATACTATATTGTATTATAAATATTCAAATTGTAAAAATATTTGTAAGAATAAAATATAAAGTTTTTTATTAAAATTATATCATAATAATATGAATATAATATTCAAAATTAGTTTTATATGTCATATGTAAGCTTGTATAGAGCTAAACTCGAACTTTACTTTTGCTTTTGTTTCATTTAACTTCGTTTTCTTCTGGCATAAGAGCAATTAAGTAATCGCAATTATACGTTTCATTGACCAAGCAATAAGGTGCTATCGGCTATTGGCTATTGGCTATCGGCTATTGACTATCGGCCGTGTTTAATCTATCAATAAACTGCAGCTAACACGGGGGGCCTTCTGCTGTGGACTTTGGCAAGCCGAAACAAGTTTTGGCCGTTACTGATAAGTGAAGTTAACAGGCAAGCCGCACTGTCATACCAACGTTTACCGCTTGCTGATTGTGGCATTCAAATATAAGAAATTCTTACCTTTCTTTATTGTCAATGGCTTGCCCAAGGGCATCTGCCTTTGTTCTTGTCTTTTGCAATTCTGCAATTCTGCAATTTCTCCAACTGTGCAGCAGTGGCAAAAAGACAAAATACATATATAAATTTGCTTATATTTTAAACTCTTTATCAGCTCGTTTGCGCCTTGTCACTTATCTAAATTAATGTTACCATAAATATAAATAAAAACAATAACAACTTTGCACAGAAATGAGACCGTAAAGATAGAGCTAATGGCTTGTTGATTAATTACTAATCAAAATATGTGAACGATAAACGCACAAGACTTTAAGGAAGTTATATATAATTTATATTCCATTACGCATACGCACTGTCTACCTATCATGCTCAACAGATCTCTGTAACATTATTATTATAATTGAAGTTTATGCATAAAATTTATATAATTAAATTTTATGTCAATTTTACGTGTGTGACCTTAGCATAGTTTTATTTCATGTATGAGAAAGGTCTCCAAATTACTGCGACAGTTCATCTGTTTGACCTTGTTGAGGTCAAGCTTTAACTGGTTGACTACACGGTTCTGTCAAAATATATATATTTCACGAAAAATCGTTTTCTTACTAATTGAAAGAATTTATTATTCAAATATGGTGTTATGCTACACATTTATAGTATATTGATAAAAATATTAAGCAAAAATTTGATCAAAGTTCAAACTTTGCTGAAAGATAAAATAAACATGGCAGCTACAACATGGACTTGTTAACAAAAGGAAATCAACATTTACTTTAACTTTTTCTTCAACTTAATAAAGTAAAATAAAAATATTAAGTGAGAGAGAATATAAATATATATATAATCTAAAATATCGTTCCATCAAGTTCTTTACATCAAGATAAGATACAGAAATAAAAGTGGAAAGTAAAATTTATGAGACTGGCTGAGTGGCTTGTTTTGTTGTAATACCTTCCTATATGTTTGGCAGTTATCAAAAAAGTAAGTAAGTAACTTGATTAAAGTATCGCATAAGATAACGCAAATACATACACACACATATAATAAGACATACAAGCAAGTGCAAATACATTCCGATAGACATTTATGCTCACACGTCCAAGTGGATTTAGTGCAATCGGTGATTGACATTTTAAATGAACTATTTCAAATTTAGCTTATTGCTTGAAAGTCTTATGTCATGCAGTTGTACTGCCCAATTTTGGCTATTCGAACAAATTTGCGACTTAAATTAACTTTATAGAATGCAATTGGATATAAGTTGATCAATCAGTCTGTGGGTCTTTCTGCCACTCAATTCGGCAACTAGTCAATCCATCAATCAGCCAATCAATCAGTGAAAGCGTCAATGAGTTACTCAGTTAGTTAATCAGTCAGTCAAGTACTCGTTCAATCAGTCAATCATACAATCAATCTCTCAATCAGTTTATCCATCAGTCAGACAATCAGCCTGTCTTTCAACCAAGCCAATCATTCACTTAGTCAGTCAATCAGCCAGCTTATTAGCCCGTTCGTCAATCATTCAATCAATAACTCACTCATTCGATTCCGACAAACCTTTGCATGCAACACAAATGCAATTCCAATCAGTAATGCCCTAAATGCTGTAACCCTTCGCCCAAGCTCAAGTATGACTCATTGATTTTCCCCACAGAAAATAAAACTTGACATCCGTAGAGCTTATTTGATTTAGTTTAAGGTTTTCATTGCATGTTCCACAGAACACTCAGTACTTTTCTACTGCTGAAAGATTGTTTATGCCGTCATCGGTCAAAGTTAGTTTGATTTCCACATTGTCAAGTCATTGATCAAACACTCACGCCTCAATTGTAATGTATAATTGTGCTCGATACTTTCTCAAACTGCCTCATTATAGCTTAATGGTATCGAAAGTGGCGCTGTGTATCCAAAGTACATCATACGATTTCGCGAATATATTTTATTGAGAGGCTGAAGAACTTAATTGCTGGCGACTGTTTCCCTTTATGAATGGAACGAATCGCCGAGCTGTGCAAAGTGCAAACCAGAATAAATTCCTCTAGGGCGCAGCGCTTTTTGGAACACGTAATGCGGAACAGCATTTGTGCTTGGCATAGTTTGTTTGCTTATCTAAATTGGAGCACCCGCTTAGGTTGTGTAAAAATATTCCGTTTCTGATAGTACGCACTAAATTAGATTCAATGCTTCCTAGTCTTAGGCTCTGCGCACTGAATACGTTGACTTTCTAACTTGGATATGCCATCAATTTTAAAGCACTTATGTTGTACAACTATATCCAAGCCTTGACATGCACAATACTCTATCAAATTTGTTTGGTTCTGGGAATATTATGAACATTTTATATACTTGGCTTAAGGAGGCTGAGGAAAAACGATAAATTGTATATAAATAATATAAATGTAAACATTTTTTATTAAAGGAAAAATGTGTTTAAAAAAAATAATAAAATAATAATAATAATTTTAATTTTATTTTGTAATGTAATTTAAGTAATTTTAAATTGATTATATAAATATTTAACATGTGTAGATAAAATATAATTATAATTATATCATATTTATATATTTTTATATTATACCATTTTATTTCATTATTTTGTTTACTGTTTTTAATTATATACATTACAAGAATAAAGGTTCTGTAATTTAATATTGACTGACTCTATACACAAATAATATGTTATTTATCAATTTGTGATTATAATTAATTAATTATTTATTGCATTTATATATATTATAATTTTTTAATTATTATATTTTCTATTTATTATTACTAATGTTTTTCATTAAAGTTGATGTGAAGCTGCATCGCAGTCAAGGCAACCGCAGTACCGCCAACTTGGTAAAATTTCAAAGCACGAATCAATTGCAATAAAATATATATTCATGTCCATATAAATTGAGTTATTTGAATGTGTGTTATCTTTTAACATATTTAAATACTCATTAACAAAAGCAAAAGCAGAAGTTCGATAACGCGTCAGTAGCAGCGGCAACAACAACATATTTAGCACACTCGGCAACTAAACAAAAAATAAATATATAGAACAAAAAGCAAACAACAACAAATACTTGAGCAATATTATAAAACAAAGAAAGAAAGACAACAAGAACAACAACAAGCTTACAACGACGCGATGTCGAACCCGATGACAACAAATCAAATCAAGTGCAGAGACTTTGCCCTATGACTACACGAAGCGAATGCGCGAATCCAGTTATATTATATACTATATATATATATATATATATATATATATATATTGTATACATATATATTATATATAAGTATACATCAAATAGTGTACATGGGTTAACGAAATCTTTCGTTTCCTTAGGTATTAGTTGTTTCCGAGCACAAAAGCGCACGTTGCCATAAGCTTGGCAAACTGAATAATAATAATAAAACACGAAGAAATTCACAAAAGATAACGTACGGCAATGTTTCGCTTTTGTCGAAAGCATGAAATTGCCCCAATAACGACGCCAACAGGGAACAACTGTTTCTCAGCACCTGATAAATTCAATATGGTATAGCAAACCAGCCAGCGACTTACATTATGAAATCAAATGGCACTTGTACAGGGTTTATCTTATACCCGTTTGCATGCTGTCACCACTAGCTGCATAGCTGCATACCCTGTGAAATTATAAGTTAGGGTAGACGACGATGATCTACTTGATTAGTGTTTGGTTGCTTCGAGTTAAAGTTTTAATGCAGCATCTGCAGATACCTTGAAAAGTATTTATGATTTTTATTCGTTTTACTTAGTGAATTAGTTATTAAATATTTTAAAATTATTTTAAAGCAATTTACAAAAGTTTTAAATTTAAATATTTTAAAAATATATTCATTTCACTAAAGTTTTCTTTAAAAATCTGAACATACCCTATAATGTTTTTTTTTTTATTTATTTTTGTAATTGAATTACAACTTTCTTCGTATATATATATATTAAATTGAATAATCATAAAATTATATATTATATCCAATTTAAAAATATTAATTTTAGCATTTCAGAAATAATTATTTTTAATATTTTAATGTAATTATTTAGAAAAAACAATTAATAAAAATATATAAATATAAATAAAAATAGTAAATATAACTAGTCGATTCTAGATAGAATATTAATATTATTATATTATATTATTAATCATTAATTAATAAAATTGTTTAACAACTTATAAATATTGAAGTTAATAAAGAAATCAAATTTTAATTTATTTATAAATAGTTAAAAAAATTAATTAACTCCAACACTGCTGTAACAAACTTCATATTATTTCACTTATACCCTTTGGGGTATAAGAATTTTTTCAAAGCCCTGGCTATCGTCAGCGCCAACGTCGCTGTGGCTGTTGTCTTAGCAGTCGACTGCGGCGTCGACGTCGCTGCTAAGACACTTGTCGATATTGATAAGGACTATCTCGGCAGAATGAAAGCAAGCGCGGCGCGGGTGCAATAGCTGCCTGTCAATTGAACATAAAAATGAAAATAATAAACACAGCGATAATAGCAGAAATTTTCGGCGCTGTCTGTTATCAGCTAAAGACATTGTTTAACTTGGACTTTACTCATTGGGGAAACAGTAAGTATCCATGTCGTTTCCATGACCATCGGGCTGGTTTCCTACGAGCGTGGCCTTTGTTTTTGTCAACTTGGCAAAGTTGGGGCCTCAGGCGGCGCGAAGCAGGGCTGGGCTAAAGTTCAAGACTGACAACATGTGCTGAGCCAAAGCCAGGTCAATGATTACCGGTGATCGCGAAAAGGCAACTGTTTGCCCTTTGTCGAGGGCCATGCGTGATTGACAGCTCGTCATGGAGGTGTGGCGCGCGATAAGCGCTGCAGTTGACTAACTATCGACTCGACTCGAAATATATAATCATACAAATATATTTATGTATATCTCTATAGAATACATTTCGATTGAGATTCGCTTCGGCTCAAGACACCGACGTCGACGTCGACGTCAACTGCAGCGGCAACGGCAACGGCAACGGCAACGGCGACGTCGACGTCAGCTGCGACAGCAACGGATCGGACGCTGTCTTCGTAATTGTATTTGTACTTGTATTTGTATTTGCGATAGCCGCTTGTGTCGATCGTCGCTGCGACGCTATATACATCTATATATATATATATACACACACACACATAGACACATCTATATGAAACATATAGAGAAGTAAACGTTAACTCGCAAGGGTTTTTCAAAAGCAAAATTCAGTTGGTATAAAACACACGAGTCGCGAGGAAGCAGAACCAGAACGCGATTCAATTCCGTTAAAACATCAACAACAACAACATCAAGAAAAGCTAAAAAAAAAATAAAAAATAAAAAACAAAAGTCGCGTTTCACGCCCATAGGTAAATACGAGGCTTGACTTATTACTGAAAATTACTGTCAATATCGAAAACTTGGTTTGCGTTTTGGGTTAATTTTTTCTGGTCGCTGTTCAAATTAAGCCCGCAAAGTGCAGTTGGCAAATTGTTCCGTGTTCCCAAACTAATTGAAATGCATTCTGAAACACGCAGGCTAGCCGGATAAATCAAACCACCAACCAACACACACCCACACACACACACACACACACACACACACACACATTCCAAAATGGCCACCGTGGAGATCAGCGAGGAGGCTTTCCATTTGCGCCTGGGCTACTTGAAGCCGGATACCCTGGAGATCGCTCGTACCGAGCTGCGCGAAACGGACGAAGTGAAAGCGGAAGCCCTGCTGAAGCTGCGCGAATTGCTCAAGGCAAGTCCAGGGCTCAACTTCAAGGACGACGATGCCTTTCTCTTGATCTTCCTGCGCGTGTCCCACTTCTATCCGGAGAGCGCATTGGAGAAGGTGCGTACACTAAATTTTCTCAAGTGAAAAGTGCTAAAAAAAATCTCTCTCTATATATATATATTTATATTATATAATTTACAATGTGATTTCTATATAAACAAAAATCGCGCTTCATAGATTAAAATTAAAAATTTATAATAATCTATATATTTATTATAATCTATATAAATGAAGTGAAATTGATTCAAAAACTGATAATTTTTTTTTTTTTTGTGCTTTGAGTTTAACATGTGATCCACATAGAATCACTGAAAATTTAACTATTTAAAAAATGCCCAAAAAAATCATCAAATTCACAAAAATTTCGAATTATTTATGATTGACATAGGATCCATATAAAATTTAAATAGCTAAATATTAAATAAACATTTTTTCAAAATTTCGGAATTATGGAAGTATTATAAAAATTACACATATGATCCACATGTGATTTGGATATTATCCACATATGACACGCATTAAAAAATATCCCTATATAATAAATAAAAAAATAAATAAAATACACACTTAAGAGATATATAAATATAATATAATATAATAATATAAAATAAAAATTATATATATAACATTAAAAAAAATGTATATATTATATATATATAATATATATCCACACTTTAAATATATATATATATATATATATATATATATATATATATATATATATATATATAATATACATAGTCATAAAATTTCAGTTTCTAAAATTACTAAAACTAATTACTAAGAATGCAATCTAAACTTCCTCTACATGCACTGCACCAGCGCAAATCTAGCTCAAAAGTTGAACTTCTAGTCCACCCACAGAGCAGCTAACGATTCGCAACATCCGATTCGCAGCATCTGCAATTGAGTTTAAAGCACATCTATGGATTGTGTTATCAGCGCTGAGCTAGTCTCGGCTGATATACCTAATGACCTGCAATAAGACAACTCTGTGCACAAAGCGGGGTCTACAACCTCAGCTCTGTGTAATCTGAGCGAAAACTGAGCTCCTTAGCTGAATGAAAAAAAAAAAAAGAAAAATCGAATGAACTGAAATAAAAAATAAATAACTATTAGATGTGGTGAATAGTGAATACCCTGAATATGCTGATATGCTATTAAATAATAATTCTAATATTCATACAATTAAAATGCAATATAAGATTTGGATGTTGAAGCAAACCAAATATCATTAATATGATAGATAGAAAAAAAAATATAAAAATATTTTGTATACTAAAGTGTTAAGTAATTCCACTTTAATATGAAAAATATTTATTTAAGAGACACAATTTTCCATAGAAATACTTAAAATAGATGAAAACTTTTCCATATCAAAATTTATCCTGGAGACCTTTACATATTATGAAAATATATGATATTATAATAATAATAATATAGGATATAGTTATAGTAATATTGACAAGCAATAGACAAAAATTATAAATATTTATTATAAAAAAAATCTTTTAATATTATTTCAAGTATTGGGTAATAATACAATATCCAATTAAGTTATGTAATATTATGATTTGCTTTTTTAGAGAGATAATTTTGCAAAAACAAATCTTTAAATATCTATTACACATTCCTTGACAAACGCTGACTACTCTAACCTACTGTATAGTAGGGAATAGTTCCACTAGTCGCTAGACCGACTAAACTCTTGAAACGTGCGCCATCTATGCCGCTTCTCGCATTGATACGCGTTTGAACCCGCTGACACAAGCAGAAAAAAATTGGAAAAAAAACAACTTAGAGCACGAGCGATAAGAAGCTAGCAAGTATTCCTATTCAACATACATATATATATATATAAATATATATATAATATATATATATTCATATATTCATATATATGTACATATACTACCACACATAATGCATGTGATGGTGGCTGCTGCTTCTGCTGCTGTTGACCATGACGTGGCGCCTGGCTCTAAATTCCATCGCAAACACCCGCGCGTTATCGGAGCCCTATTCTTTATGGCCGTTCAATGGTCAATGCGAAAGACGTTTGCTATCGGGCTAACTGGATTGATTAAACACCTGTTTAAGTTTTTGTTTTTTTTTTTTTTATATTTTTGTTTTGCAGTTGAAGAGCATTGCCAACTTCCGCAAGGAGCACAAAAACCTGCTGCATGGTCTGCAGGTCAAGGATGTGCAGGAGAGCTTCATCAAGGGCAGCGTCACCAATGTGCTGAGGAACTGCGACCAGAAGGGACGCAGAGTGCTTATCGTCAACTGCGGCAAGCTCTGGGATCCCAGTCAGATACCCAGCGATGAAATGTTCCGCATGCTGTACGTGGTGCACATTGCCGCCCAGCTGGAGGAGGAGACACAGGTGCGCGGCGTCGTCTGCATCATGGACTTCGAGGGCCTGTCCATGAAGCAAGTGAAGGCGCTGTCGCCCAGCTTCTCCAAGCGTCTGCTCACCTTCATTCAGGAGGCCATGCCGCTGCGCATGAAGGAGGTGCACATCGTCAAGCAGCCCTTCATCTTCAACATGGTCTGGACGCTCTTCAAGCCCTTCATCAAGGAGAAGCTGAACAAACGCGTAAGTTGACCTGGGTCTTGCCTGCCTCTCTCCTTTACTAATCTCTGCTCTTTTCTTCTCTCTAATTTAGATGCACTTCCATGGCAGTGACATGAAATCTCTGCACAAGTTCCTCGATCCCTCGGTGCTGCCGGCGAACTACAAGGGTGCCCAGCCAGCCATCAACTATGGTGGCCTCGAGTGGTTCCCCGCCCTCGAACAGCAGACCGACTATGTCAACGACTGGAGCGAGATGGGACCCGCCAAATGGTAGAGCTCTATGAGTTAACCGGGCAGCCAGCCCAACCATTAGTTAATCTTTGTAATTATAAATATGTTCTTGATTAGTTCTTAGCAATTGACAATAAATTAGTTACATAATGACAAAAGCCCCAAAGAACTTGGAAAGACTCTCAAATGGGTATGAGATGACTCTCAGAATGGATCTTAGAATAGATCATAGAATGGGTCTCAGAATAGCTCTCAGAATGGATCTTACAATGGGTCTCAAAATGGGCCTATGAATGGGTCTGGAAATGCCACCCTATTTAAAGTCCTTATGGGTTCAATATATTGTTTTGTCTTTTAGGGATAACATAATATGAAATTAATCTAAATCATTCATTGAAATATATTAGACAGATTGAAACCTCTACTAGATATTCAAAAATACTATAATTATTATCAATTCGTATATCACACTAAAACAGCTCATAATTTTGGTATTCTTAGATCCAATCAGAAACAATATCTTTTTGGGCTTGCAGCACTGTTTGCAAACCTAAAAAATAAATCAAATAGATAAGATAGGTTCACGGCGGTTCAAAGCTATGCAAGTTTTCTAGGCAAATTTCGGGTAATTTTATAAGAAACAAATATGTGAAGCTCTAAGTTTACAAATTTAAAAGATATAGGGTTAAAATTTATCAGGCTTCTAATGAGAGAATGAAATGGGTAGATATATATATATATATACATTTATTTATTTTTTTTTTTTATACCAGATAAATTTCGCAATTGGTCGAAAATCCCAGCACAGCATACATAACACCTACTATACTTACCTTAGCATAGGGCACTACTTACCCGAACATTGATAGGTATATAACATAGATACTTTACTTTAATAGAGATAGGCATAGAGCCTAGCACTCCAACTAGCTCCACTCAAATTTTAAATATTTTAAATTACAATCAAATAACTTTTTATAAAATATTTAAAGAGTTTTGAGCCTAGGAATTCGAAATTGAGCAAATATTATAAATATTTTAATATTATTTTTATATTAACATAATAATTTATTTATAATTATAAAAATAATATTATAAATATTTTAATTTGTTAAATCATTGAAAAATTGCATTTGAGAGATTGCACAACTCAAAAATATTTTGTGTCAAAGCAAATTGCCATAAATATACTTGGAAATGATTTATAAATATCTATATGCATATATATATATATTTATATATATACTTGTGGATGTCTCCTTATTTGTTTATAGTGTTCGTGTCACTGAATATGGTATGGGCCTATGCCCACAATTTTAACTGCATCATGAATCAAGCTCATGACATTCGTCAACTTTAACACTCCTCAGGGAAGCAAACATAAAACATTCTATATAGAAATATAGGTGTGAAACAAAGTTTAACTGTGGCTTAAGTTGGTTAATACAAAAATACATAACTAATATGTAAAGGTTTGTTGTTGTTTGTTTATAGATAGAAGAGAAAGAGAGTTTAAAGAGTATGGAGTATCGAGCAATCACTTCCTATACTACACTTCAAGCAAAGCATTCCTAAGACCACAAACGAAGCGCATACTGAATATAATTGCATCATTTGATTCAAATTGAAGCTTCTTGGTATTTAAGAATAGGAGACTAAATACATGTGCTTTGTTTATTTAACAGTTTCGGATTAATCAATGTTGTTGTATGATTAACAAAAGATGAATATTATTATTAAATTAGACCTGTTGTATGTATGCGTTAACCAAAATTTACAATATTTGTTTAGTTTATGTGTATTTGTGTGTGTGTGTATATGTGTATGTGTGCATTGTATATTGACTAAAATCATATATAGAATATCATCCGTTAACACTATGTCGATATTACACATTTCTATATGCATATTCTATAAGCGCCAAAATTTGAGTGGGTGCCAATTATAGTACAAACACGTACAGCGCAGGTCGTGGGCAGCAAACCAATTGAAAATTTTACAATACATCAAATATTGTATATAGATATCTAATATGAACAACAGTGAACAACAGAGAAAACTAGTCCTCACACTCTGTGGAACAGGTTAAATCGAAGCTGTTGTATTTTACACTATCATTTCAGCCGGATCCTCCACAAAGTTGCGGAAATGTTTTAGCCAAACAGCGGCCACAGCGCCATCCACCACCCTGTGATCGGCGCTGAGCGTTACGGTTAGCATGTTCACTTCCTTGAAACTAAAATCGAAGAGATTGGGAAGAGATTAGAGATTGATCAACAGATAGGTAATATGCAGAAATACCCCTTTTCGCTGTTCGGATCCAACACAAGCTGTTTCGTTGTTGTGCCAATGGCTAAGATGCAGGATTGAGGAGGATTGATAACGGCACAGAATTGATTAACACCTGCGAACATAACGGAAGCAAAAAGTCAGGCTATATAGGCTATATGTTTACTATATAATTCCTTACCGAACATGCCCAAATTGGACACGGAGATGGTGCCACCCTGGAATTCATGCGGTTGCAGCTTGTTGTCACGTGCCTTGCCTGCCAGCTCCTTGACATTCTTCGAGATTTCTAACACACCTTTACGGTCTGCGCCAAAGATGATGGGCGTTATCAGTCCTTTATCAGTGGACACTGCAACAGAAACATCTACATCTTCATATTGCCGAATGAACGTGTCCATCCAGGCCGAGTTCGCGTCGGGCACCTTGCGGCAAGCCGCTGCCACGGCCTTGATGATTAAATCGTTGACGGAGACGCGTGCTCCCTCTTTCTCGTATTTCTTATTTATGTGTGCGCGGAACTTCATCAGCTGGAAAGATGACAGATATTGTTAATAAGACCCCAAGAAATATTTTTAAATTAACTAAAATAAAAATACTTAATCAATAACTGACCAAGTTTGAATATAGAAAAATAGCTAGTAATATAGCAGACCTCAGTCAAGAGTTAATAAACAAATGTAATTAACAAATTTAATTCAATTAGCTAAATCGAAATAGAAAAAGGAGGGAAGAAAAATTTTAATTCAGTTTATAAATAAACTAATTAAATCGGGTTTACTAATCAAGTCTCAAGTCTTGGTTTGAACTACGAAAAGAAGCTGAATCGATAAAAAATAAAATTAAAATAAAATAATAACAAATAACAAATTAAATATAAAAAATATATAAAATAAAACTAAATTAAAATAAAATAAGAATAGCACAAGCTAAAATGGAAGACAATAATATAAACATAATATACAAGTATTCTTCAATAATAATAATATATAATTACAAATAATAATATAATATAAACCAAAAAAATAAATAAAAGAAAATATAATAATCTAAAAAAATAATAAAAAAAATACAATAATCTAAAAACAAATAAAAAATAATAATAATATAGAAATAAAATAAATAAAGCCTGAATTATCCGATTAACAGATACCCGGCATCATGCGCAAGGCTCGACTGCTTGACCTTGGGCACTGAATTCTTGATAAACTGGAGTTCGAAACAATCCATTTGCCAAAGTGGATAGGTATATATAGTCCGTAATACCTGCCTTACATTTACACTATAAGGTTTCTAGAATCCTGACTAAACATGATCTAAATACACTATATACACTTGGACACTTGAATAACTGAATCTCAATATCTAGCATTACTTAACCAATTTGCTTAATCTTTATCCATGGAGATCTCCAATTGGAACTCGACATACCTTGTCCACCTGGCAATGAACGGTTACGTAGTAATGTGGCAGATTCTGCTTGGACTCCAGCAGTCGCTTGGCAATGACTGTGCGCATCGTCGTCAATGGGATGTCCTTGAAGCGCGCTTCAGCCTTGGGTGCTGGCTTAGGTGCGGGCTTTGGTGGCGCTGGGGGTGGAAGATCACCAGATTTCAATGAGCCATGGACGCCGGAGCCTTTGCCTGTACAAAAGGCCAGGATTAGTAACGGAACAGATGTTGGGTTAGTGGAGCACAGGGCATGCACACAGCGGGCATAGTGTGGGGCTTAGTGCGTACAACCTGATAGCCGAAGCTGTTTAGTTTCTGCCAATTTTTTGGCCATGGGGCTGGCATAGACACGGCCGCCGCTTGGTGCCGCTGCCGGCGCTGGTGCTGACGGTGGTGATGCTGGTGGTGCTGCCGGTGCTGAAGGTGCGGCGGCAGCTGGTGCTGGTACAGGAGCCGCTGCTGCTGCTGCTGGTGGTGGTGGTGGTGGTGGTGGTGAAGGTGGTGGTGGTGCTGCAGCAGCTGGCGCAGGTGGGCCACCACTGTCAACGAAATCCTTGAATGCACCAATGCTGCCCTGATCGGGAACAATAATGCACACCAGCTTGCCAACTGGCACATCCTTTGTCCCACCGGGCACCAAAATCTTTGCCAGATAACCCTCTTCGGGTGTCTCGAAGCCCATGGTAGCCTTATCTGTTTCAATTTCGCATAGCAGATCGCCTGGACACACATACATGTATAGAAAATAAGGTTTAAATTAGATTTGCAGAGCCTCTCGTAACTGCTCGACTTACCCTCGTTTAGCTTGTCGCCTTCCTTCTTTTCCCAGCCAACAATGGAACCTTTATCCATTGTGGGTGACAGCGCCGGCAGCGGCACCCGTATGTGGTCCGGCAAATCGGCGTAGGCGCGGGCAAAATTGTAACTCCATGTCGGCAGTAAATGGTTTTGACTGAGGATCGGTGTTCTATGGAGTGATGACCTGCGAGGGGAATTCAGTATTAATTCAGTTGCATTCGATTGACTGCTGCCGGTCAGCTGATTGATGTTATCGATAACAGACACACACGAAAATGTAAACAACAATTGCTGTTGGCGAATTCCAATCAGAAATGTTGTTTGAACGCGAATACGGTAAACGCTTATCAGTGGAGCGATTAGCTTGGGTCATCATGCGGCGCTCAAGCGAATGTCACGCACTGGATGCACGCACAAGCACACGCGCACACACACGTTAGCAATTTGGCAATGGACAGCCGCTGCCCCTCACAACAGCCACCCCACCACCCACTCTGCAATGCAATATTACACAACAGTCTTTCTAACCTCAACAAGGCAAAGTTACCTGTTTGGGAGATGATGGCCAGCGCTGCACAAGGTCCGAACATAAGAGCTCAAACCACATCGTACCGGTCGAGCCCGGAGCAAGACGACCCGCAAGGCGCCCAACTCATTTCGTTTTGCTGCTATATTGCGTAGCATTGTCCTTATGGGGATGTGGGCCGACGCTTCTGATTTACGTTCAACTTTAACGCGAAATGGTTATGGCCACTAACGTTTCGAACTGAGCAGTATGCTATAGCTTTTGATAATTTAGATGAATCAAACAATTAAAAATTTACTGTCGAAAAATTTGTAACGCAAAACCACCAGCCGACCTTATTTAACGCCACTAGGTCACAACTTGCTATGACGACTCTGTTTTACAATTAATTTGGCAGCCCTGTTCTGTGGCTAACATTACTTAGTTGGTCTTATCAGAATACGCTCTACAACGGCACACAGCGCTGTTGCTAGCATATGGACATTGCTCCACACTAAACATTGTTGCTCCTCATTGCACTCGACTATCGATTAATGTATTGACATACTGTAGAAGCAATCATATTCTAGCAAACTAGATTTAAAGTCTTTGAGCTTCTTGTAATAATAATAACTAAATTTTGGTAATTTGGTTCGCAGCAAAAATTCTTTTAAATTATAGTATACTATATATGTATAGTGACTTATCGATAAAACAGATATATAGTATATCTGTTTTATCGATAAGTCAGAAATGCTTTCGGTGGAAACGCTGTTGTTTAACATACGCATTTTCCAGTTAACAGTTGTTTATATTTGTGGCATTTTCATTTTCCAAAAAGTTTATAACAAACCACTCGTGTATTCCATAACAATTTATTTAATATTTTTATATACAAAGGCGAAATTTCCATATAACATTGTTGCCACCCGTCCGCGACAAGTCGGCTCCCAGCAGGTAGCCCAAACATATGATAAGAGGAAACCAAAGTTGCACATTTGTGTTTTTAACGTGTTTATTTTGAAAGATACATTTTTAGACATAATATTCTAGGCAAACTCCACGAACCGAAACAGCAAATGCAAATCACCGCATATTGAGTGTACTTCAACATGTGCCGGGTTTCCAGTGACACCAGAGCACCTGATGAAGTACAATAGACATGGGGGAGAGACAAGAACTTTGCCATCTGGTGGAGGAGAGGAATGATATTTGGTAGGCTAGCGTTGAATGCGTCTGCCCACCACGCGCGCTACTTCAGGTACCTGACTGTGAGATAATCAAAACCAGCCCCGGTCACTGATTAGCGCGCACGGTAAAAGACGGGAATAGATAAGGCCAGCCAACAACAGATGTTGCCAACTGGTTCGGAGTAACTCCTCAAGCCGCACAGGAAACGACCTTGCGCGCTGTGTCCATCCGAGCTTTAAGGTTAACGATCTCTGTACGTGCGGCGACGACGCCGATGACTTCATTCCAAGCTCACTCGCACACACACACATAAAGCGAGTGGATATACATATATACACGAGTACACACATATTTATACATATGTATGTATAGCCCATTGTGTGTGTGAGCTTTTTGAGCTGAAGCTTTGTCGCCGCAGACATCGCTTTAACCTCTCGCAGCCTGTGAGAAATTTGCTGCTTGACGCAGATTTATGCAATAACAATACGAAATTAGTCATATGTTTTTTTCTTTTCTTCATTGTGCACCTCGTTCTGGTTCTGGTTGACCATACGCACACAGATGCATAAGGCGACGTGCTAATGGCTACATAGTCCACACTCCAGCGAATCGGATGTGACGTCATCATCAGTGGCTAAATGCGAAAGTAAAATATTTTGTTTCGCTTGCAGCAACAGTTAGCCGCTGTCATATGCGCTGCCAGGGTCCGACCGACCCTTGATATTCTATATTTGAAATGCTGTAAAGAAAAAGTCAGAGCTGAAAAGAAAAAGAGAAACGACTAAACGAAAAGAACCGGCGTTTCGCTGCTCTCGCGCTCGCTCTCTCTTTCTGTTACTAAGCGCAGCAACGGTACGTGCGTGATCGCCGACAAACACTCTCGCACACGCATACATATGGTCTGGCAAGTTTTGTGGCGCAGCCGAGACACACACGTGCCCCACTACATTCGCGAATTCTCTCGTACATATGCATGTATACATATGCACAAACACCAACACAGACACAAAGGGCATAAAATCGAATTTGCAAACGCGTTCAAAGTATTTCGCCTCTCTCGCTCACGCTCTCTCTGCGTCTTGTCTTTTGCACGCTGTTCGCCAAAAAGGAATTAAATGAATTGCCAGCAGCTACAGCTACACTTTTTTTTTTGTATTTTACAACAGCTCATAAACTTTAAGCCTCTCGCGCAGATTGTGGTATAATGAACTTGGACTTGCTGCCGCTCAAGTCTGTATGCATATGTATGCGTGTGCCTGTACGAGTGTTTATGTGTGTGCTCGATGTGTCACGGCGGCTGCTGCTGCTGCTGCGATCGCGAGCAACTTTTGACTGCCGCGCGGCGTTGTGAATAATTGCAAATTTTGTTCGAATGTCGTTTTGTCGTGCGCAGCCGAGCATGTGTTAGTGTGTATGTGACCGAGGCATTTAATTGTATATGTATATAGCAATGGCGACGACGTCGAGGCTGCGCCATATGTATATACATACATATGTACATATGTGCCATGTTATATACGTTTGTATGTATATATAATGAGCAGCAGGCTAACAGACATGACTGCTTTATATGCCAATATGTATATATATATATATATATATGTATATGTACATATGATGTATATAAATGTGAGTGTGCCTTGCTTGGGTGGGGCATTCCTAACCTCAAATAGTAACAATGCGCCGACGACTGCCGAGTGCATGTCTATCTGTCTCTGTGTGTGTGGGTGCTGCCTGCGCCTCTCTCTCGCCGCCTCTGCCTCTCCCTCTCTTTGCAAAATGCAAGCACATGCTTTTCAACTGAGCACGCCCTTAACCCTGAGTTGGAGTTTTGCAAATCCGATCAGACTCACACGCACACATACGAAATTACCAAATTTTGTTTGTGTATGCGTAACGTCGTCGTCGTCGTCGTCGTGGGTCTGGGCAACATTTTTGTCTAAAATTAATATTTGGGCGACAAAAAGTTCTGCGTCTATTTGTGTTGGTGTAGCTTTCGCGTGCGTGTTGTGTGTAGGCAAAAGAAATTTGGAAATATGTAAAATCTACAATGTGTGTAGAATCATGTGGTCGTCGTCGTTGCTTCAAACAATTTTGCAGCTATTTGCGTCACTCTTTCGCCGCGCGCTTCTCTCTCTCTCTCACTCTCTGCATGAAAGTTTCGTCTGTGTGCGTACCGAAAATTTGTTGTTTGTTGTTGTTGCTGCGGCTGGTGCCTTGTGATATCAAAACGCTAAAAATAAACCCAACCTCAACTACAAAATTCTGTTCAAGTCTTCTTTTATAACGAGCATTTGGTCGCTTTTGACCTGCGTTAATTCCGTTCGAAAGCCCCAGAAGCAATTACGCGTCGATGACGCTGTCACCCGCCCGCCAATCCGCTCAAGCATTGAATTTCACAATATGTTCTGTGTCCGTTTTTTTTCTTTCTTTCTTATTTTTTATATTTCGTTCACAGTAAACTTCCGTTGCACTTGGCTTGCGTCTGTTTAGCTGCCTGAGCTTTTTTTTCTTTCTTTTCTTTTTTTTTGTTGCTTTAATTGTTCACACACACGCGCGTTGCAAAGTTTAACTTAATTTTCTTGTTAGTTGTTCATCGCTCACACACACACACAGCGAGAGAGAGACACAATCGGCCACTTGATGTGCAAATGGCCGACTGTGTGGCCGCCTAGAAACGCTCTGGCCTTTTATTTTATTTGGTTCTGATTTTGACTTTGCCTTTTGCTACTTGCTATTATTTTGCCAGCTCTCTGTCGATTGAGCTAAGCAAAGCGAAGCGAACCGCGCACGCCGGCTGTTGGTGATCAAATGCTCAATGTTGCTGCTTAATCAAAAGCCGAATGCGCGAATTTTATTTCGCATTGCCACAAAGTCGACGTCGCTGCCGCTGTCGCCGCCACTGCTGCTGCCAGCGTCGTCAGCTGTCTCTCTGTTTGTGCATGTGTGTGTGTCAGTCTGCAACAAACACCAACACACATATGTAGAAGCAATAGCAGCAGCAGCAATAGCAGCAGCAGCTATCGTATGTGTTGCCGTTTCTTTCGCTTCCTGCTTCCTACACCGCGCTTTCCGCTCACCAATACATACGCACGAGCATATATTGCATATACTTTTTGCCCAGTTCTCACTCACGGGTTCCTTTGTTATAAAACGGGCTGGCACCACCAGCCAGCAGACTGCAGCAAAAAGCACGCACAGTGGGCAGAAAAAACATGTTCTATGATGTTTTACTTAATTCTATATGTTCCATTATAAAACATGTGTTGCACTCACTAAGTTTAGAAACAGCTGTTTAATATAAATAGTAAAAGAAAAACACCTGTGCTATACCGAATTTTTCCAATCGTAAATGAAGCTGTTCTTACGCTTTCCAGTTTAAATATCTATGTATATATATAATAAATTATACATATGCATATAAAAGTGCTATATAGATGAGCTCTGATTAAGCAAAGTTATTTGCATTTCACGAATTAAGCAATGCGCTAATGAGACAATCTATATGCAAGCAGGTGTATTCTGTCTGGTTTTCGAAACAAATCCGAAATCGTTTTATATAAAGCCATTACTATATATATTATATTATTTATTTTTAGGTGGACTTAAACTGTTAATACGTTTATGCATTATATGAGAAATGATGGGTATGTATGTTGGTATATAATATTGAAATATATAATTTAAAAAACAAAAAAAAAAAAAAATATATATATATATATATATTTCATTAGTTATATAATTAAATATATATTATATAAACAGTCTGCTTCATTTCTAAATTTATCTAACTCTAAATTTGCTTAAATTTCAACTCAAGAGCTTTTTACTGCATGTTCAACGCGCGCGTACCACTGTGCGTCGGATTGATGTCTGCGTCTGGCAGGGCGGAATTGTCGTTGCCTGGCTGGCTGCTTGCCGTGCTGCTGGCGTCGCTGTCGATGTTGCTGCTGCGACTGCGGCTGCATATGCTTTTTGGCCATAAACGTGGCGTGCAGTCGCAGTCGCAGCCGCAGCCTCAGCCGCTGCGCGCTCGCCACTCGGTTGCGTCCCTTGGTTTGCTGCAGTTTCTGTGTCTTTTCAGCCCTGTTCGTTCGCAGTGTTTGCTGCTTGCTCTCTGCTCGCTACCTGTCTGACGCTTTGTTTAGCTGTGCTTTGGTATTGGTGAGTGTGTCTATGTGTGTGTGCCGAGGAGTGTCTGGGCGGCAATGTCAATGCGCCGCTGCTGCAGCCGCAGCCGCAGCCGCCTCTGTCTCACCGTGTGCACTTTTTGCGATGCGCTGTTGCTACACAGACCGCCCCAGCCGCAGCCCCGCCCCACCGCAAACAACTGGCATGTAAACGCGTTGGCTTTTCTTTGCCCGCTGCCATGATTCATCTTGGGGCCCCTGAAGTGATGAGCTCAGTGGTGAACAATAAAAAAAGAAGTAGAAAAAAAGAAATATATACATAAATAAATCTCAAGGCGGCTGCGACTGCGGCTGCGGCTGGTTTCTGCTCTCGAGTATATACATATATAAAGTCAGAATCAGAATCAGAATTTTTTTACTATATATATATATATATATATAATGCTATTATTAATTAGCTACAAACAAATACTTGAGGCCTTAAGCAATATACACAAATTATAATCAATCTCTCTATGAAGAGTCCGCCAAGCACACCTGGGCGTGCCTCCAGCCACGTGGCTATGGCGAGGCGCTCGGCTGTGCGGGTATGAAGGGCTGCCAGCGCAGGCAGGAATCGTCGATTTTTGGAAATGTGCCGCGCCGCTTCACGCGCTCCTCGTACTCATCCAAAACGTCCTAGAAAAAAAAAGATCCCAAATTCAATCAAATTTTTCAGTTGATAATCTATATAAGCCAAGACTTACCTGCTTTTTGAGCACTATATGCTTGCCCTTCCAGTATTTCATCATGCCCAGCGCTTGCAGTGTGCTCACAATGTCATACGAATAGATGGCCATTTCCTGGCATAAGCCAAAGATCATAATTATTATTAGATTCATTATAGTCTCAAGTCTCTTGCGTGCTCACCTGGGATACGTCTTTGATGCATAGCGTGTTGCCGGAACGATTGCACAGATAGTCGAGCAGCACATCCTTCCAGTAGGAGCGATATGATATCAGGCCCAGGTCCGACAGCGGCTTCTCCGGCGAACCGATTTTGCCCTCGACGCGGGTTAGCAGATAGCCTGAAAAGCACATTAAACACATGCCCATAAGTATGCTATAGATAGAACTAGCTTTCAAGTTCCGGCGCATTATTTATGGTGACCAACTTTGCCCCGCCCACACGGCCCTTAGCGTACGTACCCAACTCAGCGTTGTGTGTTGTGTCTAGACAGGATTCCACAAAGTGTGCGTCCCAAGTGGGTGGGGCCGGGCGAACGAACACAATGTCGACGTCGACGACGACGACGACGACGGCTACGACGGCAGCGGTTGGCTGCCCCGGCCACATGAATGACGAGCGGCGGGCATTTAAGCAGCGTTCTGGCGTGCATTCAACCCAAAAGCTCAACCCCCAAAGCTCGACGGCGTCGTCGTCGTCGTCGTTGTCGCCGTTGTCTGGCAGCAACAATTCTCGAGTCTAGATAACAACAACAGCAACAATGAGTGCAGCAAGTAAATCAACGAGGACGAGCCCGGCGTGCCCTCACAACACAAAACCCACTGAGGCAGGCTCGGGTAAAAAAGCCAACAGCCACAGACGTACACAATACATATACACACAAGTACACAAGCACACATACACACACACACACACACTCGCACGCAGACGCTAGACGCACTCAATAGCAGACACAACTGCAACTGGTTGAGTTATTGTGGGTATAGCGGGGCTGAACGAAGCAGCGTGCGAAAAATTCAGCTCAGCTTGTTGTTATTGCTTTTTATGGGCACAGTGGACGCGAACATGTGTGTGTCACACACATAATTCAAGCAGGTGTATGTGTATGCGTGCGTGCATGATCTTTGCACTCGCAGCTGTGCGATGAATTCGCACATCACTATCGATATGCGTGCCCAGCGTGCACAGCTGCTTATCGATAGCACAATTTCACAAACGAAACATATATTATGTCTGCCCTAATTTGTATTTTACAGTAAACAAAAATATGAAGTGCTGCTCTGTGCGGAATTGCAATTATACAAGCGAAACAGCGGATCAACAAATTAGTTTCTATCTATTGCCAAGGAACAATAAACTGGCCAAAAAGTGGCTTGCATTCTGCGGCAATCCAAGGCTCACATATAACACAGCCACATATGTTTGCTCCGAACATTTTATGCGCGAAGATATTGGCAACACCAGGAAATTTGAACGAGGTAAGTACCACACTCAATTTCTAATTATGTTTCAACAAACTGATCTCATTTTGCCGAAAGGCGTATGGATGAGGCGACTAAAACCAAACGCAGTTCCGTGTATTAGAGGCCCAAAGTATGGGGCAGCAGAAGAACAGTCGTCAAGCAACGATAGCGCAGGATACGATCGTTTCACCTACTCACATATGCAAAGCCAAACATCCGAGTCGGAAAACTATGAGGATACAGATGATGAAAGCTGCGTATTAGAAAATATGCCGAAAGGCACAGAAACTGAGCCAAAGACTATGGATAATTTGCTGGATACCGAGAGCTCTGTAGCTGTCATCGATGAGCTAACTAATGAAATGTAAGTTTCTATTCCAATTGGAAATCCACTGCAAGTTGAAGCTAGGATCAGATATGGTATTCATTTACTAATTGTATTTTTAATTACAGAAAGAATTTACGTTTGCAAAATCTGCGCCTGAAAGTCAATTTACAGTTGACGCAGAAAAAATACAGATCTGAAATTAGGAAATTAACCAGAGCTCTTCAAGATGCCAATTCACAAATATTGGAGTTGCAGCTGCAACAGAAATTTACGTAATGAAGAAATTTCTGTTGGACACAGTCGAAGAGAAAGTGGCAATTAGAAATTCAAACAGTTATTCGCCTACAACTGTTCGTGATCATCAAGCGGGTGCTAGCTGGATTACGATCGATAAACGTTAAACGAAAAAAAGTCTCCTACACTAAAAATATATGGAAACATAAAAAACTAATATTAATAACATTGGTTAGTCCGTTGACGACCTTTTAGAAACTTAAGATATGTATGTATGTATATATGTTTTACGTTATGTAAAATGCAATAATAATTGTGTTTCTACAATCATGCTTTAACATTACATTTAAATATAAATGTAATGTAAATTAAAAATAAATACATTTATTTTGAAATGTTAAAAAAAAATTAATAGTTAAAAAATTAATCAAATACGCACTAGCTAACCCATAAGCTAAAATAGTTCTTTTGTTCGTCTTAAAAGCTTTGCGTTCTACTGTTCACAAAGCTTCCAGCTCTGCTCTACGTGCATATGCCGTTGCTTTTGGGCTAGCGTTTTGATTTCTTTGCGTCTGTCGTCGCGCTCTCTCTTTCTCTCTCTCTATCTTGCTCTTCGTCCTGTCTGTGTGTGTATGTATAAGTGTGTGCGAGTGTGAGGGGCAACGTCGAGACGACTTTATCGATCCATGGCTGATTCGCATTCGTTGGCCGAACTGCGCAGTGTTGCCTACCCACAGGCGCATGCAGTTGCCACGACTAGAGAGCAGACTTGCAACTGATGAATGCAACAACAACAACAACAACAAAACAATTAACAACTTAAGAATCTTAGTCAATTAGCAGTGCACTAATAATTGTTGCTTCTGCTGCCGCTGCTATTGTTGTTGCTTTTCTTAGTGCAATTAGCAAAAAAGCTCGTTTACCGGGTATCCGATACTCGACTACTCCAACTAGTTGGCTAGCTGCAGCCGCTTGTTCGACTCGGCGCACGCAGAGGACGACGCCCTTTCATTGTGACCTGAGCTGACCTTTGTTGTCTGCCGCCAATTGCTGTTGTTGTTGTTGCTGTCTGCAAAAGTTTTTTTGTATATTTATTTTCTTCTTTCTTTTTATTGTTTTAATTTTATTTTTATGCGCGAGCTTTAAATTTTTTGGGGCTGAACCTTTTGCAGCGTCGCTTTGTGGTTGGGCTTGATTTCATTAATTAATACATTAGCCTGCAGATAAGGGCGAGCATAGTCCGTCTCTCTCTCTCTCTCTCTCCCTCACACACTCTTTGCACATTTGCATATTGCGTGCATGCAGTTATTACACCTGGCCATATTATGTACTTGATACACACATATATATTTATGCATATAAATATATAGCCATCTCGCTCGGCTGCCTGGGCGTTTGCTAATGAGGTAGACACGTCGACCGCTTGGACACAGCGGCTGCCCAGCCACTTGACGCTGTCCTTAACCCCTTGTCTTGGCCGGACACCTGTCCTCCAATACAAAAGGGCCGAAACGCCACACATTTTCTGGCTGTTTGTTAATAATGACGAAAACTGTTTGCACTCAACTCATGCTATCTCGCTTGCTCCTCGCTCGCTTGCCTTACGCTCTCTCTCAACTATGTCCATTTGCTTGTTTGCCTTTGCATGTGTGTGTGTGTGTGTGTGTGTGTGTGTAAGGTCAATGTCGTTTCGTTCGTTCTGCTATGCCCGCTCTCCCCGCTCTCTTTGTCTTTGTCTTTGTCTCTGTCTCTCTCGCTCGTGTGTGTCCACACGCCCGCATTGCATGTATCGACTTTATACATAGAGAGACCGACGTGGACGCCCGTTGCCATTCATCCCATCCAAGTCGCGTATGACTCAAGTGCTCGGCCAGAGCGGCTGGAAGGGGGTAATTCTTTTTTTGTTGCTGTTGTTATATTTTTTTCTGCTGCTGCTGCTGCTGCTGCTTTTGTTTCTTTATTGTCTGGCGTTGTCTTCGTCCATTTCAAAGGCGGATTAATTTTAAACAATTTTGGTGGCAACAACGATAACAAAAAAATACTCATACATGTATATATATATATATATATGTGTGTGTGTGTGTGTGTGTCCATACACACCTGCGAAGCTTGGTCTACGCCTAATTGATGCAGAAATTGCATGCATCGCTCTGCAGCATGGAAAGCTAAGCTCGACTGGAGCCACTGTCTATGGCTGGCTGGCATGTCGCTTGACTTCTCTCATGCAATCATGATTAACTATATTGCGCTACTACCAGCCCGCCTTATAAGCCAATGAGTCACACGCACACCTCACGTACCACTTAAATCGATAGCCGGCTCATTATGGCAAAAGCGAAAAATAAATATAGCAAACAATTTTCAATTTTCTCTCGACTTCTTCCTAATATTCTAGCAGATTCTAAGAAGATGCAAATATCAATTTTTTTTGTTTTGAGAAAATAAGAAATTTGTTTGGAAAGGCTTTGAGCAGATGAGAGTCACTCTAATGAGACTATATTTAGAGGAACATAGTAGCAACAACAGTAGCAAAGAATAGGGCCTCCAAGGAATGGCAGATAAAAAATTTGAGAAAGAGTAGGAAGACGATAAGTTAGTTGAGATAGAAAAACGTGCAATGAAAATATGAAAAAAAAATTAATTTGCTAGAAATTTAAGTAAGTTACAAAATAAGTTAGTAAATATATAATAATAATTATTTATTTAACAATAATTACAAAATATTTAATGATAGAATAATAAAAAAAGAAATAAATAAGTAGCAAAATATATAATTATAATATTCAAAATTAAATATAATTTTTGTTTAAATATTAGAATTATATAATCTGTGCAATATAATAAATTTTTTTTAAAATATATATATATATATATATATATATATATATATATATATATATATATATATATATATATATATATATATATATATATTAATTTTTGGAAGTTTTAGATTTTGTTCAAAGTTTTTTTTTTTTCAATTATTTAAACCAAGATTTGAAGTATTTTAAAATATTTAATATTTTAATCAAAAAAATACTAAATTAGAAATTAATGGATTGGATTGAAGTAATGAAAAATAATAATAAAAAAAGTTAATCATATACAAAAAAAAGTTAATAGACTTGCTGCAATCTTAATAGATATTAATGTTTAATTTATTAATTAATAGAAATACAAAAGAAGATGGAAACTCTAACAATAAAATGAGTCGACTTTGTAATACTGTTACGAGGCCTAAAGACAGTTAAATTATTTCCTTAGTTTGCTCTAATTTGACTATCAAATTTTAGAGCTGTAGCTCTAAAACATTGGAATATATTTTTTATATATTTTTTCTAGTGAATGAAGCTTAAGTCAGATTTTCGGGCCACAGAATATATGCTGAAAATTTGAAGTCTCTATCTTCACAAACAGACAGACGGGGAGGAGACGTAAATTGTTATGTGAAATTTCTTTCCAACGGGTATAAAAAAAAACAAAGGAAAATTGTAATAAAATCCATGGAAGCTATAAGCAAAGCAGATACTAAAAAATATGCACACATACATACAGATGCTCATATTTATAATAATTTTGATATTATCTGAATTAAGTTCATAAAATGTTTATGGCGTAAACAAATTGTCAGATTATGAAACCTAATTGAAATGTATATGCAGTGAAGAAGAAGAAGAAGAAAGGGAAGGAGAAGAAGAGCAAAATAGAGACAAAACAGCTAAGTTAAATTGAAGCGAATAAGAATTTTAGACTTATGTGGCCTCCTCTATAAGAAAGCAAATCTGATTATGGATACAGCATGTGAAAGGAAAAATAGTTAGTAAAAAATTGATAAACTTAAAGTTTAGGAACTTTACGCCATTTATGAAAGTAATATTTTTTAAGATTTCAGATAAATAATTTTGCAACTTTCAAATATATATCTTAACTATAAAACACATACCTATGCCATATTTCTTTCACTTTTAACAAACCATTTCTCTTCGTATGTAACGCTTTAAGTTGAGCTCATAGAATTTGACTAACTATAATTCCCTAATAACACTTTCCCCCTATCATAAATAAATATAAATATAAATTTAGAACTTACTGAAATCGATGAGCAGCCTGCCGTAGCCCTTGCGCTGATATGGTGGCAGTGTGAGAATGCAGGAGACGTTGTAGAACGAGTTTTTCTCCTGCAAAAACGGAATATGCTGAAAGAAGAGATAAATAAATTAATGTAGAAAATAAATGAATATATATTAAAATTAAGCTAAATGACTAAAGCAAGCTTAAGTTGCCTCGACTTTCACACAATATTTTCCTCTAAAATTAAGTATATTTGCTATAAATCTTAATATTAATCAATATTCCTCTATATATATTATAAATATTTTCTATAAATATAATTTTGTAATGATTATAATAATATTAAATATTATAATAACTGTTATTTGCATAATAATAAATAAAAAACTAAATTCAATAAAAATAAACAAACCTATAATACTAAGGATATAAAAATTTTTTAATTATAAACATAATAATACATTAAATGAGATAATAATACATAAAAAAACCAAAAATAAATTAAATAAAAATAAAAAACTAATAATAATATAATAATTATTAAATTATACTTACGAATAATAAATAAAAAACTAAATAAAATAAAAACTATGATATTAATATAATAATACAAAACTAAATTCAATAAAAATAAACAAAATATAATACTAAGGATATAAAAATTTTTAAATTATAAACATAATAATACATTAAATGACATAAAAATACATAAAAAACCAAAAATAAATTAAATAAAAATAAAAAACTAATAATAATATAATAATTATTAAATTATACTTACGAATAATAAATAAAAAACTAAATAAAATAAAAACTATGATAATAATATAATAATTATTGAAATTATAAGCTTAATAATAGATTATATTAAATTAATATTAAAATAAAATAATATAATAATTATTAAATTATTACATATATAATATAAGTGAAGATAAAACTATATTCCCTCAAAAAACAATTATTTTTAAGATTTAAGCTTAAAGGCTCAAGCAACCTTCACCTGCCTCGACCTATACACAATTTTTAGATTCAATAATAATTAGATATAAAATCAAATTATATATTTAAAGTTCTGAATTAATTGTTAATTCAATCGATAGGAAAATGCTTGAGGCTGGCTGCCTCCCGCACTGAAAAGTCAATCAGACAGACGTGGAGCATGGGCCGGAGACTGGGTGCTCAGACAGTTACGGTTTGGGGCTTTTGTCATTTGATGCTTCTAGCTTTTTCGGGAGTTCAATGACCAGGCGTCGCAGAAATTGAATCGATGCGATGCTCTGCAGCGTGCAATGCGTAAATACACACACACACACACACACGCACATCTACATAATATATATATATACTAGATATATGTATTTCGGGCATATAGCAGGCATTATGTATATATAAGCGTCAGGGGCATACGCGCTGCTGGAGAGCAGGCGAGACGACAAAGAGATTCAAACCAAGTTTTGCCGACTGTGCAGTTGACTGATGCAAGCAGCGAGGCGGCGTGTGGGCGGGGCCGGAGTGGGTGGGGCTGCCAAAAAACGCTGGCTGTGTGTGAACTCCAAAAAGGCAACAATTCGCAATTCGCAATTCGGAAATACATTTATGTACTTTGCATTTTTATGCTTTGTTTGCCGCGCCGTCTGCCTTGATGTCTGGGAACGCACATACGCGGCCGGGAGCAGCAGCAGCTGGGTTTTTGGCCAACACCCCAACCAGTTGGAGCAGGCGCACGACCGAGCAGCCAGCGTCGAGGTGCACGACCTCAATCGTGTACGCCCCAGCAGCACTCGCAGCAGTCGCAGCATCCCCGGCTGGTTCAGCTGCCTGCCCCAATCCGTCATGTCTGGCTGCTGTCTGGTGGCATAGTTGCGCAGTATGATGCCGCATGGTGGCAGGGCCAAGGTACTCCACACAGACAAAGCATTGCCAAAAATTAACCAACTATGTGAGTGTGAGCCATGTAAACTAGAAACTCCCGAATTGTGAGTAGTGTGTAACCAGCTGCTGCTGCTGCTGCTGCTGCTTTGGGATGAATGGAATATAGAAAACAACACCAACTACGCCAGGGACCAGGACTGGGTCCGAGTCTGGGATTGTGTGCCTGCGCAGCAGCCCGGCGCGACATGCGCAATTTGTAACACAAACCCAGTCTCTGGCAGCGCCCAAAAAACTTGTATGCAACTGCAAACGGTGGGAGGAGGCTTCCACGGGTGGAGCTGGGTGCCTGGTCTCTTGCAGCTGCAGAGCTCGGCTAGACGCCATGTGCAGGGGGAGGTCAAGAAACCGAGCGCACATGGCAGACAATATACTTTGTGTTTATGCCTTTTTTTTCCTTCTCTACGCTTTTTTTTGTAGTTTTGCTGGGGAAATCTTCGCCCTGCTGCCACGCCCCTCGGCTGGTGTCAGCTTATTTACTCCTGCCTCAACGCGGTTGACACAACAATTTTTGGGTATGGTCAAGAATGCTGCCTGTCTGGGCATATAGCAGCCGCAGCAGCAGTCTATCTACCTCCCATGTATTACATGGATGCTAGAGTTCTGGGCCCGGGCCCTGGGCTGGGCCCAGCTCAGCTTGGCTCTGTCTGCAGACATAAAAGAATCATAAAACTGTGAAATGGTATTATTCAATTTGATGGCATGAAACAAACTAAAGTTTATACGTAACTTCCACAAAGATCTGACAGGGGCCGTGAAAGGATTATATAGATAATCTAATAATGGATTTTAGGCTAATGAATATAATAATAAATTGTATAAGTAGATATTAGATAAACAAACATAAAATAAATATTTCATATTTAGTATAATATTATTTTGAGTAAAATTCTTTTTTTTATGAATTTAAATAACTCGGTTTAGGTAGCTTTCAAGCCTCTCTTCTCTCCTCTCTTCCTTCATATCAAATTAATTTCAGCTGACAAACTTAGTCAATCCTTAAGCTAAAGATCAATAAACAATCTCAAAATACTTCTGGCGTTGTTAATTATAATATTTGTTTTCAATTTGTTAAGAAAAGTTTGTCATATAAAAACTATTCAAGTATTTAAATATTGTCAAAAGTCTCAGACTGCGTTATGGGGCTTGAATATATATAATAATATTTAAAGTACCAAATATGATGTACTGGCTTTAAATAAATAAAATAAAATGAGTAAAAATTTTAATATTAAGAAAACATAACCTAATAACATAATGTTAATAACATTATGCAAATTTTAAAAATCCAAAATAAAGTCTTGACGAATTGAAGCTAGATTATATTTTGCATATTTAAATGGGATTTTCAATAAACTTCTAGAAATCGCATTCAAAATTAATAAGTTTTAAATAAAAAAAATATATAGAAGAAAAAGATATCTGATATATATTATTATAAGTATGATATACTAGATTAATTAAATATATATTGATTAAAAATATATCATATAAAATTAATATTTAATTTATGGAAATCGTTGAACAGTCAAGTTCAAGTTTTTATTTAAAACTTCAATTCGTTTTGACAAAGTGAATTAAAACTTTTAAAAACTTCCAAATTATTTACTCAACTTAATCACTATATTTTCCATCTTCTATAATTTATATATATATTTATATACATATATT
This sequence comes from Drosophila fulvimacula, assembly GCA_035045555.1. Taxonomy (NCBI): domain Eukaryota; kingdom Metazoa; phylum Arthropoda; class Insecta; order Diptera; family Drosophilidae; genus Drosophila; species Drosophila fulvimacula. The sequence continues at coordinate 1,756,243 of JAWNOX010000197.1, forward strand.
TTAATACATTTGCAAAATATCTAAGATCTGTTTATTATAAATCAGTTATATGATTTCATCTTTATGATGGTGATAATATTCATAAAGTAAACCGAGTTGAAATTTTATATAATTTTACTAACTGTTGATATGAGGTTTTTTTTTTGTTTTTTAACTACAAATTGATAAAGTTGAGAAGATATTTATAAAAATATTCAATATATAGATATAATCCAATAATATAGATAGACTAAAATATTTATATTATATGATATATATATATTATTTTGTTTTCTTTAGTTTTATCTTTCTTTCGATATATTTTCTTTTATCATAATGCAATTTAAATATATATATATAGAAAATAAAATATAACAGCCTAGTTGAAAAACTGTAAATTTGTTTATGTATGCATTGGATGTGTATAGCCTCTGTGCCCTCATAAACCAATAATAAATAAAGAAAATAATAGTAAACTAATGTTGCCTAAAGAATAAGCGAGTTTGATGATATGATACCAAAAGTCCTAGGGACTTGTTTGAGAGCTTGCGCAGAACTAGTGTTTGAAGACTTTAGAAGTGTTCCAATATATCATATATATAATAGGATATAGCTATATAAATTTCTAAATTTCAAGTTTCATATGTTGGCTTATACTATATATATTTCAATAGCTTCAGTATTATAGTTAAAGAAACAAAATATAGCTTAGTAGAACTGACTATTGACATTATATAAGAACATCTCGGCATAAATCCAACAGAGATGTCTCTGCATATCAAGAAATTTGGATAGAGTTAAACAACAAACAAGCATCAATTCAGTTAGAATCTGATTAATTTGGTTATAGACCTATATAAAACCCTTAGTGACATGCCCACTTAAGCAACTATCCAACTGCCTGCCTTAGCCATTCTATAAACCACAAAACCGTAGCTCACCTTGCTGAAGTAGCCGACAATGTGGCAGCCATCGACATCGGCCAGTGTCATGATGTAGAAGAGAAATGGCTCCACGTCGTAGTAGAGCGTCTTGTGGTCGAGGAAGAACTTGGCTAGCAGGCACAAGTGCTGGCAATATTGCTTATACCGTTTGCCATCCACCTGCCACACCTGGAGCTTGCCCTTGCGATAGATCTCATCGCCGGGCGGATGCCGCCAGACGCACTTCTCGGCGTGTCGCTTGATGCCCGTCTCCGATTTCTGGTAGCGCAGGCAGAACTCGCAGATGTACATCTTGGGCAGGCGGGCGGCGTCGTCCGGATAGGGCGACTGATACCACACTTTCATCTTGTACTTGCCCATGCTGATGTATCTGCAGGAGATTCGGATTACATATATAGAGATATATTAAGGCTAATATAAACTCGGACGCACTTGATGCCCTTGCCAACGGGCAGATCTTTGAGCTCGTCCTCGATGCGCTCGGAGGCCTGCGCCTGCGCCTCGCGAAACAGCTGCAAATCGTAGTCGGGCACCAGGCCAGCGAGATTCGGTTCACGATCTTCATCCGTGCAGTCTTTGTCGATCTTCACCTGGAAGCGGACGAGAGGCTTTGTCAATTGAGATCATCAAATGGCATTGATATACTCACCTTGTCGTTCAGGAAATTGTTGCTGATGGGTCGGAAGTTGGCGCGTGATTCGCGTATTTTGGCCAGGAACTCACGCTGCTCGGGCGTCAGGGATTTGAGATTGCTGTTCTGGTTGCCCGGCGCGCTGACAATGTTGATGGGCACCTTGAGGCGCTGCTCGTTGCGCAGCTTGCGCTCGTTGGCGCGCTCCTTGCACTCCGAGGCGGACATGTTGTGGAAGATGGGACAGGCCTCGGGCAGAAAGTGACGATCCAAGTTGCCGCTCAAATGGCCCGACGAGTCACAGCCCTCGATGGGGCACTTCTTCTCCAGCTGCACGGCCGGCGAGACGGGTCGCGACTTGATTGAGCTCATCTCCTTCCTCACCTTGCACTTGCTGTTCAGGCCGATGGCGGTGGGCGGTTTCTTGGCCGGACTCTTGGACAGCACGCGCTGCTTGTCGTCCTCCTGGTCAAGATCTGCATCTGATTCGGTCTCGCTGCTCGGCTTCAGCTGCTGCTGCTTGGACCGGCGCATGCTCAGCGAACGCGTCAGCTTGCGCATGGGATTCGCCTTGTCCTTGCGCTCCTCCTCGCTGTCGCCGGCGGCAGCCACAACTCGTTTGCCCTTGGCGTTCGACTTACCAGTCGCCGGCTGAGAGCTGTAAGAGTTGGTGGAATCCGTGCCCTCGGACTCACTAATGGAGCTGGTCTCAGAGCCTGACCCACTGTCCGAGTCGTCGCTGCCATCACTGCTGCGGCTCTTCGCCCGCCTTGCAGCCGCAGTCGGCCCGTTCTTGTTGCTGTTGTTGGTGTTGCTGGCGGCTTGGTTCGCCTTGGCCTGTAGCGCCTTGGCACGCATCTGCTTGGCGCGAACAGCCGTCGCCGTGCTGGCCAGCTTTAGGGGCACTTTGCGTCCGTTCTTCGCATCCTTGTGCGAGTCATCGGTGCTCATGGAGGAGGAGCTCAGCGAAGGTCGCTTGTTGTCCCCATTGCGCTGCGACTGGACAGTGGCTTTGGCTGGCAGTGGCGCCTTGCTGCCCGCTGCTCCGCTCGCTGCCTGCTTGGGCGGCGCTCCTGTTGACGGCTTACGGCGTGCAGCAGCCGACGCCACGTTGTTGCTCATGGTGCGGGGATTCTTTTTGGCTGGCGGCGCATCGTCGTCGTCATCGTCATCGTCGCTGGATAGTGCTCCGTTGCGCTGATTACTGGCCGCCACCACAGAACGCACTTTGCTTGAGGCGGAGCTCAAGGCGCTGCTGTTGCCTGCGGTTTTCGGTTTGTCACTCTCTGCCGGCGTCGCTGCCGCCTTGCGACGCACAGCGGCTTGTTGCGCCTTTGCTGGTTGTGGTTTCTCCTCGGGGCCGGCTACGCCCGAACTGCTCGAATCGGTGTCCGAAGAGCTGCCCGTATCCGTGCAGCTGGAGGAGCCACTCGACGAGCTGCTGCCCGAGGTCGAGCTCGAGCTGCTGCCAGAATCCATGTTGATAAACAAAACCGAAATAGAACTGCGTTAGGAGCGTTTGCAATGCGACTCCTCAGCCAAACTGTACTTCGCCGAAACTCTTTTGCAGTGGAAATACACTGCACAAACTTTGTTTATTTATGCGATCAATTTTTCGGTCTAAATTTGCAAAAATTTGATATTTGTATTATTTTTGCATCAAAGTGAACAAATGTCAATTGAACTAGTTCGTGGTGGCATTGCGAGCGAACAGCTGTCGAGTTCCTAAACACAGAGAAGGTTACGCAAGGGTGAGTTTATAGTTATATATATTTAACAATATTTGTACAATGATTTTAATATGTTTACTTTTATTATTTTTATGTTTACTTAAAATTTATATATGAAGCGCTACCATATGTGTATATAAAAATTGCTTACAATATTGTGACGTCACAAGCATTTAACGATAGTCAACCGATAATTCTATCGTTTAAAATTTTGTTAACATGATCAAGCAATTTTATATTGTTTAACTTTTATTAATATAAGCTATAAAATATTAACAAAAATTTCTATTGCATTATTTTTTTCTTACTTATATATCTGTATATTAAACAAATTCTTGATTATATAAAAATATATCATTGTGTCACAGTTCTTAACAGATACATTAATCGTTTAAATCATTGAAATCTTGACTGCTGCTCATCTCTAATAGCCGATCAGCTGTTTGCCTGCGTTTGTTGTGTGTGGCATTTGCGTGCACTCGCGTCTCTTTGGCGTCCCTTTAAAACATACATACTATTTAATAATAGTAAATACTACTTATTTTCGAGCATTTAAAGTATTTAAATACCCACAATCTGAATACTGTCATGTACAATCCTGAATGCATTCCCATAAAGGATATTAAACCCGGTCTGAAAAACATCAATGTTATTTTCATAGTGCTCGAGGTTTGTATTTGTTATCGATAACAAATTGTTTGCCCGATTTGTTTACATTTGTATGCATTTCCCACCAGGTGGGCGTGGCGACGGTAACCAAAGAGAACCGCGAGGTGCGCAACTTCAAAGTGGGCGATCCCACAGCCAGCATCAATGTATCGATATGGGACGAGCCGGGTAAGCTGATAGCACCGGGCGACATCATAAGACTGACTAAGGGCTATGCCTCCATTTGGCGGCACTGCCTCACACTGTATTCCGGTAAGAATGGCGAGGTCTTCAAGATTGGTGAGTTCTGCATGATCTTCAACGAGGCACTCAACATGAGCGAACCCAAGCGCAGTGAGCCCCAAACCCCCACTGCGCAAGGCGGCATGGTCCCTGTCCAGACCCCCGCCGTCACGCCCGTGGGCGTGGTGGCTGGCGCTGTGCAACCAACAGCAAATACCACGCCACCCGTCACAGCGCCACCCACGAACGTAAAGCAATCAGCGCGCGGTGGTCGAGCGGGTGCAGCTCGTGCCGGAGCTCTGAAAGGGGAGCGCAGATAAAGCGGCAGATGCAGCTGGCGGACTGGAGCCACCGGCGCCACAAAGAGAAGCTTCGTAACAAATTTATGAATAAATTATGTGAACTTTTTATTGCGAATCGTAGACAGACATAAGTTTATGAAACATTTGCTTTAAGGGATCTTTATCTGTAAGAATTACATACAAAAATAAAATTGTATTTTTCAACAAAAGACAACAGTTAATGTGTGTGCGTGTGCGTGTGCGTGTGTATGTGTGAGTGTGGAATTTGCTTAAGCTACAGCGAGCCACCGCAACGCTTATATCTTCTTCTTCTTCTCATAGTTGGCCTGAACGGCTTTCAGCAGCCAGCCAACTTCCTCGACGGTCTTGATCTGATAGTTGGCATAGGTCTTCAGCGTTGGCAGCTCCGACACACGGAAAGTCTTGCCAATGCCATGGAGCACCTTGATGGCATCCTCATCGGTGGTATCATCGCCCACATAGATGATTTTCAAATTCTTGGCCCAATCGGCATCGAAATGCTTCTCCAGAATCATCTTGGCGCCCTCTCCTGCAATCAAAAGTTAATAGTATTATTATCATATATGCGGATATATGTATATATATATATCTATATATATATCTATAAATATGTAGAATATTAAAAAGGTAAACAGACAACTTGAAAGGTATGTTTGATATCATAAAGTTATGTTAGACTTAACATTTCGGATTAGCTTTAGCATTTCTAATTACCTTTAACATTTCTGTTAACATTTTAGGAAATGTTATTCATTTTGTTCGAAATATGCTAAATGAATCATTGCTGTTAACATCTTCGAATAGCTGTTAACTGGCTGTTAAATTTTTTGTTAGCATTTTCTAATATCTAAAAATATTTATAAGATCTCCTATATAAAAGTTTGGAGTTTATTTGAATATGAATAAATTATTAAAATTATTTAAATAATTATTTAAATTTGTTCTAATGTCAATTTTGCCTATTCCTATTAATTCATGTAAATTTTCCAATTTGTTCTCCTTTCGGCTATATTTAAAAATTATCCAAAAATTTGCTTTCTGGAGCACAATTTCAGCGCAGAGTGTGTCTATTGTTGTTGTTTTCCAAATATTTTGAAAAGTTCACTCGCTATATATAAATCTATAAACGCCTGCAGCGACAACGAGCTAGAGATTTATCTATATGTATATTCAGTTTTCTGGTATTTTCTAGTCGTTATTTTTAGGTGTTTGCGTGGGCGTGGAGCGAGCAAAGTGTGTGTTTGGCCTGCGGCACGTCAAGTAAATCTCTCTCTCTCTCTCTCTCTCTCTCGCTCTATATATAATGTTTATGTATATGTCTATCTCTATCTCTATATATCATCCATAGAGAGCTACATTTTGATTATTTGAATTGTGCGGGTTTTTTGGCTTTTGGCTTTCGGTTTTTGGTTTTTGTTTGTCTCTTTTGTTGTTTTGCCACCTATTAACGCTAAAATTTTTGTTTAATTGATGACGCATTAGCCAACGTCTCCTCCTGGCTCCCGAACCCAAAGAGTATTGCATTCAAAATTGCTTTTTTTTTTCTTTTTTCAGACGGCACCAACAATTCAGATGAGATCTTTTGTTGCCATTGCGCTTGGCAGGCTTTCATATACATATATATAAATATATATATATATATATATTTTTTTTTTTGTATTCAAAAATAAAAAAAAATATATTTCTGTATGATTTTTCCACTACACGAATTTATTGCTATATAATTAAATTTTATTTTGTTGTCTTTTGAATTATGCACATTTGTCGCAGCTCATTGGAAATGTCTTATTTGCTTTCTGCCAGACAAGACCTCTTTCTATATACATATATATAGAAATTGATATAAATATCTATATTTTTTGGAACGTTGTCCGAATTGCAGTGGGATTTGTTTCTCGCTTTTTTTTTAATCTAAAATATTTATGTATTCCGTTAGGCATTCATTTGTGGAACATTTAAAATATGAGTTTCTCGTCATTTTTTTTTTTTTTTTAATACTAGATCAAAGGGCATTTTAAAGTCGCATTTTTTTCAAATAATAATCATTAATAAATATGTAAAAATGTTTGATTTAAATAGCGAATAAAAGTAAATCATGTTAATAAAAATTATAAAATGTTTTCTGAAATCATTTCTCTGGGTTGTTTATGAGCTGTTAAAAATTTTTGAAAAACAATAATAAATATACTTAAATAGAATATATTGTAATATTTGCTATTCAATATTTCATTATTTTTATTTGTTTTTTTTTTTCGTAACTACGGAAATGAGTTTCCTTTTGCGCTCAATAATGAAAGAGCTCAAAAATATTTGCACATAAAAACTATTTAGGATTTACGCTAGAAACCCACGCAATATATATAAAATTTATGTTTACTGATCGACATGAATCTACTTTTATAGTTTATATGTCTTTTGAAGCAATGCATCATTAGCAAAAATCTTTCCGAATTAGTTGCGCTTAGTTAAAGATGAAAAAAAGAAAAAACCGACGCAATAAACATTTGATACACTTCCCGAATTATGTGGGTTATATGTAAAAATAAAAACTCTTTTTACGACAAATACTTTGTTGACTAATTCTAGAAAATATAGACTATTAAAAATATTTTGTTTTGATGTCGAAAATTCATTCAACTTAAATATTTTTATTCAGATCGGATTGAAGAATATAAGATAAAAGAAACCAAAATTTTTCAGATAACTGTTTGACTTCAACATGTCTATATATATATATATATATATATATATATATATATATATATATATATAGTAGTTCGATACTTTAAAAATTTCCTTCATCTGAAGAGAACTGATTATGATTTCGATATATAAATTGTACCAATTGTCATGAGCACAGCGCCAATATCAATCAATACTATATAGTATATATACATAAAACATGTAGTGATAGATGTTCGGGTGTTCATAAGATCCTCACATCTAGTAGCCTGTCAAAGCATATAGAAACAATTTAGAATCTCGTCATAATGACAAGCGTATATAGACCGCAAAAATGATTTTCATGTACATCATATATATACATATAGACAGATCTTTAAAATAGAAATCTTCATATAACTCAACTGAACAAATTCGGGGGAAAATAAAAACAAAACAATTTGAGAAATGAAAGCGAAATTTTCTATGATAAATTGCAAGAATTTTTAAATTTATCATTAGGCAAGTAAATATTTATATATGTAAATATGTATAGTATAGCAAATATATAAATTATATATACATATATATAGATTTATATATCGTCTTGGTGGCGCGCTTTTGACATCAGGTTTTGCTCTGCTTGTTTGTCAAGAGGGTCGAAAAAAAAATTAAAAAAAAAAAAAAAAATTGCCACAGCGACTGTCTACATAAATTTCTGAGATATATATTTTGTTATTTTCATTTTCGTTTTCGAAAATATCAGCACACAAGAGCCGCCCACATGGCCCGTGCTAAAGAAATATTTTGCGCCCGTCGTTTATAGAAAATATAGCAATAATTAAATCATCGAAGAGTCGCGTCTCCAATCGAATTGTTTTGAACAGGTGCCGCGAGGCGACGCGACGCGACGCGACGCGACGACAGCGAATGGGCGGCAACAGTTGGCCAAGATTATCGAGACATATTAATGTATATTTATGAATGCTATGTACCCTAGTCTATGGTTAGTGACTCATACTAGTTGCTAGTTGAACTAACCTTTGTCCCAGTTGACGCGTGGCTTGCCCTCCAGAGCGTAGGGCGTTTCGATCAGCTGGAAGCCATGGGACTGAATCAGACCCTTGGCCTCGGCAATCAGCTTGGCCTTCAGCTTATCGGTGACTCCCTTGTAGTGATAGGTGACCGAAATCTTCTTGTCCTCTACCCAAGCGCCGGAGCAGACGACCTGTTTAAATGAAATTTCAATTGATTTTTCAAATATTTCGAAAAATTTCTAAATTCCAAAATTAAATTTACCTTCTCCTTCAGCTCGGCGACCAGCTTGTTGTGCTTCTCGAGCAGCTCCTCGGGCATCTCGATCTTGAACTTCTTGCCGGAAGGATATTCAACTTCCAGGCCATGATTGCCGGCATAGGTCACATTGGGGAATTTCAGATGGTTCTTGATTTCGCTCAGCTCACGACCGGAGAAGACAACCATGAAAATCTTATCGTTGGCAGCCAATTTCTTGATGTTGATCTCCGTATCCTTGGGCATGACCGACAGCTCCTCGGTCAGAGGTGCAAGTGTGCCATCGTAGTCCAGCAGCAGGACAACCTGATCCTTCTCAGGTGTGATGAAGCTGCGCACAGGACATGACATTAAGGAGCTGCTCCCGATTCCCGTTTATGCTTCATACTCACCCCTCCAGAGCCTTGACGTAATCCTCCTCCTTTTTCAGGAGCGGTGCCTTCTTTTGCTCAGCCATAATGTGTCTTTAGACTAGACTATATATATATAAATATATAATATATCAGATGCTGTATCTACCGGAAACAGTGCGACGTGCTGGACGTACCTCGACCGACTTAATACTGATGCCCAAATCGCAACAGCGCCAGCCCCATGCCACAGATCTATATGCATGAGAATTGTTTCTGAATTTGGTTCTCTCAGTTCTCAACTCTCACACGCTCGCTCATGAGCGTGACAACCCTGGTCGCCCCGTCGGCCGAGACGTGGCCAAGTAATGCTGGGCGCGTTATTTATGAGGCATATGTGCATAAAAAAAGCACATATGCCTATATATATATATATATATATATATATATATATATATATATATATATATATATATATATAGCCTAGTTATACTCACACAAGATCGTCTTCTGGTGTATGTATATAGAGGTGGGATAACAGAGTGGTGGTTGGTGACTTTAAGCACCTCCGCCAGAGGTCGCCTCCGTTGACACACTTCTCTTTAGACTTTCCTTGAGAGCTAGCTGGTTGAGCCTTCACTCATTCATCGATCTCAATTAACAGCTGATCGGGGTTTCTCTATTGAGATTTCCACATTCAAATACTTCCTTTGCGGATCCATAAATTACGAGTGTAAGCACTGGAATATAAACAATCCAATATATATAGTGTTTACATTCGAGTCTAGAATATGGACCGCGTCCAGCTCTTAAGTGGTCGTAAAACAGATTTCTGTTTATGCATTTATAAATCAATATATAGTATATATATATATCAATATATAATCATGTATATCTGCATCCTATTCGTATAGAACTAAGAGAAGAAACCCTCTGCATGCCCATAATGAGCTTAGGTAGGCGAGTGGCAGAAAATCCTCTCTTAGTTGTCAACCAATGATCGACTTAACTAGCTTAGAGCAAGGCTAAAGAGTTGAGCTCGCCATTGAGTGGAGCGGCGGTCTGTATGAGGGCAAGCCTGTTGCAGCGCCTCTTCAGTCGTCTTCCTGACCTGCTGGTGATCAGTTGTGCTCTGATTCTGCTGCGTGGGGCAACTATTTGCATGGTTAATAATATTAACTATAGTTTTTAAGTAAAATTGTAATAGTTATACTTAGAACTTGCTTGAATAATATTTATAATAAGTAAAAATATAAGGAATATTTGTATATTTATTTATATATTTATAAATAAAATAATTATATTTATATACTTATAATAATAATTTTTAATAAAATTTAAAGAACTATAATACTGATGTTTACATTAATGATCATTGGAAGAAATACCTTTAAGTATATTGTCATTATTAGTTTATACCAATAATTATAAAATAATATTATGTTTAATCTAATGATCATTAAGAATGACAATTTTAATGGTCATACTAATATTCGTTACGATCTGTTTGATTTTTATACCCTGAGCCCATTAAAAATGGGTAATCAGGGTATAATGGAGAGAGACTCCAAATCTTGTATTTAGTTTAATGGGACGTTTATACAATTTTGAATTTTGTTAAATTTTGGATGCCACGCCCCCTTCGCACAAAACTTCTAAATCACGTATTTCAAATACTAGAGACTTGTGCTTTTGCACATACACGCATATGAATGATATAATTACGCTTAAGAAAGTCGGTCTACAAAAAAAGGTATTATTTAATTTCCCATAACATGCACATATTGGCGCAGCGCAGTCGCTGAGTAAACTGCGCAGTTAACAGTTAGCAGAGCGTATGCGTGTGCGTGTGTATGTATGCGTTGCTTGCAAAATGGGTAGCGCTCTCATTTCCCACTCAATGATCGACTAACCTTGTCTGAGTTGAGTTCGAAAGAGTTAAGCACAACTTTTGGCGGGAGTTTTGCCCTATATAAGGGCAAGCCTTCTGTCCCAGTTCTTCAGTTGGTTTCCTGACCCCCTGGTGGTCAGTCGTGCAGTGCAGTGCAGTGCAGTGTAGTGTGGTGTAGTGTAGTGTAGTGCTTCCCCTCCTGCTCCTCGTCCGCTCCTTCCTCTGGATTTGGTAAGTTTTTAAATAGTTAATAATTTTAGTGATATGTTAAGTATTTATTTTTTTGGTTTTTATTATAATTTTTTTTTTTTTTTTTTTTTATGTACCCGTCTCTCTATCGCTGCCCGACTCTACTGCTGCCCGCCTCTACTGCTGCCCGACTCTTCCTCTGCTGGACTCTCTGCCGCTGCTGGACTCTCTACTGCTGCCCGACTTTACCGTTATCCGACTCTCTACTGCTGCCCGCCTCTACTGCTGCCCGACTCTACTGCTGCCCGCCTCTACTGCTGCCCGACTCTTCCTCTGCTGGACTCTCTGCCGCTGCTGGACTCTCTACTGCTGCCCGACTTTACCGTTATCCGACTCTCTAATGCTGCCCGACTCTACTGCTGCCCGCCTCTACTGCTGCCCGACTCTACTGCTGCCCGACTCTACTGCTGCCCGACTCTATTGTTGCCCGACTCTTCCTCTGCTGGACTCTCTGCCGCTGCTGGACTCTCTACTGCTGCCCGACTTTACCGTTATCCGACTCTCTAATGCTGCCCGACTCTACTGCTGCCCGCCTCTACTGCTGCCCGACTCTACTGCTGCCCGACTCTATTGTTGCCCGACTCTTCCTCTGCTGGACTCTCTGCCGCTGCTGGACTCTCTACTGCTGCACGACTTTACCGTTATCCGACTCTCTGCCGCTGCTGGACTCTCTGACGCTGCTGGACTCTCTACCACTGCCTGACTCTCCTCCTGCCCGACTTTACCGTTATCCGACTCTCCACCGCTGTTTGACACTCTACCGCTGCCGATGCTCGACTTCCGGGAAATTTTTGCCCGCAAATATAAATATAGGAAAGCAAAGTAGGTAATAGTTGGTAATAGTTAATATTAATGATTAAATTGATAATGATATAATTCTAACTAAATAGTATAAATATGTTTTAGTCATGATAATGATGAGAACGATTTTCAATGATATTGATGCTTATTATCATCATGAACTGCTATGATAAATTCTATATTTTCACTTTTCTATTACTATCGATCGGTGAGGGTATTTTTTAGTCAGTTACCCACCGACAAGAGCGGGTAACTTGGTTCTATTTGCTTAGACATAAATAACCATGTGAATATCGTATATACAAATGCATATGTACATCTATGCATAAATTCCTGATTACTGATGTGGAAAAAGAAAAATAAATACGATAATCAAGTAATGTGTTTAATGTATGATACATAAAATAAATAATTTGAAATCTGCAAGTATTACCAAAAGTCAAATACTCTCGCCAACAATTAAATATTTAAATTTCATTTATTTATAATATTTTTTGCTAATAATAATATTTAAATTTTGAAATATTTATTTATTTATAAAAATATAAATTTTATTTCAATTTAGTAATAATTCTTAAGCTCTTATAAATTCATGGAAAAATTCAAGTAAAATATTTTATAAATTATATTTTTGTTCCTTTAGTTTTGTCATAAAAAATTTAATTATATATTTTTAAGAATTTTCTAATGAAAGTTAACAATTTTTAAATGTGTTTATGTTTAAACAAATTGCGGTTTCTTATTAATAAAATTAAATTCTAAATAAATTCACTTAATCCACTAACAACTCTTAAGAAACGTAAACTGTGGATATCCATTTGAGCAGATCCGTCATGAGATCCTGTTTGGGCAAACGGAAATCCGCAAAGGTTTGAATCTGTGCATCGGCAGCAATGCGGAAGGAGCGACCCAAGCCCTGAAGAACCTGAATAAGCAATTATGATTAGTATCGAATCAGTTAGTGCATAATTTATGGCACTTACTCGCATGGCATCCTCATCTGTGGTATCATCGCCCGCAAATACCACGCGCACCTCATCCGCCCAGTCGGCGCCAAATTTAGTCTTTAGAATGTGAAGAGCCGCCTCGCCTTTATTCCAGTCAACTGGTGGCTTCGCCTCGATGGCCTCGTGCGCCTGATTGGGACGAAAGCCATGTCGCTGACAGATCTCTGCCGCCAGTTGCTTTAGCTCATCCTTCAGCTGCACGGGTGTATCGCGATAGTGGTAGGTGAGCGAGACGCGCTTATCCTCCACCCAGGCGCCATTCTTCTCCACGCGCTGCTTCAGCTCCTCCACCATGGCCGTATAGTTGCTCTGTATCTCGCCGGGCAGCTCAAAGTCGTGACGCGATCCATCCGGATACTCAATCTCAAGTCCATGATTGCCCGCAAAGGTAACGCCATCGATATTGACAAGTGCGTGCACATCCCTTAGCGCACGGCCCGAAATGACGGCCATAAATATTTGCGGATGCTTGGCCAACCTACGCAATATGGTTTCCAGTTCTACGGGCATCTTTGTTTTGTTCGGATTGTCGGCAATGGGCGCCAAGGTGCCATCATAATCAAGAAGTATGGCCAGCTTGTTGTGGGTGTCCAGATAGCTGCAGGGCATATAAAATCATTAATTTTTAATTTCGAATATGAATTAGAAATATTTTCAATATGTATGGATTCTTGAGGTATACAAAATTTTAAATTCTCGATTGAAATTCAATTTTAAAGATTCAGTGATTTAAAAAAAATATTTTAAAGCAAATAAAAAATATATATGTGTATAAAATGTAAAAAAGTTTTAGAAAAAAGAATTATAATTATAAATTTTTGAATTTTTGAAAATATTTAAACATTTTTTGAAAATAAATAAATGAAAGTAGGATTTATAACAGAATCTATTGGTTGTGCCATTTAACATCAATTCTATAAGTTAACATTAACATTAACATTTTAATTTTTCATTAACAGAGACCTACTAATGAATGTTAGAAAATGTTTAGTATCTAGAAAATATGTTAAACAAATTTACCAGCTCGAAATTATGCATTGAATATATAATTGTATTATTATTTGCAAGCTGAACTACTTGTATTGATTTTTCTCTCAGTGTAGCGATTTGCTCATTTTGTCAGGCTAATCTGTCTTATCGTCCACACACATATTACATGACTTCCTCTAGCCGGCAAGGTCATATATATATATATATATATATGTATATATAGATAGATAATCTCAACTAATGTGAATTTGACTTACCCTGGTAAATTCTTTTCGAACTCCTCCAATCGACTGATAACTGGAGCAATTTGTTTCTCTGGCATTATGTCAGCTGTTATTTCGGTGTACCACAAGACGCACAAAATGAGTTGTAAATATATGAATTTCACTGAAATCGAATTGAAATTTCAACTAATTATTGAATGCTAAATGTTGTCGAGACGACGACTCAGTGTGCACTGCGAGTAGCTGCCACAACGCCGTTTGCCTTTTAAGTCGCTCTGGCTGCGATGATAGTTCGACGCGTTTGCTGATAACAAAATCTCGCGCTCAGCTGGCGGCGTGAACTTGTTTTCGCGCTCTCTTTTACGGATTTCCAATTCTGGATAAGAAATGATCACTAATCTCCTGGCTCAGATAAACTCTTACCACCTGTGTGCCTGAAAGGGCGACTGTTGCCCGTTCCCTAGACGACTCGAGTTTTTATAATGATTTCATTTCCTGAGAACTGTTTCATGCATTGTTGTTGCTTTTGCGGAAAAACAAAGACAACGTTTCGCATGCTCACCCCCTCAGTTGCCTTCTTAGTTCTTTAGTTAATCATGCGCCGCCTTCGTGGCAGTTGCATGATATCCATTCAATGGGGCATTGCGCTCGCGCCCCAAGTTCATTCCGTTAAACAATGTGCATTTCGGCCAAGCCACTTGATGTTTTATGTTTTTTTTTTATTCCACCATAAGCTGAGCCCAAGCAACATTTTTACAAAGGGTATGTTGGCTTTGCAGGTGGAAATCTAGTTATAAACTTGTCTTTGTCTCGATTTGATCTCGACTACTGAAGAAGATAAATTATTATTATAAAATATTAAATATTTATTCTTCTATTTTTTTTAAGTTGCTTATTTCTTTCATATTCGTTTCCAAATTTTGGCTTAAAGATTATTTATCAAGACTTTGAAATAAATAATATTTGCCCAGACTTCTATTTTTATAAAGACACAAATATATTTCACAATATTTTGTGAAGTGTATATTTTTACATGGTATATAAAACTTGCGGAAATTTTGTATTTTCATTTATTCGGAAAATGAACACAAATTGTATATTTCACGTAATAAAAAAAAAGAAAATGTTTTATTTCTTTTTTTTTGCTTAAATTGCACAAAGAAATTTGTATGATAAAATTCGAATTTATTAAATACGGGGTTTTTTTATGTATACATTATATTGAAGAAAATTTTATAAATTTTTCACTTAAACTTAACTTAATTTTATTGTTGAACTTTATCAATATTTAATTTACATATTAATCTATCTATTATCTTTTTATATCAATTTCTACTTATTATACTTATTTTACAGTCTCTCTCTCTCTCTCTCTCTCTCTTCCTATCTCTCTTCTACACTCAGTCTCTTTTTTCAATATACCAAAATAAATAATTATTGAATCATCTGCAAACCAGTAAAAATAGGATTGTTTATATTTTTTAATTATCTATAAATTCCAACTAATTTATTTCAATAATGTATGAAGTGTGAATTTTGAATATCATATATAATATATAAATAAAACCATTTAAAAATATTTATCTTGGTATATGGCAAATGTGCTTTAATTTCTATTTATTATTTTAAAATATATTTTATTTATTTATTATTTTAAAATATAATCTGTAAAAAATAGAATACTTCTAAGTATACAATCAATAAGATTGTGTTGCTGCAGCAAGATTTGATTATTTCTAGAATCGGTCAGATTGTTGACATCATAATTTAATGATAGATATTAATGTATTGCAATCAAACCAGTTTCAATTAAAGGCCCCCCGCCTACTGTCAAGCTGTGTACTATGAACACAGATGGCCGCACGCTCTTTGATTAGGCTGCACGAGTGCCAAATGTGCGCGAAGCATGCTATAGGCGCATGCTCATGGCTCCGCGATTCTCAAATCTGGTCAAACTATTTGCTCACGATATTTGCTTGCATATAGCGATAAATCGAGGCATATTAGTGGAGAGCAGAGTCAACGTTAGTGTCTAATCTAAAGCAAACAAGCTGCTTTCCATATTAATTACTGCTCGTTACATTTAGATATCTACAGCTTTGTCTGCTGTCTGATCGAACGGCTATTGAGTCCATTGAGTCATATAGCTCTAGACCTCTCTAAACAAATCTTTGAGTGCTAATATGATATAATTAAAACACGAGACATTCACGTTGTCAACATGTGCATGGCCTCAGCCATATTATAACAGACACACACACATATATCTTTCATTAACTGTTTGACGTATATGTATGTATTTTTCCATTGCCTCTGTTGATCTTCAGCGTTCGAAATGTTTTCCACTCACTTTTGATTGGTTTGATTAGTCGCGGCTATTTTTGGCCTTAAATATGAAAATGCTCAACTTCTGTAAACAGTGCAAACGTAAATTCAATTTGTTCAGAACAATTAGTAAATATTTTCTAAACTATGCCAAATGTTTTTGTTTAGCTTGAAAAGCTTTCGTTGAGCTTTTTTTGCCTTTGGCGAGGCGACCACTATCTATTTGCGTAGCGTTCGGGCACCATAAATAGAAAAGTCCGTAAACATTAAACTAGGAGACTTGTTGGGAGCTCGCACAGTGGGATGATTGTTAGAAATTGATGTAGGTATATATTTATCGCTATATAGATATTAGATGTTAGGAAAAGTTAAATTGTATATATAACATTATATTTTTTACATTTATTTATAAACAATCGATATACTTCAAAATTCTAATAAAACTTTTCATAAATAAATATATTTTTCAGCTTAAAGTCTGTTAAAATTTTTCACAGATTTTAGTCTTCGAAATAGAATACAAATTAAACGCCTAATATTTATACCTTTGATAAACCTAGTATACCAGTAAAATTGTAGCAACATTTTAGCATGATTCTAAAAATATTTTAGCAATTTTTTCTTATTTGAATTTGATATCAGCCTAAGAGTATGCAATGCTTATTTTGTTTAAATTTATTCACAATTTCAGCTCAGAGAATTCTTGTTTATATTTATCTTGTTGACATATGTAGTACATACAATTTATATCTCACTAATTAATAAATAATATGCTTAAGACCTTAATATTCGATTTTTATGTATTAAAAAGTTTTCGTATATTTTGGAAATTCTAATTAATTGTGAAGGCTCAGCCTGCAAGTGTAGTGTAATTAATTATTAGATATATGTTATATATATATATAGAGTATACAAGGGTAACTATATATGAAAATCCCTTATTGCCATGCCCCCAATGGGCGTATCCAACAAATTCTATAACACTTTCAGACAACAAGTAATTCGAGTTTCGAATTCCAGCTTGCATATGAAATCATTTAATATGTGTTAAATTAAGCTGCAGCAAAAATGTATTAAAATTAAAGCATTAAAATATTATTTATTAGGTTGAATACACCTGACTGCGCGATGCTCTGTTCGCAGTTGAAGGGGAGCATAAAATAAAATTATATGATTGTAGCTCTGCTACTACAGCTTCGCCTGTAAGTAGTAGGTGTGGTTCAATAAAACTTGAATATTTTAAGTCTTAAAAATGCAACTCTTTAAGGGAATAAAAATTGACTTCTAGTCGAACTATGCAGTGTCTCGTTCGTGAGCAGAATAGTGAATGTCAAGTGAATATCCGTAAGCCTGCATGAATTATGTCGGCCGAAGAGTGAATCACAATTTTTTAGGTGGTTTTCTACATTTTGTAACCAGTTTCAGTTCTATACGAAGCCGGGGCAAATCCCCTCGATCTATATACAAACACACTCGCCCGATGTTTATGACGTTTTTAGCAATCAATACCAAAATACGTATCTGTCCAGGGCTTCGCTTATAAGTACGCAACGGGTCGCTTGACGGGCTCAGAAGTATTTCAGTTTCAGACTCGTTCGGACAAATTCGTTGCTCTCGCACAAAAGAAAAAAATGGAAATTTCCCAAATATTCGGTGGGTTTTTGTTTACTAATCATAAATTAAAAATAAAAAAAACGAAACGCATTGATTCCGGTTGCAGTTGTTTCCTTGGTGATCGCTACCGTAGCCGCCCATCCACAGTTCCTGGATTGGAATGAGGATCTGACGCAGACTTTCATTCGAGGACAGCCAGTAACATCGACTAGGCCAACGACAACGGCCCAACCAACCACAGCATCGCCGCGCATGCAGGCCTGCATCCAATCCTGCCCAGCGACCAGTGAATACAATCCCATCTGTGGCACGGACGGAGTCAACTACTACAACGAGGGACGCCTCAACTGTGCCATCGGATGTGGTCAAAGTAAGTAACCTGAGACTATCTTCGTTCAACTCGCATTAACTCTCTTTGAACCCTCTTTCATAGATGTTCGTGGTATACACTTGGGCATCTGCAGTACTAATTAGATCATTGCTATAGGGAATTTTAAATAGTTTTAGTGAAAATGTCTGCCACACAATCTACAGTTCAATGCTTTACTACTGACCTTAGGTGTGTGTGAATAAAAACAAGCGAGCAATAGTTAGGCGAGTGTGCTCGGCCAAGCGCTACCCTGTAACACAAGGTAAAATACTGAATAAAAATATGAATTTGATTGATTTAAGTTGATTGATTATTATAATAAATATTGTGTAAGAAATATTATATAATGAAAATCGATTTTTTATGGTATACTTTATAAAAAAGTAAATATATATTTTGAATGTTTATGTGATTTCACATAAACTCTATACTACAAATTGTAGATGGATATTATATTTTTATAAAAACTAACAACTTTTTGAGAAGCAGATTTTCTATATGTCTATATGTCTATATGTTATCACGTTGCATATACCCCACCAAATCCCTAAACGGTTATAGGGTATAACCGGTACACAGATTAATAAGCTGAGATTTCAATGTTCACACTCGCGCTATTTTAGCGACTTGTCTAATGTGTAAAAAATAAATTCTAAGCAGTCATCGCCGAAACGTTCGTCTGTTTGTTGCCATTGCGCGGAGCGTTAAGTGAGATAAAAAAAAAAAATAAAATAAATAAATAAAAACAAAAAAAAAAAACATAATGCTGCGACCAGGTCTATTTCACATAACCCGTAAGTGAAATATTCTCAGCTCGAAACATTTTCACATCGAAAACTTTGCAGTTGCTTCGCTGCTGTTGTGCCAGGCCCTCGCCATTGACAATTCCAATCCCAAGTCGCAAGTGGAATACATAAGTCAACTGCCGGGCGATAAGCCGAAGTTTGTGCCTATCACCCGACCTCCGTTGCTGAACCAGACGCCACCGCCGCCACCTGGCGACTCCAAGAATTTCGCCTACAATCCAAAGACGCAAACGTGGACAAAGATTTCACCTCACGATCCACAGCCGGATGAGGAGACTTTGATCTGGAATCAAAGCAACGATAAATGGCTAACCAACGGGCCGGGCTCTTAGATTTGTTTGTTCTTTAACAGAATCATAAATATACAAGGAAATTCTAACCATATATACATTACTCTCACGATATTTTGATATTTATAAACACCTTCAATGCTATATTACCTACATTATATTCTTGTAAAACACGACGTTAATAAACATTAATTTTTATATTCGATAAATAATCAATATGACAATATAGTTAAAGTAAAGTTTTATTAAGATTTTCAATTCAAAAATGTAAGTAAAGAAAGTCACTTAAAACATGTTTAAAATTTAATTCTTTGCGTCGCACAATCAATTAAGATTTTCAACTGCTTTGAAGCTTGTGCTAGTAATTAAAAACAATTTACCTACGAGGGCTGCTTTTCATATGTCGAGAGCATATATAAAAAAAAACTGAAGCTATTTTCATTTGTAAATTTTTTGTTCTTCTTTGATAAACCCGAAATATTAGTAGCAACCCTCGCATATACTAGGGACAACAGTGAACAAACTTGTATTCACTTAGCTGCAACTGAGACTCGTGAAATATTTATATTAATATTATATTATATTTATATCTTATTTAAATGTACATATACAGCTGCTCCTCTACGTCCTCTGGTCAAAGATGTGCCTAATATTCAATCTATTCCCAAACTCAACAAATTTCATGACTTGATATACCGAAGGGATTATGGGTTCAAGCTGTAAACAATTTACTCTAAGACTAATTTGAATTTGATAAAGATATACTATAAATTTGTTTATAATGTCATAAATTAATCTCAGATCAATATTATATATTTTTGAATTGAATTTTTGAATTTTTGAGTTCTGTAAGCACAGCCCAAAGTTCATAAGATCCAGATCCAGATCCAGATCCAGAGCCGCATCCAGACTCAACATAATCTCTCGTAATATGACAAATATTTTATTACAAATTTAATTTTTTTTATTATATATTTAAAAAATATATTTTTATTAAGTTCATTTCTATGTATTTATATATATATTTATAGATGTAGTAATTATCTCAACGATGATGATGGCGCAGCGTCTCATTTGTTACGGTTGCACCCGATGTCTGCTGTTGCTGCTGTTGCTGCCTCATGCGGCATAGCTCGTTGGCGCTGAAGTTGAGCTTGCGCAGCGCATTCTCTGAGAACTTCTCAAATTTGGCTGTGAGCTGAGCCAACTGCTCCTTGAGCACTTGCAGCTCGACGCGCCAGTCGTCGGCCTGTTTGGCCTTCAGCTCGTGCTCCTTGCGCAGCTGCTGCGGCACGTTTGTGGCTGAGCGCGGACGCAGCAGTTCGTTCATTTGGAAATATTGCGTCTGGGAAGCGTATGGAGACTCCAGTTGTTGTCGCTGTGGCGAGGCCTTTGACTCGCCACAATTGACAGCCGGCTGCCGCTGCCGCAGACTGTGACTGAACATGTGATAGTTCTCCTCGAACTGTCGCCTGCGTGTGCTCATGTTGCGATCACGTCGCTCGGCAACCAGCTTGTATATGTTCAGCTTGATATCCTCCGGCAGCTGGGAGCGGTCGCGCGGATCGTTGGGCCGCACCGTAAACTGCAGACGATCGCGTGATGTGCGCAGCAGAGCCTTGCGCCTGCAGTACTCCACCAAAGGAGCATTGCGCAGCAGCCTGGAGAAGAACAAGCTTTCCAGGCGCGATATTAGCTCCGCCTGACGCACCAGCCGATCCAGCGTAGCTGACACTTGCAGGCCCTGTATGTCGCTAACAGCCAGGCCCAGCATCAGATTGGTCAATATCACGGTTACCAACAGCACGAAGGCCAGGAAAATGATGTGAGAAGTGACTGGAAATTTCACCGCATAATCGCCATAGAAAATGTCCTCAAACTCCAGCTCCCCGGACATCATGGTGAACGACTTGAGGAACGACCAGGTTATATTCTCAAATGCCGGATAATCATTAAAAAGCACAGCGAAGCTCAAGCCAAACGCGATCAGCAAACAGATGTAGGCCATCAAGAACTTGCCAAAATTAACAGCCACTGAGAGATATAATGACAATAAAATATATATAATATATGAGTTGTAGTTTGCCTAGACTTAACATACCCTTGGTAAACATTTGCACATAGACGCCAAATATGGGAAACCTGCCGACGAGCATCATCAGCTCTAGCCAGACCAGCAGAATGACCACAGCTGCCACATGATGCTGCCACATGGGCACCGCCAAGAGATCGCCAGTCCATAAAATTTCCGGTGTCTGCAAATAAATATTTTTAGGAATTATTTAATTTTATATTTAATATTCAATTTAAATTTAAATAAAAAAATTTAATTAATTAATTAATTTAAATTTACATTTAATATGAGCTTTAAAATATTACTAGAAATAATTGTAGGTGTGTTGGAGAATATAATAATATAATATGTCTAATATAATATATTTAATATATTACTAAGATAACGTGTTTCGATATTAGAAGAAAAATATAATTTAGCTTTTTGACAAAACTTAATTTTACTATCAACATTTTTAAACTAAATGTGTAGTAAATAATTTAAGAAATTAGAAAAAATTTTATCGAATTTTAAAAATTTGTAAAAGTTTGTTATACCAAGAAAGTGGCTCAAAGAAGAGCCTCATTTGGTTAGAGTATTTTATTTAAAGCTAGGTGATGCTATAATTTTTTTCGGCTATAAAATATTAGTGTATAATATTAGTAATTAAAATATAATTATAGAAAAATTCTAAAAATATTCTATATATATATAAAACTTTGTCAAAAATTTATTTTAAAGCTAGCTAATAAATTCCTCCATGCTATAATTTTTTGTGTCAATTTAATATTAGTATATAAAACTAACAATAAAATTATAATTATAAAAAATTATAATAATATAAATATTTTATATATATAAAACTTACAAAAAAAATTCAGTAATTAATTATAAAAAAATATTATAAATAATATTTAAAAATTGATATAATTAATTATATACATATATTATTAGTCTGATAAAATTTTTCTATATTCATTTTTTTAGTATTTATTTTTATGGTATAAAAAATAGTTTCAAATCACACTTTTCGTATGATCTCAATTGATTAAAAATTTCTTGAAATTTTTCTCTGACTGCTGGACAGATGGAAAATTTCAATCATCGAGTTGGATTTATTAATACCCAATATCTGTCTATCAAAAACAACAAACAAATTATAGCTTTCGTGTCAATAGGCAAGACATACCACACACAAGAGCACGCCAAAGACAATGGTCCATTGGAGCCAGTTTTCCCAGTACTTGGCGTAGCCGTGCAGGCCGTGGGCCATCTGAAAGACCTCCTTGCCCAGCAGCATGACATTAAGGACGATGACAAAGTAACCAATGGTGGAGACGTAGCCAGGTGCCTGGCACGACTCACCCTCCTTGCAGCTGCGCACGTAGACGCCGATCACGTAGAGCGTGAAGAGCAGCACGAAGCAGGTATGATAGGCCAGGCTCATCAGAAAGAACTTGCGTATGCGACGCCATTTGAGGAATAGAAACGTCTCACACAGCGGATGCATAAGAATGCGCTTCTGTCCCACTTCGATGAGGCTCAGCATCAGCTCCGCCTCGCCCTTCTCCGTCGATGAGCTGGGCACGAGCAGATGAAAGTCCAACTTGATCTGGCAGTCCACATCGCCAATCTCATGATCGTTCGCCTTGATCGAGTTGTCCAGCTTGTGCATCAGCTTGGGTATAATCTCCGGGCAGCGACGCACAATGAACGTCAGCGCCGACGTATGTCCGCCCGTGCGTGCCGTCAGATCTGCGCCGTGCTCTGCAATGGGAATGTTATTTAGTAGAGCTGGAAACCATAGCCAAACCCCAAACCTATGAAGATGTAGACACAGCTGCTGAACTCATTCAGGGCGGCCAGGTGCAGCGGCGTATACCCGTAGTCGTCCGCTTTGTTGACATCGGCGCCGGCCTTCAGCAGCGCATTGCAGCAGTCCAGGCAGCGCGACTGCTTCACTATGGCCGCATGCAGAGCTGTGCGTCCGTCCCGATAGACGGCATTCACATTGGCGCCATACTTCAGCAGAATCTCGACGCTGCTGATCGACTGGGAGAGACAGGCCAGATGCAGCGGCGTCTGCTGGCTGGCATTCCGACAGTTGACATCGGCCCGATGCTCCAGCAGCAGCCGCACACATTCCGCATAGTCGTTCTCGGCCGCTGCAAAGTGTCAGTTGGCAAACAAAAAATCATGAAAGTGAATCTAAAGCGATGCTCACTTGGACTCACCCAAATGCAATGCCGTCACTTTGCCTTCGCCGAACTGGGAGCGCACATCGGCATTGTGACTCAGCAGCAGCTGCACGCACTTGGTGAATCCGGATGCGCAGGCCGTATGCAGCGGTGTCTCGGTGTACACCTGCGGTGTGTTCGGATCGGCGCCATACTTCAACAGAATCTCCACACAATCGACCGCATCGCCGTCAATGGCATAGTGCAAAGCCGATCGCCTATTGATGCCAATGTTGATGTTTGCCTTACGCCGGAGCAGCAGCAGGAGGCACTCCACGCTTTTCGAGCTAAAAAGGTATGGATTATACTAGATAGCTAACATCAGTTACTTATAATTAATTAATGTTAATTAATTAAAATTAATATTATTGAACTGCTGTGGAAAATGCACGTATTTTAAACAATTTAATTCCTCCCAGCTCAGAGATATATATCAATATGTATGCCTCTAGTATATGGCATATATATTTATCAGAGTTCATCTTCATCTTCCTCTCTAAAAGCCCTACACATTCACCTGGCGGCGCAATGCAGCGGCGTCACTTCCTTCTTGTTCTCCCAGCGGTTCGGATCGGAGCCACGATCGAGCAAGACTTTGGCTATGGGCGCATTGGCACGACAGCAGGCAAAGTGCAGTGGGGTGCGTCCGTGGCTATCGAAAGTATTTGGATCGGCATCGTAATGGGTCAGCAGGTATATGATGTTCTCGACGGAGCCGTAGAGCGCACAGCATATGAGCGCCAGGTTGCAGTCGCTCGGCTCGATCATCAGCTCTGCAAGGCAATAAAAATTAGTTGAGTTGCCAGCCAATGGCCAGCGGCTGTGCCCACCTAGAAAACAGGCCGATTTGACCATGTCCAAGATTTGTTGGCCATTGGGCTGCGCGCACAGCGTCTCCTCGATCTCCTGCGCCTGCCACAGCACCTGGCTCTGCTGCTGCCGTGTGAAAATCTCGTGGGCCTCGTTGCTGAAGACGGCGTCGCTGTTGGCCTCGCTGGAAATGCTGCGCTTATCAAACAGCATCTGCATCTCGGCCGTCTCGCTCTCCGATTGCCATTTCAGTTCGTTTTCCTGCCAAGACAAATAAACCAAAAACGCTGCATACCGAGAGAGACAGGGAGAGAGAGAGAGAGTGGGTGGGTGGGTGGCTGGTGGAGGGGGCACTTACGATGATGGAGAAGCGCACATTCTCCATTCTGTTGATGTGTTTACACTTTTGTGGCCTACAAAATAAACTAATTGGTTGACCATAAGCAATCTGGCCACGGCGCTCACATCATCCGTCCGGCAACTCATTCATGCAATTTTCGAATTAATCTTTTGATCTGCTTGTCGTCAGCGGCCCAAGAGACCAGGCCAAGTGGCTTTGTTTATTTGGAAATCTCCAAAATATTTAATTGTTTTTCAAACCGACACACACGCAGTACGCAGTACTTGCAAATTGTTACACCTCCGCCTCTGCTCCGATCTCGCGATCACGTTGCTTTCCACTTGGCGTTGAGTTTTTCCAGCCCGTCTATACCGTTATTCGCGTTCCGTGCTCGACGAGGTGCTAATGTGTACTGGCTATGAGATCGAAATGCTTAAGCGAAATTTGCTCCAAAATATATATAGAGATTTCTTTACTACATACCCTGTAATTGGTACTGTAAATGGGGTATAATGAAGCTGATATTTATTGAGTTTAACTGACGAACTTAAAGGCTAACTCTTTTTACTAAGAATAAGACTATGCATCCTAGTAGCCATGGTCTTATACTGAAACACTAGATAAACAAATCTGATATTTAATGAAGATTTTAATATATGTATAACTAAAGTATCTATCTATATCTATTTAGTATTTAGGGGTCAGGGATTGTTTTCAGAATAATATATCTCACTGAGAAAGATCAAAATTTTTCTACTCCTTTGTTATTCTCATTAAATTAAATATATATATATTTTTTTTTAATTTTTTAATTCAAATCTGATTTATTCTATTTAATTGAACTCAGCTTTATTCATAATCAAATATATTCTGAAAATAACTGTCCGTTTCTTTCTCTTTTTCTTGCAGTGCGTTGTCTATGTCTGTATAGTTAGAGTATATTGAAACAGTATAAATATTTGTCAATAAGCATTATCTTATCTTTAATTTACAGTATGGCCTATGATTCATAATATGCCCTATTCAATAAGAAGGCATCCCCCAGCAATTGTTTTTCCACAAGCAGCTCTTCTTTTAAATTGAGATCGTTTTCAGCTTTTTTCTCTTTCTTTATGCTCTTCATGTGCACGAAAAGCTTCTAAAAGCTTTAAAGAAGCGACTGCTGAAGTCACGCACAGTGGTTGAGCGAGGCAGAGTGGGAACAGTGGGCCAAAAATATTATATAAAATAAATATAAAAAAAAAAAAATAAAATTAATAAATTTAAAAATATTTAAAATAAAAAATGTTATTTAATAATTAAATTAAATTAAATTAATAGCAAAAAATATTTATTAAGTATAAGTATAAGTAAAGAAGTCTGAAATAATTTCCTACACCTGCCCCAAAGCTGAAAGCGTGATTAGCATGGGATATGCTTAAAGTGATTGATGGCGACCTTGACTTTGATCTGAGGCTATCGTTCATTTTTAAGGGTCTTGCGGAAACTACTGCGGAAATTGTGCATAAGATTAATGAATTAGTGGACAAACATTTCTCGCTGAAGTCTAAAGTTTGCTCTCAATTTCGCAAATTAGTTGCCTAAGCCGCAAAATGTATGAAAAGTTGTTCATAGCGTTGGGGTGTGCACACCTTTTGGCCATTGCCGATGCGTAAACAACATGAATGCAAAGTGACAGCAGCTATGACGACGATAACATTTGACCTGCGAGGGTTAAAGGTAAGAACGCACAGATGACTGACGCAGGCTTGGACTGTCAATAGTTAAGATGGGGTGCGAGCCGGCGACCCCAACTGCCTGAGGCAGTCAACCGTAATGAATGCACACACGCAGCGCCTGCCAAAATTAATGCCCGCCCACACCCGAAGCCACTGTCATTCCCAACCTGTTGCCAATTGAGACTCAGCTGCACAGGCGCTTGTCCAAACCAATTAGTTAGCTGAATCTGATGCCCACAGCTGATTAAAACCACTTCAAAAGAGTGTTGCCATTACCACATACTCTGTAAATGAATAATAAATAGCTATGTGATCTAAATATATTTTAGTATACATATATGGTTTAAATATATATTATACGAGGCAAAATAGAATGACTATTTACAGGACTTAATTTTTTTTTGGCTAAATTCATATTAATTTTGGATTTATAAAAAAAAAATAATAAATAAAATAATATATATATATATATATATATATATATTGTATTTAATTTTTATAGTACTGAAATATATGCTGAAATTTTAACATTCAAATATAACACAAAAATAAGGAAATAAACTTTTAAAATTTTTTTAATAAAATAATACTTTTACATATATGTAAATATATTTATATTATTTTTGTAGCTTAAAATATTATTTTTATATATTATATGTTTATTCTATATTTTATTTGTTAAAGTTTTGCATATATATTAAAGATATTTTATTTTTTATTAATTTTTTAGAACAATTTTAATTAATTTTGTATTATTCGAATTTTTTTATTTTTATAAATTGTTACACAATTACTATTTTCAATTTTTTCGCCTTAGCTTAGGTTGCTAATGCTTTAAGTTATCTATTATACATAATTAAGGTCGAGTTTGTCTTGCTCTAGCATTAAGATACAAATATGTACATATACTTAAGTATTAAGCACACACATATCCTATGCGGTAGTCCAGTGGTTCGCCTAGCATATAAGAAATAAAAACAATCTAGAGGACTTATAGACGACAGGTCGAGACATGAATATCCTATAAGGCAGATTAATGTATACCAGAAAAAAAAACGAATTTATACATAGAAATACTCGAAGCGTTAAGTTAATATTTCTGGGCGACATTTATAAGCTTCTTCTTGGTAATTAATAAAAGTTTATATATAATTTATACGCCTAAACAGCTATATGCTATATAGAGCTATATACTCTAAGTTGCAACATTATCCTGAATAAGGGTATCGTAAAAACAGGCCACCTCCCGATGTCAACAGGTTGCCCTTCTATATGTTCTATGTGTGCTGCTATTTATATTGTACGTGCGCGTGCGTCTGCCAAAGCCTCTGCCTCTGACTGGGCCTCTGCCTATGCACGTGTATGTAATTTGTGCTAGCGTCTGTGTTTGGACTAACATTAGTCATGTACGTATCAACGCTGCCATAGACAATGTTTGCATTTTGGCCAAATTATAATATAAAACACGTGTGGCCCCAACTCTGAAGGTCAGTCAGCGAAAAACAACTCCCGCAGTGGTCAACCTGACAGCGAGACCCAATAAGTAAAATCCTTTTGTATTTTGCTCATATTCCATTTTTTTTTTATTATTTAAATACATTTTTTTTATATTTTTATTTAATTTAGTTTTCAACATTTTACAATTTGTCTTTACACGCCGTCAAATGTACGTGTAACAGGTGCTGTTAAGCTTGCTGAACGATTAACATGGCTCTGTTAACAGCTCAACGTACACTAAACATGCTGTTAAGCAAAGAAAGATGCGCAGCGTTTAGCGGGTTTAACGCTAAAAACTAGCTGTCATTTTATTTATTTGTTTGGAGATTTTATAGCTAAATAAAATATATAGAAAATTAAGTTAGTTTGGTCTCAAAGAAATGTATTTTTATATATATTTATGCAAAGTATAAAATACTAACATCTCTATAAGCAGTTTGATGCTAACTGTTGCTGCTGCTGCTGCTGTTGCTGCCGGCATTGCTTGAATTTGTTTTTGTTGCTGTTGGCGCTGGTTATTCGCCTGTTTCAACGCCAGCGTAACGGACGCTTCGACGCTTCGCCGACAAACTCCCGTTACGCGAAAAAGACAGCAGAAAAAAAAACTGTTTCTCGTGTGCGTGTGCTTTGACGCGTTGTTGTGGGCGTGTTGTGCACTTCCGTGTCGAAACTCTTTTGCATTTTACAACTGCGTGAGTGGGCGAAGGGGGCGTGCCCCTACGTTAGAGCTGTCCAAACGCGCGTTAGTTGACAACGTCGCGCAGTCGCCGCGCGGTTTGGATTCTGTTTTTGTTTTCCTACATTGTTGCTGCTGGTGTTGCTGTTGTTGTTGTTGCTGTTGTCGGGTTGTTGCGGATTTTCATTATTGTTTTACAATGGCCTCTTGGCCGCGTCGCAATAAGCAGGCATCGGCATCGGCAAACGGCATCGGCATCGGCAACGGCAACGGCAACGGCAACTGCTTGACGGTGCCAGTTTAAACATGTGAATATAAAAGCATAATTGTTGTGTGCCTGTGGCTTAATACGCGCCAGGAACTTAAGCGTGAAGGTTCCTCAATCAAAGGACGCATAAATCACTTAAATAAAAATAATACAAAAATCAAAATACAAATTAACGGAAACACAAGTTCGATTCTGTGTACAAATAAATAATTTCCTGTTGCAGTCAGACGGTGCGTATACTTAATTGTTTTTAGCTTGCTAAAAAAAGGTTTATATATAGAAATATATATAAATATATATATATATATATAAATATATATATATATATATATATATATAAATATATATAAATATATATAAATATATATAAAAAATATATATATATATATATATATATATATATATATATATATATATATATATATATATATATATATATATTTATATATATTTATATATATTTATATATATTTATATATATTTATATATATAAAATGTATAAAATGTGGTACAATAACAAACTCTTCAGCGGCCAAATAAACAATATATAATTTTAAAATTATTTGATTTGTAAACAATTAAAAGTGTGCTCAGTGGCGGCGCCCAAAACAAACTGAGGGGTGGCAATTATTTGATTAAACGTTAAAAACAATTAAAAATCTAAACAGTGGAGGGGCTCAAAGTGTAAATTTCTTAGTTTTAGGTAAAATATAAAATAAATTTTAAAAGCTTGTTTGGTTAAATTTGTGAGCAATTAAAAATGTGAAATTTATTATAAATATTTCATTAATATTTCGAAACGCCTCTGGTCGCGGTTTTGTTTATATGTTCAGAGCAAACGACCTCGACTCGCGGTTGCTGCCGTGCACATCATTTAGCCAAATATGTTTTGACCCTCTCATAATTTTTGTGGTAATATAGTTTTCGTACGATTACAATTTGGAACTTATCTATGAATAAAAAAAAAATAATTGGCCTGATTAAAAGAAAAACTTTTCAGCAAAAAAAAATTTTATTTTGTTTATTATTATTTTTTTTATTTAGAAAGAGTATTTAAGCTTTTATATTCTATAAATTATGCAGCATATAAATGTTTTTGTTAATCACTTTAATTAGCTAAGCGATAGTTTCGTGTCTTTCCGGTATGATTTGCGACTTTGACTTTGAAAAATATTAGAAACATATGAAATGAAGCAAAATGATTGCTGTCTACGTTGCGAACGCTCGCTGATTTGATTTGTTAGATTTGCTTTTAAATTTGGCAGCAAGGCCAGAGCAGATAGAAAAAAAGTGAAAAGCGAATATGTTGCACAACTTGGCGGTCAATGGGCGTGAGTGTGTTTGTGAGTGTGTGTGTCTTAGTGT
Source organism: Drosophila fulvimacula (assembly GCA_035045555.1). Classification (NCBI taxonomy): domain Eukaryota; kingdom Metazoa; phylum Arthropoda; class Insecta; order Diptera; family Drosophilidae; genus Drosophila; species Drosophila fulvimacula. Next base: position 1,786,576 of record JAWNOX010000197.1, read on the forward strand.
GTGTGTTTGGTTTGTTTGCCACACGCCAATATAATGTGGTAAATTGCGAACTGCCCCAGACACCGGCCCACAGTCATAAAGCTACTACTACTTAATGACAACAACCCGCACAGCCCCACGCCAGTGGCCCGCAAAGCGCTTACGTTTTTATTGCCCAGCAACCGCAGATGTTGTCATCGGGATTTGGTCAGGAGCTGGATGACAATCGCCATATCATAATTCATTGTTCATTGAGATTGAGTGTCGCGATCGTAAACGCAGCGCTAGAGCCACAAGTGTTATTGATATTCAAAGCGAATAACGCATACGACCTGTATGACGGCGCATCACGCCTCAAAATTGTGTGGGTCAAGATAAAATGTTATTTTATGACAAAAACAAGTATTACAAAATATATTGATTCAGTTTAAGCATATGAATAGCCGCAGCACACTTATTTAAATGCTGGGCTATGGCCATAAGAGCCCTAAGGATACGAACGAAATGAGCTAGAGCTAGGGAATTATTATTATGATAATGAGTATTTATGAGAGTTTTGGAATAAATTATTATATTTCTGTTATTAAATTCCAGTAAATATCCATGATTGATTCATCACATTAAATGCACTTCCAAAATATATATAACTAGTTTCAGTTGGCACTAGTGGTTGGTTAAGTAAAGTGTACAAATTTATAAAAAATAAATAAATATTTATTCATAAATCACAATAAGTAAATAACTATGAAATATTTATTCAATTGTGTAAAAAATGTCATTTGGCATTTGATTCGAACAGTTTGTGGCTTAAGCACGTGCTATTTTACGCTGTAAGCAACTAAACAAAACACCTAAAACCACTAAACTAATTCCAGTAGCTGAGCGGCACGCACACACATATACTTTATATATGTGTGTATGTGTGTCTGTTTGAGTTCGCGTATCTGTGTGTTTATATTGTGTCTACTTGTGGTTTTTGTATCATATTCCGCACATTGTTCCTCAACGCTCAGCACTGACCATGAGTATGAGTTTTTCTTTCGCTTATCACTCACTCCCTATAGGCGGGCGGCATACCAGCTATCCCCATTGGTATTCCCGTTGCCTGAGCTGTTCATAACTGCCAGCCCCAAAAATGCCATTTATGACGCTTGACTTGTATAAATGAGACATATTTAACAGGGCCTTGGATACACTTGCATTTCGAGTACTTTCAATATAGAACACAATATAAATATGGTATATAAAAAGATGTTATATAGGTTTATAGAAATGTGAATACTAAATTAAAATTAAATTAAATAGAAATATATATTAAAATTTTTTTTAAATATATACATATTATTTTTTTTATAAGTTTTTAAAAGATATTTCAAAATTTTTATTGATTTTTTATTTTTTTTTAATCCAAATAAATTATTAAAATATATTGAACAAAAATAGCACATACACTTTTATATAATAATATAAATTATATATTATTTTACATTTTCTTAATTTTCAAAATTTCTTACTTTTAAATGTAAAAAATTCGAAAAATGTATTCAAAAAGAACATATTAATATATATATTTTAATACATATTAGTAAATAATTTAAATATTATTTTTTATTTTTATTATTAATTTATTAATTACTTTACTGCGCCAGCTTAAAGAGTATTTCAAAAGTAAACACTTCAATGGCGCTGAATGTATTTATGCGCTTGGCATCCGAGTTCCAATTCAATGTTTTCATTTATGTATTTTATTTTTTGGCTAATACTCAATTCAAGGCTTTTCGCTACCACATGGAAATGCGCGACAAAACAAATATTCGAGCGGAGAAGGGTTTTGGTGTGTTGGGCGGGCGCGGGAGGCTGACCGCCAACTCTTCGGCGCGACGCTGAGTCTAACAATTTCGCATTTTCAATTTCAGGGCCAACAACAAGTGCGACAGTCAATGGCAACAGTTGTGTGCAGAGTATTATACCCTGTAAATATAAAATAAAGGAATCCGGGTATATGCAAGCTTAGGAAAATGAAATATAGAAATCGGATAAATATTGTTAATGGTTTTTATAGGGTATCTTCAAGCACGGCACTCAGAAATATGCATTTCCCTTGATAAATATATATATATATATATATATATCATATATATCATATATATAGGGTATCATCCGGCCTGGCAATGAGCCACAAGGCCGGAGCACGCTTGTTGTTAATGTTAACTCAGTGGTTGATTGTCGATAGCTGGTAATGAACTGAAATGACAAGCACAAATGCGCTTGACGAGTAGGTGGGGGGAGGAGGTAGGAGGTAGGGCAATGGGTGTGTTGAGTGGGCGACAACTCCAACAAGTTGTGCGCCGCAACTGCCGCACTTCCCATGACCTTACTGAGAAAGTGGAAAGCGGAATTGCTTTAGCACCATGACAACCCAATAGCAGCTCCATTGACGCTCTGGCGCTGCACTTGTTTTGGCTATTGATATTTGTGTTATTGGTCAGTGGTTAGGTTGATTTGTTTTCAATAGAATTTGAGTGGCAGGCAGCCACGTGCTAGGCAACGAGACGCAACCAAATCTCACCTCAACTTACAGCTAGCACGCAATATGTTTTCATAAACATAACCAGGTCAACAACCCAATGTCAGATAGAATCATAAATTATTACGTACAAATAGAGCTCCATTCGCTATGCCATCCTTTCGCAAGAAACGGAAGGGAGACAAGTTTTCAATTCAATGTCTATGCCAAGGTTCCATGGCCAGCTGTCGTTAGGGGTGTTCACGAGCAAGCAGATATACAAAATTTCAAATATACAAAATTCTGTGAATTCTGGAAAATATATATATAATTTTTTTTTTTATTTTTATTTACTTACATTTAAAATATTTTTAATTTCTTTTATTTTATTTTTTTCATTTATTTATTATTTATTTATATTTTTATATTTATATTTTTTTTCTTGTGGCAGTTTATTGTCGTTCACTCTATAGCGCATTTTTAAATAAACCTTAGCAATCAAAATATTTATCATTTATATACAGGTGAATACCCCTAATGCTCGAAGATGTTAGATAATGATTCCTAGAACTCATTAGTGTGCATAAAAGCAGCTGCTGCTGTTGCTGTTGTTTACACCTTGCTCGACTGCACCACCTGTTCGACACTGAACCGTTCAGCCCAATCCCGCCGTTTTTTAAGGGGTAGCGTGAGAAATAGCGTGTGTTACTGTTTAGGGCTAAAGAAAAGCTATCGACGTAATTAAATTGAAATCAAAAGAAAGTTAATGGCAGCATCCAGAGTGCAGACGAGGCGCAGACGGCCCTAATGGGCCTTGGCCTGGTCAGTGGATGAAAACTTTTTGGGATACTTTAAAGTCATGGCAACAGTGACTTAATGCACTGGCAACTGGCATTTGAAGAGATCCACTCGATGCGTTGCCTGCCATTGGTATTGGTCCATTAGGCACGCGCGCCGCACAGTTTGTTTCCATGGCGGCTTTCGCTTTCGCTTTGCTTTTGTTTGAGCTTCAAATCCAACTAATTAAAATCTACGCAGCAATGTTTTAAGTCGCAAAAGGTAAAGTCTAGTCTAGTCGCTGCTGGCTCCTGGCAGGCTCTCAACTCAACTCAACTCAACTAGCCGGGCCATAATCAGCATGCATGTGGCTGCTGCTCGACTACCTCGACTGGCGCTGGCGCGTTCTCCTGATGAATATTTATCAGCACAGCAGACATTAATACTTTTGTTTACATATTTACACACACACACACACATACAGAGAGTGTGTGGGCTTATGGCGTATAGCACTGTGAAGCATGTCTGTGTTAGTGTGGACAGAGTAGAAGCAATTATAATACTCTTTACTCGAGAGCAGCTGTAGAGCTTTAAATTTTCTAAGAATTCAAGCATACATTTTTTAGTTAATACTGAGGTAGTAATAGAATGTTAGTTCTACTCAAAATTTATAAAAATTTATAATTTAGTGCTGGCATTTGGCCACTTGAATCTCCCATCAAATTCTATAGTAATATAAGTAATCAATTGAAGCAAGTCTTAGCGTGTTGTTATTGCCTTTAAGGCAAAAATATAAAATGATATAATATTAATTATAAATTTTACAAATATGTATTTCTTTAAATATAAAAACATATAATAAATATAAAAAATAATTTTAAAAACATTCAAATATTTATGGCATATATTTTTCTATGAAAAGTAAAAATACATAAAAAATAATTGTATACTTATACATGTCTTGCCATAGTACAAAATATGATATACTTATTTTACACAAAATTATTTTAAAAAAATTAAATAATAATTTATGGCATATATTTATCTATGACAAATATATATATAACAAAATTATATAAAATATACATGTGTTATTATATTAAAGAATAATGATTATACACTAAATAAAAAAAATAAATAAATACAAAAATAATAATTTTTATGTTATATATTTTTCAATTAGAGGTATATATAAAAAAATAATATCAAATAAAATTTATGGCATATTTTTTTCTATGACAATTATATATTTATAAAAAAAATAATAATAATAATATTTATGGCATAAATTTCTCCTTGACAATATATTACATACATATGTATAACTATAAATAATAATATTTGCTATAAAAATGTAGTTAAATTTCTTAATTAATCTCAACAACCGCTGGACATCATCCATCAGTGAGAGCGGCGTTAGGGAATTGAAGTTTCGGCCTGGCCCTGTTTTGTTTGTGTAGTCACCTAGCCAATTCTATTGTTTACATGGCTGGCTGGGCAAACAGTGGCGACTGCTCGCATCAAGCACATGTCCACATGTACTTGGCCATAATGTCGAGGTGGACCCTGAGGAGCTAGAGGAGCGCGCAGCTCAAGTGATAATTGATATTTTACTGTATTTATTTTCAAGTGTATTGCTTCCAAGTAATCTGCTGATAATTGTTGGGGCGTGGAGCGATAATGATGATGACAACGATGATGATGATGAATAAGTCGCTGGCCATGTCCCTGGCAATGGCTCTGGCCCTGGATGACGACGACGACGACGACGACGCAAAAAGTGTCCAATAAATGTTTCATAGTTGTCGTTGCCGTTGTCGCTGGCATTGTTGACCTTATCAGAGGCAAACACACACACACACACATACACACAGACAAACTCACGCATGTATGCAGAGGGAGCTATAAACATCTACTCACACCATGCCAGACGTCTATTGTAGTGCCCCTGGGCGTAGACTATAAAATATTTGCTGCCTTCGCTGCCTGCTGCTGCTGCCGTTGCTGAAAAATATGCAATAAAGTTTGGAGCTGAGTCAAAAATATGCGGCCGGCCAGGTCTCGTCTGGCATAGGTGGGACAGCTGACATATGGATAACGGCCAGCCAAAACTATGCGATAAAATACAAAAAAAAGAGATGCGAAGCACGCAGAGGCCATAGGCATAGGCATAGGATATTTGTGCTTAGAGTTCAGCAATCTTAGAAATTATATATAATTAAAAAATAATATATATATATATATATATTTTTTTTTTTAAATTTTTTTATTTTATTTTATTAAATCTAAATAAATATAATGAGTTCACTAGAGCTCTACCATTGGCTTAATAAATAGTTGTTATATGCTTTGCTTATTTTTTTTATTTAAAAAAGATTGAAAATAAAACTTATATTAAAACAACAAATTATATTTGAAAAAAAAAAATGGACAAAAATATTTATTAAAAAAGGTTTAACAAAATTTTTGCATAAAACAAAATTTGATAAAAAAAATTTAAACATTAAAAAAAGTTGTATTAAAACAAATTTGTATATTTCATATTTTTTAAAATTAAAAATATTTTCTATTTTTATTTAATAATTAATTTTTATTGTCACAGAGTTTAAGCTTAGTAATATTTTGTAGTAATATTCTTATAAAAGTTTATATTTGACAAATATTTATTCTCGTTTAATAGACCCCTTTGCTCTTATTTGCTTTCTAGGGTAGTCAAAAAGGTTACTGCCAGACAACATTGTCTTAGCCTGCCGAGCTGATTCCGTGAAGGCTTCACTGCCGGCCCAACAAAAAAATGAATGCCACCTCGCCCAAGTCGTCGCTGGTCAAACTGGGTCTGCATACCAACAAACAGAAGACGCTGAAGGTTATGGTGCTCGGCCAGAGTGGGGTTGGTAAAACTGGTAAGTGGACACTCCTCGCTCCTCGCTCCTCGCTCCACGCTCCTCTTTCCATGGCTCATTCTATTATTGACTTTGCAGCGATGGTCGTGCGTTTCATAACGCGTCGCTTCATAGGCGAATACGATCCGAACCTGGAGAAAATCTATACCTGCCAAACGACCCTAGACAAGGAGTCGGTACAGTTTGACATACTGGATGCCACCGGGCAGCTGCATGTAAGTGAATAAATTCGGGTGATTAGCTGAACTTAACTTAACTCCTGGGCAGGAGCTGGATGGCGTCACACTGGAGTCGAACATACGCTGGGCCGATGCCTTCATACTCGTGTACTCCATCACAGATAAGTGCTCCTTCGACGAGTGCAGCCGGCTCAAGTTCCTCATCAACTACAACAAGCGACGGCGCAAACTGGGCTCGGCCAGCAAGGTGAGTGCCACCCTGCAGCATAGTGTAATCCCTTAATCATCTTGTGATGCTGGCAGGATTACACTCTGGATATACCCGTCATACTGGTGGGCAACAAGACAGACCAGACTGGGGATCGCATGGTCAGCCTGGAGGAGGGGCAACGTCGCTTCCGCGAGCTCTCCTGCGCCTGTTTCCATGAGATCTCAGTGAGGGAGAGCGTCGATCAGGTGAGTCAAATCGCACTGGTTCCATCAGTCGATTTAATCTGGCTTCATTTGTCCAGGTGCAAAACGTATTCCGCGATGTGTTCCGCTTCTGGCGAGTATTCAGCAAATTTCCAAAGCTCAAACGTTCCACCAGCGATGTGGCGCATGCCGCCGATGGCACCTTGACGCCCGACTCCGGTTCCTGTTCCTTCTACGATGCGACGCCGCTGGGCGCGACTCGACGCTCGTTCCTGGTCATTGGCAGCGCCTGCCAGGAGGAGAACAGCGGCGACCATACCGAGTCCACCGACGACATAGCCAGCAGCAGCCTGGCCAGCTCACGCAGCGACATCGATGCACCCTTCCGGAATCGCGCCTCCACCGACGGCACCCTGCTCTCGCGGCCCCGTCGCTGGCGCTACCCTCCCCCCGGCTGCCTAATGCCGCACACCAATCGCGTCGAGCGTCGCATGAGCATCTCCACCCGAGGCAGCAATGCCAGCTACTGAAACCCGACTAGTTAGTTCAATATGTTGCGCCAAATATTGTATATCTATAGCTAAATGTTCCAAATAATATTTATATATGTAATATATAATATATATATATATAATATATAATATATAATATATAATATATAATATATAATATATAATATATAATATATAATATATAATATATAATATATAATATATAATATATAATATATAGTATATAATATATAATATATAATATATAATATATAATATATAATATATAATATATAGTATATAATATATAATATATAATATATAATATATAATATATAATATATAATATATATATATTCGTGTATTGGGCAGCCATCGTCTTTACCCAAGTCTGCAGCGGGGCTACATTTATTTGCACTTGCAACAATTTTAAACAGGAAATAAGGATAAATTATGAGGGATTGACCTTGACGAAGGTCACTGCTAGGGGCACTGGCAGGCGGCTAATCATCGTCTATCTTGAGCATATATTCCTCGGCGCGCAGCGCGAGCTCGCGTATGTTGCGCAGGCAGCCGGCGGCAGCCAGCTGCAGCTCCTTGTTGGTGGACCCAATGCACTCCAGCAGAAAGGGTACGACGCCGCTCTGTGGATTGGGAGAGCATATATTCTCTCGTCATATGACAGCCAATGACAATATGTCAGCCAAACGTACCTGGTGCATGGTGATGCAGTTTTGCGGATCCATCGATAGCTTCTCGAGTGCCATGGCCGTGGTGCGATGCACCAGGGGATTCTCGCTGGTCATGTAGGTCACAATGGGCGTGACGGTGCGCAGGCGTCCCAGCTCCTCCGTGTTGTTGCCGAAACAGGCGCAGGCCGCGACGGCTGCGGCCAGATTCATGCGCAGCACATCGTCCGTCGTATTGACCAGATCGGCGATCTTGTATATGACGCGCAGATCGGTTAGGATGGCCAGATTGGTCTGGTCCAGGGCGATGGTGGCGACTGCCGCACAGACCGCCGACAGGACCACCAGTTCCTTGGACTTGAGCAAGCCCACAACCAGCTCCATGGCGCCGACCAGGCTGCGCACCAGCTCGGCGGAGTCCGTGGCATTCCGGACGCACGGACAGATCGCGTAGGCGGCATTCGCCTGGACGCGCGGGCTGGTATTCTTGAGCAGCGACCAAACCAGACGCACTGCATCCAGTTGCTCCAAAATACGCATGCTCTCCTTGTCCTCGGCGCACTCCTTTATCACCATGGCCAAGTTCTCGAGCAGCGGCGCGTGCGAGGAGTTCAGCAAGGCCACCATCGCCGGCAGCCCGTTGGAGTTGAGCACCGCCCGGCGATTCTGCTGGAAGCGAACGCATTCGGACAGGGCGCCCGTGACGTTGGTGAGCACCTCGTCGCAGTCGTCGGCCAGCAGGGTGACCAGATGATGGACCACATTCATGTCGTCCATTTGCTCCACATTCTCATCGCAAATGGCGCACATCCAGATGGCGCCAGTGGCGCCACGGATCAGCGGCTTATTGTCCCGCACCGACTTGTCCTTGATGATGCTAACCAGCGGCTGCAGTCCGCCCGCCTCGCGCACCAAGTCCCTGGTCTTTGCATCGAAGGCGCACTTGTAGAGCGCCGTGCTGCACTCCACCTTCAGGTCGATGTTCTCCGAACTCAAGTGGGTGACAATGTCCGCTATCATGCCCTCCGTGGTGATGGCCAGCTGAAACTTGGGCTCCGACGAGCATTTCTTGACGGTGCCCATTATCGGGATGACCACGTCAATGTGCACGGACTTGAGCAGGTTGGCCATCAGCGGCACGATGCCGCTCTTTCGCATCAGCTCCATATTGTGCTTGGAGTCGGCCAGCGAGCAGAGGGCGCGCGACCCGGCCCGGGCCATGTCGAGGAACTCGATTTCCTCGTCGTTCAGCTGACTGCGCGGCGTTTGCAAAATACTGCAGCAAGAGTTAATATATATATAAAAGATGTGGATGCGCCCGGACATAGCTACCTCACTATACTACCTCGTTTTGATGTCCAGCAGATCGACCAGCTTGGAAATGCCGCCGCAGGTGCGCACGTATTTGCGCGCCAGGCGCACCTTGCTGACATTGGCCAGGGTCTCGGCGGACATGGTCTTGAGGTCCTTCATCGATGAGTTCAGGATGTCGACCAGCAGTGGTATGCCATCGAGATCGACGATCGTCTTCCGTATGTCAATGTTGAGCGTTATGTCCGCCAGCACGGTGAGAGCGCCCAGGCAGCACTTGGTATCGTTGCACTCGAGTATGTTCACCAGCACGTCCAGACCGCCAATGTCCTGGATGGCGAACTGATTGATCTGTACGCGCAGATCGTAGTCCTGCAGGCAGCAGAGGCTGACTATTGTGGCCGTTTGATTGCCCGCCTTGATGTACTTGACCAGCTTCTGGATGTTGTAATATTCGGCAGGAATCTCGGCAGCTCGCGCCACATCCTTCCAGCGTTCTTCCTCGTCCGTTGAGGATTCCTCCTCGGTGGTATCGGAATCATCTCTAGCCACTAGACGTTTGTCCCTAGCGAAGCGATCCGGACAGGAGCCGCATTGCTCACGGATCTTTCGCGGACGACGTTGCGTGGGAATCATTGTGGAACCCAAGTTATCAATATATATATATAATATATATATATATAAATAAATATGTATACAATTAACCTTCAAGTCGTAATTAGTGACGGGTCTGTTGTCCGTAGTTGAACTTGAATGTTCTGGAATTTATGTGTAGCTTACGTAAAGGAATTTCAAAATATTCGTACAAAATAATCGATTTAATAACGTTTGTTGCCAGGCAACGTTCATAAATTTATCATTTTATGTTTGTGTGTAGTAAAGCTTTTTCGTTCTTTAATATATAATTTAAATTGCAACAGCAACGAAATAATGTATACAAATTTCTTTAAAATTGAAGAATTTTTTGTTTAGTTCTTTTTAATTGTAAGCGATTGGCGCCAAACGTTTAAACAGCGCGCCTAATGTGGCAGCGGTGCGGCGAAATTGAGAAATTTATTACAAATGGTCACACTTGATTCGATTGTATTTCAAATGCCTGAAAGAGCTGAAAAGCTATCAATAGCACTATCAATGGCTGAGCATTATCACTAGTGATTTAATTTATCGCCAAATATGTTAATCGAGATAAGCAATCGATGAACACTGTAGTATTCGATAGTTAAAGGAGTTGAAACATCTTGTATATTTATTGGATAATGCAAATATACACATTTCTCAGTTTATGTCTTAGCTCTTAATACGATTAAAACTATTATTATAATATTAAAACATAATAAGAACTTAAAAAATGTAGTTTGTGGTTATACTGCAAAAAGGCGCTCTTTTTTTTCAAATGAAGGTGCATTGCAGCACTTCCGTCTGTGCGCTGTAATGTGCGGCGGCTGCGGTGCGGCGAATTGGCCTGAACATCATTTTTACGTAACTGCTCTGTGGTCACACTGCCCAACAGCTGTGCTAAGTCTTTGTTGTGTTTTCCTTTTTCAATTTAAATTCGAGGCATCAGTAGCGTATTTACTTTCTATAAAATACCAACACACACAGACAACTATGGGCAACACTAGTGGCAAAAAAGAATCGGACAATGTGTACACAAGTGAGGAGCTGCGCTTTCTAGAAACGGCATACCGCAACGCATCCGGCGGTGCATTAGAGAAATTAACCTCCGATCGACTGGTGGTAGGTGAACGCTATTGGGTCGTTGCACTTGTGCCAACAAATCAATGCTTGGTCCGGTCACAAGTTCAAGGTTTTCCCGCGACAATGTCATGCGACTCCATAAATGAAAGATATATGTATATGTATATATAGGTGAAAGCCAGTGTCGCCGTTATCAATAACACTTAATATTAACTGAATACGTTTTCGGCTTTGCAATCAGGTCTTTGGCTAGACTAATTTGTTTGCATTGCTGGCATTCGTTTGTTTGTTTTGCTTTGTGTAATTTGCTTGCTAACGAATTAGTCGTGATTCCGAGGGCAGCGAAATTGAATTTATCACTAACAATGAACGCGACAAATACAGCAAATGTCATCAAATATTAACAGCGTGCTCGTCCCCAGCCGCCAAAGAGTTTGCTTACGATCGTATTAATTTGTTTATTTTGTTTTCATTTTCTCTCTCTCTCTCTCTCTCTCTCTGTGTGTGTGTGTGTGTGTGTGGCCGAATTACAGGAAGCCTGGTCTCAAACAATCGAGCGTTCGCTAGCCGAGGCCACGGCTCAATTTCTGTTTATGCCAACAAAGCCCGGCCAGCCATGCATCAATATACCATTGAGGAAATTCGGCGAGCCCTACTACATCATGGAGCGCGGCAGCATTGAGACGAAAATGCAAATGATTCTGTGCTCTCTGCAGCGCGGCGCCAACGACAGCTTGAGCAGCAAACAGCTGGAACAGGTGCGCTCTTAGTCTGCTCGTAATTGAGTTAGTTATGTATAATATATATTAATTGCCCGCTTGCAGTATATACACTCAATCATTAAGAGCTATGTGCATCTGGAGGGCACCTTGAAGGGTTCCAATATCAAGGAGTGGCAGGAGTTGGGCTTCATCACCACGGAGCGTTCGGTCTGCAGCTTCGCCAAGGGCCTGATGCGTGGCCTGAGCAAAGACATGGAGCACACCTTGCACAACGAGGCACTGGAGCGTTGGCTCCACATAACGCCACAATTTCTGCAGTTGTGGCGCGAGGTGTTCGTGCAGCTCTACACACGCCATGGTGGCAGCAAGCGCACACTCATCAAAGAGATGGAAATTTCCATTCTGCCCCAGCTGTGCGGTATGTAATGTTGTTTGTATCTCAATCATGAGTATCGTAAATCACATTTATTTACACACGCACACACACACACACAGATGCGCCGCATAATAGCCATTACCGACCCATCATCGAGCTGCCACATGTGCTATATATCAATGCGCAGTTGCCGCGCGAGATGCGTCACAAATGGCGTTTCCTATTCTCATCGAAAATCCATGGCGAGAGCTTCTCCACAATGCTTGGCAAGATGATGGACAAGGGACCCACGCTGTTCTTCATCGAGGACGAGGATCAATACATATTTGGCGGCTATGCGCCCGAATCGTGGTCACTCAAGCCCCAATTCGCTGGCAACGACACGTCCTTGCTCTACACGCTCAGTCCGGCCATGCGCTGCTTTGGCTCCACTGGCTACAATGACCACTATCAGTATCTTAACTTGAATCAGCAGACAATGCCCAACGGGCTGGTGAGTCCTTCAATATATATCGATTTATTTTACAACTACAATCATTTTTTTTTGCGCAGGGCATGGGTGGACAGTTCGAGTTCTGGGGTAAGACCAACAGAATTTTCTGTCTCAATTTCTAATTGGAATCGGCTTATAAAATTGAATTGTATTACGCGATAGGTCTCTGGCTGGACTGCATGTTTGGCGAGGGTCAGAGTGTGGAGAGCTGCACTACATATGCGGACTATGTGCAGCTCAGGTGGGCTTAATTTTGATTGAATTTGAATGCACTCAATGCACTCAAAATATTCATTTCTTTTTTACAGCAAACGCAAGCAGTTCAAAGTACGCAACTTGGAGGTTTGGGCTGTTGGTGATCTGCCAGTCAAGGATGATGAAGACGGCAGCGGTGATGATCAGGTAAACATTGCTTACACCGAAATGCAATAAAATAATACAATAAATAATTGTAGTGAACATTCTTCTAAATATCTATAAATCGGCAATTACAAATTCCTTTTTCTCTCCCGTAGAAACGTTCTGTATTGGATAGCAATTTGGAGGATCGTGCCATGCTGGAGATCGCCGGCAAGCAAATGCACTCGGATGGGTTGCGTGAGCCGGGCATGGATGATTGATGGTGGTCGATTTGGAAGGCATTGAGTGAAAGCTTGGTTTTATCATATTCAAGAATTTATAGCGTTATGTCTCTTTTGGGTGTGCGGTCTAAACCTATACATATTTACTTTAGCCTTAAAAACCTATCCAAACGACGTTAAAACAAATCCTGCGTACACGATGGTATTCGTTATTTCCATTCCTACAACACTCTTGTTAAGCTAATAATGTTAATAATAATAATAATAATATATATATATATATATATATATATATATATATATATATATATATATATATATATATATATATATATATATATATATTGAGATATATTCGTATATAGAATGTATTATGCATAGTGTCTATGTAATACTGAAAGTATTGTTGCGTTCTAGGACTACAAGTGAATCAAAAATGATCAAAAGCAATGTAATATCGTCGTAAATTTCCTTTTTCCGCGTTTCAATAAATCGCAAATCTTTTGCTGAATTCAAGTTTATTGCTACAGTTAATTAATTAGATAATCGCCCACAGTGTGAGTTGATAATAAATGTATTTTAAATGTCAACTGCGTAGCCCGAGAGCGTGACGCCTGGCGCAATCTCCTCCTCGACGTAGGAGCCGGCTTCTTCGAAGGAGCGGGCATTGCTGTCCTCGAAGCTGCGTCCTACGCTTGCCGGCGTGTCGTGCAGCGGCGGTGCCCGTTGGCCGAAATTGCGCGAGACGCCATAGCTGCCAGCGATATTATGGTTGGAATTCTGGCCATCTTCGTCGTAGCGTCGTCCCGTCGACCGGAGCTTTGGTGCCTGGAATGTGTGCTGCTGCTGCTGCTGCTGCTGGTCGTTGTCGTCCCAGCCGGATCGGTTATGGAAGTCGTAGGTGCTCGTCTCCGATCCCCGTGGATAGTTTGTCTTGCGCAGCATGGCCTTAAAATTAAATGGTGGCTCCTCGGAGTTCTGCCAAGAGGAGAGTGCTCCAATGAGTGCTTCAATTATTAAATTCTACTCACATCGTCCTCGTTGCGTCGTGCCATGTTCTGCAGCTCCCGCACCGGATCGGAGGGCGGATAGGAGGAGCGTTGCTGATAGTTGCGCTGCTGCTGGCTGGGATTATTGCGATACTGATTGGAGGATGGCATCGGCGGCGGCGGCGGTGGCGCCGCATAACCCTTTAATGAATTGCGACGCGATCCGGATCGATAGACGCCCCAATTGGGGTTGTAGTTGTTGTTGTAGGCATTGTTATAGGCATTCATGTTCATTTGCATTTGATTCCTGAGGGGGTTTCGTAGGATAAGAGATTGGCATGGACTCCATGGAGATTGGCTCACCTTCTCAGCTGCTGTGGGTCCCGGAAGTAGCTCTGGTTGTAGATGTTGTCGCTCTCGCCCATGCGATCCCAGTTGGTCTGGCAGGCTTGCTCCTTCTTATACGCATTGTAGGTGAGCAAGCACGAGGTCATCGAGGGATTGCGCTGCAGCGGACTGTCCCAGGGCTCGTCGTCCTCCGTCTGCTGCAGCAGTAGGTGATTTGGAAAGGTTTGACGTGAAATCGAATTGGCCGGATCCACCATATACTGGGTGTCGTAGAACGGTATCTGGTCCAGGCGGAAGGGCATCTTCTTGATGGGCACGGGCAGCGGTCCCAGCTGCGACGAGTTCACCTCGCGCATGTTGATGCGCTCGAATGGCACGGCGCGAGTGCACTTGTTGAGGCCAGCCACCATGCGTTGATTGTAGATGTGCACCTGTGCGGACAGGTGTGCCAATTAGTATAAAGTGCAGGGGAAGTGAAGGGATCGCAAGGACAGCTCACCTGTTGCGACAGATTGACAAAGTCCTGGAAGCGAGCGGCTCGATAGTGTAGCAGCACCTGGAAGATTGACTTCTCACGCCATTTCTTGGCAAAGGGCCGTATAAAATCCGCTGTATTCTCATTCAGCTGTCCGGACTTTTCATTCACCAAGGGCGGCAAGCGAACACGGTCGCGGAAGCCACGAAAAGCTGGAGAGAAAGGCACATAATAGGGAGAGAGAAAGCGGAAGAGAGCGAGAGAGAGAGAGTGGGTTAGAATTGCGGTCAGCGTGTGAGGGAGTCACCTTAATTTAATTAAATTTTCATTTATTTTCTATGCAGCACTTATAATTCATCTGTCTTGGTGGGCCACGTCCAGCTAAGCCGATTGGTTGCATCACCCATGCTGGTGGGTGGGGCAGGTGGCTGGTGTCAGACCAACCCGTAAGCGGCTTAAGTGGTGCATCGACCATCGACCAGCGATCCCTAACCACCAATGCAAACTTGTGGCTTGTCAGTTACTTTCGATATTTTATTATGCATGCTGCAGTTGCAGTAGAGTATGTAGTATTGGGTAGGAGGTAGGGGGTGGTAGGGCCTACCCCCACCCGCCATCCCATTAGTATAGTGCCCACATGGACATTGCTTTTGATTATGTAAAAATAAGATGAGATCTATTCATCGACCGAGGCCTGTTCGATTTTGGAGATGCGCACTGCGGCGAGAGCCTCGTTTTTACGCGCTTCCAGAAACAGTTCATCGGCCTCCGACGGTGTCTCACTTATGTCGATATGTTCCTCATCGTAATCTCTAAGCTTATCAACTTGAGTTTTTTTACCTTTTTGTATCTTGCAGGCGGCCTCGTCGTGCTGCCCGGCTCCCTTGCCCTTGCCCACTGTGTGAGAGTTAAGGAGAGAGTTAAGCAGACAACTCTAGGGATTTAGCTGGCGCCACTTACATTTGAAGACCTTGCCGCCCTTGACGCGCTTGCGGGCCAGTAGGGCACGCATCATCGACTGCACCTTGATGACCTTTTTCACCTGCAGCTCGTATTGCCTGGCGAGGATGCACAGTTGACTGACAGTGGATGCAAGGGTCGTTAGCAATGGTAGCTCACCTGGCCAGATACTCATCGTTGTAGTAGCGCAAAAAGACCTTGGTCTTGCCCAGGACCCAACCCTCCATTTTCAGGCGTAAAAACAATAGACGGCAATTGTCCTTGGTCATGTCGACCGTCTCGTCAAAGTCAAAGGCCAAGAACTGATAGCTGCAATGGGACAGAATGTCGGATGAGCTGACTGGAACTAGTGACTCGTCGCGCTGCCCACCGTTTGAGGAACTCCTCGAAGGGCAAGCGTGTGGAGTAGCCACGTTGGCGTGCCACAACCGTGTCCAGTATGCCCAGCGCCTTCATCTGCTGCTGCACGACGTCCGAGTGGAAGGCGCGCGGCTTGTACTCCAGATCGGCGCGTATGCAGCGCACAAAGTGCACGCCCAGATTAGCGTTCTGGCTGAGCAATTTGAGCAGGGTCAGGCAGGTGAAGCGGAAGTTGGCGGCCATGGTGCGAAGATTGTTCACTTGGGAGATGCAGCCAGCGCTGAGCGTGTTCAGGTTCTTTAACAGCAACAAAAGGGGTGAGTACAAATGAGAGCGTGATCTTGGCTACGATTTGGTGCAACTCACGTATGATTTGCGCTCAGTGTCGTCCTTATGCTGAATGGCCTCGAAGGGCATGGTCAGATTGCCAGCTTTGGTCAGCTGATTGGTGAACATGAGCATGACGCTCTCGTCCAGCGAGGAGCGGAACGTTTCGATCATCTCGGGCGGCACAAAGTCCCGGTTGATGTCCGTGAATGCGCGCGTATCGTAGATGATGCGGCCCGTATAATGGGCAACAGAGAGCTCAGTGGCAGTGTGCTTCTTCACGAACTGGCTGTGCTTTTCCGAAACGCGATCTAAAGGACGGCGAGTGACGTAGGAAAAGAGAAAGTAAAACGTAGGAAAATCATGTGGTAAAAGATCTATCTATCTATTGGTCTACCCATAATCAAGTCCTGGTCCTGGCAGGAGCGCGATGCATCGTCTATAATGTAGAACAGGCCGTCGGGCTTGGTCAGTAGATTGTCCAGCGCCGTTTTGTTGTCATAGAAGTTCAAATTGATGGTATCAATGTCCTCGGCCTCCATCTCCAGCATCTCGCTGATGAAGATGCGCTGATTGTAATGGTATTGCATCTGCTCGTTCAGCGTGTTGATGATCAGCTGTTCCAGGCCATTGCGATGGAAGCACTCAAAGCCGAACATATCGTGCACGATGATGGCATTCGTGTCCCCACTGCACAGGGAGACATCAAAATGAAGACTGGGATAGGCTGAAGACTCACAAAGACTTACAAGACGGCGCGTGGGAAGGACATATTCATGTTGATCCTATTGATGATGAAGTCCACCAAACGCGAGTAGAGAGTGGAGGCGACAGCATCGCGAGCATCCCGCGCCTCCTCCGTCGTGTACTGTCGCCGCTCGGCAATGCCACCCTTGACCATGATGAAGTTGGTGAGTGACCACATGAACTTCTTCTCATCGACGCGGAGCAGCTCCGCGATGCGTGAGACTATATCCGTGTTCTCGACCTCGGCATATTTGCCCGACTGACGGAAGCGAATGTTGCCTATGTTAAGGATGGCAGCGAGAACCTTGCGCACCGTTTCTAGCTGCTTGTGATTGAAGTCCAAGTCACGCAAAATGCTCTCGAATTCCTGGTAGTGCTCAACGTTGCCCTCGGGATCGTCCCGGCGATACTTGAGTTTGGATGGTGGCACATCCGGGGGAATGCGCAGATAGCGATAGCTGCGATCCGCCTTCAGGTTGTAGTCCTTCAGCTGGTTCTGCTGGTTGATGAAGTCATAGAAATAGTAAAATATATGAAAGTTGTGCTGGCTGCCATCCGTGGTGGCCACGCGCAGCTTCTCCAGCATGTACATGTTGAAGACGGCGCCGCTCATCTTGCCCGTCTTGCCGAAGGTCAGGCAGTACTGCAGCACACAGCGCGTGGAGTCGTTGTTGACCGGAGTCCCGGCATTCACCAACATCAGTATGGCCTTGATGGAGCTCTCGACTCGCCCAGTAGCGCCCCGATTACCATCGCCCAGGTAGCACAAGTGCTTGATCAGCAGTCGGGCATTGGTCGACTTGCCCGAGTAGCTCTCGCCGGAGAAGACAACGTGCTGCGGCTCCCGATGGTGCAGCATGTCCTGATAGGCTATGTCGGCCACGGAGAAGATATGCGGCTGGTTTTCCGAGCGTGATTTGAATTTGTATTTGGCGTGAAACTGAAAAAGGACAAAAACATGCAAAATGTGGAGCGAGTCGGGCTAGGGGAGAGATTAGAGACTCACGTCGGTGCTAAACTCCTGCTTGATCTCATTGGAGTTCAGGGACAGCAGTATGTCGCCTATGAAGCTATAGGATTCGCCCATTTCCATGCGGTTGCGCAGCGAGTCAAGTATGCTCTCATCGACTGGATTTTCGAGGCCTGCCAGGTCCTCGGGATACATGCGCTCGGGCTTCTCGTCGAAGCGCTTTATGTAGCCGCGATCCACGAAGAGTTCTGGTTCCTTGTACAGCGTCTTCACGTCGCTGGCCAGCTCCAGCATCTCGGCCAGATCCGAGCGCATTTCGTCTTCGTTCTCGATGAGCTCGGTGAGAAACGGGTGCTCAACCATCTCCACCATCATGGGACGATTCTCGGCATTCTTCTCCAGGCACTCGGCAATAAAGTCATTGATTTGCTGCGACCAGTTGGTGGGCCGCGTCAGGGTGGGCGGCGGATTGCGCACGATGGAAAACATGGCCCGCGTCGGGTGCATGTCGGCAAATGGCGGCTTGCCATCGGCCAGCTCAATGGTTGTTATGCCCAGGGCCCAGACATCGGCACGCACCGTGATGTCCGGTTCGCGGGACTCCAGGGCGGTCACCACCTCGGGTGCCAGCCAGCAGGGCGACCCAATGCAGGTGCCCCGCTTGCCCAGCGTCGAGTCCACCTGCCGCGACAGCCCAAAGTCGCACAGCTTAACGCGTCCATTTTTGGTCAGTAGAATGTTGTCGCCACGGATGTCGCGATGCAGCACGTGATTGCGGTTCAGCTCAATGCCCGCACGACAGATCTCCCTGACTATGTAGGCAATGTGCTCCTCCCGCATGCGGCGATCCAGCTTCAGCAGCTTGTTGACCATGTCCACGGCAGTGCCTCCGGCGCAGTACTGCAAATAGTTTGGGATTTGAGTCGAGTTGAGGTATGGACAGACGGGCAACTGACCTCCATGACAAACCAAATCTCATCGGGCCCATTGGGCTTCGATAGCTTGTAGACGCCATAGAACTCGGGCAAGTTGGGATGGGCGCAATAGTCGCGTAGCGTGCGATACTCCTCCTCGATAGATACCTGATGCTCCTCGTCATAGTGCTGAATCTTCAGTGCAACGATGCGATCATTGTCCAATTCCTTGGCGCGAAACACCTTCGCATTCACGCCCTGCGCAATCTCCTCATAGATCTCGAACTTGTCCGTCGGATCCGGCAGTTGCGAATACGGCAAATACATGTTGACAACTCGCTTGGAAACTAAAGATGCAAAGGGTGAAAAGGTTGGAAAGGTCTGCAACCAACTCAGATTAGGTGGCTATCGCACAAGCTATATAAGCGGACAAGGATATGAAATTTAGAAATTTGTATAGGAAATTGTTGAAGTCCTTTCTTGATAACTTAAGAGAACAACTGGTCCTTGAGCTCGTAAAATATTTAGTATGTAAAAACTGTCAGCCCACAATATCCATATCCTATCGTGCTGAAATACACACATTATCTAAAGGACTTGAGCTCAAAGACTGTTAGGCTTAGATCATATCAGCCCCACATCAAAATTTGCATTGATCTCGGATGAACACTAACAAAACGAGAGTCCTGGGAGACAGACCTGTTCACTTGAGTCAGAGTTGCACTATATGTCACACCACAACGATGCAGGAAGTATCCTTTGTATGTCCAAGTTAGAATTTCCGAATCGACCGCACGCTTGCAGCACGTAGCGCCGCAGAAAGCCAACTGAAAGTTGTGCAAACGGATTCTTCGGCTTTTTACTGAGCCCAAGAAGCCCCGCAACGACGCCAAGGCATTGTTTAGCCAATTGCCTATTCCAATTCAGAGAGCAGCCCCCTTTCAGTGCATGCACCTTGGGCCAACTATTTAGCCAGCTAATTGAATTAGAAGCTCAGTAGCTCTGACAGCGCGACATTCACGTGCCAGCAAAAGAAAATGTTGCAAAGGTGGGCTGATTGCGAGAGGGAGAAAAAAAAAAAAAATTATATATATATATATAATGGGAAATTGAATAAAAGTCAGCTGATTGACAGATTTTAATCGTGCATCTTATTATTTGTATTTACAGATATTCGTAAGTGAAAAGCTAAACATAAAATATACACACACTCGCACAATGGATTCATCCGACAGTCGTCCTATTCCATATTGAGTATTTTAATCTATATATATATATGTATATATATAATAAATTGCTGTTAATTAATTGTATTTTAATACTGTTTTCTTTTCCTTTGCTTGTCTTTTCTATAATGTTATTTTAGCTGCTGATGAGAAGTCTTTTATCAGTTTAATTGCACACGCTTATCCACTCCTCCACGTGGCATTCATCGCACTCGACGCTGCAGCACCATTGGAATTTACAGCGGCAGCGCTCGGCGCGTCGTTCCTTCACTTGACTGTGGCCACGCCCACAACAGAGGGAGGCGCAACTATCGCTGGTCGTGCTATTGCGATTGCATTTGCGACCGATTGTACCTGAAAGAGCAACGCGAAAATTAGCTGTCTTGCATTATATATTATATATAAATATTTTCTAAATTTATTGATCGTTATTAATATTTATTTAACATTTTTTCCTATGGGCCCAAAGTTTGTCTTTGGTTTTCTTCATGGTCACAAAGTTTTAATTTAAGCTTTAAATTATTTGCTATACGGTAGCCTCTTTTATAGAACTATAAATCAAATAAAGGGTATATATTTTATAGGCTTAGTTGACCTACATAAATGTACGGCACTTCTTCAAGTAATAAAGTAATTCATGTAATTTTTATAAAAAGAAAAAAGTGATAAATATTTAATAAAATTTATACATATAAAATTAATTTAAAATTTTTATTTCGTCTGTAATCAGCCATTTTTTATATTTTTTAAATTCGTTAATATTAATTAAAAAAAATTGTTTTTTACACTCTTTAAAAAGTTTTAAACAAATTCTCAGCATTTTAATGATTTAACTACTAACTGCCCTTAGTCACTGTGCGCACGCTAATTTCCAATATGCTAATCGAATTAAGCAAAGGACTCGATTAATCAATGCCTAGTTTGGGCTTTATACAATTGTGTCTTAAACTGTTGTTCGTGCTCGACTGCTCAGTGGAAATTGCGGCCATTAAAAAGCGATAAATAAACAATTAAGTGCAACAGCTAAGCAAAGTATCATAATTGTTAGATGTTAATTGCCAACGTTAATTGCCATCATTTGGCCAGACACGGCACATGAATCAAGCGCCTGTTGAATGCGCTGCGATGAGCATGGCGGACAACGGGCTGAACGGTACGAGCAAACCTCGATAGCTGCCTCGCCGCAGCCCGCCACTCCACCCCTCGGCAACGATTAATTATAAATTTGCGTCGTAATTAACACTTTAAACTGGCCCGCAGTCGCAGTGGCTTTTGATAATTTGCAAATGTGTCAACGGCAGCAGCAGCAGCGGCAGCAGCGGCAACAACGGCAGCAACCACAAAATGGCTAACGAAAATTGCAAGTGGCAGTTAGTCATACTCCTTAAAAGTGGCTGAATATGGTATATAAGTTTCTCTGTTATGACTTCTGCTGCTGATGACTTCTCTTAAAGTAATCGACTTTGAATTGTTTTAACTAATTTACCCAATAGTTTGAACTTTAGAGATCAAATAGATCTCTCAAATAGGTAATATTTTTTTATTATTTTTAATTGTAATAATAATAATAATATTTTAATATCATTTATAATTATTTACATAATTAATATTAATAATTAGCATAGATTACTTAACTATCAATATTGAATAATATTCAATTTAGTTAAAAAAAAAATGGAGAATAAGCAATGGCCATGGCCATGAATAATTTTTTAAAATTTGTTAGTATTCAAGAAATCATACTACACATAGTAAAACTTTTGGTATGCCTAAAATTGCAAAATAAATCTATTTTTGGCATCATTGAAGTTGCCAATTGAGCACCTCCTCAAAGCCTTCAGAAAAGTGTATTGTACTATCTACTGTTTCTTACTTCAATTCAATTCCATTGCCTAAACTATAACAGATCAGCTTATCGCTTTAACCAGCGTATCTTCGAGTCATGCAAATTTAATTTGCCTTTGCCATTGTTGTTGCTGTTGCTGCTTGTTGGCGGAGAGTACGTGCCGAGCGCATGCGCAGCTCTCGACTTTGTCGTGGCGCATTTTGAGTTATGTGGCATGTTTGGTAGCTCCGTTAATAAATGGCTACTTTGTTGTTGTTGTTGTTGTTGTCGCTGTTGTTACGCGGCTGCTGTTAATTTGCATTTGTGATTTATTTATTAGAGGCAAATCAAATTTATCGCCAAAGCAATGCCAATAAATCATTTTTAATTAGTACCCGAGTCCGAGTGTGACCGAATTTTTGACATTTTTCTGATTTTTTTTTTTTTTTTTTTTTGGTAAACTGTTTTTAATGGTATCTGCGTTTATCAATAAATTATTTGAATTTGCTTAAGGAATGAGAGTTAAAGTTGAAGAGAAAATAAAAAGAAATTAAAATTTATAAATAAAAATATTCAAATGTATGATCTGAAATAAATATTTTAAAAATATAATATTTTTATTTTATTCCTAAAAAACTATAAAAAAAAAAATTAAAATTAATACTTAAACAAAAATTTTTTTTAATCTATAGATAATCTTCCAACTCATAGTGGAGTTGGAATTCAATAAATAAACCAACACTCACCCTGAATATCCGCGCCCAGATCGCGTTCACAAAAGTTTGGCGAGCGCTGATAGTAGAAGAGCGACGTCTCCAGTTTTCGGGCCATGCGGGCCGCGTTCTTATCAGCTTTGGGTTGCTGTGAGCCCTGCTCGGCGTCCTGATCACTTTGGCTGCCGCTGCCGGTCAGCGTGACAGACGCATCGGCGCCATTCATATCGGTGGAGCTGCCAGCGCTATTGCCGCCATTGGATTTCTTATTGCGCGAGCGCTTCAGCACCACAATTGGCTCCCCATTGCCCAGATTGGACTGGTCCACCAGAATGGCCTTGCGGAACTGATGCTTCAGCACTTTGCCCACAATATGAAAATCGGGCGCTGACTTCCAGCACGTCTTCAGCTGGCAGCTGCCGGACATGCCGTGGCACTTGCAGCGAAACTCCATGTTATTCGAGACGGCCTGAGCAGGAAGTTGGGTAATTATTTTCAATAAATATTTATGTATAAAATATTGAGAAAGTTTTTGGTTCAATTTGCCACTCACCATTCGGCCCGCATGATTGTTGTGTAGATTGATTTTGGATTGTATGTCGCCGGCCTTTTCGCGGCAGTCGAGAAACAACTTGGAGTACTCGACGCCAAAGTCCATGTTGTGGGAGCAGCCGCCCCATTTCCAGCGACTCGCGATCTTGGAGCGCTCGTAGGTCTTCTCCTCCTCGGGCGTTAGGATTTGATTCGTTTCCAGATACTGAAGAAATTGCTTTTTCTCCTTGTCCAGGGACTGGCGCAGATTCTTGTTGAGCGTCTTGCGGTTGATGGTCGGATCACAGCCGCAGGACATCAGGCGTCCTTGGCTACAGGCGCGCGCCACGCTGTGAGCGACTCCGGCAGCTGAAATGGCAAAGGCAAATGCGCTCTCCCGATAGCCTGCGAAGAAGATTGTCGAGATTTAAGGGCAATTGCAAGTGCAATTGGAATTGCAATTGGAGTCGGAATGGACACGCCACAAGGGACTCACGGCAAACTATCGCCGGCTAAGTTATGCGGCGTTATTTTTAACACTGAATGGCCAAGCAGTTGTCGTCGCTGTCTTTGCGATCGCCAAGGGAATTGTGCGGCATTTGGCTTTGACATGGGCCGGACAAGCGTTCAAGCTTTGCCGCCAAGCCCCAAATGCCGCCACCCGATCGATCGGACAACTTTTAATGATGCAAAATTGTGGGCACAGCAAAAGGCACAGAGCACAGAGCACAGAGCACACCCACCCAGGCGGTTAGTTGACGGCTTATGCAACAGCTGTCAAATGGCTGTCAAAACTGACGTTAATCATGGCCGACATGCACCGTCATTGAGCGGGCCAAAGTTGGCAACATTTGTCAATCGATTGACATGCAAATTGTCAGCGCCACTTTGCATAAGGCAAAAACCCGAACAGCAACAGCAAATCCAATGCGCCGGCGACAGTACATATGTCAATGTGACAGGCGTGCATCAAGAAGATGGTAGCAGGCCGGGAGCTGGAAGCTGGGCTGCCAGGGGACAGGGGCCACCAGCTGTCAAACAATCAGTCAGAGATGGTCAAGCTGTCCGATGGCAACGAAAGTCAACTCGAGTCGAGTCGAGTCGAGTCCGTCACTCAGGATGCGCACGAATGCAAATGTCAATGTTGTGACAAGTTGTCGCTGTACCTTGTAGAGGCAATGCGAT
This sequence comes from Drosophila fulvimacula, assembly GCA_035045555.1. Taxonomy (NCBI): domain Eukaryota; kingdom Metazoa; phylum Arthropoda; class Insecta; order Diptera; family Drosophilidae; genus Drosophila; species Drosophila fulvimacula. Next base: position 1,811,265 of record JAWNOX010000197.1, read on the forward strand.
CGAGTGATCGCCTCGTTCCAATGTCAATGGTGTAATGCAAAAGTGTAGCGCGCATTTGATTGACGATTAAGACGCCATCAATCAATGCATCAATGCGCACAGTAGCCATAGTCAGCCTAGCCAGCAGCTTTGCCTCTTTCGCGATCTGTGATCTGTGTGATCGCTGAGCGCTGATCGCTGATTGCTGATCGCTGATCGGTCGATTAGGCTCTTGATTTATGCACGCTTTGTTTCTCCCCCCAGGCCATTTGCAAATCCAAATCACATCATTGCCAGCGAGTTACATTTGACAATGCCTTGGGGCCAGTGACGTGCTTCTTACTGCGCATAAATTGGCAACCGATCGAGCCAGGCGACCGGGCGATCTCTCTCTCTCTCTCTCTTCACCTCTCAACAACAACCTGTCCCTGTTTATCTGTCCCTTGCCCTCCCTATGGCTCTGTCTCTGCCCCTGCCTCTGGCTCTGGCTCTGCCTCTGTCTCTTATGTTGCAATCCCAAGTAATTGTTTGCGACATACGTCGCTCGCTTGTTGTCACATGCATTTGGCTGAACCGAGACCAAGATAAAGGTCGATCGTCGTCGTCGTCGTCGTCGATCGTACGTAATCCTTTTACTACTTTTGTACATGCCTGCTGCCGCTATAGACCCAGCCCCACTGCCCAGCTCCCAAGTCCAGCCTCACTTGATTGACAATAATGCATGGCGAAGTAGCAGCAGCAGCAGCAGCCGCAGCAGCAGCAGCAACGGCATCAGCAACAGCAACGATCTGCGATCAGCGACGACGATCAACGATCGACCAGTTCCATAAGTTATAGTAGATGTATGCAAAATAGTTGACCTGTCCGTGCGCCGTTCGATTGTCAGTCATTGTGCCTCTCCGACTTGATTTGTTTCGTTTCACTTGGCCGATCGTCGTCGTCGTCGTCGATCCCTCGCTGTTTTGGGGCTGCTCAGGTTGCTTGCTTGGCTGGCTGACTGGCTGGACCGTGGCTCTGCCCTTATAAGTCTCCCAGTCGCAATCGTTGCACGCGTTGCTGTTGCCTGTCAATATTGACTCTCGTTATGTGCAGTTCAGTTCGGTGTTTCCTTCCTTATTTAATGGACACACGAACGGGCGGCTTGACAAACAGACAACCGGACAGCCAGACGGACAGCCGGACGGACGGACAGACAGCCGGCCAGATCGGCAGACATGTCACTGACATAAGCTTGGGTTTACCATATTCGTACGCTGCGCGCCCCGTTGAAGGCTAGTCGAGAGTTACTTGGAAGTGCTGCTCTGGCTTCTCCAACTGCTGCTGCTGGTGTGGCATGCATTTGGAGATTTATGGTTCGGCATTGTTATATTGGGCAGTGTTGTTAACTTTAACCCGACTCATTTTGGTATTTGGCCCGATCAAGTTTGCGTGCACTTGATGCCAGTCCCAAGATTATGGCTAAATGCAAATTATATGTAGATATGCTGTAATGACATTGTTCTGGCTTTGTCGGAATTACTAAATCCACAACTGCCACCATACCAGCTATTGGCAATCCTAAAGCCACCAAATTGATTATACAAAAACTCTGACATAGGCTTACATAGGCTTTTGATAGTAATTTATGTGTATTTGGTCAGTGAATACTTTCAGAATGGTATGAGTTTCTTGAGCTATTTATATTTGTTATTTATATTATGGCTAATTATTTGGAGTATATATAAAAAATACAAATAATTTAATAATTAATATACAAAAAAATTATTTTATGTAATTAACATAAAATATATATATATATATATATATATATATATATATATATATCTAAATATTATATACATATTATAGTTTTATAACAAACATTGTTATTAGTCAGCTATTAAAAATATATATAAATAATATATTATAAATATATGTACTAAAAATAATTTTAAAAAAATTTTAAATAATATATATTAATAATAATATATATAATTAATTAATATATATATTAAAAAATAATTTATTTCATATATGCATATATAAATAATAAAAATTATGCAAATTGCAATATTCTGTATATTTACTACATATATTTAAATATATATACTAAATACAAAATATATTTTCAAAAAAATAATTAATGATTTCATTGGTATTTCACTAAATTATTTAGTTTTATATAAATTTTCAAACATTCCTGGAACCTAGTTTTAGTAAACAGTTTTTAGCTTCACCTTCTCTACAACCTTTCACAAATCTAACAATATTCTATATTCAATATTTTTTTTTCCAATTGCCCAACTAATTGATCGACTATAATTTGCTGCTATTGGCATCGGCTCAGCTCAGCCATGGCCATTACCAAAATTCACAAGCCGATCGAGAGAGCTGGCACAGAGACATCCAGATTCACGTCCACGTTCAGTCGCTCGCTGGTTCGTTTGTCTCTGTTGAAATGTCTGGCTGTCGCTTGGCTGTACGTTGTCAGTGGCCGCGGCAGCATCCGTCAACAGAGATAACAATTTTTTAAATTGAAATTGAATGAAGTGGTTTGCTTACAATATAATTTATACGATGAATGCAAATAAATTACGCCGGGCTCGAGTCAAGTCGACTCGTCTCCACTCGACTTGCCAGCGAGCCTTTCCCTTTTACTCGATGGTCTCCCAGGCCACTCTTGTTATAGCTTGTTTCTTATTTTTATTTTATTTTTCTTTTTTGCATTTGTTTATTTATTTCTTTTGCTTTTTCTTTTTTGTTGCATTGAAATTTGTGAGAAATCTTTTCAGCATTGCTACTGGAAGTATATCGTTTGCATCTGCATTGCATGCCGCCATTTTGGCCACTGACCACTCGCCCCATTGTCTTGGACTCTGGCTTGGCTTACAGCAATTGTATGACGCATAATTTAGCTAATGAAGCGCTTGGGAACGCAGTTCAGACATTCCTTAAGGCCAAAGGATTTTTCAAGTAAGTAACTAGCCTGATTGTCACCTTGGGTCATTAGTTAAGGATTGTTTCGGATCTGAAGAGACTTTCAAAGTGCTAAATTAATGTTAGTTAATTAGTTTTCCAGACGAATATATTTTTATTTGACATTCACTGCCTATGAATATTCATGATGAATGCTGATTTTGGGTGGCTAACGTCGTCTCTAGAACCTGAGAAACTAACGCGGTGAGTCATAACAGTAGTCGTGGCTTGAAGATCGGCGCTTGTGATCATTCAGTTACCGCTATTTGCTACTTGGCTAACAAAAGCGGCTAAGAAAGCGGCGACACTTTGTAGATGGTCAGTTAAACATGATCATCATGATCAACATGATCATAAGGCACACGCCGTTGCCGTGCGTGTGTATGTGTGTGTGTGTGTGTGTGTGAAATATAATGCCTGGCCGACAGATTAAGATATCAAAGTCAAAGTTCGCACTGCCGCTGCTGGGATGCACTAGGCTGTGACAAAAGGTGCGCCCAGAACAAGCCTCGAGCAACACTCTTACTAGCTGCAAAACTTAGAAACATGATCTAGCTGCGCTGCGGCTGACCAACTGGGCCTGATGCATTAGACAGCCAGAGAACCGGCCACAGCGCCAGCTTCGCCTGCTGTGGTTTTGTGCCATGGCGTGTCTAATAATGCGATGGCTAATAGCATCGGACACTGGACCAGGGCCTAGTGCTGGGCACTTTTAATTAGACTCTATTCATACACTGAAGCCAAAGGGGTATGCTGACTATAAGAGTCAAAATGCGCTAAGAATATGAATCATTATGAATTAGTTAGTGGAGTTAAGGTGGCTTGCCCGTTGATCTGTCATAGCCGGGCCCTTAAATCAGTGCGTTATGGTATTCGCTAGTCGTGCATACCCCATTTAGAGCACTCTCAGTCCAACCTAGCGGTTTGCGTGTGGGCCGTTGCTCTATGCATAACCGCAAACCCGTTGACAGTTTGTCGTTTTCGTTGTCGTTTGCCGGTCGTAAAGCGATTTTGTTTGCGTGAAAGCTGAGCCACACTTACGGCGCATTTTAGTGTCAGCTTAATGGCTTTTGGTTGGACCACGCCACTGGCTACTTGGCCAGTTGGCCAACTGAGCTCAGCTCACTTACCTTTCTTGAGCAGATTGGAGGCGTGCGGATTGCGGCTCTTTGTGCTCAGAGAGGAGCAGTTCCAGCGATGCCACTGAAACTGCAACCACATAAAATGATTAGCGAATTTTGGCAACAACACAAAACCGAAAATTAAAGTCGGAGAAAAAATTAGAGCTTAACAACTTTTGGAATGCTTAAATATAAAGGCAATTGGGAAAAGGCAAAAAACCAAAAATAATTATAATAAAACATAGAAAAAAATAAACAAATATATTTTCAATTCAAACTTTATTCTTTGGCTCAAAAAGTAACAAAAAAAAAAAACAATTTATTGTTGATAAATATATATTTATTTACTAAGTAGAATAAAATAATAAAAAAATGTAATAAAAATATTTATTAAAATAAAATTTAATTTATAATAATATTTATTAAAATAAAACTCGATTACATTTAATTAACTTAGCCAACTACCTGTATTTGGCACTCGCGTATGGCCATGTCCAGGCCCTCCAGCGCAGCGGCTGTCACATCACTCGCCTTGTAGCACAGCTCCACCTGATCTTTGGTTAGGCCAGGCACCGAGCGGCAAGTGGCGCGTCCATCCGGCAAGCCATACAACCTGCAAAAGTGCAAAAGTCAAGACAGTTAAGCTATATCTTAGATATATATATATCGTATCTTATGGCTAACACTCGAGTTCATCTGATCAACGCCCGCCTTGGTCTAGCTGAAATTTGATTATAGCAACCGCAGCAGGCAATTAAATCGCAATCGCAATAACCAACCCCAAAAATGCCAAAGCCCAAACCCAAGCCCAAGCTCAAACCCAAACCCCAAACTCAATTTCGTAGCCAACACAAATCACGGGCCGAGCTACACACAGACCGCAGCCGAAAGTCGTCATTAACCTTGAGCGCCAAAAAACCGCAGACGAAAAAGTACAAAAATAAACGAAATTTAAGTGAATAAAATATAAAAATGCTTGGCAACAAATTTAATTTAATTTCATTTTATTTGTTTATGTGAAATTTAATTTGACTTTGTGGCAGATTTAATCAACGAGCGCGCAAAGCTCTCAGCGCGCATAGACGGACGGACAGTAGCTAAATTAAATTCCAGAGTTGTCATAAATCTTCAGTGAAGTCTTTGGTCTATGACTCACGCGACAGAAGCCTGGCCAAGAACCAACTGGCCGAGGCTCGCATTGAACTCATTTAAAGCGCGCCATGGCATTCAAGGTCAGCGGAGAGGTGTTCTGATCTTGCGCCACAGATACTGACACAGATACAGAGCCGGAGACAGAGACAGACACAGGCATAGATACAGACACAGATACAAAGACTGAATGCGAGTGCCAGTTGACGTTGAACAACTTCATCGCCAGATCCATCGCCATCGCCATCGCATCGCATCGCGTTGATCTGTGACACGCAGAACGCAGTTGCTTTAGCTATTGCTGTGGGCATACCAGGCGTATACGTGATGCGCTCAACGATGGCGTCTTCAATATAGTTTCTTGCGCACGCCACTCAGCCTCAGGCGGTCGGGGCGGGGCGGGCGTGGATTAATTGTAGCACGTAGCGCATGTAAAAAATACTCAAATGTTGAAACGTGCCATTTTCACACACGTAGCCAGAGCTGCAAGCGATCTGAGGATCTGCCATCATTTGGTATGCCATTCACGCAGCTCAGCGCAGAGCCTGTGCGCTCCACTTGCTTCCCGCTTTACTGCATTTGATGTCTCCACAGCTGCAGCCGCAGCGGCAGATGGAGTGCGCGCGGTTGCGACACAGTTTAGCCATGTTAATGAGGTGCAAGCCTTGCGTGGGCACATACCATGAATAAAATGCTAAATTTTGATCCTCTTACTTTTTCAGAAGCTTTTTTTCTGTTTAATGTAAGCAGATTTAGCTTTCGTCTACTTGGTCGTATATTTAGAATAGATACAGAACTGATTATAATGTGGGGAATATATGAGTAAGGCTTATATATGAATATATATTACTTAAAATGAGAAATAATAAACAAATAACTAAAAAAAATTGTTATGATGTGGGGAATATAATATATAAAATAATTAAACAAAATAAAATAAATAAAAAAAATAATGCGTATGATTTGATTAATATATGAGTATAAATCTTATTAAATTAAAACTAGACATAAGACTTATATTATTTTAAATAAAGACGGTATTAAATAATTTATAAATAATGGTTAAGATATCAGCATAAATTTTGGTTAAGTACAAAAATAAAATATTTTTAAAATTATTTGCTATTTAAAAATAAAACAGTGTTAATTAATTTTTGTTGTTCAGATCTTTTGATTTTATTTCCATAAAAATAAATATTTTAATATTTATTGATTTTATATATACAACATATTCTACTTGGCCCAATTTCAGCTCCCTAAATCTAAAGATAGTGGATGCTTATAAAAGTTTTTTTTTTAAGCTAAAAGTCTGCCTAACTTCTAATTATTTCCTAGCTGTGGTTGCTTTCGCTTTTGGCTTGCTGAAAAAAAAGTTTTGTGCATTTCATGGCTTAAACGTTACCAAAAATGTGATAAAATTCGTTTAATTACGGACGAAGCTAGCGTCGAGCTATGGAAATGAAATGCTTCGGCTGACTGACAGTGGGGCACCCTGTATTTGAATAGTCGCCCGAGATCAAAAGCATTCCTAGCTGTTGCCGTGGCTCCGGCAGTCAGCCTGCCAGGCTGCCTGGAATGTCTCGTCTCGACCGGGGCAAAGTTATCTGCCTCGACTTGAGTCTGGGTGCCAGCACATATGTCTCTGTGTGTGTGTGTGTGTGTGTGTGTGTGTTAGTGTATCTGTGTGTGGGAAACAATGTTTATGCCTAACTGGCTTAGATAGCTAGCTGATTTGATATAGTTTGTGGAGGGGTATAAGCAACGAAAAATCCTTGATTTATGCACGGGCTACCGTTTGACAGACGTTGCGGCCAAAACGCAGCGAGCCACGGCTAAAGACTGTTGGCGGCGCCTATTAAAGCCTTGCCACACATTTCAATCTTTTTATGGCATTTCAATAGAACTCCGGAGCGTGAGAAACTTAAATTATGAAAATGAAATAAAAATTATATATATATATAGACCTTTTATATCTGTATATATATATACCTTTTATTGGCAAAGGTTTAGTTTGCTTCACTTTATTTGTTAGTTATCGTGGCAACACTTTACACGCCTGATAAGCAACATCATCGTCCTTAAACTCAAATTAACCAACCTGGCAACATTTTAAGCCACGGCTAACAGATCGATAAATTTTATAAGCGAATCAATTGCGCTGCTATCGCATCGCGTGAAATACGCGCTAAGCCAGACAGACAGCCCCATCGGATCGCCCCATCGGATCGGATGGGATTGGATTGGATTGGATTGGATTGGATCGCCGATCTGCCTCATGCTGCACGCTGCACGCTGCACGCTGCTGCATGAGTCAGCGTCGGTTCCTTGACTTTGTTGCCTTATCAGTTTTATTGAATTCACTGGCAAACCACAGCAATGGCAATGCCAGCAACAACAACAACAACAGCAGCTTCGATGACGACGACTAAAAGCCATACGCTTTATAAAGCTGTTAACAAAATGTGCATCAGTTTAAATTCTTTATCTGAAAGACGTCTGGCAGATGGCTCCGTGTGATGCCCTGCATTGCATATCTGGCAACCAATTAAAATGCATTTTGCCAAGAAACTTTATTATACCCTCCGGCCATTGAGTGAGGCTTGAAGCTGGGGTACTTTGATTTTATGCCAGCTCATGTGCTGGGCAGAAAGACTGCATACTTTACATGCAAAATGTTTGTAAGACTTTATCCATATCAATATAGTATATCATATTAAATATTAAATATTTTTAAATGTTTATTAAATATGTATATAATTAAATGAAAATAAATTATTTCATTTGAAGTACATAATTTTTCCAATTAGCTTTTTTGAACATATCTTAGTCTACAAATTTCGTATGTCGATTTTTATAATAAAAGTACCTTTTCGCTTTCTATATAAGATTTTATACACATTTAGAGTATAGGTATAAAAGAAACAAATTTAAATTATTTCCAAAAATGTTGCAATACTAGGTATCTCTACGTCAGCCATTTTCACTTATTTATTTTCATTATTTTTCGCTTTTTGCCGCTTTTTAAATTGCAGTTTTGTATGGTTGATATATAGTTCATGATAGAGCAGTTTCAACGAGTTTCAAGCATGAATGGCTTGTAGAGGAAGAGTATTACATAGTACTCGAAATAGACATGCTATTGAAAGGTGTTAGGTAAATGATTTTTGAACACCTGAAGCCTGTTTACAATTTTAAAATATATTAAGTAATTTATTATTAATATATATTTAAGATTACTCAATACTTTTTTTCTATTCGACCCCCAATAATTATGTTATTAATTATAAACTAAAGTTTTGTTTGATCTTATCTCTAAGCCCCATATATTTCCCACTTTTTTCTCTCTCCTCAGATTCTTCCTTCAATATTCTTGAGGTTTGTCCTTTATGTTCGCTTAGATAATGCTACACATTTATCAGCAGCACTTTATCTACTTTTATCTAACTTATCGCAGCTGTAAATTGCAGCAAAGAATCGAATCGAAATATTTGCCGGGGCAACTTTCTCGCAGATCGGCAAGTGTCGAACCGAAGATCGTTTGACTACCAATCGAGGCGGTCGTTATCGCGCTGCCCAGCGATAAGAAAATGCCACAAATTTAACAAGCAATTAAATGAGAGCTGCATATCGTGCACATAAGACTTCAGACCCGAGGCTGCCAAAGTAGCAGCGACTCATAAATAAATCCAGCTCAAGTTGTTGCGTTGCGCATACGCCATGTGTTGCACTGCAGAACACTTCAGGCTGTGTCTGTGTGTGTTCGTGTGAGTGTGTGTGTGTGTGTGTTGTGGTGCATCCAATTAGGATTCGGTTGCTGCACATTATACATTGCACTTGCTTAACTGCGTCGAGGCGCACTGTCATCATTGGGGGCGTGGCCGTGTGTGTGTGTGCTTCATTTGCATTTCAAACGAAAATTGCAGCAATTCTGGCTGTGGATGCAGTTGCACTTGCCGCTTGTCTATGTGTGTGTATGTATGCGTGTGCCTCATTATGCGCTGCAATTATGACGTTGCAACTACGAGGAAGACGAACGAATTGCAGGCTGCTCTTCAGCTTGCATAGCTGCAGTCTCGAGTTGACTGCAACTGCAACGTCGTCGTTGTTGCTGTGTTGTCAACAAGCAAAAAAGTATGTTGACAACCCCATGCAACAATACCAACAGCAACAACAACAACAACAACAACAAGGAGAGCAACGAGATTAACAAGCTGCAACTACTAGGCGAGGCAACCAGTCAGTCAGCCAGTCAGCCGCACCTGGAACCTGGACAGACATTGCATCTCGTTCGCTTGATTGCGCACAGCATACTCTTACACACACTCACACACACAAACACAAGCATACGCGTTGGAGTCGGAGACCGATTGACAGCGCTTGGCGCATTATAAGGCCCTGAGTGCCACGGACCACCCTGCAATTGAAATCAACTCAATTGTGTAGGTTGGCCGCAGTTGCCGCGAGGACGAGAGCCAGCAAACCCAGCAGCCAGAGCAACAGCAACTGGAAGCAACTGAGCAATTGCCATTCGGCTGTGTATTCTCTGGGTGGATGCCAGGTCCAGTTGCGGCCATGAACCATTCAAAATGGCGTTGACTCTTGGCCAAAGAATTCGTTGCTGTTAGGTCTAGCTAAATAGCCAAACAAAGCAATGGCTGCAAAGAGCCAAGAGAGGAATGGCTAAGGAATTTATGAGTTTAAGCAATTGAAATAATTTTAAATGGTTCTTTAAGGAATTTACTATTCATTTTACATGTAAATAACATTAAAATCCTTGATATTAAGATAAAAATGAGACCATTAAAGAATATTCGAATTATTTATTTATTTGTTAAAGCAGAATTGCCAGTAAATATAGCTTGATTGCAAAATTTTGAAAATGTATATTTATATATATTAAAATCGATTTTTTTTCTCTCTGTTACATTTATGACTTCAGTAAGTTTATGACTGCAAATGCGTAATTGAACTGAATATGATGAATCTTCCATATAACAGGTTTCTATAAATTGAAAAATAAATTTCTTCGTCAGTTCGAATTCAAGCTAACTATTGTAAAAAATAAAATTTATACGATTCAATATTTATGAAGACATTAAAATCATTGCATTAAATTTGTCACTAATAAAATTTGTTGCCCAAAGAAAATGCGATTCGATTTTACCCTAAACTTGGTTGCAGTAACTTGATTCGAAAGAGTTTGTTCGTGAAACTTCGTTATTAAAAGTTGGCTACAGAAACTTGGTTAATGAAATTTACATAATCATATATTTTTAAATGATTATTAAGAAATTTTAATGTACATCTTTCAATTGTGCACTCGCTTTACTCAAAACACTTATTATAAATAATATAAATATTTAGATAATATGTATATATTGAAACTTAGTTTAAATTAGATTTAAAAATTTTAAAAATAAATTGATATATATATATATATATATATATATATATATATACATAATATGTATTCTTATTAAATTTAAATAATTAAAGTTTCAACTAAAAATTTAATTTATAGTAGAATCAAAAAATTAATTAGACTTAGTTTATTTTTCTAGCCAACCCCCTTGGTTTAAATATCATATCATATTTATATTGTTAGCTAAAATACATTTCTCAGTTTGCTAAGCCTTGGTCATTCCTTAAAAGTTGCACTCGCGCACCCTCAAAATATTTAAAATAAGTTCAGTGAATTGAGTTAAATTTAAAATTCACATAATTGTTCCAGCCTGAATTGAGCACAGCAGCAACAACTGCAGGCAATTAAGCAGGTAGCTCGGCTGGTCGGCCTTATGGCTAGATCAATATTAATTATGCCAACACCTATGGCTGACAGTTTTCGGGTGGGGACGACGGGTCGGGCGGACGTGTAAGACTCGCATTGATTAATCTGTTGACTCAGCAGCATAAAGTGCTTCTGATGTTGTTGCTGTTGCTATTGTTGTTGTTGTTGGGGTTGTCGCTTAATTAATTAACTTGCCACCGACAACGACAACAGCAGCAACAGCAACACGAACAACAACTACAAAAGGCCGCGCTTGTGTAATGCTTGGGTTAATTTGTTGACAGGCCATTTACACATTTGAGTTTTGCTTTACATACGCGCCACAGTGTTGATGGATGCGGCTGGACAGCTATTTACATAGATACGAATGGGGCTGGTTGTGTGTATCCGCAAGATACTCGTTGTTAACACTATGTATCCACAAGATACTCGCACTTACCACCGTGTGCAGCAGGCCAAGATAATCACAACAATTAAATGCAAATGGCAATGGCGCGACGGCGACTGTGCGGCAGTCAAGTTGCTGCTGCTGTTGCTGCTGTTGTTGCTGCTGTTGCTGCTGCTGTTGTTGCTGTTGGTAGTTGCTGTTGTTGCTTGCCACGCAGTCATTGCTTGGCTTTGATTTGCATAAATTTTCATACAATTGAAGCCCAAATTTTACTAGCAGCACATTTTGATTGCATTTGTTGCTGTTGCACACACAAGTTAGTTGATTAGTTGCTGCTGCTGCTGTTGTTGTTGTTGTTGTTGTTGAGCTGGCTTGCCGAGGCCATGCAACAGCAAACATTTTGTAGTACACATTGAAGCCACACAGCAATACTTTTTGCTACGCACATTACATATTCGTCGCATAATTTGAACAAATTTAATTTAAGCCTATTAAAGTAATCAAAATTTTTATTAGATTATTTCTTTATATTTTGGGTTATCACATATTCTACACACATTTTACCACAATTTTTTAGATTTCTAAAGAAAAATATTATAAATTTAATATACAGAACAAATTTGATTTAATTTAAAAACAATATTTTTTTATTTTTCGATATGTGGTTTAATATTTTAATTTTTAAAATTGGTTTCAAAATTATATATATATAATAATTGTTTGATATTTTATTTATATTTTTTTTCTAATTGAAAAACTTAAATTTTGTTATTTTATATTTTTCATGAATTTATGTATATTTATTATATTATTATTTATCTCTTTTCCAATTAAATTTACTTTTTTCACATTTTTTTCAAATTTTCGAGAGGTGCTTGCCGTTCTTTGCCATTCTCTTATGGCCACACTTTCAGCGCTTATATCGAACCGCCGATCGTGAGCCAAGCGTCAATAACCATTGACCGTTCAGCTCTGAGCTCCTCGGCTACTGGCTAGCTGAGCAAGTTCTTTTACTTGTAATATTTATTTGTTACCTTCTTTTATTTTGTTTTCGTTTTGTTTACAATCGCTTTTAGCTTGGGCTGTTCTGATTGGTCTACAGTTTTTTTTTTTATTCTTGTTATTTTACACGAACTTTACTTCTGGGTGGCTTTTCTTTCTTAGCTCTGAGAATTATGTTTGATTCGCTGCACTTTTTGTTGGCGCTTTTAATGGACTTTAGCTTTTTTCGAGCTAGTTATTTTTGTGCGGGAATTATGGCTGGAAATTATTCAGTTCATAAATTACAATATGTCTTTGTTATGTAGGATTTTCTAGAGTTTTTGAAGAAACTATTTGGGGTATATTTATTTAATTTAATTATTAAATATTTTTAGAGTTGAAATTGATTTTAACTTTATATGGAGTAAAAAATAATATATTTTTTTTTGACATATATGTACATAAATATATATGTATAAATAAATATAGTAAAAAAAAAATAAATATATATATTTGAAACTTGCAATTTCTTACTTTTAATTTGATTTCAATTTTAATAACAAATTTATAAATACCACATAAGAAATATTTCATAAATTAGAACTCAATGCAATTTACTTATTGTATATATTTTTTAAATGCAATAAATATTTTTTATAATATTTTTAGAATTTAGTTTAATTTATTTATTGCATGACATTAAATTTCCATTTGTGCACTTTGATTATTTCTGATTATTTAATTTTTGTAATTCATTAAATATTTTGTATAACTATAATTATTATTTATGAAGAACTTTCTCTTATTTTTTTTTACTATTATTTAAACTTTTATTATCTCTACTTTTTATTATGTCTACTCTGATTAATTTATATTTAATATTTAAAAACATTTTATTGCACAATTTAATTATTCTTTAATTCACTTAATTTTAATTTTTATTTATGAATGTTTTATTTCAGCACTATCCGTAAGAGTAAATAAATTTGTCGGAAGCCACATGACACAAGACGTCCTGTCACGGAAACGCGCCGCACGACTATGAGACGAGAGCCGAGTGCGACAGGCTCTAAATGCAAATTAAAATCAAAAATTGAAACAGAAACGCTTGAAGCATCGTCCTGTGCGTCGCTGTCTGCGTGCTGCTTGTTATCCTTGCAGTAACGATGTTCAAGCCGATGATGACGATGATGCTTGTGTTGATAGAGATGAAGATGTAGCCGCTATGCGCGTGCCTTGACTGATGTGCGCCCGTCCTTGGGGTGGCTGCGCAGCGACTGGTTGGCGAAAGTACAATACATCAAAGGACACACATAGCCAGCCACATTGAGGCAGGGCTGCCAGCCGAAGTGATGTATTCAGCGTTGCCTCGTGCATTTGTCGCATGCGAGAATTGCCGATTGGCCTCCTACCCACTGCCCTATTCAATAACTTTTTCTGTTGCTTGCGGCCTAATTAACACAATGTGAAAGGAATTATCTGGCTCAAAGCGGCCCCGCCCCCATAGATGTCAGCACCCCTGCCACCCATCCATTGACACCTGCTGAACCCCAATTCGTTTGTTGACGGCTTTAAAGAGGCTTTATAAAAATGAAAACTGATTAAGTGGCATTGTTGCTGCTTGGGGGCAAGGATACAAGGGCGCACGTCCGAGTGCCACTTCTGCTGAACATCAAAGGATTAAAGCGACTGCAACAACAAAAGTGAAAACTGGCGCAGTCAAGGACTCCAATTATTGCATTCGTGGCCTTTGTTGTTGTTGTTGTCTTTGGAATATGCTAATTTAGCGAGGCGATGAGTAGGAGGAACGAGGGGGTTGGGCTGACCTTACAGCAACAAAGTGCTGAGAGCAGAAGGCAATTGATTCGCGTCTACTTCCTAGTTTCTCAAGGCAAAAGCTAAGTAGCGAAAGAACCTCAAATGTGGGTCGGCTTACTGTGTGTGTGTGTGAGTGTTTGCATGTGTGTCTTTGTGTCTGCAATGACGGCGAGTGTGTGAACTTAACCCTCTTTGACTTTTCACTTGCTACTTGTTACACTTCAAAGGATGCGACTGCGGCCAAGTAACACTTGTTGCCAGCTGTTTGTGCCACAATTTGTGGCAGCAACCTCTTCTGCAGCATATGCAACGCTTATCCTTAAATGTGGAAATGGCAACTACCTTGCGTTGCTTTCATGTTAACATTCTCGGCTTTACATCAGATAAGATTTAGCCTAACATAGTCTGTTAATGTGCAGAGTTTTTTGCTTGCTTAACATTTAATAATGAGGTGAAAGGGGAGATTAAATAGAATAATTAATTTTAAAGTTTTATTTTTATTATTATTATTATTTTATTTTTAGTTTTATATATATATATATATATATATATATATATATATATATATATATTTTATATATATGACATATTCACTGTGAATAGTCGAGTCTAAATAGCAACGCATAATTGCGTCCTTTTTGTAATGCATTCAATCTTTTTCTATAACAATTATATCATTTATAAGGAAGTATGATCCATCCTACTGACTTGGAAAGATTGATATATTATTATATATACTCGTATTATATATTCATCCCTTAAAACCTTCCCATGAGTGTATAAACGAATGCTGCTTTTACCAATTTGTAAGCATTAGAAATAATTTGTTAATAGCATTATTCATTAGCTAAGCAATACTCAGCTTCTCTACAGGGTAGTTGTTATGACATATTTTGGTCAGTTAGCTCTCATTAAACACATCCGTTAACGAATGAAAACATAATCTTTTCCCATGCAGTCAGAGTCAGGCACTCACACTCCCTCTCTATATATATATATATATATATCTCCCTCTCACTGAACAGATACCACAGCAACCGCAACAACAACAACAGCAAATTTGAGCAGCTCTTTACCGCATGCAATTGCCATGAATCACCATCACCTGGCTGTGGCTTGAGGCTCTCTACTTGTACTGGTTCTGACTGCGGCTCTGGCTGTGTCGTGGCTATGGCCTGGCTTTGGCTCTGGCGGCACATCCATCAATGTGCCGTTGACATTTGCTGCGCTGTTGACAAGAATTGTCACAATAAACAATACAACCACGACAAGCAGCAGCAGCAGCAGGAATAATGATAGCGGATGGCACGGACGGACACGGCCACGGCCACGGCCACGTGACATGAACGAGGTGGAGGAGCAACCAGGCCGGCAGGCCGGCCGACAGGCAGCAGCATGATGATTAGTTTGGTAAGTGGCAGCAAGAGGAGTGCGCATAAATTACCAAAAGGATTAACCAGCGCAGTACCCCGACCCCGACCCTGATTCAGAAACAAACTCAGGCTCAGGCTCAGACAGCTGAAAATGGAACTGCCGCAGCAAAGGGTTGTCTGCTTGTTGTTGTTGTTATTATTGTTGGGCATGAAAATGTGCAGTGAACTGTAAGGGATTCCCAGCTATCAGCTACGCTCGCTGGGGTAAGGGGACGCCATTGAAATTAAAATCAGATCAATTTCACAGATATTAACATATTTTTGCGCAGGGCAAGTGTTGATATCTCAGTTTAAGACCCTAACAATTGGGGGTTGCTTTTGTTTCAGCCCGTTTGAGAAGAGGGTAAAACAGGGGTATATTAGCTGTGGGCTGAAAGAGGAGTTTCGTACACTAAGACTGAAATATTTATTTGTAAATTGTTAGTTGCTTATATTAATTATTCAAAAATTTAAAATATATCTGAAACTTTTTTGAAATATACGAAAATACTTTGTATGAGATCATAAATTAAAATATATATTTTATAAATTTAAAAATCGTTAATAATTTATTTGATTTAATCTCAGAAATTAGCGATAAATATTCTATAAATGATAAAAATTATATAATTATGAATTATATGTAATATTATTTTTTATATATATATTATTTATATGAAATAAATATTAATTAATAAATAATTATTTAAATTTAAACAACACTTCATATTTATATTAATTTAATTTATAATATATATAACAATCTCTCAGCAAAGATGGGTATTTCTATGATTATATTAATACTAAATATTATATGAATATTATTTATATTAAATAAATATTATTATATAAATTCTATTTAATTTATAATTTATCTAACAATCGCTCAACAAGGTTGGGTATTTCTATGATCGACTATTCGCCCGATATGTCCTCTCTGCATTGCATCCTCAATTAGTGTCAGGGGTTGAGGGTTGTCTGGCCTTGTTGTGCCCATTAGTTGATAGAAATAACAATAGATTTGTGTTCATGATTACATTCATTATATGGCAATTCCCACGCCCACTGGGATATCATTTGTATATTTGTTTTTCTGGGTTGGCTTACCACAGTTTAATTGATTTTCATTAATTTTCATAGTTGGCAAGAGCTTTGCACTGCTATTTGCAGGTGCGCCTTTAAGTTCAAGACAATTTGTGCTCATTAAAAGGAAAAATTCAAGAGAAAAAGCAAACACAACAATTTTTAATGGCGTTGCCCAGGGATACAGCAACAGAGAGAGCGAGAGCAAGATAGAAGGAGACCCCCATAATTTAGTTAATATTTGTTTTGTCTTTTTTTTTTGCGTTTGTTGGTGAATTTAATTAACTCAACGACGACGTTCATAAATCCCGACAAAAATTTCAAAATGACGCAAATTTTGCGCTCAGATATTTCGCTGAAGTAAGAAATAAAAATAAAAATTAAGCGAAAATTAATCAAAAGTAATTTTCGAGGAGAGGCCGCTCCTCCCTCCAGATGCGAATGCAGCAACCGACAGGCGACATAACAAACATAACTCGACGCATTCCACGGGCCAAAGTGGCACAAGGTAAGGCCCTAAGTTAAAGTTAAAGCCAAACTTAAAGCTAAAGGGCTACTACCAGGCCCGATTCGCGAACCCGATGCGCTCTGTGTGTATGGGAAAAATTCCGCTGGCCTCCAATCAGTGCACGCAGTTTGCATTGCTCTGACATGAAAAAGAAATCAGTGCAGCGTTCGGCGACTGTATTGGTATGGTTGAGTCTGGGCAGGGGCATGGTGGATGGGTATGGGTATGAGTATGGTGCATGGACATCACTGCGTAGCGGGGCTTGGGGCTTGGGGCTGCACTGCACCTCTCTGTCTCTTTGGGCTCTCTCTGTCTCCTCTTATCGCCGCTGACCAGTCAACAGTTGACCGAATGTGTGGGAAAATTTTTCATTTTTAATTGCACTTGGCCAGGTCGGACTTGGCCGGCTGGCCGGACTGCTGGCTAACTGGCTGGCCAAAATTTAAAGCGTCTGCGCTTGTGCATTAAAGAGGCTTCTGCTGCTGGTGCTCTCGCTGTGGCTGCTGCTGCTGGCCCACCTACAAATCTTGCCCCAGCTGTTGGCACAAAGCGTCTGCATGCCGGACGCGCCATTCTATGAAAATTCCAGGCAACGTCGCAGCCGCGGCTGGCATCCCAGCAATGCCTCCGCTCTAAGCTATGCATGCGAGCGCTCTACGCCCCAATCCCGGTTCAGCCACTCAGCTAGCTCCGGCTGGCTGGTTTAGGGGCGGTGGGTGGTGCTGGGTGGGGCGTGGCTTTGCGCAAATTACAATTAAAAATTGTTTCAAGTGGTTTACAAACCACAGCACGCACATAGCGTAAAATGCAAAGAACTAAAAAAAACCGAGTGGGAATACGAACATTGCGGAGGGCTGGTGGAAATATTTTGTGAACTGTAAACTGTGAATTTGTATTGAGAAAAAAAGTTCTTTAAGTATTTAAATGGAGTTTTGTTTAATTTAGAAAATACATTTAATATTATGATATTATTAAGTTTTCAAATGAAATTTATAAAATTATGAAATTTAAAATCTATTTATTTTCTGATTTTTTTTTTTACTTATTTCAAAAAAACATAATATTATTTGTGTGACTTAAATGAAAATAACATATCATAATAATGAATAAATGAATATATATTATAGATTAAATATAATATATATAATAACTATAATATTATATAATAATAATAATCTAGTTCTATCATACATTTTTCCAGTACAAATTCTTACGAAAATTGCCTTAGATCATTCTGAGCTCAGCTCAAGGCACATTTTATTGCTTCTGTTAAGAATTTGTCTATTAATTTATTCAAACCACAATTACGGCTCAAAATGTGTTGAGATGACCGCATGAAAGTGTTTTCCTGATATATAATTAAATAAATTTCCATTGTTTTCTATGGAAAAATAGTGCTTTCATTTTCAAAATATGTATGCAGTAATAATCATGGGTGATATAACATTTTCTTGTGAATCACAGTAATTTCATTCTATATTTATGACTCACATTTACTCTGCTCTAATACGGACCTATTTTATTATAGAATAACTTGAGATTATTACAGAACATTAAAAACATGTTTCGTATTTTTTGTTAAAATAAAAATATATATGAACAAGTTTAATGAGTTTGTCAGAGTTTATATTAATTTTAAACACATGCTAAAAAATTATATAAAGAAATAAAATGATGATTTTGTTGCCAAAGATCTTGGAAAAGCTCTTTATAATTTTGTATAGAATTTTATATATAATTCTTCTCTATATAATGAATATAATATTGTAATAATAATAATAATATCTGAATAGAACTCATACAACATTCTGTAAATATTCATGAATAACAGTGCCGCAGCTTTTATTGTTAGATTTTCTCTTTATTCTTTATTTTCCAATATCTAACTATTTTTTACTTTATATTCTAGTTCAGACTTTGACTGCAGTCACAGTGCTATGAAAAATCACAGTTGAGCCTGCAACCCTCTGTGCGCGAGGTGCTGCACATCGTCAGCCGCATCAAAATGAAAGTTCAAGTGCGGAGCAGTCGTTGGCTCGAGCGGCCATCTTTGGGTTTTTGTGGCTGCCAGCCAACCAGAAGAAGTGGAGTCAGGAGCTGAGCAGATGGAGTTGCAGCTATGCGGTTGCTCGTCTTCTTCTTCATCATCTTGTTTATGACGTTGATGTGGCACTGCTGCAGATGACGAATGCAGCAGGCCAACAACAAGTTGCAGCTGGCGGCAACAGTTGGCGTTGCCTCGCTTGGCATGCCATTGCCATTGACAAGGAGCTGTGGCCCGTTGCCATTGGAGCAAACGGGCTGTCCCACCATATGGCGCCCAGTTGTGGCAGCAACGTCAACTTGCCTCGCGGCTAAACAAGCTGCCTTTGATTTGCTGTCAGCTGCAAACAGTTGTGTGCATGCCTTTGGCTTGCAGCAATATGTTGACATACACACACACACACACACACACACACACACACATACATATGTGTGCATTTTGGCTTCCTTGCAACTTCATTTTGTTCGCATCCCCCTTTCAGGTACGGCGCATGCGTCGGCACACAAAATGAACGCTTTGTGTGGGTGGAGCCAAAAAGACGTTGAATGAACATAATGAATGTATGCGAGAGAGAGAGAGACAGAGCAACACCAGAGGGCGAGCAGAATATGCGTGAGCTTTAAGCTCAAAGCTATGTATGTGCTTTAAAGCTTCGCACACAGGATGCCCCACAGCACTGCCAGATGGCGCCATAAATCATTGTAAATGCCGTCCAGTTCCAGATTCCTGAATGTGCGCGCCCCCCTCGCCGCTTGCCCAGACCCTTGCGGCTGGCTGCGCACGCGCACAGCTTAAGAAAATTATGAAAGATTTACATTAATAATTCTTACAAAAGCCACACATAAATACCCGCTGCAGCCTGTACCCCACCACACTCTTCTCGTTCTGCTTTGGGGGCAGTGCTGGCTGCTCCTTGCCTGGCCAGAGCCAGGCCAACACAATAACCATTTTTATTAAGCGACAATCAGCGCGCGCTGCGCGATGCCCGCCGCTCCGGGCCGTGAGTAAGTTGTTTGGCCCGGCTCCAGCGGCGGGTCCATCGGCACTAAGGGGACTGCCCGACTGGCTGCCTGGCTGACTGCCCGCTGCGCATGCGTGCGGGGCTCTTGCATGCAAATGGAATCACTTTATTAAACAGCTTACATAATTCATGTGCTGCACATTTAATTTAAGGTCATCAGGCGGGACGCGCTGCGAGTCTGGACAACGGGTCTCCGATCTCCGGTCTCTGGCTCTGCTCTGCGCTGCTCTGCTTTGCAGCATAATGAAAAAGTCAGTGTAATAATTTTTAAATGTTTGTAAAAATAGGTGTAGACAAGTTGAAATTTATTATGGCAACGTTCTGGGAACAGCTCGTGGGCAGCCAACAGCGAGCAGCGAGCAGGCGCGGAAATATTGAATAGTTTTGGACAAGCGATGAGCATACAGCGTCCGCAGGCGTGTGGGCCATAAGCCATATGAAAGGCATTTCAGTTAATAACTGTAGATCATAAGAGTTGAGTACGAAAAGTCTTTGGGATGTTTAGGGTGAAGACTTAAGAAATTTATTTTATACATATTCTTTAAATGATTAAATCATTTTATTTATTTTTGATTTATACTCTTATTTAAATATATATGTACATAAATATAATTTGTTATATATCGAAATATATTTAAATAAATACATATAAAAATATAGTTGCTTATATAATATAAACAAATATATGTAATTATATATACAAATAGATATAAATATATATAATAATATATTTAAAAAAAATTTAAATATATTTAAGAACAAACCCCTTTAAATACATATAGATTTTTATTTAAATATATGTATGTATGTATATTTAGTAAATATAAATAAATATAAATGTAAATTATTAAAAATAGACTTTTAGATATATAAAAATATATTTAAATATATTCATACAAAAGAAATATTTATATAAATTAATAAAAATATATTTCAATATATATAACAACATATTTAATCATTCTAGTTTACTCTATACGGCTACTTATCAATTCTATATTTATTTATATTCCTACCTGTACTTTTGCTGATTAAAAATATTTATTCTTTGTGTTACGTTTAAGCTAAAAGTTTTGGCTGCTGGGAACCACCTTGCTGGCTACCCACCATGACTGCATTAAAAATCAACTTAATTTCACTGCCCATGGGGTCAGTTTTATGGAAGCACAAAAAATACACGCAGCAGATCATATATAGAAAGAGACAGCGAGAGAGCGAGAGAGTGCGAGAGGAAGAGAGTGCTGGGCAACGAAAAAAAAAAATGATGAAGACCTCCAAAGTGGCAAAACACGAAATGGCAACAAAAATCATATTTTCACAGGCGCTTGGCGTTTGCGCAGAACTTCGCACTTGAGCACGCGGCGGAGGCTGAAGGATGCTGGAGTTGAAGCTGGTGCTGAAGTTGGAGTGTGGGCAGCGGGCAACGGAACGTATGCGGCTGGTCCAAACATACGCAATTATGTGTTTTTTATTAACTCTGGCGAACTGCTCGTGTCCGTGCCCAAGTCCGTGTGCCCCAGCCGTGTGGGTCTGCGGCCTCCATTAGGGGGGTCCGATGCGCACACGCACTCTCTATATAATTTTAACACATGCTGCGTTTTGGGCCTTTTTCGTTTTGTTTCATTTCATTTCATTTCTGTGCCTCCTTTGCGTAAGTCTTTTTTTTTTTTGTTGCTTATTTTGGCAACATTTCCCTTTTGGCTCTTTTGGCAGCTTAATAACTTTATTTAGCTTAGAATGGCCTCTCCTCTTATTCATTTTGCTTTAAGTGTGTTTGTGTACAACACGAATCTGTTTTTGGCCATCAGTCAGCCGGGGCGGCAGTATTAATTAGTGCGGTAGTCCTTTGTGGCAGGCTAACAGACAGACAGACAGAGAGAGATAGAGAGACAGAGCGAGATGCAGACGGTTGCCTTTTGTGTTTGTGTTGCATTATTTAGACATCGGGACGTTGATTGATGAGCCGAGCTTAACTGTTTGTATATGTATATGGACGGGTGTTAATGCGCATCTAATAGCATTTCAAGCTGAGCGCAAATTAATCGTAAAAGCCATCCTTTCAGTGTGGCCAAATGACAAGTGCATGGCAGGCAGGCAGCCAGCAAGGCAGCCAGGCAGCAGCTGGACAGCAATTTGGAACTGATCATTCGAATGCTGAATGTTGACAAAATATTTATAAGAAATTCCAATAAATATTGATGAAATGTGTGGGCGTGGCAGCTGGTGTGTATGAATGATTGTTTATATGTATGAATATTGGAATATAGGAGACTATGTATATATGTGAATGTGTATATAAATTTTTGTATGCATGTATAAATGAATATACATATGAATGTGAGTAATTATATAAGTATATGTATATATATGTATATAAGAAAAAATATATCTAGATATATGTATGTATAAGCTCGAATTAATGACGGTATGAATGCCTAATTGCATGTGTGTATGGAATATAAGTGTGTAAATATGTATCTAGACAACTTTATAGTACCCTGCATTAATCCAATCATTCTATACTGTAAGAAAATGCCAATCAAAGTAAATATTCAACTATGACTCTTCTATGCAATTCTCATAGATTCAAGCAAGATTTGCTTATATATGTATGTGTCTGTGTATGTATGTATGCATGTTAAAAACATAGACTAGAATAATTTATATAGCCGCTCTGTGTTGGACTCAGGGTATTCCGAGGCACTCTCGAGCAGAACACTCTTACTATATCTCTTTATTTACTCTCTTAAAATTATGTTTTCTTCACTATATTAATTTCTTAGACTAGAATTCGCTTTTAATTTCAATTGTAAATATAATAACAAAAAAGGTATATAAATATTTAAGTAAAAATAAATATTTAAATATATAAAAAAATAAAAGTTATTGAACAAACATTTTTTTACATATATATAGGTTTCTCTGAGTATGTATAAGTATTTACACATAAACCTCACTTTTTTTTTATAAATATTTAGTATATATATATTTAAGCTCCCATCGGTTGCTTCTCCCAAGCCCTTTACTTTACAAGGTAAATTAGCAGCTCCACACAATAAGAGTGCACACCATATGCAACAATTAAACAATTCATTTATCTTAATTTGTCTGCAATTTCTCTCCGATTCTCTGCCTCGCGCTCTCTCGCTCTTTCCCATTGCATCTCTTTCGCCCAGCTGTCTGAGATGTTAAAAAATTTGAAATTAATTGCAGCGCCTGCTTCTCCTCGAATCTCGGATCCTCTGCCCCGGCCCTGGCTTCAGCCATGACTTGTGGGACCCGGTTCTGACCTGGCCTTTGACGCCCTTGCCGATGCGTTGCTGGCTGTTGTTGGTGTTTTCACATTTTGTGCTGTGTCATAATCTTCACACCCGAATCGCAAGGATCTCATGCCTGCCAGAGATCACCCTGCACGCTGGCGTTGATGATCTTTGGCTGTAATCTTTTTTAAATTTAAGCCAATTCGGCGTAAACCGTTAACGGCACACCGCAGGCATTGCCCATTTGTCCAAAGACCGTTGTCCACGGCCCAGAGCCCATAGCCCATGGCCCATGGCCCATAGCCCATTGCTCATTGCCCATTGGTCATTGGCCATAGCCGATTGCTCACAAGTATTGGCGATGCTATCGCCTTTGGTCGTTGCGCTGTGTTAATATTTGCTCATGATGATCGGCTTTTAAGGATGGTCCGCTTTGCCGGCCAGCGAGGGCATGGCCCGGGTGTTGCCGCTGTCTGACTTAATGCTGAGAAAACCCTAATTACCGCATTAAGGTGTCAAAATGATGACCATCTCGCCAGACTCTTTGCCATTCTGTGCTCAGCTTCGGCTGCTCCGTCGTCTGCTCTTGCCGCCCCGTCCGCTCGGCCCTCCTGCAACAATGTGGCAAATTTAATGAATATGTCAAGTAGTCAGCGCTCAACGTTCAGCGCTCTGTGGGCCAGTGATAAATCGGCTGGCGGCTTAGAATGCTGGGAAACATGGCCAAACGGCAGCAGCTCTGAGGTAGCATCACAGATCTCTTCTGCCTGTCGGAGCTCTGAGGTAGCATCACAAATCTCTTCGTCTTCCACACTCTCTATACGCTCAAGAGTGCATACATTCAGCTGTATTTTGTACTCACAAATTATGAAAGCACAAAGCAAAGTTTTTAATATATCTTTTTATATATGAGTAAACGAAGATGGGTTCATGAGAATATAAAGTATTTTTATTATGAATTAAAATGATATAAATAAATATTTTTTTTTCCATATAAATTGTATTAATTTCATTATATTATCATAATTAATTTATTTTTAGTTTATATAGCCAAAAAAAAGATGTTAAGATCAAAAATAAAATTTAATTTAATTAGATAAATATAAATACAAATTTTGTTTATTATTATATTATATTATTATATATATATTATTTTGTATTATATTATATTATATTATATTATATTATATATTCATATACAATATATGATTACTTGAATTATATTTATTTATTATCATAATTTATATTCTTACCTGTTGCTATGACTCTTCCACCAATCCAATGAACAACTGATCTAAGTCTTCTATAGATTCATTCATTCATTCATTCATTTAATTATACTTGATCTAAACGCAAGTACATCGCACTTAAGACTTCTGTAATAGCTAAGGAAATTAACACTAATTGCGCCCAGTGGGCTGGCCACTTTCCAATAAACTGTTACCGAACGTTTAGTCCAGGCCAAGCCCCAAATAAAGACAACAGGTCATTTCCCATACCCCATGTCCATGCCTATGCCCTTGCCCTCGCCCTTGCCCATTCTCAGTCCCATTCGACCGGAACGTGCATGGCCAAAGCGCAGAAGGGAACCAGCCCAAAAACGCACCGATCAAGCGGACCAGGTCCGAACCTTTTTTCCCTTTTGCCACATTCTCCTCTCAGTCTTTCTCTCTCTATCTCTCTTTCGCCCTCTCTCTCTCTCTCTGCCTTCTTCTTTTTTGCGCCTGGACCTGCAGTCGAAATGGGTTCCAGTCGCAGGTCTTCAGCTCGATTTTAGTCTGCGTTCGAGTTCGAGTTTGAGCTTGAGTTTGAGGTCCAGGTCCAATCGCCAGGTCCGTCGGTCGTTCGTTCCATTTTAATAACATTAATTAAGGTGTTGCCTTCGTTGGTGTTCTTCACGCCTTTCCTTACAAATTACGCAGGAATTTCATGTTTCAGGTTTTGTTCTCCGGTAGACGTCGCTCGAGCGGTCTTAATAGTTGTTCTTTTAGCGCCCGTCTGCACACCTCCTCTCTCTCTCTCTCACTCTCTCTCCCTCTCTCGTTCTCTCGCTGTGTCTTGCTCACTGGACTTTGACTGCAATTTGGCTAAAAATTGTTTGCAGTGATCAGCGTCTCTGATATCTCTGGTGGCATAGGCAGTGCCTCGCATCACCAATGCAGTAGGTGTGCAAAGGCTTAAGAATTGAGCCATTATGGGAAAGTTTTTGTTTGGTTTGGCCAAAGTTGAACGCATATCTGGCGCCATTTTAAGCGCCACTTGAAACAAAAGAAGCCGCCGCCAACAACTTTGATCTAGAAACGGCATAAAAATGCATTTTTTATTAACATAAAATGCACATTTATAAGCCAGCTGAGCAGTTGAGCAGCTGAGCGGAAGAACAGCAGCGATGGACCTGAGGCAGTTGCCCACCGGCCAAGGTCAGTTTGGGGTCAATGGCATAACACTAGAGACAGAGCGAGAGAGAGAGAGAGAGAGATGATCAGAATTTCAGAGCGCCAGCGCCAGCGCCAGTTTAGTTTGTTAGATGGATGACTAATAAGCGTCGCCACAATTAATTGAAACCCACTGATACGCATCTACCGAATGGCTCCAGATACAAGCAAATCTCATTAACGCGCCCAAGATAAAGCCACTGAATCTGTATGGCGGAGCGGACCCCAGGCGACACGAGTATCTCACCATACATTTTGTTCAGTCAAGTGTACGATGCGATGCGATGCGATCCGATCGGTCGATCGACCAGGCCGGACCAGGCAGAGCCAACTGATCCCATTCGAGCCTTATAAATGCACGCAGATACAGTTTTGGAAGTCAAGCGGTTTGCATTTGTACGATAAATAAAATGAATGCGATTGTTAATTAGTTGTTGCTGTAGAGCCAAAGAGGCTGCTGCTGTCGCTGCTGTCGCTGCTGCTGCTGCCGTTGTATCTTATCGCTGGCATGGGCTTGTTTTTCTCCGAGATTGACCTGGCCCAGTCAGTAGGCAAATGGAATGGAATTCGGGCATGTTGGGTATCTTTTGGCTTTGCGTTGCTCGAATATCAGACTTTAAGCCAGCTTTGGACTGCGGATGCTAAGCTCAGATTATCGACTCGAAATAGCTGAGCTGCAGTTCTGAGGCGATTGTGCCAGTTTAAATTGGAGTTGCTTATAGACTGAAAGGTGATTAGTTGTTCTACTTAAAAATAATATAATATATATTTATATATACATATAAATATATAAAATATTAGTGGTATTATAAGTAAGATTAGCTATTGTTTATTAATATTTTTAATATTTTCAATATTGAATAATTGATTTTATTATACTATATTAAATGTTATTATAAAATAAATTCTAAGCATTTTTTATTTATAATAATAATAACAGAAATTTTATCAACAAAGTATATGAACTCAGACCTAATTATGGATAAATTAAAAACTGTAATTTTGTACCTAAAATAAATATATTCAAAATATAAAAATAACATCAAACTACAGCATAATTAATTTTAAGCATATCCATAGTTATGGACAAGGAATTATAGAGCTTCATAATTAATTTGACTCATTTTTGATTCATTTACCCAGATATTATAATTTCCCAAACAATAATCTCTGATTCTGTTCAAATATGAATTTTAAAAATTTACTTAAGTTCTTGAGAAATTAATTAATTATGTTAGTATTAATAAAATATAAAATTAAGGTAAATAGTAAATAGTAAAAAGTCATAATATTCAAATTACCAATTTCAAATTTCTCATTCTCTTCAGGCAGCTCAGCTTTATTAAGAGTTAACTTAAATGCCAATCGCTTTTGCTGGTTTTAATTACATGCATTAAACGACATCTATTTGATTTTTGAAATTATGCATTCAAATCAGTGAACGAACAATCGGACGATAATTTATGCACGACGGCAAATCAATTTTCAGTTTTTTGATCGGATGCGATTTTTGTTTTGTTGCTGTTTAGGCAAATTTCTGTAGATTTTTATCTCGTGTCGACAACAATAAAATTGTGTTAATTTATGGGAAAGCCATTGGTCTGGCAGAGAGATACAGATATAGATACAGATACGCGCTACTGTTAGTTGACAATGTTTGTGAATGGCCACAGCTACAGCTACAGCTAGAGATATAGATACAGATACAGCTAAAGCTAATCGAAGCTGAACTTGTTTTTCAATCGGTTCTTGCTGTTGTCTTCATTAAATTACGTTTAATCATTTATGCAGATTTCAATCAATGGGCAACGCGATTTAAGATACATTTCCGTTTAGCATAAAGCCCAAGTTTATTTCATTTTACCTGCTTAGATATTCAATTTGTTGCAATTAATTGAAATCCACTCAACTGACTGATCCAACTGCTCACCAAATAGAGATGAAGACGAGAATGAAATATGGTCATTGAGAATATCTTGAAGGGGTAGAGTGTAAATTATATGAGAAACAGAGCTTAGATTCATGTTGAATTAGTGGAGATGTATATATAAATTCTAGATAAAAATATATGTATAATTGTAGAGCAAAATTAAATTAAATTAATTTAATATATATTGGAATTAATTATACAAAATAGAAATATATTTTAATAAAATGAAAATAATAAAAGAAAAATTATTATATATAATATAAAACATATATAATATTTTATAATATCCAATTGAAAATTAAAAAAAAGTATATATTTTTCTTTTGTTTTCTTTCTTTTTTTATATTTTTATTAAGACTATTTACAAGCTTACATGGTTCATACTATGGAGGATATATAAGTAGTATTTACAGCTAGTTTGGCCTAGAGCCTGGCTAAAATAAACTCGTTTATGTAGTGTTTGTGTTTTTCTTTTCTTTTTTCTTTTTATATATATTCTCTAGTGTTAGTTAATACTTAAATGTGGACTGCAGCAAAACTTTGTGTGTTTCAAACTGTTGTTTATCACGCGAAATGGAAAGCTTTCAAATGTGTTCATGACTATGCCGAAACTGAAACCCCAAAAATAAAATACCCGTACCCCCTGCACACCCCACATTGCCTCCATTTAGAGACAGGTGTTGACCTCACGGTGCTCCAGGCACTTCTCGCACGTCACCTCGCAGCACCATTTGAAGACGCAGTTGCAGTTGGTCCACTCGGTAACCACTCGATGCTTGTGCCCCCGACTGCAGCAGAGCAGATCGCAGCTGTCGGGGCCCGTCGATGTGGCATTGCATTCCCTGTCCTGGGTGCCCAGCGCTCCGGTCTTCGGATTCGCTGAGCAAAAGTCTGCCGAATCATCGGCATAGACCAGCTGGTACTTGTTCGCTGGCTTCGTGTGCGGCGTCTCAGGCATAAAGCTGTTGCCATCGTTCCGTAGCGCCACCTTGCGCGCCCCATCGTACCTGTCGCGCAGTCGTGCCGATATCTCACGAAACGGCGGCATCTTCAGCCAACAGGTTTTCACCGTGCACGACCCGGACAATCCGTGGCATTTGCACTCCAAACGCATCGCATCGCGTATCGCCTGCAAAAGTGTGTGAAAACAGTTGGTGAATAGAAAGTTTAGAGGTTTTTAAAAATATAATTGCTGAGGATATTTTGCCAAGCTTTTACTATATGAAATTTTAATTAAATATTCATTTTTTATTAATTAATTTTAATGATATAAATATATTTGTAAAGAAATTTTAGCTTTGTTTAATGGAAAATAATAAAATAAGAATTTTAAAATATAAAATTTTAAACATATATTATAACTTTTTCCTGATATATATAAAATAATATATTAGGTATGTCGTAATCCCTCTCTCTCTCCCCCTCTCTCTCTCCCCCTCTCTCTGAATCTCTTTCTCACACAATCCCTCTTCTAGCTAGCCCTGATCTCTGCTTACCAATCGTCCGGCATTGTTGTTGTGCAGCTTGACCAGTGTGCCCAGATCGCTGCGTCGCTGTCGCTGCTTGGCGTCGAGGAAGGCGCGCGAGTGGCGCAGCCCGAAGTTCACATTGTCGCTGCAGCCGCCCCACTCCCACTCGCCCTGCGGAAACTTGATGTTGTCCCAGAACTTGCGCCGTCCCCGCCTGCCGCCCGGCCGATGGCCGTTGCGTTGTCTGTCCAGTGCTAGATCCGTGATGCTGTTGCCATTGCTGTTGTTGTGGCCGCGATGTGACAGCTGATGTAGCTGTTGCCGCATCATTGCCGCCTGCTGCTGCCGCTCGAGCGCTGCCTCCGCCGTGGCTGCATTCACCATTTGGGGCTGGCCGCCGTTGCGGCGCACATGCGACTTGTCGCAGGAGCACTCCACTAGCTGACCCATGGTGCAGGCCTTGGTCACGGCATAGGTGACGCCCGCCGCCGTTATGGCGTTCACAAAGCCCGTCTCACGGGAATCTGAGGAGAGGAAAAGGGTTAACATAAGGTTAAAATAAATAATAAATAATAATAAGAATAAATAAATAATAAATAATAATTGTAGGTAAGTTTATAGCAATATATAATCAAATATTAATGTCAAAAATATTATTATTAATTTATTATTTATTATATAATATTTTATTATTAATAAGTTTAAAGCAGATTGCAAATAAAATATGAAATTTATATTTTAAAAATATATGTTATATAAAAAATGCCGAATTGGAGAACTTTTAGATTCACTTTTGCCCGATTGAAAGCTGAAGTTAACTTGGCTAACGCCCCAGCAACCAGTTTGGCCAAGACCAAGTACCCGGCCAAGTCAAGTGACTGCTTGTGTTTAGCATGCATATCTCTGACTTTAATTGACATTTAATTGATTTAAGCGCTGTTTTAAGCGACGATTAACGTTGCGGTGTCAAAGATCGATAATTAATCGTTCATTTAGACATGCTGCTAATGCTGATTAGGGTTGTCAGCTAGCGGGTCGTCGCATGATTGATGTCAATTTGTCAGCTTTGGTGACAAAATGATTTATTGCCCGCCCCGATAACCGATCGCTGATTACTCTCTATGCAAATCAGCGAACTGGGCTGACTCGAGCCGAGCGCTGTCATCGACTGCATTGCAGTCACGTTTAATGAAATCGAAATCGCAGTTGTAATCGCACCACATCGCCCAGCGATTTGCATATGTAATGCGAGCGCTGTGGAGTGAAGTGGATCGCCGTGGATCGCAGTGATGTGGACAGGTGATATGTCTTTTCGGACAGTCACCACCCCAAATGGGCAACGGCATTACATGGCCAGCGAGAGAGCGACGCTTCCTTCTCGCTGACTGGCTGACTGGCTGGCCGGCTGACAGCTTGACAGGGACGCGAGTTTTAATCCGCTGCCATTGGAATTTATTGCAGATAATTTGGTATGTGTTTTGTTTGCGCATTGTTGTCATTAAGTGCAGCAAGGAGCTGGGTGCCTTTTGAGCATTTCGGGCAATAATTTATTAAAATTGACAGCTTTGTAGGCTCATTTCAGGCGCTATTCATCAGCGGGCGCAACATTTTTATTATGCAACTTGATGGATGATGCGGTCGCCGCTCGCCTGACAGTTCGCCAGCCTCGAAGACTTCAGACTTCAGCTGTAATTAGGCAGCAACTCTTTCGCTTGGTCTGCCGCGCTGCACTCTCTGAGTCAGCAAGTGTTGACAGGCTGTCCGACCGTCCGACTGTCCGACCGTCTGCTGGGCCTTTGTCGCCCGCTGCATCTATGTCCAGCCATATGTGTATCTTGTGGTTAGCATTTAGTCTGTCCACTTACCGCGCATTAAGATTTTCCTCATGCTCTTGCGCAGCACGGTGCAGTTCCAGCGACGATTGCGAAACTGAAACTCGCATTCACGAAAGCCCAGATTAATCCCATTGATGATCTCCTTAAGCAGCGCCGAGTCGTGCCGGCAGATATCAGCTAGCTTGCCGCGCAGACGTCGCGACTTTTTGCACATTAGATTTGGATCTAGTAAAATGTTGGTGCCCTCGGCCCTAGAATAAGGAAGAGAAATGTGTTGAAGAAATTAATCTGATGAGCAATGACCATTTGTTTAAGTAATTAAGTAACTAATGCATGGCTAATGTATTAAATAATGCTGATTTAATTAAATAAAATATTTGGAAATTGTAAAACTTTAAATATAATGAATAATTTAATTTAATTTAAAAATAATTTAAGAAAATAAGCAATAAATAATAAATAATAATAAATAAAAATAAATAATAAATTATTATAAAATATTAATAAATGATCAAAAATAATATACAAAAACAAGAATAAAAAATAAAAATAAAATAAATCAAATAAATAAATAAATAGTTATATACATTTCAAAATTAAGATTTAAAAAAATAACAAATAGTTTTAAAATTTAATCAAAATTTAAAAATAAATATTCTATAATCATTTTTATAAGAGTTAACAAAGAATTAAAAAATTAAGGGTGCTCTAGAAAGAAATATCCGACTGGACGATACCCAGACTTTTGTGTTTTAAAATCTATTTATTCATTTCGCGAATATATATTAAAGAATTATGAAAGCATAATATATTTAAGTTTTAAATATATAAATTATTTAAAATAAAAAATGTATTACATAATCTGAAAAGCCATAACCCAGATATAGCTAATGCTAAAA
The DNA here is from genome assembly GCA_035045555.1 of Drosophila fulvimacula. Taxonomy (NCBI): domain Eukaryota; kingdom Metazoa; phylum Arthropoda; class Insecta; order Diptera; family Drosophilidae; genus Drosophila; species Drosophila fulvimacula. The sequence goes on from JAWNOX010000197.1 coordinate 1,843,340, forward strand.
ATTTGTTATTGCTTCAAATTATCAAATTTTCTCTAGGGAACTGCTGTTACTTAAAAAAAATCAAATTTTCTTCCCAAATCTGCTTGTGGCGCCACCAAAATCTCAATACTCCACGCTCACATCATTCAGCAGGCAAGTTCATTAAAAATAGTTGAATTTATTTATGCTGGCAGCTAAAAAGTTTCGTTTATTTGCATTGAATAAGGAAAATACGGCGTCTAAATAGTGCGGCAGTTGAACTAAATAGCTTCGACCGATGCGGCGTATGCGCAATATGGCGCAGCACACGCTGATGCTCCATTCACGCACACATAGATACATGCACTTCCCACACACACACACACACACACACACTCAGAGGTGCAGTCACAGTCACAGTTGGCAATTGGTTTGTTTATTGTTATAAGCGAAGCGGCGGCGCTCAATAAAATTCTGGCCCCACTCACTCACACACTCAGCCAGCTCACAGCACCCACTTGATTTCCCCAGTTTTTTGTTTTTTTGTTTTTTTTTTTTTCAAGCAATTTTCTCAATCGATGCAATTTTCGTTTTCATTTTGAATGCCATTTGGAGCAGCAGCGTTAAAATTTAATTTAGCTGGAAAATTAATAATTACGTGCAGCGTACAATGTGGGTGCAGCCGGCGTTGAGCATGCGTTGCTGTAGGGCATCAATTGCCCACGGGTTCGGGTGTTGCACCACCCGCAACTCCCCTCTCATCCGGCCCCTGCCCTCGTTTGCCCTCTTCATATGTGTCAGCCACTGGGCGGCTGCGGCGTTTAAATTGTTTTTGTGTGCGCGCCTTTGGCGCTGATTTATGTTTTTCCATTTCAGATTTATGACTTTTTAATAGCTCAATTGTTTTTCGTTCGCTGCTGTTGCTGCTGCTGCTGCCGCTGCTGCTGTTGTTGTTGTTGTTGCACATTCGCGTGAAATTTGCTTTGCTCGTGAACTTTGCGCAATTTAAGTTGCAAGTTTATGTTTTTTGCGGGGAGTCGGGGCTAACCAAAGGCATTCGCAGTCAGCTACTGAGAGACGAATTCGAGTCTGTGATTGATGTGCGGCCATCGGTATATCTTCATCTCTCTCTCTCTCCCTCTCACACACACTCTCTATCTCTTTCTTTACTGTTGTTATTATTTCAAGAAATTTGCGTTATTTTTAACAATTAATATGCCAGCAGCAACAACAGCAGCTGAGTCAGCCCAAATCGGCAACTTCAAAATAAGCTAGACCCTCCACAGCCATATCCCAGTTATTCATTGATGACAAACAGCTGATACGGCCATAGAGCCAAGCCCTAGCGATAAGTCACAGATATTTCCCCATTTGCCTTATCGTTCACCAATTCTTGCAAATACAACTCAGTGACTAGGCCAAGTCTTCGGAAAGTGCAACGAAAATTTGTATTTGTCTAATTACTCAGTTGCCTGTGAATAAAAATTTTAGTAATTTATTGGGCATATCAAAAAGGTCTATATTGCTTAAAAAATTATATTTGTGTTTATATAAAAATATATATGTATACAAATTTAAGTGTATATGGATTGGAATACTTTGTAAAATGCTTATTTCAAAAATATATATTGTGAAATAGCATATATGACTTATGATATACATATATGATAGATCATAATCTATTTTTTCGTTAATTAATATTGTAGAAAGTATTTCATTCGATATATAATTATTTTTCCATAATAATATTTGTTTACAAATAAATCGAATATTTTAGAAATTATTGATATAAAAGTAAAATTCATTATGCAAACATGTTCTAATGATGATGAGCATTGGAATATGTATGCTTAATAAAATTTACATTTATATAAATAAATAGTTTTTAAAATATTTAAAATTTGTTATTAAAAAACTATTACTAAAATTACTATAATAATATAATATAAATTAATTTAAAATATTTTAGTCCGCCATGCCTGACTAGAATACAATAAATATAATTAATAAAGAAATTGAATAAAATCAATAAATTTATTCGGAAAATATGTATGAAACCATTTGTTCTCTAGTCAATATATTGACATAACTGATATTAGTTATCGAATGAAAATTATATATTTGTATTGAATAAAGAATACAGAAGATTTGAACATCAGCTGCTACCAAGTGATCACCGATAGTCATTTCGTTTTTAGCACAGATTTCCCATATAGCACGCTGGCACCGCAACAAATATTTGCCCACCTGGATCGCGCTAATGGCCACCTGGTGGGCCTTGCCCTTGTCTCTGTCGTGCTGATGCCCTATCAAATGCTCCATCTCTATCTTTAGCTATTGGTTTGCCTGCGGCAATCACTCGATCTCGATGTGAGCCAAGTGAGATTATGACAACTTAATAGCTACAAAATCTCGAAAACAAATAGAGCAAACACACGCACACACATACGCACACCTGAGATGAGCTGCAACAACATCAAGTGAACGCTGGGCCGCCAAAAGTCAAACAGAAAAGAGCATAAATGATAGACGCGCTTGTAAACACAACAACAACAACAACAACAATAACAGCAACACTAAGCTAAAAACAATTGAAGTTGGCTGGCAAACGACGATGATGATCATGTTCATGATGATGATGATGATGAGATCGCAATGATTTGGATCTCGAAGTCGATGCGCTGATGACTGGAGAGATCTAAAGAACTCAAACTCAAACACCTTTCAAGCGTGCAGAGCGCGTAACCACACAAGTTGCCAGTTGCCAACAGACAACAACAGCAACAGCAACAGCAACAATATTAAATACTAACAACAACAAACACGGGGGTTTTGGTTAAGCGGAAAATAGCCGAGGCCGATATGACGATGATGCTGCCGATGTGGCCAACTCGTTCGACACTTTTTGGTTTTTTGAAGTTGAAGTTTGCCTGCCAGCAGCAGCCGCAGCAGCAGCAACAGCAGCCAGAGCAGCAGCAGCAGTTGGCAGCATGCAGCGACGCCAGCAGCGCAGCTGTCGGCAACTTGAAACAACTAAACAACTTCAGTCTACCTCAGTCCCAGGTCCCAGTCCAGGCAACTCACAACTGGCAACTGGCAACTGGCAACAGGCAACACTTGGCCGCGACGTATCTTTATTTTGCTTTCACACAGCCAAGAGAAGCGACTCCAAGTGTGCCCCTATTGCAGTTTGTTGATGTTGTTGTTGTTGTTGTTGTTGCTGCTGTTGTTGGTGTCGTTATAGGCCTCAATGGATTTTCAGTGATTTTTTTCTTTGATCAAAGTGCCCGGTTTGATGGTAGCCACTGACAAGTGGTTGAAATTTCCCATACCCAACCCCAAGCCACGCCAATCTCAACCATAGTCCAGTGCTCTCAGCTGTGTGATACACTAACTGTAGAGTATGGTAGACTACATGAACACATTTGCCAGATATACAGGAAATATATAAACAAATAATTAATTTTTATAGAGATTTACTTAATGCCAGAGTTTAATGTTATTAATATTTTAATATATATAATCTAAATATTTAATTTATATTTAATATATCATATAATATAAAATCAATATTTTGTATTAATTTTTTGTCAAAAAAAAAAGAACATTCAAAAAAACTTAATTTGGTTTTAAAATATTAAAATAATTAAATAATTTTCTTTTAATAAAAAAAATTATTGAAATATTTTAGCAATAAATTTTGTTTTCCATATTAAAATAGTGAACAAAAAATAAATTTCTGTTAAAATATTTCCAAATAATAATAATTTTTTTGACAAAAAAAAAAAACAAAATATAAATTAAAAATATAATAATAAAAATAAAAAAATAAATTTTTGTATTATTTAATAATTTAATGTTATATTTAATAATATTATTGAGCTTAAATACAATTATTTCTTTGTTCTCTTGGCAATAATTCAAATTTGTATATATTATTAACATATATTTTAGGTATTATAATATTAATACAAAAAAAAATGTAATTTGTATTTTTTAATCTACCTTAATTTGTTATTCAAACAGACAAATTTAATGTATAACTTTGAATATTTCTCTCTGATTTGATAGAGTATTCAAAATTCGTCATCGCATGAGTTGAAATACCTTTCCCTCTTGTTTTCTATGTAAATAGACATTCACAATGGATGCAACTTCGTTTGATTGACTCATTTTCGTGAGTCGCCGTCGTCGTCGTCGCCAGTTGAGAGTTGCCCCCCGCTGGCCGGGGGCCGTATCGAGGTGCCACTGACTGCGCCGAGTGCGTTGCTGTGTAAACAAATCAACGACTTAAACCACTTGTCAACATGCGAGTGGCAAAGTATTTAAACAAAGCGTTGACAACTGAATGAATGGCCGTTCGCTCGCTCAGTTGGTCAACAGATCGCGTTTGGGCCGCGTCTTTCGGGCCGCACTGGCCACTGCCAAGTCAAGTGCTGTTGTGGCTGGTCAGTTTTCAATTTACGCGCACAAATATTTGTCCACAGAATGCCTCAGCGCAAGTGCTGATCTCTTGTGCACACAGCCGGACAAAGGGGTAGCCGCTGCAGCAGCACCAGTTGGAGCGGTTGCGGTTTGGGGTTGGCAGCGTTTGATGTGGGCGGCGGCGTCGACAATTGATTAGCCAGCCAGTCAGCCAGCCAGTCAGCCGGCGGCAAATGCCACCAAAAAGGTGTTGGCATGAGTTAGAGGCAGCACAGATCTGGTCTGGTAGGTGCGGCTCGGCTCGAGCTCAACGTGGGCGGGCGTCGCACGCTGCTTTTTGGCACCTTCTTTATATTTATTTTCCGTTTGTCATTTGGCAATTAGCAAATTAACATGCACCACTGTGCGCAGGCGCCGCCTTTTCGCCAAAAAAAAAAATAAATAAATAAAGAAGAAGAAGAAACTATTGACAATCATCTGTCGTTGGAATGCGGCGCGCTCGTTCCCAGGCTCTGGGGCATGCCCATGTCCAATTGCCGCCAGGCTAGCTAATAATTCAGGCATATTTACTATTTGACAGCCATTTAAGCAGCTAAAAGCGCTGGGAGCCACGACCTGCCGTCCGCAAAGACAAAGGCGACATCAATCTTTCGGTGCTTGCGACAGCGTTTAACTTAATTACGGCACAAATAGGCGTTGCCACTTGGACGCGCACATGACCATGTCCATGTCCATGTCGAGGTCCAGGTCTCAGCTTTGCTAAATCACGTGCCCAGGCTGCGGCTAAAATGGTTTCGACTGTGAGAAGTCCGAGGCTCCTTTGAGCTATGCCACAAATTTATGTGACATTAGATAAATGTGTGTAAAAGCCAAGTTAAGTGCGAGTGTAAATGTGGCCATAACAGCAATTTAATGGGTATACGTTGTTTGAATCGTGTAAATACCCTTTAGTCTGTAACGTAGTAGCCATGAATTTGTAATACATAAATTTGTCGAGGAGCTTCTATAATATTTATAATTATTATTATATTATTTTTTATTTTTATTATTATTTTTATTGTTTAAACTATTTCTTTGATCAGATATTCATATAAAATATTTACATATTATTTGGAAATATTATTAAATATTTTAAAATGTGTGTAAGAACTAAAATGAAAAAATATTATTTGCTAAATGTCAAGTTTTGTATCTAAGTAATACTGAATTAAATTTATCTATATAAATATTATAAATATTCCATAAAATGTCATAAAATTATCATAAAATGCTCACATAATATTAATAATAATTAAATAATTATTATTGACTAGAGGTGAAATATTTTATATTTCTTGAGCTATATTAAATTAATTTAAAAATATTTTTTAATTTTCACATAAGTATAATAAAAATTAAATCATTTTTAAATATCTAAAATTTCAATATTTTATATTTTTCTTTAAGTTTATTTATTATATATGATTATTATTTGTATTAATTTTTAAAGTTGTTTCATATGTATTTATACTTAACATTATTAGCCACTTACTCAAACTGTATTCATGACAAAATTATTCTGTTCTAATCTATTTCTATAGGGCATACAACATTCGCCCATAAACAATCGTCTCAATCACTTTGCTTATAATCAAGCTGAGCTTTATTACATTTTACTCATGGGGCGCACTCAACGCAAACGTTCCATGAACTGGCTTTGATTATCTCAGCTGACATCCCCATCAAATCACTCAAATCTCTGGGCTCTATTGGATGACAAGAACATTTGCTAGTTACCTTGACAGTGCCCGGGCTAGAGCCGGGACCAGGGCCGGGGTCTAGGGCCTTTCTTGTCAGTCCTTCAACTTGACCCATGTCTGTCTTGTCGTATTTCGCTTTGTCTTTCTGGTTTTTTGTCCGCGGTCATGCGTTTTAATTATGATGCAGCGTTCGAGGCACGCATCTGTCAACGTGACAGAGGCGCAAAGACAAATTAACAAAATAAACAAATTGCATGAGTTTTAATTAAAAATCAAGCAGAAGAAGCGAAGCCCGAACCCGTGCCAAATGCAACGAGCACTCAGCTCGGATAACTAGCTCTAAAGATCCCAGCGTATCTCTCATCTCGAACGCATCTCACTTGCCAAGTGTCGAAAGCTGCCCCGTTCACTCCCCTCCCTCACGAGCTGCCAGCCTCTTTCATAATCAAGTTGTCTGCATTAAATTTTGGCAATTGGCCGAGTTGTACGCTCGTTAGCCAGCGGCTAACCTAATCATATATTGGGGGTGTCTAAGTGCTCGGGCTATCTCAGAAAGTGTGCCAATTTTCGATGGCTTTGCTCTACTGACACGGAGCACGCGGCGTATGCGCAACGTTGTTGATGTTGCCTCCCAGAGCGCCGATGTTGGAACAACAAACGCAGCCAGCACACAGCTTGAGACTAAGTGCCACTGCCACACACACAGAGAGGGATGGGAGTGTATCTGTGTGGGTGTGTGTGTAGCGAGTGCTGTTTAACCCATTAAAGCCCTGGCGGGTTTTAATAGCCATTTCGCATGCTGTGAGTGCCAAAATCTGGCTATGAATGAACCCTCTGAATGAATGAGTATTCAATTCAAATCAGATCCGTGTGAGTGTCTGATTGAATGAATGAAAAGCAGGAAACTAGCACCCAAAAATAGACCAAACCAGTGCTCGAATGCAAATGTCAAACGAATCGAGTGAACGGAAATGAGCTCATGTTATACGAAATCAAATTGTTATTCATAAATTTTGAGATTTTCATCGTTTTGCCGCTGTGTTTTTAATTAAATTCCAGACACAGCATTCAGCTACAAATTTGCTGTAAGTTCTCTGTAATTGGTTTCGGCTGTTGTGGCCAATGGAATTTCCATTCATTTAACGGCACATCGAGCTATACGTCTGCCCCTCTCATTGATTATCATCTCAATGGCTTTCGCAGAATGATCGTTTGATTTAGTGCATTTAGCTGGAAAATAACGCATACAAAGCATCTAGGCGGCAGAGTATATCTCTCGCTCTATTAGAGAGAGAATGAAAGAGAGAGAGAGAGAGAGAGAGAGAGTGAGAGAGAGAGGGGGAGAGGGGGAGAGAGCGAGAGAGGGAGAGAGAGTGAGAGAGCAAATTGCAAACTTGCAGATTTCAATCGATCAATTGTAAATAGCGATAATTGGATTAATTATCGTTATCGATAACTGTGTGTATGTCGTATTTATAAGACTGTCAAGGTTATGAAAATGAAATTCAATAGAAATATATATTTAACATGAATTAACTTGCGTTCGTTTAATTTGTATGTGTAATGCAGCATACACAAAACTCAATCCAAATAAAATCTGTTTTATTATAAATTGAAAAAGAAAATTTTAGTTTATAATGGAATGCAAATTTTAATAAAAGTGCTGACAACATTGCTGACTTCCTGTTTAGAAATATAGCCATATTAAAGTCGAATCTTGATTTAAAATTATTTCATACTTGAATTTATAATTACTGAATTTAGTTAGGATGATACGAAAGATACATATATCGTATTTATACTTTATCAAATTAAGGAATTCGATATTTAAATTGTTTATAATAATAATATTTAATAATATAATGTACATAATAATATTTATCAATTTATTATTAATATTACTTTAAATGATATTCTTACATCTTTTGTTTTTTGTCTTTTTCATCTCTAGATAGAGTTTATTCGCTTGCGATAAGACTATGTTTTGTATTGTTTCACATTTTTGTGATTTTAACTTATTAATAATTTTATTTGATAATATATAATAATAATAGTAATAATAATAATTATAATGTATGCATATTTACTGTCCAAACTAATATGCCCATGTGGTTGGCGGGTCTGAGAATACTACCACTAAAAGCCCGGCAAATATGCTTGCCAGAGCAGAATACATACCACCATTGAGGTCGGATCTCTTGTGGAAGACCCAACAAATTTTGAAATTTCAGCTAAAGCTTCGCATTTGATGACTTAGGTTAAAATATAGCTGACTTCGTTTTTTTCTAAATGCCCATCTTTGTTTATCTGCCTATTATCATAAGCTGTCCTATATCTCCGTCCATTGAGTCTCACAGATGAAGCGTTAAAATTGCCTTCGACATTTTTGTGAGGTGGCAGCAATATCATCATCATTATCATCATCATCTTCAACATGTACGAGATCAAACGTCTGAACTTGAGCTCTAATTATTTAATTAATATATTGCGATAGCTCTCAATTGAATCGAATGGATCTATATTGCACGCCCACACACACCCGCACCGCTGTCCCCAGCCCCGATCAGTGTTAACTCTTTAATGTTGCAGGTGGCCTCTTTTGGTGGCGGCTGCTGCGCCCAGTTGCACACAACTCATATAAAATGAATGCGAACGCTCGCTGTGGACTCTCGCGATCGTCATGCAGTCTACGCCACGCGACGCCCACGCCGCCCAGCTAGCCCAGTGCCCATGCCACGCCCCCCAATAAAGAGCGCCCGTTCGTGTACATTGTATGACAAATGCCTGCGCCAAAAGTCGAGACATTGCGATCGTCGCTGCCGCTGACAGCGACAATTTTTCTACCTCAGCGGCTGCTGCAGCAGCAGATTTCGATTCATTGATGCCACTTTGCTGGCAAACATACAGTTTGGCAAAGTGGCATAGCCTATGCACCATAGCATAGCCTATCTGCACCACCGACCACCACCCACCCGCCCATCGCCCATCGTTCGTCTATGCTGCCTTTGCCGTGCGACACTTTTCATTCTATTTGATGTCTGCTCCCATCATGCTCTTCATTTATTTTGTTTCATTTTATTTATCTTGGCCTGTAATTTCGCGCATAAATTCAAATGCTGCCCAGCTCGAGGTGTCGCTCGGGCTGTGCACACGGGCAGGGGGTGCTTCTTTTTTATTTATTTTGGCTGCACTTTTAGCTTTTGCATTACCCTCTACACAGAAAATGTTTCAGAATGGGCATGAATGAATAGAAATATAAATGCAATTTAAATTAAATATAATATTTTGGTGTCCTTAGATTTTTAGATCAATTGTATATAGCTCGAATATACTAGAACTATATATTTATTAGATGATCTATATATTTTAATAATTTTTAAAACTTAGATTTTCTAATAATTTAAATAATAATAATTTTCCTATTGAAATGCCTGAAAAACTCGATTGTTTTGTTCTCAGATTTTTAAATATATTTCTATAGCTCGCAAATATCATAATGATATATTTATTATATGATCTATCTATAAAGTATCTATTACATTTTTAGATTTTTTAAAAATAATTTTAAAATAAAAATTCCTTATCGATTTTTAGATCATTTTTCTATATTTTATAATATTTTGTTTACACTCAATTTAGTTTTCCTAAAATTTCTTTTCAGCTGCCTTAATAATTCCTTTATATATATTAATTATCTTCTTCTTTATATTTCAAATTTCAATGGGTATCTGCTAGTCGGTCACTTCCGGTCAGTTTAATTTTACTTGTTTACGGCCACGTTTTTGGTGCCCAGAAAAAAAAATTGCCATGTAATTAAATCTAAATCAAACGTCACATTTTGAAGGTCCCTCGCTGGCAACATCGTTTGCTCGCTCGCTCGATTGGCTCTGGCCGAATTTTCGCTTTTGGCTTTGGCTTTGACTCACCTCAAAGCGCGTAGTGCTCATGTCGCATGCAATTTCTACCTATTTCACTGCACTTTTTGTTGTCGTCAGCAACAGCAGCCACATACGCCATATACCCCAGACCCCAATATATGGCCATACCCCAAACCGGAAACGGTTACGCCAATCTCTGAAGCTCATGTATTGATGAGATCTGACACAGTGAAGAGCAGCGTTTGTAATGGGTTTTTTGGCATTGAATTTGAACATATATTTTGCTTCAATGGGTTTGACTCTGACAGCTTATATATATAGAATATATATGTAAATGCATATAATTTTAAATGTATATAAATAAATAACACTAAAAGAACTGCGAAAGCAGCTTCAAATACGGTTAATTACTTGACATACCCAAAAATAAGAAAAATAATTATATGACTTGTTTTCTACTTGAATGGATGGTAGAAAAGTCTAAGTTCAATTTATATTGTATATTAAAAAAGGATATTAAATTAAATTAAATAAAATTTGGTATATAGTAGTGAAAGGTGAGCCAATAATGCGCATTAGAGAGCATGAGAGTGAGAGATTGAGAGAGTAAGAGAGACAGAGAGATAGCGACTTATTGTATAACATGTATACCAATGATTGTGTAGTATCTTTATATATTATTCTGTAAAATGGATTCTTTGAATTGAGTTTCAAGTATTTATAAATATGTGAAACTCAACTCAAAAAAAAAAAAAATATTGATTGACATTCACTACAAATTTTACATATAATAAACAAAATTTAATTGTCAATTATGCTCTTATATGAAAGAGCAAACTGATCTTTGTGGATGGCATTATATAGTCAATTCTAATTAATAATAGTAGCAAGGCCTCTAATGCCTTGCTAGAATATGAATTTGTTTTTTGAACTATCTAATGATCATATATATTCACATATATTGACTTCATTATGAAATTCGTATAGCTAATGATGTTAGAGATAATTTTTACTATATTAAAACGTGGCTTTGGGCCCCATTCTACCCCATTAAATCCGACATTTTTTCTATAAATACAGCTATAACTCTATATAGTGTTCTTTACATTTAAAATCTTTCTATTTACTATTAAGATTTTGTTTGTAGAACTTACTAAACATCTGTGTTGCAATCCCCTTCTCTCATTTTTTTCACTCTCTTTCTCTCTCTCTCTCTCTCTCTCTTTCATATGACAGAACTATTCTGCTCTAAAATTCAGTTTCAGCACATTGACCACGTTTGACCTACTACTATATCTACAATATGTAATCAATTAATCAATGCATAGGCTAATTAATTAAATTAAATTAATTAATTATTATAAAAATATACTATTATATTTATTTTGAAAATAAAATAAATAATGAAAAAAAATATAATAAAAAATTTAAATATAAAGTACATAAAATAAAAAATTAAATAAAAAAATATATTAAATAATACTTTTAAAAATTTCAAATTCATTAAGTAAATAAAATATAAAGCAGCAATTTAGAATTATTTTTTCAGTTTCTTTTCTCTTAACAATCTGCTAAGCACTTCATATAGGAAGTTTAGTTTGCTGCTGTTGTAGTAGTAGTAGATTGTAAGTGGAGAACTCACCAGCCGAATCCCGTCATTGGCATTGCAAATATTAAAATTGCAATTACCATGAATAACCGCATATCGCTCCGAAGCCGCAACAGCGGCAACAACAAATGTGGCCCAGTCTCGAGAGTTGTTGTTGGTTAATGTTTTGGTTGTTGTTGTTGTTGCTGTTGTTGTTTCAGTGTTTGGGCAGGTAGTTAAAGGTTTTTTTTATGGCGGCCGCGATGAGTGCGAGTGCGAGTACGAGTACGAGATGTGTTTATTTGAATATTTCGCAAAACGAGCCAAAAATACAAAAACAAAACTAAATGAAATTAAGTTTCAGCTTGCCGACGAGCGAATTAATCAAGCGTCAAGCGCTGAGATACTTTCGGTTCGACGTGGCGTGAAGTGAAGCTGGAGGCACTTGACGAACTCAATGCGTGTGCAGGCGACAAAAGCAGCGGCGCGAAAATCGATCAGCGATCAAAGAGTTCAAGATCATGATGATGATATGATAATGATGATGATGATGATCTCTTTATGTTACAACTTTTGTGACTTCAATTTTGTATTAATTCTGATCTCATGCACAGCTGCTGCGCTGTTTGGTACGCACACGGAGAAAGCTGCCGGCGTACTGAGCAGCGCCCAAGGAGCCAGCCAGCGCAGGAGTCGTCGCCGTCGTCGTCGTCGTCGTTGTCGTTGTTGTTCAGGTTGTTGTTGTCGTGTCCAGGCCAAAAGCAGCCAGTCGGCCAGTTGGCTAGTTGGCCAGGGCCCAAAATGTGAACAGCGAATCAAAGCACAAAATGTTGAAAAATAGTTGGAAGGGTGGAGCCGCACCGAAAAAAACTTCTTCTTGGAGTAGCGTAAAAAATGAAATTAAACGCGCGCTTTAATCAAAGCGCAGTGCCTGGGCTAAAAGCTGAAGCTCAGCTTCCAGTTTCAGTTTCAGTTTCTGTGTTTTTTTTTTTTTTTTTTTTTGTTGTTCTGCTGCTTCGTCTTCTGCTGGTTGGTTCTTCTTCTTCAGCTGGTTCTGTTCTGCGCCCGATTATTGCCCGTATCCTTAGCCAGTTTTTCCCATGCTCTTCGGCCCTGGGAACCCGATCGACAAAAAATGCACAAAAAACACACAAAAACTCGCGACGTTGAACGAACTCTCACAGCACAAACTCGCGCTGTTGTTGTTATTGTTGTTGTTGTTGCTTTGGTTGTTGTATGTTTCGTTTGGTGTTGCTGCTGCAAAATTTTGGGTGCGCCGTTGTTGTATCGGGACTCGCTGGTTCTGTTCCGTTGCCGGCCACAGCTCGCGACGCTCTGCGGGATTTGAAAATAGTGGCGCACAGTTTTCGTGTTTTGTTTGGCGAAAAGCGCTTCGCAATCTACGGCATCGCCGTCATCCGTCCGTCGCCCGTTGTACGTCTCTGCGTCTACGTCCGGACACTGCGAATGCGACTGCCACTGCCACTGCCACTGCGAACTGCGAATGCGACTGCGATCGACGCTGGCTCCGCTCTGACTCTTGACTGATCTGCGTCTGCGTTTGGCATCGGGAGCACAAATGCCGGCTATAGGCTATGAATGGTTCTTCTGCTGCCGTTGCTTATTGTTGTTGTTGTCGTAGTCAAAAAGTCTCTTCTGCTGGCGTTGCTCTGTTTAGAAGCGTGAAAATGTATTTCACTCATGCGCGTTCTGTGCGCTCAACAACAACAGCAGCAGCGCCGACGTCGCTGCTCGCAGTCGCTGTCGCCGTCGACGTCGCTGTTATTTTGTTGATTTTTTGAGATATTTTCTAATGTATCTGTAGATATGTGAATGTACTGCGCGTACGACTGTGTGCTTGTGCCCACAGCCCCTAAAGTTGCCGCCAATTGTATGTGCACCAAGTGTGCACCGCCATTAGCTATAAGTAGTCCAGTGATATGATGTCTCATGGCAGATCGATTGACAGTGAAATAAATTTTTAATAAATTTTAAAACAAATTTGAATTTTTATTGGAATTTATTTTCACTTAAAATTTGATTGATTTATCAAATAATTTTTTAAATATTTATATATTTAATTTATTTTATTTATTAAAGATTGGAATTTTTTCAATATATTTATTTTGAAAATAAATAATATATTTAAAGCAATTTTAAAGTATTTTAAGCACTAAAGATAAAGATCTTTTTAAATTTTATAAATTTGTTATTTTATTGTTTTTATAATCGTATTTAGTTTTTAACAAAGTTTGAAATACGTATTAGAATTTTTATAGATATTTTGTTCAGTTTTATAACTTCATAAAATATTTTTCAAAAATTTTAAATTATCTTAAGTATTTCTATATAAATTTCTCTATTAATATATGCATAACATTTTTTATATTCATATTTATTTTAAGTCTACTACGCCTAGCTCATCATCTCAAGTTCGCATACTATTAGCACTAACTGTTAACTCCTACACCGCCTACCTAGTAAAGGCATTATTTCTCTTGATATCCGTTTCTACTGATATCGCAATGCTCCACAACAGCCTCGCTCTCTCTCGCTCTCTCTCCCGATCTCTTTCTCTCTCTCACCACCCGCGCCGCCTTTTTTGGACAACCGCAAATTGTTTACACGCGACAAACTTGTCATCTGTGTTGTGTTCTTTTTTTTTAGTTTTTTGGTTTTTTTTTAATGTTTCTCTGCCCCGGCGATAAAACCCCAAAAAAGGTTAGCGACTTTGTCTCGTTGGCCATGCTCTGGTTGTTGGGCTAGGCCACGGGCCACACGGGCCACGGGCAGGTAACAAACGGTCGACCCAAAAGTCGCAGGCTCGTAAAACTGTGCCACTTTGTATAGCGCTGAGAGTTTCACAGTTGCTCAGTTGGTCGTGTCATCTGGCTTTGCATACTGAGTCCGTTCCGGGGGCTCACACACATCTTCAGCTCCATCTTCACGTTCGCGTAATAACGCCTCGTCTGCGTATCTGGCCGGCTAATCATTCTCAAATACAATAAAACAGATTTCATTTCACAGCGCTCTGTCGACTCGCAGCAGCAGCAGCAGCAGCAGCAGCAGTGGCAGCATTTGCTACCAAAAGCTTAGTCAGTCAACAGTCAGCAGAATTTAGAGCATGGCGTGTTAATCTCGTGCTGCTGGCGATCGCTCGGACGGCGCCTCGGCTGCAAAGCAAACGCCCTCACACACATCCGACAAAACGTATCTCAGCATGTGACAAGGTTGAAGTTCTGCTCAATCGAACACGAAGTTCGCATACTCTTTCTATTTGGAGTGGATAGATAATTCAAATAAATTTAAAAGTATAGAGAAAATATATTTTTTAAAATTATATAATAATAATAAATGTATATAAAATAAAAAGATATTAATTTTTTAATTATTATTAATTTATTAATTATTAGAGAAATTAAAAATTGTATATAATTGTAAAATTAAGTATGTAAAATTATTGATCTTTTATTTTTTTAATATTTATTTAATATCTATAAAATACAAACTTTTGTATTTAATAATTTTAGGTTTTCTCAAATATTTTTTTTTAACATTTTTTTGCTAAAAAAAATATTTTCTCTAGTTGAGTTCATAAATTTTTTTTTCTATTTTAAGTTTTCTTATCTTATCTCTAAATGTACTAAAAAGCCTTTTAAATAAATATTTATTTATTTATATTATTTAAATATTATTTTAATAAACAATATATTTAAATGTTTTAAGAAGCATAAATAACTATAAAATTTCGCCTAATATTTTAATTAGGAAATACAAAAAAATTTATAACTCTTAAGAACTCTTAACCCTAGACCTTTTGACTTCTTCTCATTGCCTGATATATATTTTTAGCTAAGTTATCAGTATATATGTTTAGGAACTGTTTGAACAGCCCTTGGAGAGGCACTTCAGCTTTACAGCTCTCCAGTTCCTCTGCTCTCAAGAGTACGTATTTGGACTAATCGCTGCTTGGCTTCATTTATTTTTGTTTGTTTATAGAACATTTCACAGTTATTTTGCGTTTAATTTCGGCATAATTTGTGAACGTTGGTTTGATTTTTTTAGTGCTTGTGTGGGCCACTGTGCGTATGAGAAGTTGCTGTTTCTCTTCTTTTTTCTTTTTGACTGGCGTCCTAAAGTTCACATGTTGTCAAAATGTTTGCGCACAAGTCTCAGGCGCTCAGCTCTCGTCTCGACTTATCTGCTCTGTTAACACATTACCAACACTGACGTGGACATGGATGTGGCTGAGAATACGTGGATGTGGTTGCGCTATTGTTGTTATGGGTTTGACGGCGCTGATTCAACAAATAAACAAAGCGAAAACTTTCCGAGGCAGGCAAATATGTCTATTAAATGAAAATAGAAACTGACGGACTTGGAACAGAGAAGAAAAAGAGAAGAGAAGAGAAGAAAATGGAAATGAAAATGAAAATGAGAAAAGCTGAAAGTGTTGCCTCTCGTTGGGTTGCTTAAAAAACAATAAAAATCGGTTAGGCATCGGCGCAGTTTTCAGTCATGATTAATGGATGCCAAACGGTGCTTGCGAAATGCCATAAACAATCTGCTCAACCGAAGATCGGGGGCCAGCCGCCAATTGCACTTGGCTTCAATCAAATTCAAAATCAACTGTCAAACTTGCTTCACCTGCTCCACACGGCACAAGGTGGGCGGCCGCACGAGGGTAGACACGCGAGCGGGACGAAGGTGTGTGGTTTGGCTGTTGCTCTCCAGATTTGTTCGCACTATCAATGGGTCATAAAATTTTTATGGACCAGACATACGCGCAGCATACGCAGCAACAATTCATTTAAGTGCCTTCCTCGTAATTCTTCATAAACTTAAAGTCAGCTAAAATAAGCCACAAGCAATCCACACAGATCCATGACGAAGATCTGTTCCTCACTGTGTATCTGTGTTTGTGTGTTCTGTGCGGGTGTCTGTCTGTGTGTTGTCTGTTGTGTGTTCGGGGAAACAATTTCGCATTGTGCCACACAGCTCCTCTAAGAAGACAACAACAACAAACAAAAAACGTCATGTTATGAACAATTAACGTAATTAGAAAATGGCATTGGGCATAAGTGGAGCGCATTGAAGTTGTCCTACATCTGCTTCTACTTCTTCTTCGACTGCCCGGCGTACGGAACAGTAGTTACATAGAACAGTAAGTGCTAACATAATAAGCTAACAACATAACTGTAGTTGAACTGAATCGTATTATTGCCGAAGGGCAACAGTGAAGTGAAAATAAAGCACAAAATTGAAATAGCTGAAATAGCAATAAAATTTATATGATGCATTTGGCTATAATGCTAAATGTAATATCTAGTTTCTTTCTGAGGAAATCCAAAATTAATTTATATTTATATTAAATCATATAAATGTATAACGAAATGTTTGTTTATAAAATAGGTACAAGTGCACTGCAGCAATGAGTAGCATATGAGCTGTGCAGCCTCTGAGTAAATTAAATAAAACTCAAAATCATCAAGAAAAGAAAACAGAAAAAAACTTGCAATATTTCTTTTTTTAAATCACTTATTTAAATTGATTTGCATATGTTATATATATAAAATAAATAATAATATTATATATAATATATTTAATTTAAACAAAAAAATAATTTTTTTTGAAAAATTCGAAAATAAATTTTCAACTTTTCAAATGCTATCGCAAATCCGTGTTCATTGGAAAACATCACCGCTAATTTCTAATATTTTTTATTCGAAATTCTTGGATTTCCGCAAATCGGAAAAATAAATTTCGCACTCTTGAAATAATGCAAATTAATTTAATATTTACTCCAAAAAAGTCGTAAAATATTGTGTGAAATTTCTAAATTGCTTTGATCCAAATTAGTTTGAAATTGAATAAAAAAATTTTGACTTTGACTGCTCAATTTATGCTAAACAAATATTGAGAATTGAAAAGAAATTGATAATATTCTGAGTAGAAGAAATTTGCAACAATTTTGTGTTTAGGCAGCCAAAAGTATGGCCTTTGAATTTTTAATATCTTCACGGAAATTTGATTTGATGTGTAGATATAAATTTTGATTGCCTATTTAGGGAATACCCTTGCTAAGTCGTAAACTATTGTATATATATATATATATATATATATATAAATTTTTTTTTTTTTTTTATAAACTATTTAGAGCTGGGCTCTTAACTTATTCTATAGAAAAATAATATAAATAAATAAAATATTTATAGTTATATTTTATACATTTTAAGTCAACATGCTATTCAATAGGTTGATAGTCTTTAGAAATATATTTTGGCCACGTTTTGGCTCATAAACTATGTCTCTACATATTTATGCCCCAAGACAGCCTAGAAATATGCAACATATTTTTGCCGTTGCTTGATCTTAAGCGATTGCAATTTCATTCCCAAGAAACATCAGTTTGGCTGTTTTCATTCGGTTATTTAAACTCATTTTTGGTTTTTAATTAAAAACGGGTCAAATCGCAAGTCAGTAGATATTTTGGGAAATTTGTAAATTTTTCCCGCTTTTAATTGTTGCTCGCGCAATGTGCTGTTCATAATTCAATTGTTTTTATGGCACAATAAAATCTTATTAATTTAATTGGATTTTTACTCACTTGGGCTATTTGCTTTTGTGTGTGCGCGAGTAGAAAGTGCACAGGAAATGATACGGTAAAAATACAAAATAAAAACTTAGTTTATATATTATGCTCAGTTTTTATTATTATTTATTTAGCTTTTTTCAGCTTTTTTTAGCACCCATTGTTGTTTAAACAATTAAAAACAAAAAACCAAAACACAGCCACAACAACAACAACAGCAACATTCAAGACAACTGCGCGACTTTTTACGAGCGATTGAGTTGATTTACTAGGCAGCCCCCGTCAGAGGCCGTTTCGGCTGCCCCTCAAGATCAGCGTGTGTGAGTGTGTGTAGACTCATGTGTATGCGTGTGTGTGTGTGTATGTTGACAGGCGTGTTGAAATGGACAGTCATCGGCGGCGTGCTAAAAGAGATTTATGCTCATTTTGTCAGCTGTGCGGCTGCTCACTCGCAGCTCAAGCACAGATCGGGAAAGAGAGCGAGAGAGAGAGAGAGAGTTATTGAAGCTCTCGCTGGGTCTCAGTCGCCACTCTATGAAATGGCATTTCGACATAATTCTTACTGGCCACAATAAATTAACGCAACTCTCTTGCGCAGGCTGCCGAAAACAAAAACAATAACAAAACCCAGCCATAGCGTGGAGGCTGACGAAAAGTGTTAAAGTTTAATTAAGCCGAGCCAATTCGGATATTCGCAAGTTCTGGGTCGCAGCTCATCATAAATTGGCCTTAGTGCTCGGCCCGATGGCTGCTGGCGATCAAAAACAAAAGGCCGCTGCTCTCGCTCTCACTCTGTCTCTGACTCTGGCTGTCTGACTCTGGCAGGACCACCAGAGAATCCGGATTTCATTCGGCTCGGTTCGCTGGGGGGCTTCGTCTTTTAATTTGCCAAACAGGTTTGCCGCTTGGCGGATTAAGCGATTAAACAAATTAAAACAAATTACTTTTTTGCACCCACCACAGCGACGACGCTCAGCATAAAATTCATAAAAATTTGCCAGCCTTGGCGTCAGCCTTAAATATGTCACTGGCATTAAGTCCCCATTTAATTACTGCAACTTATCCAAGTGCTTCGTTGGCTTACAACCAAAATGAATGCAATTTATTTTATTTACAACTTAATTTTATAGTGAATATTTAATTTTTCTTGCCGGGGTGAAGAATTGTAATCATTTGTTATTTATGGAATTTTTAATTATTTATTTTTTAAATTTATATATATTTTTATTATATTTATTTGAGACAATTTATTTTATTTACATCTTAATTTTAGAGCGAAAAGAATTGTAAATATTTGTTATTTATGGAATTTTTAACTTTATTTTTTAAGTTTACATATATTTTTATGGGGATATAATATAATATTATATAATTCACGTCTTTAGCAATTTATTTTATTTTATTTAATTTAAAATGTACTTCTTTTTTGAATGTATAAAATAAATGCTATATATATAGATTTTATATATCATAATATAAGGACTTGCTTAGCTTACTTACTGCAGTTTACACAAAAATTTCAATGAATCTAAAATTCTTCAATAAAATATCAAAACTGATAAAATAGTCGATTCCATGATGCTATCGTCTAACAACTTCAGCTTTGTGGAAATTTTCCAGCCTTTTCCCTGCTCTACTTTTGGCCGTGTGCACGTCTAAATATATTCTAGAATTTCGATTAAATATGAATATATATGAATCCATTAATTTTTCGACTCTTCGACTGCCGCTTTCGCCTCCTCAGGCTTGCTTCTTCTTACTATAGGGTGTTTCGTGTGGCACGTTGCTCTGTTTATATTTTGTCAGCTCATAATTTGTTTTTCTTTTCCAGTTTTTTTTTTTGGTTCTAGCCGAGCGCTTTTCCTGCCTGGCGCCCACAAATTATGATACCCAAATGGTAATTATAATTATTGTTAACGATTTGTTTATCCAGCATTAGTTGGCTGTTTAGTTGGTATGGGCAATGTCGAAAATTTATTTTAATATTTATGCAGCGAAGTTCATTAAAACGCAAATTTACGGCCCGCCTCGAGGCTGAGGTTGCAATTCGATTCGGCATTTCAAAAGCAAAACTTACAAAAATTTATAGCAACTTTGCAACTTGGCAATTGTTAACAAATTTATGTGTACCTCAAGTTGATATTGCGTATACGCCATGTCTCCCTCGGTCTGTGTAGTTTTCCAAAAATATATTGCGCATACGCCGCGTGGCCCGTGAACTGTTGCCAAGGTATGCGGATTTGCCTAATCACTGATACTAATTGGGAATTGGGAACTCACAAGGTTTCTTCTTATAAACTTTAAGGCGAAAGTTATAAGTTCTCTGTGAATTCATTCATGTGATTGGCTCTTTATGGCGCTGCTAATTAAGCCACAAAAAAAACTTCCAAATCTTCTATGAATGGATTTTATTTTAGACTTTTCGTACGTTTATTACATTACTAATTAAAACATTTTTATAAAATGTGTCACGCGACTAAAACAGGGTAGCCGGTGAGCAGTTAATTAATTTAGTCTGCTAATTAATTGACGACTCGAATGAGTCTAATCGATGGGATTTTTGATGTGAGTTGCAAATTGAAATGAAAAACAAAATTTCATGAGGAGGAATGAACAAGGCATGGGAAGCTAAAATATTCGTGAATATTATTAGATTTTAATCAATACATGTGAAGGTAATGAGAAATTTAGATGAGCAACAGAAGACGATTTATACATAAACATATTTTAAATAATTATAATAATAAAGTAAAAAAAATGTAAATAAAATAAATAAATAAATAATAATAATAATAATAATAATAATAATAATAATAATAATAACTAATAAAAAATTAACTAATGACGAACCTATTCGATCTAGTTAAATATTATATCATAATAATTTTCCCTGAAAAACAAAACGAGCTTTACCTTCTATAAAATGTAGAAGAGGCTGCTAAGCTCTTAAATTTTATCGTTAAATTATTATTAAAATATTTTTGCTGGACTTAAATTTTAATTATAATTATCAGGATGAATGGGGATTACGATAATGATCAGTAGCATGATGATCAGTTGGAAATCGCTGATAATAGTGCTGATCATGATGATGATAATAATAATGATGATGATGATACTGATGATCAGTAGGAAAATGCCAATAATAATCATAATGCTCGAGATGATGATTAGACTAATTATGGTGATCACGATAAAGATAATCAGTATAACGATATTCAGAATTATGTTGATCAGAATAATACAAGAGGTCATCAGTGCAGATTATTATCATTATCATAATGAATAGAAGAATAAGTTAGCTCAACATCTGGCAGTCTCTAGGTTATAGCACTCTCCGCTGATGTGACTCATCCAGTTCAAAGACCCTGCGCTGCCTATTACTTAACCAAATCTTCGACTCGATTTTACCTCCAGCGTCGAGCTAAGCCCCTTTTAAGCTGTAATTATTTGTTAATTAATGCGTAATTAATTAACAATTAAGTGACCTGATTTAACAGCAGAGTGACTAAAAACCAACCTCGGATTGTTTGCGGCGGTTTCAACTGGTCCATTGCTGTTGTTGTTTGTGTTGTTGTCGTCGTTGTTGTTGTTGTTGCTTCTGCTCGCTGTCAATGGCACTCAGTCGCCGAATGCAGGGCATGTGCTGCATGCATTTAACTTTAACATGACAAACCGCAAACTCATAATACAACATTGGCGACATACACAACAACAACAACAGCAACAGCAACAACAACGCAGCAACAGGTTTCAAGTTAAGCAACCACAAAGTCACAAGCCACAAGCAGGGAGTGGGGCTGTCCGTCGATGGGGAGGAAGATGGAGCCGCCACAGGCCGGCCGCCAACCGCAGGCGCAGTTCAAGTGCTGTTGCTGTTGCTGTTGCTGTTGTTGCAAGTACGCAACCCTCCCTCGCGCTCATCTGGAAATCTGTCGCCAGCTGGCCAAGCGATTCATAATATCATATTTCACTTCCTTCAGGATATCATAAAACTTGGCGCATTGCATTCGCCGTAGCCGGTTGTCAACATTTATTGAAAAGTCGTGCCGATTTTATAGCCATTTTCACTGTGAAGCTTGTCGGCACAAATAGCCAGGCCCAGGCCCAGGCCCGGCATGGAATGGAATGGAATGGAGCGCCAGTCCCTCTCCCACTCCCCCCCACTCTCTCCCTCACCCTCTGCCTCTCTTTCTGTTAGTTACTTGGCTTAGTTTTATGGATTCTTATTTCGCAGCTATTTATCTCGCTTAGTTGGTATTTTGGCGTAGATTAAGTGCACTAAATACCCATTGCCAGCAGCAGCAGCAGCAGCAGCAGCCACGGCAGCGGCAGCAACATCCACTAGAGCAAACTCTGTGGCCACAGACAGGCCACAGACTGGTCGACTACGCAAATACTTGCTTCGAGCACAAGGAGTTGCATTCGTTTATTTATGAGTTAATATACATGAATTATGACATCAAAGGCCCCACAGCAGACTGAAATCGAAAACGAAATGGACTTGCGCCGCATACCTTATTCCCAGCCGAATTCGCTGTAGTTCCAATTGGACATTCGCTTATTCGTATTGGATTTTTTTTTAACTTTTTTTATATTTTTATTTTGTATTATTTTTGTTTTTTTTTTTTTCGTTTTTGGCTTTGTTGTTTTTGGGGCCAATATTTGGCAAAACGTTTGTTTTGACACGCCGCGTGTCTAACGGAGCGACTTAATTGAGTTTCTGGCCGGGAGCCGTTAGCTGGGCAGCTGGGCAGCTGTCGGACTGTCGGGCTGCTGGTCTGTGGCCGGGCGTAGACCACACGCAAGCCGGAAACTCCAGCCGCTCTCGGTGGCTCAGCTGAAGGTTGTGTGAAAAACGCCGAGTTGAAGCGCAGTTGGAACCTGGCCTGCCGGCCATTTATTTTCAAATAAAATGGAATATTTTATGACTAAACGTCAGCGTGCGCAGGCAACAATAGCGAACACCAACAGCAACAACAACAACAAACTATTACCAAAAATATTTTCGAGCTTCTGTTGTGGCTTTGCGGTCGGTCCAGCTTGGCTTCCAGCGAAGCTCTGCCGGCCTTTGCCTTTTTTAGCAACGCGTCTCTCGACTTGATCTTGAATTGGACTTGAATTCAAAGACGCGCAGTTGTTGTTGTTGTTGTTGCTGCTGGTGCTGCTCCTGGTGCGTGTGGCATGTTGCCATTTGAGTTGTACATGTGTTAGCGGCTCTCTTCAAAGCTAGTCGCAGCTTTGAAGCTGTTGGTCTCTTTTTTTTCGTCTTCTTTATTTTTGGATTTTATTTTGGGATCTGCTCTACTTCGAGGCGCAATTAGTTACAGCTGCCGCAGCGGAAGGAAGTATTAGTCAGAAGTTCGATTTTCAACTGGTGGCGCAACACTCAAGGGCAACGCCACGTGGAACGCCCTTTGGAATTTCGTGTATTTTTGAAATTCAATTGGCAAATGAGTCATGGTTTCGTTGATGACGTCGACATTCTTGAGGCACTGTGACGCATGCGTCGAAAGGGGCTGATGACGGAAAGCACTTCTGGGAAAAGGTGGGTTGGAGTTGTTAACTGACTAAAGTCTTATTGTTTACTGTAGGTAAGGTGTTAGCAAAATGTGATATATATTTTGCCTTTTGTTTATCTATAAATCATTAAAATTTATTTTAAATTATTATCAATTTTGTTTCTATATATATATATTCCATATACTCTATAAATAATAAAAATCATAATTCTTCAAATTATTGTTATTATTATATTGTGTTAAAAGGGTGAAATGGGAGCTGTTAACTAATTTTGATTATTTTTTTAATTTTTTATGAAAATTTAAATTAATAAAACTAATAAATAAATAATAAAATAATAAAAATAATCAATGAAAGTATTTCAAGTTATTTTTAATAGTATTTTATATAATCTACATAAAATATTCAATCAAAAAACAAACAAGTATTAAATTAAAGTTTGTTAGTTAATCAAGTACATCGCTGAGACTCCTCAAAGAGAATGTTGCAAGATTAAAGTTTTTGCTTATTTGCCAAGTGTTTATATGATTATTATAATATTTCGAATTAAAAATTTGCTAATTTTAATAATTGAATAGAAAGTAATTTTTATTAGCTGTATTTATTTAACATAACAATTATATTAAGTAATGATTATTATAAAAAATTTCAAGTCTTTTAACTACACTTATTCAATATAATATTTCTTTAATTATTATAAAAAACTTTAACTTTTTTAGCTGAATTTATTTTATATACATTTTTAACAACTTTATATTTCCACTCTTGACAAATGAATTCAATTTAATTTATAGTATATTATTTACTCTTCTAATATCTTTCTATAAACAATGCATAAGCATCCTTATTGTAAACATTATATTTTTATCATTTAGCCTATATAATTATTGACGCGTGTTGGCTGGTATAGCGACATTTCCATCATTCGATTTGTTGTCGTTCAGCGATTGCATTTGTCAGTCCAGATTTGGGCTGAAATAACCGCAAAACCGTCAACGTTAGGACAAAATGCAATGAGAGGTTTCTGTGGTCTTTGGCCGCAAAGATTGGGTTACAATTTCCCCATAAAAATGTCGAAAAAATGCCCAGATGAACCCTCGAACTGAGACTTGGACAAAGATTAGATCTGCCATGCGCAAAAAAAATATTATGATGCGGCGACCGCAAACAAACAAAGCCAAAGTCCACATATCAAAAGGGCAACACACACACACGCATACACCCAAGCTAAAACTGGATGGATGGCTACCAAATCTGGCTGCTGAATCATAGAAACATAAGCGATTATAACCGATCGTCGCGATAGCCCATAAACTCCATTGGTATATAATAAAAAGCTCAAAACTTGAACCCAAACGGCAGTTGGGCAGTTTATTTCATACCCTTAATGCATAAGCAAATGGGTAAAAGGGTATGATGTGTAGTGGTGTAGGTATGATATATATATATAAAATTATATTAAATTCGATTAAAGGCTAACGCGAAGTTCAATAAAATATAAAAAGAAAAAACAATATACATATCAAAAAATTTTATTATTATTTTATTTATTAATTGCAATTATATTTATATTAAATTGATATTTGAATCAGGTCGGGGTATCATCTAGTCAAGCATTCCCCACTAGGGTACTCTTGCCTGTTTTTTTTTTTTTTTTGCTAATTTGTGCAGGGCGGCTGCCAGTAGGCATTAATGTCGCTCAACTGTCGCCAGGGGCTGGCGGAATACGCCGAGGCCATGCCCATGTCCATGTCCATGCCCATGGGTCTAGGGCGATCCAGCGTTCGATCCCCTCGAACTACATGCGAAATCGGTTGACAAAGCGTTTTGCAACTGGAACTGGAATTGGAATTGGAACTGGAAGCTTATGTGTAGTGGTTGGGGAGGGGGTTGCTGATCGTCTGGCAGATGACTTCATTCGCATTTTGTGTGCGTTTTGTATGCCGCCAGATCGCAGTGCCAATTTATCGATCAACACGCTTAAGCGCATTTCTCGGCCAGTCGACAACGATGACGATCACAACGACGCTGACATTGAGGGTTTTACACATACATATACGTATATGTATGTATACCCCTCATTCGTAGCTGGGCTGCTGAGCTTGATAAGCTTTATTGATGCGATTAGCGAAATGAGCTTTGCCAGCCGCGCATCAACGCATCCCCTGCTTCGTCCTGTGTGCCCCCGGCTCACCAAAGCTGAAATCCTAAAACTGACAACTGACATTTCTCATTAACAGATTTCTCTTTGGCTTTGCTCGACTATTGACTGTGTTGCATTTTGTCAATCGGCCGAATGAAGTCATCTATGGAATCACCTTGACATGGGCAACGGCCACTTGGTAGCCCAAATTGTGAAGACCTGACTTAGCTTGGCCAGAGGAAGCTGCCACTTGACAGCCCTTCATTAAGCGCATTACAAGCGTATTTACGGAAGGTTTGAGCTACGAGCAAGCGACTTTGCCGAATATACAGATATTGCAGAGATATTATTACAGTTAATGGTTTACAGAATTATGTATGTTATAGAAATTTGATATTGTGCGGGTTTTCCTTGAAAAAATATAAATAAATATATATATTAAAAGTTTAAATTTATAATATATTTTAAATATTCATTGATACGCCAAGCTGTTTCGACAGTACTAGCAGTATAATGCAATAAAAAATCCAAATTTATTTACGAGACGCTATAAATTTAATTCCAATTGTAAAACAATTCAGTTCGAATAAATATAAGGGACATAAAAACGCGAATATATATTGAATAAAAAACACACATAAAAATATATATTTAACTTAATTAATTATTATAAACAATTTTGTTTATAATTTGTTTCTATTAATGTATACAAATTATTTAAAAACAATCAATTGAAATCAACTCTTAAATTACAAACTCATTTGAAATTTTAACACTATTTATGTTTCTCAAGAATTTATTATTATATGATCATATAAAAACTTCATTCTCATCGGTTCTCGCTGTGTTTTGCGAAGGGTTTCGCTTATGAATTGCTGATCGTAAATACCGGCATTAATTTCAATATTTGCCCGCAAATCGCAAAGTGTCACTAATAAACATTAGTGCTGCTGCGGATGCAGGATGCTGTGCAGATCCAAACCCAGATCCAGAACTAAAACCAGAACCAGAACGGGCATGGCACAACAACAAAGGCCAGCGCCAGATTACTTAATTCCCAAATTGGGCCTAATTCACGCGCCAAACTGTGTTAAATTGAGCACTGCGATCGAGTGTGGAGCCGCTGGTGGCAAAGCGGGGGCGGTGATGCCACCCGTGACTGGCCGGCCGTGAGTGCCCATGACTACCTGGAGCCGGCTGGCCAAGCCGAGAGCTGAGAGCTGAGAGACTGCTTCTTTTGCATGGCCAATCAACGCCCAGGGCGCTCTATCTGTATCTCTTGTTCGTCTGTCTGGCACTCTGCCTGTGTGTGCGTGTGTTGATGACTACTATCTGGACTGAGACTGGACTTGGACTTGGGCTGGCTGGACGCATCCGGAGGTCTGCAGGTCGCCAGCGAATGAAGACGTTTCGTGACTGTGTCGGCATTTGGTGTCCAGCCTCGGCTCTGCTCTTCATGCTTATTATTGAAACTCAATTTTGTCGGCGCGTGTAATTTGCCATTGCCTTGAATTTCGCATACGAATTTGTTGCGCCGCCGCCAAGCAAATATTTGCCAACTCCGCAAAAGCTGCCCTAGATGACCATGTTGATGATGATGATGAGCTTTGATAATGATGTTGCTGCTGAATGCAGCCAGCTCTGGCACTTCCTTCCTTCATCAACTTACAACTTGCAGCTTCATGTGCGTTCATCGAACGGGTATCGAATAACCCAGGTGTAGGGCTGCGTCCGAGAGCGGGGCATACAACATAATTAATAAATACCATCAACATTGATTAACTCAACTAAGCTAATAAAATCATTTGTCATACGACAGAACCTTCGACTAGTTAACCAGATACCAGTTGGCTCGACTCCTGTAACTCTCGAGTACATAAAAATCGCGTGACTAATTTTGAAAATTAAAGCCTCAACGTAGGCCAGAGCAAAGCAGAGCAGCGTAGAGCTAAGCAACTGAAGCTGCACCAGCTGCCCAACGAGCGTGTAAATAGCGCAAAAATTAATCAGTCGTGAGGTGGAGAGAGATTGCTTGCGAGGGGGCAGAAGTGCGGCTGGCAGGAGTAGCTAGTCGGACAGGAGTCAGGAGTTTTCGACTGCACCGTAGCCAGCAACAACAACTAGTTACAGACATGAGCAGAGGAGCAGAGAGTCTATGTAGCTAGGATATACCCTGTGCTTCACCTACATTTTATAATAATAATATTTATTTAATAATATTATTAATGCTTAACATTCATATAAAATATATTAATAATCATAATTTACATAAATATATTAAATTATATAGCTGCAAGTAAATCTGTGTTCGGGGCTGATCTTTACGTACGTTAAATAGCTACATTTTATTTTTTTTTTATTTTCATATTTTTTCATATTTCATTTTGCTTTAATTTTCATGTTTTTTTTAATGAAATTTTTATAGACTCATTAAATTTGCGCATAATAATAATTATTTTCGACATATAATAATCGTTGCGGTTTAGAATATTATTTTTGATGACATTCATAGCTACTTCTAACAACTAATGTTAGACAAATTTTTAATTTGCTTTGTCTTTTTTTTTTTAATCATAAAAAGAATTTCAGACTAAAACGGATTACTTCATGTTAAGCTTGATAAAAAGTAATTATATGCAAAAATTTAATAAATATATAAAATATTAAAGAGTTTTAAACTAATTTTAATATTTTAAATTTAATGATAAATAAATAAAAAATTAAAAACATATACAAAATTGAAAAGAAGATTAAATTAATTTTAATATTAAATAAAATAAAATATGAAATTTAAAATATTTAATATAATATACATAAGATATATTTTTAATTTTATTTTTTATTTTGTATATATATATATTTTTTTGTTAATTTATTTTTTATACTAGATGATGTATATTACTTGATGAAAATTAATTGAAGTTTTTAAATAAACTATATTTTATATTTCAAATTATTTTTTACATTAATTAATTTTAACATTCTTAATAACTGCAGTCTTCTAGTATTTAATTTCTCCTGTCTCTATTAGACTGTTTTTCTTTAGAGTTTCTATATTTTTCACTCTACAGGGTATAATGAAAAATGAAAAATCTGAAAAGACGCACTAACAAAGCAACAAATTGAAACTAAATACTTGCAACTTGCTGCTCAGTTCGAGTCGCAGACAGAGCTCGAGCTTGGCCGGGCAGGCGTTGCCTAGTCGGGCAAAGATAGCTGATCGTTTGCCTCTGTTCATTTAGCTTGAAATTGTTGCAATCAGTGCAGCGGCTGCTTTAATTGCCACATGCAGCCCAAGTGCGAGTGGGACGGGACGCGTGAGAGTGAAAGAGAGAGGCGCAGCTGCAACACAGCTGCGACACAAAATGCTGCGACAGGCCAAATGCCAGAGATGCCGCTGCGCCGGAGACAAGGCGACGACGTCGACGACGACTTTTGTCTCATGCGGAAATCGCAGCTTGGCCCCAAGTTGCGTCCCATTGTCCGTAGTGGACTAGCGTTGCGGCAAAGGAAATGCCTTAAATCAATTAGTTGAGCACTAATTGCCCCAATACCTTGTGGCATAGTTTGCCATTTGCTCAGCACCTGTTCGAGCTGCACAGGCCCAGCCCAGCACAGTGCAGGCCAGGCCAGGCCAAGCCAAACCTCTCAAGCTCGCCTCGTCCTCAGCCACGTCTCGCGTTTCGCTCTGGCCATAACCGGGCTTAATCTCTGCGCGCAAATTCCTGCGGCCTTCTCATTGTTTGACGTTCTCGGTGTTGTTGTTGTTGTTGTTGTCTCCTCGCGTTGTTGTTATCTTTCTCACAATCAAGGTGCACCGAGCAGCGGAATATGTGGACACCACCAACACCACCTCCGCCACCGCCACCGCCACCGCCATCGAGTTGCTTTTTTGTGTGCGCCCAACAAGTGCAAAAAACTGTCTCAAGTGCCTCGGAGCAGAGTGCCCCAAGCGAAAGGAAAGGAAGTCGTCGAATGGATCTGGCAAGTGCCCGATATGAGAGCTTTTTGTTTGAGATATGTAAAACTTCCTGTAGTCAAGTTGAAGTTTATCTTCTTTTTCAGTTTTTTTTTTTTTTTTTTTTTTTTTTTTTTTTTTGGGGCGTGTCTCTCCCAAGCAGATCGTTATCTGCTCCGTCAGGCCAAGTATGTGCACATATGTATGCGTATACATATATTGTCTGTCTGCTGAAAGCATTATAAACTGGATTTTATGGCAACCATAAAGACGCGTCGTTCTAAGGTAAATACAAGTGTATAATACTTAAAGATGGGATCGTGTTCAATTATCGATATTCCAGACATATAACTTGACATCAAAGCCTTCAAATTTTATTCCTCATTTATCAAAATATGAATTTAAAAAGTTTATAATATTTATTGATTTGATTTGATACCTTGAGAAATTCAATTGGATTTTCTTAATATTAACTAAATATTTTATTATAATTTTTGTTGAAAAAATTTAATAATTTATAATATAATTTTTAAAGTTTGATTTAAAATTTTTGTTTTATCATTTTCTACACAAGTATAATTTTAGTTTAAAATCAGATAATTAAATTTATTTGTATATTTTAGTATTATATAATATAATGTTATTTGTCTAGTAATTGTGTAAAAGTTTTGTAAACTAAATTTTGAAAATGAAATATATATATATATATATGTAAAAATATATATTTATTTTATTACGCTAAAATATGTTATATATTAATTTACAAAGCTGTTAAGATAGTTTATAAAAGTGATTTATGACGTGCTCGAGCAGCATCCAACAGCCAACAAATTATATTATTGATACTAATTATGATAATTATGCTAAGCCCTGCCAAATACTATTAAATACAGTTTTATTCTATATATAATTAAATTATATTTATTATTAAAATTGCCAAGACTAAATAATTAATTACAATTATGTATATATAATTAATTATAATATAAAAAATTTTTAAATACTATTATATATAGTTAATTTATGGAATAATAATTTACTTAATTTATTTATATAATTTGGTAGTCAAATTCGTTAAATTATGAATATACTCTATTTGCACTTTGTTAATTAATGCCAATATGCAGAACATGCCTGATTGATTGATTTGAATACTTCAATACTTTAAAATAAAAAAATATATAAAATATTTCTTAAAATTGTAATTACTTCCTATTTTGAAATTTTAATTAAAAAGGCAAAAGAATTTATTTATATAATTATAAGTGGAGTCAATTGACTCCTAGTTAAGTAAATAATTTTCGTTTGCTCTTAATCAACGCTTACTTTTGCCGAGTGACAAAAATATGTCTCAACTAATTCCAGGTCCAACTTCAATTTCCATTTCCTTTAATTTTGGAAATATTTTATTCAAATTGATTGAAGCACAAATGACATTGTGAAACCATAATTGACCTCTGCTCTTGAATATTTGCTGCTTGTCTTGTTTTGTCTTTTCATTTCTTTTCTTTTCTCTTCTTTTATTATTTGTTTATTTTATTTGGCAAGGCCACTAAAACCCACAAAATGCTACAACAACAACAATAACAACAACAGCAGCAGACAATAAGGCAAAGTTGAACAAAGTTGGCGCACAGGCAACAGCCAACAGCAGCGACCACAAAAACAACTAAAAGTTGCAGGGCGCTGTGAGCGCGAGTGAGGGGAGGAGAGGGAGAGGGAGAGAGGACAACGGGTTCACTTAAAGGGCCAGCCAAACAAAGGACGGCGTTGATGTCGTTGCGGCAGCGTAGCTGAGGACGCGTCATGGATACAAAAGCGCCCCGATGAGATGATCGCTGGGCAGTCAAAGCTTCATCCTCAGTGGCTGCTCTGAATGAGCAACAACAACAACAACAACAACTGTAGATATTTCGTAGTGGGCACCCAGGCGCTGGTCGGGCCAACAGACCTCTGGAATTCGGTGGCCGCGCAACGCTGCATAATGAAAGCCAAATGATGGGAAACCTTTTTATACGCGGCCACAAAAAAAAAACAGCTAAAAAAAGGCTATATACATACCGATAAAAAAAAAGTAAAAGTAAGACAAAGAGCAAAACTAATTAGTCATAAGAGCTTAAATGAAAGTCGAGCACAGGCACTTGCTACGATTTGACTTTGAACTCGATTGTAACTCAATTATGAGCTGGCTGGGTGGCCCAGCAATGCAACTGCCCCTGCCCCTGCCCCTGCTCCCTTCCATGCGGGGCCATGGGGCCCTCGACAGCTGTCGCGTCTTTAGCCAAAAATGGTAATGTTTACATGCGTGTCCATGGCTATGGCTATGGCTATGGCCCCCCCTATTGGCTGTGCCAATGTCCATGTATGCGTTGGCAACACTTTTTGCGTGCCGTTAATTACATGGCCAGGTCGGGATGGTCGGGCCGGCTGGTCTAGTCGCCGCTGCGGTCTCTGAGGGTCTTTGCCTCTCGCGCCTGGTGGTCTCCGCTTGGTCATTGCTTCCTGGTAGTTCGACTTGTCGCCAGTTGTAAACAGTTAAAAGCAGCAGCAGTCGAGCAGTCGAGCAAAGCTGTTGATGATTGATAGCCCTGGCAGCTTGGCATCATGGCCAGCAAAGCTGTCTATTTGTCTAATCCATTAAATTCTCACGGTTCACGCCTGAAGCATAACAATTGCCACTTAATTAACACCAAACCACGAACATACCACGCCGCTTGCCAATGTGTCGAAAATATTTCGGCCCTTTAGCCCAAAGGGAGCAGCTCGAAGTGAGCTGGTGAGCAGGGCAGGGGCAGGGGCAGGGGCAACCCCTGCCTCTGGCTCTGAAAGTTTTGTCATGCCAACTCTGGCGCGTGAGCCGCATGACAAGTGATCGCTGAAAGATCTTCGAGTTGGCTCGATATCCATGTCGAACCGTTGCATTTGCCAAATCAAACAGCCGCTGCAAACGTGTGGCGTCTGCAATTACAACACAAAGAGGCGAGTCGAGTGGATCTACATGCTCCAAACATGACGAACAACAACTGTCATTGTCACATCCAGCAAGCAGCGATGAGTTGGCTGCATTTTGATTTCCTTGCACGTTGCCAGTTGCCAGTTGCCCGTCTGCCCGGCTGCCCAGCTGCCCAGTTGCAATTCATTAGGCCGCCAGACCATTTTGGGCTGCGCGTGCGCCGCTTTTGGCCGTCGCTGTGGGCCGTCTCTGTAGTGCAACATAATCTTAATCCGCTCGTTAGTTTTATTGATTAGGACGAATGTCGGGCCGCGACGGCAGCGCGACTCTTCGGAGACAACAATTGTCGCCTCGCTGTGCCATATTTGCGACGGCCGACGGCAGACAATGTCTCAGCCCCCGTGGGGTTATAATGGCCAATAGTAATGGTATCGCTATTGCCAAAGGCAATGCCTAACAACAGCACCTCAGCCTCTATGTGTTGCCATTGTTGTGCGCTTCTTCGGCTGAATCATTTGCCAGGCATTTGAAGCTGTTCTCTAATCGCAACTGGCATAATGCGAGGCAAGCAACAAGCTTTTCGAATTAATTGATCGACTTACACTTTATTATTGTGGAAATACCTTTGCAGTAAAGTCAGAATTCTATATTTATTCGATTTATTGTGTGTGGAGGTAGGTAGGTATACCTGTACACCTGTATATGTAGTAGAGCAGGTACTTAAAATTTTAGACGATTTTTATTTGTAATTTCATCATCATCAAATCATCGTTGACTGAGTTGATTTTCAAGCTAATTAATTTGATTTATTTTTATTATTATACACTCAAATTTGAGTCAGTTTTAAGGAAACTTACACTGTATTTTGGCAAAGTTTTAAAGAGCCAATTGGAACATAAAATAGTAGTGCCCAGTACCTGACTGGGCTCTTTGATTGGAAACTGGAAACTTTTCTAAAATGAAATTTTTTACATTTACTTGTAGTAAGTAAGTAGTGAGGTAATAAGAAAACTTTTAAAAATATATTAAATAAAATTAAAATAAAATAAATATATGTATTAAATATAACCAGACACAAAAGTGTGATTTGTATGGTGATTCAAAAAAGTTATAGCTCAGAAAAAAAAGAATTAAATATTATTTATATATAAATATATTAAATATTTTAAAATAAAACAAAAATTTGTTGTAATAAAATACAAAAAATAAATAATCAATTTTATAATTAAATAATATATATTAATATAACAAAATTTGTAATAAAAACAAAAAAATAAAAATATATATTTAAAATATAATATAAATAATAATACATTATTATAAATATAAAAAATTAGCCATAAATAAAAAATATATTCATTCATCTGCCAACTTTTTTATCTGTGTGTGTGTGTGTTATTTTTAAAGATATTTAAAACAAATTAATAAAGCTTTACAAGACTCAAACATTTTTTAATATATGAAATTTATTTTATTTTTATAATTCATTATAATCAAAAGTTATCATAAAATATTTATTCTATTATCAATATATTTTTTAAAGGCAAATTAGAATGTATGTATTGTATATATAAATATATATATATATATATGGATCGGTAGAGTTTTATATTATTTAACGTAGTATATTATGTTACATATTTGATATAATATATAATATATAATATAATATATATTATATTTTATTATACTATATATAATATATTAAATATACACTTATATTTCCCTCCAGAAAAATATTCTGTTTAATTAAAATAAAACAGACCAAAAAAAACGTTAATTTTTAATTGCTTTATTTATTTATCAATTAAAACATTTGAATTGTTGTGCTATCGCGATGCATCGCCAGTCACAGAAATAGAACATATATCAAGGCATTTGAGTGGTTGCCGCTAATCAGAAATCTGTGACTGCGACTTCCTCAACAGCGAACGGCGAATTGCATTGTGGATGGTTTTTTTCGGATTTCCCACCCGTTTAATGATTGGGAATTGCAGCAGCGTGGCAGAGAGCGCAGCGAAACAAAACTGTCAACTGCGCTGGACACATGTAGCACGATCACTTTTTGCACACATACGACTTGTGGCTGGCAGATCAGTAGCTGGAATCAGGATCAATGTAAGCCGGGCCACATCAGCCCTGGCTGGGCAGTCTGGGTCTGGCCAGATTGTACCCCCGATTCCGATACCGATTCCAGCCGCCTCGTCTAGATCTGTCGCTGTCAGTTGCATAGTTGCCCCGGCAATTGCATGTCCAAGATCTGCTGCTGCTGCTGCTGCTGCTGCTGCTGCTGGCTCCTCCACCTGCGCCAGCTCCTCCTGCTGATTGTCGCTGAAAGTTGAAAGCCGTTCGGCGCTGGCCGCTGACAGCGCGGAATTGTCGTTCGCATTGTCAGGGGCCCAGCAGAGATCGAGAAGAAGCAGCAGCGGCAGAAGAGACGCCGACTTTATACAAAAGATGCAACTGTCGCTGCTCGTTCGTTACTTGTTGTTGTTACTGTAGTTGCTGCTGTTATTGTTGTTGTTGCTGCTGCCCAGGCTGACAGGCAGCAACACAAAAAATGCGCTTGGGAAACTGCCACCGAGCTGCTTAAATCAAATATTGAAATACCTCGCACAGACCATGACCCAGGCGGCCTCCTCCTCGCCACGCCTCCCACAGTCGTCGACTGGCTAATTGCCGCACACTTGAACCAAATAATTGCTCAGCAAAATAAATTCCACATTGTTCTTTGTATTTGTTTTTGTTTTTCTCAAATAAATTTTCGTTGATTTTATTTTTTTTTTTATTTTTTTTTATTGATTTGTGCATTGCATTTGCAATTTGATGTTTTTGTTGTTTTTCTTGATGTTTTTAATACTTTACAATATTGAATGTTGTCTATGCTCTAATATAAATTAATTAAATATACTCGAATTAGTCGTCTAGTTAATCATTAAGCTATCAATTAATTAATTATTAGTAATACCTAGAACGCACAACCGAAAAGGCAACATATTTTATAGATAAATTAAATTTTGTATGGGGCGGGCAGATAAAAAAAACACACATATATATGTCTATATATATAAATAATTGTTTTTTGTAGAATAGTAAAAAGATTTCATTACTTTTGTGCAAATTTCATAAATTCCAGCAGCAGAAATAACAGAGTTAAGAAATATATATTTATGTGGCGCCATCTAGCGTGCATTTGCTGTACTTACTTAGACATATCGAACTTAAGCATAATTTAACTTAATTAAACTTAATTATGTACACAAAATGTATTAAAGACGCAGACTTGGATAGAGTTAAGAGTGCGTAGTTCACATATGAACTGGTTCATAAATGCTGAACGTTCACGCGGCGTATGCTTAACATGCGCTTTGCAGCTGCGCAAAGCGGGAATGCAAGCAGCGCGGCCAGCGTCGACGTCAGCGTCGCTGTTAAACTAAACAGCAACAATGCTCTTACTGTTGCTGTTAGAGAGAGAGAGAGAGAGACAGAGAGAGAGAGAGAGAGTTTCAGCTGCGCGCAATTGAATTTCAGTCTTGTTTTCAATAATTTCGTACAATTTTTTTCGTTGATTGAATGAATTGGGTCGAAGGAGATGTGCTTAAGCGCGCTTTCAAGTTATGAAATCTATAGCTAACCTTAGACTAACATTTAGTACATATTTTATACTTGTATGGGCCTTGCGGAACAGCAACGAAATTTACAAAAAAAAATTTGCTGCTAGGGTTGCGTGTTGCTTATAGAACTAAAAACTGGGCAAAACGAAGTCGTAGACTCTACTTTTGTCGTGTCTATGAACTCCTTGCTATATATATAAATATATATATAAAAATTTATATAAATATATATATAAAAATTTATATATATATATATATATATATATATATATATATATATATGTATATATAATCGTATTTATATATATGTACGTAATACTGCTAAAAAGTCAGAGTTGGGCTGTTATGTGCGCGTAGATTAGGGGCGGTTCATGGACTTTAACTAGGCTTTAGTCTAGGCTCTTAACGTCTAATAACAAAGGCTAAGCGTAGACAAATACATAACACATACACAAAGTGGGACCTGGGTTGGGCTAGTGGGCTAGTGGGCAAGAGGGAGGGCGTGGCCGCCTAGAGGTACAGGCTGGCTGACAGAGAGTGCGGCGATCCCTTACAGACACGTGTGTATGATCTTCTTGGTTCGACACAGCTTGCACTTGACCTCGCAGCACCAGTGGAAGGTGCAGGCGCAGCGCTCCACCACGACGACCTCCTGTGTGCGATAGCCACGCCCACAGCACATCAGATCACAGCCATCGACGCCCAGCGAGGTGTCGTTGCACTGCCGTCCGTGTGTGCCCAGAATGCCCTGTCTCAGATTCTTCTCGCAGAAGCTGGGCGACTGCTCCAGGTAGACAATGTCCTTCGGTCCTGGCGGCTTGTGCTCCGGATTGTGTGGATTCAGCTGGAAGTGATATCTGCAAGGAAGAAGAAGAAGAAGTGGGGATTGAGTATTGAAATACAGATATAGATATAGATAGAGATACACAGATAAATAGATATAGATATAATATATATATATATATATATATATATATATATATATATATATATATATATATATATATAGACATTGATATAGATATAGATATAGATATAGATATACAGATGTATAGATATATAGATATCGATTCATGATTCCTTACCTATTGTGCTTGCGACCCTGACGACCCCGTCCATGTCCGCGCGACCTGGCGCCCGCCACGGGCAGACTGTTGGGCGAGGGCATATTGGGATGATGCTGTTTGCTATTGGGATGACTGTTGTCCAGCAGCAGTTCGGGCATGTGATCGTTGAGCATGCGCTCCTCGTCGTCGTAGCCATTGACCGAGGGCGGCAGGCCATTGCCGCCGACGGAAACGCCACCCACCAGCACGCTGTTCGGTCCGGCCGCATTCGGGTTGACGACGGCGACGGCGTTGCTGCTCTGGCGCAGACTGTTGCTGACCTGGACGCGTGTGGCGCCATCGAAGCGCGCCTTCAGATTGTCGCCTATGACACGGAAATTGGCCAGACGCATCCAGCAGGTTTTCACCGTACACGAGCCGGACATGCCGTGGCATTTGCACTCCTGACGCATCTCCGCTTGGACGTGCTGCAATGAGAGTGGGGGTAGATGGGGGCTTCATTAGTATGACTTTATTAGGCTGTTGAGTTGTAGCGGCTGCCGCTGCTGCAGCTCCTCCAATATCTTTTTCACTTAATTATTTTGCCGTTTTTTGCTCGATTCGATTGGCGGCCCGCCTGCCACGTTGTTGCAGTTATTAAAAATCAATAAATGTTGTTGCAACTTGCTGTGCGCATGTTGCATGTTATTGCTGCTGTTGTTGCCAATGCCCCTGCCCCAGCCCCAGCCCCAGCGCCAGCCCCTTCGCTGCTGCTGTTGTTGTAATTGGCCTGACCAAAAGTAAGAAATCAACGCAGTTGGGGGGCCCTGGCAGCCAGCAAGGCGCACAGCACAGCGTAGCTCATGATGATCATCATCGATGGAGCCCATAACAAGTAATAAAATAATAACACAGATGGTGGCCCCAAAGATCTGGCGCTCCAGCTCCAGCTTCAGCTTTGTTAGCGCTGCGCACCACTCGTTGTGCTACTTTCTATGCCACCACCACCAAGAGCTAGGCAACTGGGCGGCAGGCCAGCCGCAGCATGGCTACAGTGGTCGCTCGCAAATGAGCTAATTGCGAAAATGACTCGAGCTGGGTAAGATTACCAGAGTATTTATAAATTATCAATTCTATTTCATTTCTGATATAAATCGATAATAATCGATGAATTGGTATTGAAATCTTGAACAGAAAAATGATCTTTATATATATGAATGACTGTACAGTGATAATTCGCTAATGAGCTAATTGGGACTTTAAGCTGGCAGAGGTTAAAAAAATATATATATCAATATATTGATCGATAAATTTATGTTGATTTCTCATGGAGATTTCTCATGATCTCTCATAAAAGGTTTGAGCATTTTTAATATAATAATAATTTGTTAAAATTTAATATAATAAAAATTTATGTATATTAAATAAAATAAAAAATAATTAATATTGAATATAATAATTTACTAATATTTAAAATAATTTAAATATTATTAATATTAAATATAATAAAAATTTATTAATATTTAAAGTAATAAATTAATAACAGAAAACCCTTGACATTTATCGATACCCAAACTAATCTCCATAATCTCTATAAATGCTTTCAAATCCCACTCTGAACTCAGATCAATAAATTGATGGCAAATTGAAATGCCTTTCTATTCGGGGAGAGAGTTGGGTGCCACGAGATCTGGGCAGGAAAATCGCATTCGCTTGATAAATGATCTGCTGATGAGATGAGCTGCGTCCACTGTGCGCAATTGCATCCAGCTGCTGCGGACTACTTTTTCGTGGTCCTCCACTGCGAAGCTGGAAGCTGTCAACGATTTTAATATACGAGCTACAAGCGCGCAAACGAGTGCACGAGAGACAGGAGTCTGGAACTCCACCAGTTGGCGTCGCCAATTGGGGCGGAAATCGGCTAGGCACTCGTTGCTTTTTATTAGGCAAGTCGTAAATTGTGGGCCAAGCGGGGCGAGATGGCCATTAGAATTGTAATGGAGGATCGGCTAAATGGTTGCTTAGATCGAACTGGATTGGTTTGCTTACCGCTCGGCCCGCCTCATTGTTGTGCAGATTCATCTTCTCGCGCAGATTACGTCCGCGCTCGCCGGTGTCCACGAACTCGCGCGAGAACTTGAAGCCGAACCCGATGTTGTCCGAGCAGCCGCCCCACTCCCAATCCCGGACGCCTGCGACGCTGCCCGCCTGATGATTGGCCTGCGGAGAGCGCGTCTGATGGCTGTAGTCGCAGGTGCAGGACTCGATGGTGCCCTCGCTGCAAGCGCGCGCTATCGAATGGGTCACAGCTGCGCTGGTAATGGCATAGATAAAGCCCGTCTCACGGCAGCCTGCAAGAGAGAGAGAGAGAGAGAGAGAGAGAGAGAGAATGGAATATGAGCAACTGTTTCTGCATAGTAACATATATATATAGATATATATGTATGTCTGTCTGTTTGTAAGCTTGTTTTGCCTTCTGGGTGTTCCACTTGGACACGACCCCCCAAGACAAGACAAGATCTCAATCTTGTTCAAGTACGATTGCGACGTGGGCAACAGTTAAATTCCTGCCCATGAATAATGGCACTTGTCTTCCAAAGTCTGGTCAATTATGACACTTCAAGCTATCTGCCGCCCTGCTGCAAACTGACGCACCAAACTGACACAGATTAAACGTTCAACTATAAATTCCAACTTAACACTTTGCCCCATCTACAGCGACCAAAACGGCAGTCCTCCAGTCAAGGGCCCTTGGACTGGTAGAAAACTTTACATTATTTTCATATACATATATATATATGTGTATATATATATATATATATATATATATCTGTGCTGCTTCTTTTTCATTATTTTTTGTATTTTTAGTAACTGCCTCCGTTTTGGCCTGCTCTATGGCAGCGAGTGAGAGAGACCATCACAGATAAAGAACAATGAAAATTGAATTTACATGTTGCAGATAATTTTTCAAGTGCCTCTGCCACAACTCAAGAGCTACAGATACATAAATTTTGGTATGCGTATGCCTGTGAGTGTGTGTGTGTGTGTATGTGTATGACACATGAGCGCAGTCAGGTAGCCCTGTACACACATCTATATAAAATATATATATTGTGACTACAACTGTTTGGCATTTCCAACTTAAGATTTTAGCTACTGAATTGTATGAGCTCTAAAATATTAAGGGAATGTGTTAGAGGGAAGGAAGCTGAATTCAAAATCAAATGACTAAATGAAAATGAAAAAAAATATAATAAAACAAAAAAATTACAAATTAATTAATTAAAATAAAACATAAAAATTATCTGTATAGTCATACAACAAATATATATCGAGCATTTGAAAGAAAAACAAGATTAGCTTTGATATAACTTTTTTTAAAGCTAAGTTTAATTTATAGAGCAATAAAACAAAGTATTTACATATTATATATATTATATACATACACAAATTAAACACAAAAATATTTTATTAAAATTTAATATAAAAAAAAATTTTAATTTTGAGTAATAAGGAGATTAATAATTATTAAATATATTTTAAAATACAAATCAAATATATTTTGTAATAATTATTATATATTTTTATATTTTTTATGCTTGAAAAAAGTAGATAAAATTTGTGAATTGTTGACTATATTTTTTATATTTATTTAAAAATTAAAATATTGAACGCATAATATATATATATATATATATATATATATATATATATATATATATATATATATATATATATATATATATATCTATTATTTATTTTGCATTTATTTTAATATTTCCTAATTGTATCACTTTTTTTTATTAATTTTTAATTTTTAAATTTAGTTTGGCTTTGCTTTAAAAATAATCATTGAAAAGCTAGTTTTATCTAATCTCTCTAATCCACGCCATCTATATGTTTCAGCCCCTCTTCGTCTCAGCTCAGCCAACTGCCGATTGATACGACTGTGATTGACTGTCGAGCAAGGTGTTGATTGAGCATGTCAGCTTGTGGGCTATGCGCTGACTCTATCAACTTCCGCCTTCAAAAATTGCCGCTTTGAATGCTACGATTTCCCGGAATTGAGCCACAACAAATTCATTTTTTTTTTATTTTATTTTTTTGTTCAATTCCCGGTTAATGTTTGTTTGTTTCTAGTCTGGCTGTGTGTGTGTGTTGCATGGTTTCATTTTCATTTCTGATGTTGTGTTTTTTTTTTTTGGTTGTGGTTTTGTTTTCTTTAAATAATTTCACGTAAAAGGTAAATATGTGCGATGTTTGATCTGTGATAAGCAGAAGGCAGCAGTTGGCGGCCGGCGCATGCGCAAACGTCGTCACCAACAGCAACAGCAACAACAACAAGTTGACTCTGACTTTTTGGTGATTAGCTTAGCAAGAATTCGCGTTACATTGCGTGGCAAGTGTAGTGGTGTGC
Source organism: Drosophila fulvimacula (assembly GCA_035045555.1). Taxonomy (NCBI): domain Eukaryota; kingdom Metazoa; phylum Arthropoda; class Insecta; order Diptera; family Drosophilidae; genus Drosophila; species Drosophila fulvimacula. Next base: position 1,885,174 of record JAWNOX010000197.1, read on the forward strand.
GTGTGTGTGTGTGTGGTGTTCTCTTTTGTGGATATTTCTCTTTTTACGCTGTGTAAATAGCTTGGCAAATGTTTCGCCGAACAAAAGACAATAAAACAGCGAACATTGAGCAATTAAGCGGCGCAAGAAACGAGTGCCTCATGAGTGGACTCATTCACATTGCTTTTGAATGGGTGTGTCGCAGGTACTCTTTAATTTGCCAAGGCAAACAGCTGAGTGTGTGTGTGTGTGCGTGTGTGTGAGTGGGGCAACAATAGCGAACAACGCCCACCAAATGTTTTACGCATGTAATTCGAGTAGCTTTGGACTTGTGCAGGACTTTTTTCAACTCTCTTTTCCTTCTCATTTTTTTTTGCTAATTGCTAAACGGATTTCCGCTGCTGCTGGGCGTGGCAAGCAGACTGATGAAATTGAGAGCACGAAACTCAGGTAGCTCAGCAGCAGCAGCAGTTAAGCTGCTTAGCAAGGAGAGAGAGTGAGGTCCTTGTGTCTCTGCTGCTGGTCCTGGCTCTTCCTGGAATAGTTTAGACATTGATATAAAAGCCACAGGCAGCCACTGGCAGCCGCTTGGGGTGGCTGCCATTCGTCATCCTTCATGATTAGAATGCGCAAAAACCAAATCCAAAAAAAAAAAGTAAAGAAAAGGCAAAGGCATAGGCAAAGGCAAAGGGAAGAGTAGCTCATAATACCCTAGGCAGCTAATCGAGCCGGACCGTTTTAAAGCGTGTGGCGTGCCAAATTGACAAGGTGTCACCAATTAGAAAACAAGTTAGTTGAGCTCAGTTGAGCTGTCTCAACTGTGGCCCGCTGGCTGGGCGAGGCCCTGCTGCCGTCTCCAGGGTATTAACGCACAGTTTGAGAGCCACTGTGCGGTGCAACCCCAAAGTGTTAATGGCCTAGGTGTTAATTAGGGCCAAGGGCACATAAAAACCAGAGAGTAGAGAGTTACGAGTGCGATGAAAGTGCTGCGATAAAAAGCTGTCATCCAGCCAGCGAGAAATCCATAAAATGTCAAGAGAGTGCAACTCATAAAAAAAGGATGCGTTGGCTCCGTCCCTGCGTTGTTGATAAGGTCAAGAGCCCGCGCTCTAATAAAACTCAGCTGCCGTTGAGTGAGAGGCTGACGCCGCTAACGCAACGCACGCGACCCGCCGCGCACGCCCACTTGGCAGCCAGGCAGGGCGTGGCCGTGATGGGCACAGGTAGCAGGCAGCCCAGGACAGTAGCTATAATAAAACGGCACGACACTTTCTGCAATTCATGAGAAACTGCGGGATCGCCGAGCCTGTTTACATTTATATGAAAATTATTGTTGACAACAGACCCAAGACGAGCAAAAAGTGTTGGCCTCAGATGGACTCAGTTGGGCTCAGCTGGTCGCTTGGGACACTCCTGGCCAACTGTCACAGCGGGCGAACAAACGAGCACTTTTGATTGATTTGAATGCAGCGCTGAGGCTCAAGCTTAGGCTGGCTCTGGCTCGACTCTGATCTGCAGGCTAATTCTGAGACGGCATTTGGTGCTGCCAACCTGCGGCAATTAGCATAAACATGCTGAAACGCCAAGTGGAGCAAGTGCAGCGGAGCAGACAAGCGCAGACAAGCGCAGACAAGGCAATGCCATTGTTTCGACAGCGAAAGTGGCCCAGCAACATGTGGCACAGACTCCAGATCGTATTACTGCAACAACAAACATGCAACCCACACAGACACACACTTGCACACACACACACAAAGTGACATTTAACAACATAAATAGAAACAACAAAACTGAAACCAAATCAATTTGTGCATTTGCTACCAGCAGCAGGAAAAGGAGGCGTGCGCTCGGGCATGGCAAACACAGTGCAGAGCGCAGAGCGCAGCTCTCGCAGATCATTCACAATCACTCACATCACAATTCACAGCTCATATTTCAACTAGGGCAACTTAACCGATTCACAATGGGCAAAGGACTAAAAACTGAGAGCTAAGTAGAACTAACTGAAAGCTAATTACTATATAGATTAGATAATGTCTAAAAAGTTGATCAAATTAAATTTGAGAAGAATTTTGAGTTAGGGAAATATTGTTGAAGTAAAGTTTTTTGGTATATAAAATTATTTTTTAGTTGCTTTAAAATTTGCTAGATATTTTTATTAGCTACAAATCAAATTCTAACTCACTATTTTTTTAATGTAGTTTTCATATAATAATTTATTTTTATTTACATATAAATGCATTTTTAAGAATTTTCATTTTTTGGAAAATAATTTGTACTATTTTTCACATTTATTAATTTTTGTATATATAAAATTAATTTTTAATTGTTTTAAAGTTTTTTAAATATTTTAGAATCAACCTTCTTAATATTTTGTGTAGTTTAATTCTTATATAGGAATAATTTTTTATTTATATTAATATAGATTTTTAAATGATTTTCCTTTTTCAAATATTGTTTCTCCCTTTTTTAAATTTTTAAAACAGCTTACCCATTGTTAAATATTGTTATAAACTTTTCAACAATTTTTCAATATATAATATTTTTTTTGTCATTAAATATTTTTCCTATTACTTCCTGAATTTACGCTGAAATTTTCATTCGTTTTTCACTCAGCTAATATCAAGATTTTTTATTCATTTTTTTTTCAGCCATTTCACTTAAATTTGTCATGGAAACTCACCTCGATCGACGATCTTGCCGAAGAGATTCTTGCCGCGCAGAAAGTTTCGGGTGGAGCAGTTCCAGCGACGATTGCGAAACTGATGCTGGCACTCGCTAATGGCCAGATTGGCGCCCTTGACCAAGGCGCCCAGCACGCCGGGATTGTCGCGGACGAGGCGGCGCTGCTTGCGGCGCAGCGTCGAGTGAATGGCGGGATCCATGTACATGATCCCAGTGCTGATGGGTGAAATGTTGTTGGGTTCGCCGACCTTGGCAATGCCCCTGTAGCAAGTGGAATAAAGTGAATGACAATAAAATTAATATTAGAACTCCCAAATAGACAGGCAGAGGGGGCAGCTGGGGGGCGTGTCTCAACTATTTAATGCTTCACTTGCGTTTTGCGCCTAATTACAAGCGGAAATCTCGAGCAGCTGGACACGCACGGCAAAGGCAGAGACGACGGCTCAACATTTTCATTTATGTTTCCATTTGTCTATGGGTATTTGTTTTTCTACTATATACATATGTTTTCTTTTTTTTTTTTTTTTGCATTATGTTTATTTCCACTTGACTTGAGCTAAGTTGTTATTATTATTCTTTTGGTTTTTCACTTGCGGCTTTTCCTTTTTGTTAAGCACGTCAATTGCCGGCGTTACTCATGCATGCAGCACACACACAGAGACACACAGCCACACGCACAATGCCCCATACACTGACAAATATTTGATGACACTTGTCGGCACTCGCTTCCATTTGCTGTCATCTTTATTTTGTAATTTATTTATTTTTTATTTTTATTTATTTTTATTTTTCCTTTTGGCCTTGCCTACTTTGGTATATACTTTAGTATATTTGCCGCTCTCGTTACAAATGATGTGCCCAACAATAACAACAATAAATAAATATAAACAAATGTTTATTGACGGCGGCGCGGCATGCAAATTAATTGCCAATTCAATTGCCCGCTGATTGCGGTGGGAAAGTTCATATATTGCTTATTGTTTTATTTTTTTCTCGCATTTTATTTATTTATTTATTTATGTATTTTGTTGTTACGGCTCAGACAATTGCATAACAACAAAACGAAAGTGTAACAAAAATACAACAAAAAAAAAAAAAGATCGGAACTCGCTTTAAACAAAAGCATGAAACGGCGACGGGCGACGGCAATCGATGCGACGATTCCCAGGCGGATTAAAATCAATGGGCAAACGATTTATGCGTTCGCCGCAAAAACCAGGCAGCATTTCTTATACATTTATTTATTTTTATTTTTATTTTATTTTTTCGATTTTTTTACTTGCTGCTGTTCTGTTTAGCGAAATTGATGCTGTTATAAAAAGTTATTACCGCATGAAATTTTTGTTGTTTTTTTTCAGCTTGAATTGAACTCAAATCGAACTTGCGCAAATCGAAAGACTTAGGCAACGAACTTGATTTGGTGAACGCTGAAGCAGCAGCAGCTGCAGTTGCCCATTAATAAAACGTATTCTTAGCACACTTTGTTCATGTCTTGGCTGGCATTAAGTATGTCACCAATACACACATACACACTCAGATCTCATGTCGCATCTGTTTTCCCCCAGAGGTAAAAGTTGAATGCGCGCTTAGAATTTTTAATTGCTTTCATCTGACAAAAAGCTGCGGCTGCGGCTGCGGCTTCGGCTTCGGCTGCTGCTGCTGCATTTTGTGGCTTCCGCATTGTGCGTGCTGCACAACAACAACACGTGATTTGGTCATTTAAAGAGCAAGACCTTTTGGCATCTCTTGACTTAAGCTTGGGAACATTTTTGTTTAACTCTTGCTTTAATTTTCGTGGCTTTCTTAACGGTTGCTGCAACTGTTGCATCTGCTGGCTGGCGCGTGCCTCAAAAGCTTTTGTTTGACTTTGACTTTTTTTTGGCTTTTCGGCTCACGCAACAGTCACAGCGCTCTGCCTGCCCCGGTCCCCTGGCCCGCTGCCTGTTTGCGCTTGTTCTTCTCGCCCGCTCGCTAATTGCCCAAACTGTTTGTCCCCCCATCAGACGAAATGTTTTTGTTGTTGATCTATGCAAATGTTGCGTGGGCGTCAATGTCAGAGATGTGCACATCTCTCGCTGTGTGTATGTGTGTGTTTGTGTTTCCCTTGGATTTTCTTGCTACTTACCACCACATGGAGCCTCGGCCTCTGCCCGACTTCTGTTTGCTTTCGGCGTCGGCGCTATAGAGCGCCAGCAGGCAGACGATAAATATGTAACTTAAATCCATGGCAAAATTTTTTTTATTTTCACAATATATATATATATATATATATATATATATATATATATATATATATATATATATATGGGCTGATGGAGCTGACCAGTTAGTCAGTTTTTTATTTGCTTTCGATTTTTATTTTGTTGATTATATTCTTAGATTCGCTTGTCTAAATATTTTCTTTTTTATGGCAATTTCACGTTCAATTAGCGCACTATAAATGAGGCATAATCATCATTAGCATGCGCACAGATATTGACTTTGATATTTTGTGCATCGTATTGATTATATTATATTATATAGCTTGATCACACGGCTCGGCACTAATTTTGTTTTTCTTGTTGCTTCACTTGTAAAAAACTTGAAACAGTTTTTATTATATTTTTTATGAATGAAGACGATCTCTTAAACACTTTCCATTTGCTCTACATAGTAGTCGAGTAGAGGACGCGACGTAAGTATTTTGTACGAATTGTCGGTGCCGGAGCGGAGGAGTGAAAGATTGTTACCCGGTTCAGTGCCAACGCTTAACTGAAACACACGGCGCGTTCTTATACCTGGACCGATCGAGTCTCGACTCAGCTCGACTCGACAAATAGATTTTTGAAACCTGTTCAGCTGCCGTTGCCGTTGCGTGCGCGTGTGTTGACGACAGCGAATACGAGAGGCGAATGAGCGACTGACGGACGAGAGTCACAGCCAGCAAACAGATCGAAGACAACCAACCAGAGACTCGAAGTTATAGAGGATCGAGCCACGACATAACAGTCGCAGTCGCCGTCGCCGACGTCGTCGTCGCACGAATTGCCGAGCACTCGCTTCGGGTGCTCATGTAAAATGGTCTGTAACCCAACAGGAAATGTGTGCAATAGTAATTCCAGTGGAATTGAATGAGATGAATAAATACTATATAATATATATATACAGTTCGTATATATAATTTTAATTTACCGAAAATGTAATAAATAGGTATCAAAGTTATGTTTTTTAATTATGACAATCTAAATTCAACTATTTCAACTGAAATTTCTGAATACAACTAATAAATAACAAATTCACCTACAAAACTTATATATTATAATCATTTTATATTTATATATAATTTAAAATATCAAAACAATAAGTCCGCTACAATTTTTGGATCTCTATTAGATATCTAGCAATAGCAGCACTTTTCACTATGTTTTTCATGCCTACATTTCCAGCTGGTGTTGCCGTTGCTGTTGCTCTGCCGTCCGTCGCACGATCAACGAAAGCGGAGGAGGAGCAATGCTGTGCTTGTCCAACTCAAACCAGCTACAGCGTGTGTGTGAAGAGTGCAGCTAGTGTTGCAACACATATTACGAGAGACAAACGTTTGGAGCTGCTGTCGTGCGAGTGTGTGTTTTGTACATTGGTGTTGCGTATGTGTAGTATATATAATGCCTGCGCCCAATAAGAAATGGCGGAAATATTGGAAATTATTGCCAGTGCATTTTTCGGTATCACAGTCAAGCAATCGCCTTGGCCAAATTGATGGAATTATTTTTGTGGTTTAGTTGGCGATTTATGGGTGCGCTAACTGCATTTAATTACACTTATTTGCCACAATTTGATACAAATATCAATAACGGTAAATTAGCATATCAACAGCTTTGGGCAACACTTAGTTTTTATTACAAATAGCTCGTGTGTAAGTGTTTTGTAATATTTTTGAATGTTTCTTGCTATTAAATACTTTATTAATGATTTTTATGGTGGATTTTAGTTGGATGGAATTATTTACAACAGCGGAAAATGCATATGTGGGAAGTTTAGTGAACATTTTAGCCCATAAAGATAAATTAAAGAATTACTATAAAACCGTTTTTTATATTCTCGGAATTATTTCAAATTGCAACAAACACATTTACCTAGGTATTTATAAATATTATTTAATTTCATATATAATATGTTCCTAATAAACATAAAACATTTAGAAAATGTTTTCAATTTTATCAATTTTATTTTATTAATATTTTTTAATCTCCAACCATTTTATTTAATTTAAAAATTGCCTTTTTCTATTTTATTTAATTTCATTCAAGAATTTTACATTAGAATTCTCTACATGCTTTGCTATTCGGAGTAAATATATTTTCGGAGCGAGGCCTGCCTGCTTATGTACCCAGTCGATCACATACTCACGCTCTTTGCTCACACGCACGCACACTTACAGTCTTTCTCGCTCTGTCTTTCCCTCTCCCACACACACACACACTTATCGCTGCTTACCTTTTGCTCTTGCTCTTGTCGAGCTTCTACTACTTTGGCTGCGCCAACTAATTGGACAGTCGAATGCATTTTGGGCATGCGCGCGCCCGTTTGCACCTACAGCAGATGTGCAGATCCGTTTCGGCTTATACATTTCCCATATAGCTATTGCATTCACTCGCACAGTGTTGCTGGGGCTGTTGATGCTGCTGTTGCTGTGTGCGCATCCGCAATGAATTAAATGTATTTTTAAAGATTATGTCAAGCTATTAATGGGCTATTATTTGCGGGCTTAGCAACAACATACACACACGCACATACAACTCTATCCTCAAGCGATCGTAAATGTCATTAAAGCGCACAAAATGGCGGACTGCAGCGACACAGCCTGCGCAAATATTGGCACAGTCTGGCACTGGTTTAGGGGCAAAGAAAAAAAGAGTTAGATGAGTGAGTGCGATCTATTTGCTTAGGCTACAGGCGGGCGGGCGGCTGCTGACGGGGCCGCAGCCGTAGCTGCAAAATTAGCGCGTTCTTATTAATTTTATTGCTGCGGAAAATCCAAATGATGAGAAACGGAGACTCAGACTGAGACTCGGACTGAGACGAAGACTGAGACTGAGCCGCTGCAGCACTCGCTGCCAACTGCACACGGACGCAGCCGTGTAAACAAATCATAAAAACCGCTGTAGGTAGTCCGCTATATGGTAACCTCTGCTCGACGTAGTCGCGGGGCTCATAAAGGCGCGCTATTTGGCCGCTGAGTAATGGCCGATGAGCTGTTTTAATTTGGCCATAATGAAGGCTATATAAATTGGTATTACCATGCGATATGGTTAGCCGCAGACGAGACGTAGCGAATGCGATTTCGCCCGTATTCGGCCTTCAGTGCGACTGCCAATCCATCAAAATTTCTAAGGTCACCAACGGCAGCACCTGCCGCCACAACAAGCAAAACACACAACCACACAGCGCCCACAAACCCCCCGAGGCTCAGCTCGGCTCGACGCGGCTCTGCTCTGAAGGTCATCTAAACAGCAGCGCTGACCTTGAGCCGTATTTCTATTTTTATTTATTTTTTTTTTTTTGGGCAAGGTCAAGTCTTGGTTGCGGCCCAGTTAGAAGGTGTTTATGAAACAAGTCACAAAGTCAACTGACCCAAAGTGTTTGGGAAATTCGTTTGGGCAGTGGGCGGCGGGTGTCAGCGTGGGCGCGGCCGAGTTAAGCTGCAAAATTTCGGGCCGATAATTGCAAATAATCGCTGGGTAAGCGCAACTAAGACGCTGACTTCGCCTGGCCGCGCCACGCCTCTGTCCCGCTGGGGCTCACGTCGCACCTTTACCTGGCCTAGCCAGGCCGGGCTAATCGTCTACAATCGAAATTTATATGGTCTGCAATCATTTGGCATCATTTGGCAGCTCTGGCAACGAGCTGACGAACGCTCCATGAAGTTGTCAACAGTTGGATTCGACACGCTGTGTCCTGTCAGCGCATCAGCGCATGTCCTGCCGGGGTCAGTTGTCCGCTCTCCGCTGTCCGCTGTCCGGTGTCCGTTGCCCGCCCGTTGTCCTCTCGTCTACCTCAACGTTTGCGCAGGGTGTGAAAATTGCTTCCAAATAAAAATTTGCAACACTTCGATGTCCTGTTGGGCCATAATGTTTGTTATGCTTGACTCTATTTGTTGTTGTTGTTGTTATTGTTGTTATTGTTGTTGTTTCTGGCTGCTAATGCGCCGTGCAAAAATGCTACGCTTCGAGCCGAGCTGTGCCCAACAGCCGAATCCATCCGAGTCTCTTCCCGCTGCTGCACGACTGCTGCGATCATTGCAACGATCATGCGCAGCTCGCGTTCGCTCGTCCGCTTGGGTTCCAGTTGGGCACTTGCTGGGCGAGAGTCCGGCTATTTTATTGCACTCGATTTTACGCTCAGGCAACTGGCAGTCTGTGGAGCGAGCTCGCTGGCAGCTGATCGATCGAGCCGCGCTGCGGAGCAGTGGGCGAATGCCAGCCCTAATGGGCATGACATGAGCCGATTATCCCGGCGTATTGTTAATGCCACTTCGATTATGCCACAATCTGAACAGATCAGCATAGATCAGCACGTTCGTCGAGAGCAGCAGAAATGATTTTATAATGCTTAAGCTGATCGATCATCTAGAGCATGTTTTACAATCATTGGAATATCCTATATTTAATATTTGTAGATTATTTTGGGTAAATATATCATGAATTTATGGTAACTATATACATTTATTTATTATTTATATTAATTATTATTATTATTAATTATTATTTATATTAATTAGAGTATGCTTGAAGAGTAATGTAATCAACATATTTTAAAGTAAAAATGTTTTTTTAAATCAATCTCTTTTGGTTTTAATAAAAGCAGATATGAAACAGTTACAAAATAAATAAATATTTGTATTTTAATTTAAAAAATATTTATTTTCAAAACGGCATATACAAATATTTATTTACAAAATATATTTAATTCTATTTATTATTTTTACCCACAAAAAAAATATTTATAAAATATTATTCATTAATTTAATATTTTTGTAAAATTATTTTAATTTTTATGGTTACTACTACTACTAAATAAATCTCCAATTGTTTATAAATAATTTTTAATATATTTAAATAATTTATTCCGTTTATGTTTTATCAGAAGAAAATTTACTGTTATATTTATTTTTTAATAATTAGAGAATTGCTTACAAAATTTTTAGAATTTTAAAGCACATTAAATTGCTTTAAGTCAAACTTTGATATACTTTTATAAATAATATTAATGCCATGAATAACACTAAACTATTTGTGATATATATTAGATATATTTTATTTGCATATTTAAATTTGTTGTATATATTTAAAAATATTAAAATAGTATTTATTCTTTTAATATGAATATTTTCTATATATTTATTTATTACTTAATTTCTTTACAGATTTAATTATATATCTTTTAAAGGAAGTGTAACGCCAAAGATTAAAATTCTTGATCTAAACATACAACAAGCAAAGCATTGAGCGCAAATCTTAGTCTTTGTTCGCTCAGTGCACGTATAATCAAGCAGAATCTAATAAATTTTTATGGATGGCACTTTACGTGGCTCAAAATGCCCGACATTAGCTCGCCGAAGCGCTGCCATCTTCGATCTGCAGACACCAGGCAGCGTAATCTGGAAAATCTTTGAAATTGCTGAGCTATCCAGCTAAGATAGACACCCACTTGGCTCTGTGGCTCTGTGGCTCTGATGCTCTGTGGCTCTGCTCCCATTCCGATTGCGAGATGCTTTTGCAGATCGGAGGCTGTTCGCTGTTGGCTGCTGCCATTGATGACTCCACATAATTTGCTCTGGCCACTTCCAAGAAGTAGAAAGGAGGTATGAAAAGAGATTTGAAAATAAGCCATAATCAACGCCATCATCATCATCAGCAGCAGCAGCAGCAGCGGCAGCAAAGGTAACCCTCTGTCGATGATGGTGGTCGACTTGGCCAATAAGGTAAGAGGTTTGGCTCTGCTTCTACCCAAAATAACAGTTACCAACTGATCAACTGCTCTTGCTCATGTTGTAGTTGTTGTTGTTGTAGTTGCTCGAGGCGTTAATATTTTGTGGCTGTCTGCCTCGCCGAATGTTGCGTGTCTCGAAACTGGGACTCATGGGGAGGTCCATTTTGTTGTTAAGTCCGCTGCTCTAGACAATAAATTTTGTTGCTCGGCCACTTTTTCGACATGGTTCACGCACTTTAGGCCAAAATATGCCACTAATAACTACCGAAAATGGACGCGACTCAAACTCAAACTCAAACTCGACTTCGGATCGCAGCTGAGAAAAATGGGCGTTTAGTTACGCTTTGATGACAGTGTAGAATTTCTTTTTTTTTCTCTCTTTTTTTTTTTTTGGTTACCCCTAACCCCTCGCTCCCTACCGCCGACAATTTATATTTCCTATACGTTCCAAAATTATGAGCGCGCATTTTTGTCTCTTTCTCTTTTTTCGGGGTTTTTGGCTAGTTTTTGTCTCTTTTGGAGCTGTTAAGTGCCTTTAAAATGTTGAAATTATCTTCGCATGCTTGGCTACGTTTTGTGATCGAGGGTGAAATGCAGAGACTGGCATAGGTGAGGTGAGCCGAGGCCAGAGGTGTTAAAGTTCTCTTTATCTGCGGCTGCTGCGTAGTTAAAGTGCTTTTCTTTTCGGCTTTTACATTTCTAATAACAATTAAAAAATAGAAAGGAAAAAAACCTTCCAGCCGGAATGCATAATGCATTATCATCAACTAAGCCAATGCACAACGCTGGCGGTCACCGGAAGTGCGAGCTCTCGACCAGGCCCAGTAGCAGCGATGGCAGCAGGCCCAACCTGGCTGAATGGAAACATGGCGAACGGGGCAGCGGAGCAGCGGAGCGTGCGCTGGTGGCTGTTGCCAGAGAAAGCCATTTTGTTGCTGGTGACACATAATTTTTGATAAACAGGCGGAAGTTTCTAGACACAAATATTCGTACTCTAAGCGGAACATTTTATAGGCAAGCAGCTGCCAAAATGATGAAATGGAAGTTATAATTGGGAATGTAAAGGTTAATACGATATTGCAGATCTATGCTTGCAACTTGGTGGTGGAGAGAGAATATATATAGCTCCTAAACACTATAAATATTCGATCCATATATGAGGTTTAAATAATCAATTTGATTTTAATTAATTAAATTCTCAAATTGTCAAATTACATTGTAAATAATTAATAATACATATATATTTACTTTAAAATCATTTTCATTTTTGAAAACATTTTTTTGAGAAAGAAATATTTACAAATTTATTATTGTTTAAAATTTGTTTTTGAATATTTAAAAAGAGTTTTTTTAATGTATTACTAAATTATTGTATATATTCAATTATTTCTTTTTAGTTTTCCAATTTTCGTAAATTGCACAATTTATAAAAATTGATGTCCGCAGTATTATAATTATTTTTACATGTTCAACAATTTAATATATTTATTTTAATTTCATTAATAAAATTTGTTAATTTATAAAAAAAATAGCTATATTTTTTTTATAGAAATAAATATTAATTATTAAATCTTATATAAAACTATAAAATATTACATTTATATAAATTGTCGTTGTATTATGGATAAAATTTTAATTATCTTTACATAATCAACAATTAGTTTATTATATTTATTTTGAGCCCACAAAAAATATTCGTAAATTATATAATTATAAAAAAAATTAACCCTCTATTCTTTTGCTATAAAAATATATATAAATTATTATATACATATATTATATTTTTACATTTTAATATATAAATAGCGAGCACTTTTTAGCACACACACTCAAGTTAACTGCACGCATCCTTTATTTAAATATGTTTTCTGCCTCGGTAACATGATGCTAGAGTCAACTACTTTCGCCCGCCATTAAGAGCCGCGCTGCACTCGGGCAGAGCAGAAAATCATTGTCAGACTCGAACTGAGGCTGGGATGTTGGGCTTCAGATGCAACTGCGACCGCCACACTTCGGCACTTGAGCTGCAAGCGAAGACGGACTAAAGCTATATGCAAACAGGGGCTTAGTGAAGAGCCCTACTTAAGAGACGAATGTTGTTTGGAATAACAGTGGCAGGCAAAAGTCACTGTGCAGCGCCGGAACCGGATCCTTGGCCAGGGGTTGAGGGCACGTGTGGTCTCAGTTTTTTCCGCTCTGCCGCCACTTAAGCGTGTAGAATTTCCAGATGCCCGAAGCACCACAACATCGAGGGAAAAGTAATGAAAACAATTTCAACGACACTTGCATAAAATGTGGAAACTTATTAACTGATCAACGAAATCTGTGGCCAGGTTGTCGCTGTCGCCGGTGTCGTCAGGTCGGGGGGAAAAACGCGAACGTGTGAAAAACCTGTGCGGCAACAAATGAAACAACAGCAATAACAATGTGTATAAGGAAAACTCTCTCGAGGATTTGGCGAGACGCACACCAAAAAAAAAAAAAAAAAAAAAAAAAACCAAAAATAGTTGAAAAAGTCATCAATGAACGAGGCGGCGGCCACTCAGCACGTGTGTGTGTGTGTTTGTTTTTTTGTTGTATATGCATATCGGTTTGTTGTTGTTGTTGTTGTTCTTGTTATTGTTGTCCTCTAATAATTTAAATGACTTAATTATTGCGTCAGACTACAAAAGGCGGCAGCGGCGGCAACCGCTCGGGCGCCACCTTTGGATCTCGGCTGGGCCCTGCCCTGTGTGTGTGTGTGGCTGCATTTCCTGCACTCATTAATATTTTTGGGGGGAGACCGGCATTAAATGCTAGAGTTTATGGAGTGCGAATCGCTGGCCTCCTTTCTCGTGATCGCTCTTCAGTGTTTTTTGGCGCCAAGCATTCGACGCGACTCGTTGACGCCGTTTGTCCCATCAGCTGCCCGACCTTTGACCTGGGCCGCCAACACACAACACAATGCCAGCCACGTACGAGGTCGTTCGATCAAATTGTGAATCTGGCCAAACGCCACATTCGTTGCGCCTGAAGGATACGAAAATCGATTTCGAGTGGACAGCTGCTCCCTCTCCTAGTTGGCCCTATCGCTCACTCTCCCTCCCTCCCTCTCTCTCGCTCACCCTGTTGTTGTTGTTTGACTTGTGCCGACAAAAGCCGTGAAAAATAATGAGTCCGAAAACAACTTAATTATTTTGTGTGTGTGTGAGATTCTCTTTGTGATCTTCCTGGAAATGCTCGGTAGCGCAACAATTGTGCCAAAATGCGGCCACATATTAATTAGCCATGGCTACACATTGATCGTGGAATTCCAGGAAGCCAAAAGCCTTTTTGGGTGGTCTATTATCAGTGCGTGCTCTCTCTCTCTCTCTCTCTCTCTCTCGCTCACCTGGATTTTCCTTTTGATTCATTAGAGTGTGTGATCGATTCGTATCTCGTGACGATCGTGAGGCGCGTCTAGCTTTGTTAGCTTTTCCCACACTTATTGACAGGCGCAGCGCAGCGCAGCTTAAGGCCATAAACAAATAGACAAACAGTCGCTGCCAGCGTCGACTCTGAGTGGCTTTTGGCCAACACCAGAAAACTTGTCGCTGTTGCTGTTCGTGTTGTTGTTGTTTTGTTTTTACACGCTTTCCTTAGCAAAGAGTTGTTGGAATTTGACATTCAGCTCGCAAGGAGAATATTATTGTAGCTAAAATTATTATAAAAATTAATTATTTAAATATTCATAATTTAAAACATTATTTTTTTATGAATTTTGTGATGCAGAAAACGTAAAAATAATTTTTAGTAGAAATAGTTGAGTTGTCTATGTACCTGAGTTACATTCGGAAAATTAAACAAAAGGCTATAACAAATAAATAAATTAAGAGATTTGTTACTAATAAATAATATAATACATAATATATATACACATAAATATTCAAAATTATAATAATTTGGCTGTAATTTGATTATAAATGCTAATGTGGAGGCTGAATAAGTGGAATATGAAGTAAAATTGCAAGAAAACTAAAGCATTATTATATATATATAATATATTATGTATAATTCGATTTTATTTTATATTTATGTCATATTTACACATTATTTAAGTGGCAATGTGAATGCCTTGAAGGTTTCATTAAATATAACTATTGAAAGTAGTATCAGTCCTGTTGGGTCAGCACTTAGTATATGCTTTTTAAAATAATATTTAAAGTATTTATAAATTTATATAATTATTAATTTTGATTATTATTTATTATCATTTATTCATATTTTATTTATTATTATTTCTCCATTTTTAATTTTAATTAATCGATTTTCCATCATCAAATATTTTACTATTGCTTATATATGTATGCCACAGTTCAATACAACAAAAAGAGTATATCATCATCGACTTTTCCGCATCATATTCTAATTTTTTATTTGTGTGTTTTTTTGTTTTTTGGCTGTTGCCACTGCTACTAAGTCGGTACTTGGCCGTGTCTATAAGCCTTTTGTATGCTTTCGGCGTGCCAAGGCGTCAGCAGCAGCCGCAGCTTGTCTTTAACTGTTGTTTAAGCAGCAAACAATAAAGATGAGCGGTGGCTAAGGTGCCTGCCGTTGGCTACCGACCGGTGACAGCTTTGTCATTGTGCAATTAACGCGCAGAAAAATTTAAATTAATTGCCCTCAAAATGGCGCCAATAACAAAAAAAAAAAAAAGAAGAGAAAAAACAATAAACAAATAAAGAAACGATGATGATGAGCGACACGCCCATCGAGAGATGACAGACAACCAGAAGCTGGTGCCAAGCCCCAGACCGAGATCTCTGTGGTCAGCAGATGACATAGTATGACAATCAAAGCCAGCAGCGTTGAGCAATGGAATGGGCGTGACACATGCTAAAGAGTTCACTAAAAGCTGCTAGTCAGCAGCGGCCAAAAGGGCTGAAACTGAATATTGAAAGTCGTAACATGTTGAGCAAGTCTAGTTTTTGCCGTGCAAAAAAACTCAGTTTTAATTATTTATGAGTTTTAATAAAGTATAAAAATATATATGATATATATATATATATATATTAATAATATATAAAATGTAGTCATATATATTTTTAAGTATTTTTAAAACTCATAAATAGTTAAAATTTCAACACACCTATTTGATATATTTGATATATTTTTATATGTATTTTCATTATACATGCACTCTTCATATATCATTGAATTCTTATCAATTAATAATTTTAAATAATGTCAAAATTTTAAATATTTATTAATTATGAAAAGTGTGTTAAAAATGTTAAATAAAAAATGTATATCAAATTATACAATATTATGTTTAAAATTAATATAAATAAATGCTTAAAACCTAAACACAAATTTGTATTTGTTGGATAAAATAGACAGATAAAAATATGCAGACATAATAATAATAAATTTAAAGATTTTTAAAATATGTATATATAATAGATCTATACTAACTGCATTGAAAAAATAATTTAACACATTTTCGAAATAAAATCGAATTTCAACAGCCTCAAATATTCCCAAGCCCAGACCCTTAATTCCTTGGGAATTCCACTCAATTTTCACAATCGCAAATCGAATCCCTTAAAATAGTTGCCCTGCTTGATTAGTTCCAGTTATTGTTGTTGCGGCTGTTGTTGTTGGTCTTTTCTCTTGAATGAAAGTCAGGCGACAGCACTTTCTCTGCGCTATCTGTGCCCCATTGGCTGTCGGCGCAACATACAAAGATGCTCATCACTTTTGGGTGGCATTTCGTGGAAAGATAAGGCATTGCCCAAGGAGAGGGAACAGCTACTACCACCTTTATATGCCTATACACCTGGTCACATGGGCCGCTCTAGTCCGGCCAACCCATTCGAGATGCACTAAACAAAAATTAAGACATAAAGCGTCACAAATTGAAAATTTCGACTGGCAGCGACGCCGGCAGCGATGCCGACGCCGGCAGATGCGCAGCGTCGATAAGCGGCCTATCCAATATACACAGGTGATAATTATATAATTTGTGACGGATGGACAAGCGCACATAAAAATGTTTCATTTGGCTACAGAATTTTATAGTTTCTTTTCCCGATCTTTTGTCTCCGGCTCTTTGTTTTTGTTGTCTTTTCGTGTGTGCCTCTTGAGAAAGGAGAAGAAGCAGAAGCAGAAGCAGAGGCAGCAGCAGAAGAGGGAAATATCAGGCAACGGGGTGTGGCTGGGAAAGTGTTGGATAGAGTGAAAATTGTAGCACTGGGTGGGCCCGTGGGAGTTTCTTCCCTCTCCCTCTCCCTCTCTCTCGCTCTCTCTCTCTCTCTCTATCTCTCTTTCTCCCTTTCTTTCCCCTTTTCTTTTGCTGTTGCATTCCTTTTTAGCCTTTGGCCAGGCTTCGTGCTTAATTGTCGTCTTGGAGAATTGTGAAACGTCGCGGATTCCGTAAATTTCCCATTCGTTCCGACGGCCAATGGGCTATTCGTCATTCGCTTGTCTTGCCTAACAACGATCATCGGCAAACATGATCATCATTGCGATCGTCATTATCTGGGTTCGTTTTTTGTGAGATTTGAACAAAAATTGCTTTTTTTGCTGCGGCCGTTGGGTTTGGGATTCGCTTTGCGTTCTTTTCACAGCATTTCACAGTTTTTGCTTCCAATATTAATTTCGAAAACGTTTTAAATGGCCGTGGCTAAGACGCAGTCCAAGTTCAAGACCAACTTCAACTTCAACTCAACTCAAGTCCAAGTCCAAGTCCGAGTTGGTGCCTTCAGCTATGGCTGCGGCCATAATTTTAAATATGCGCTGGGCGCAAAAAGCGCGCAAGGCTCAAAAAAAAAAAAAAAAAAAAAAAAAAACCAAAATCTTTCTTCTTGTGACAGTTGGCAAAGTCAACAGCAAAAAAATATATATATATTTATATATAAGGGAAAAAATTGAGCGCAGACGACGAAAAAAGCAGCGCAGGAGGCAGCAAAAAATGTTGCTGCTGGCATTTTTGTGTACGCATTTCGTTAGTGGGCATAGTTTTTGTCGCCGCCTCGCCTCTGAAGGATCTGAAGCGTGCAATTCTCCGGAGACGGAGACGGCACGGCATGGCGAGCAAAAAACTAGAGCGCTTTCCGAGATTTATTTCTTTCGTTAAGGATTTCGTTTGGCATTTTCGGAGTTTTGCATTGCAGATCCTGCCCAAAATGCTGGCCTTACTCATGCCAGCTCGTCATTGTCATTGTCAGTGTCATTATCAGCGGATCGCATTGACTGGACTGCCCGACTGACTGACTGTCAGCTTCGCTTTTGCAGTGAGCTCTCGTCATGGCATCGTGGCAAATGTTTAACATTTGTACGCCTGTTTTTTCTGCTTTTTGCGGGCTTCCCAGTTTGGCTTTTTTGCGCTATAATAAAGAAATATTTTTAATAAGCTTTCATTCATTTTTAACGAGGGTTCCACATTCTAAAGCGACATTCTCTTGTTGCGTTCGTTGTTGCTATTATTCTGCTGAGAAATCTCAGCATTGATTCATCTAATGGATTTGGCTTGCTGATCGCAAAAGGCACTCCTGGGAGCAACTACCATTTTATAATGCGTAAATTCAATTCAATTCAACTTCAATCAACACAAAAAATGTGTACCGAAAATGTATGTGAACTTCAATTGTGAGCTGTTGGGGAATAAGGTAAGGTTATTGTTGCACTAAGAATTATCGATTTTTTTATTCTTTGCTTAAATGTAAATTTTAAAAATTCTTTATTTTATTTATATTTATTTAAACTAAAAAAATTTTTGGTCTATAATTTTGGCGCATAAATCATACTAGCACACGAAAATAACACTTTTTATTCTTGAACAAGTTTAGTAAATTAAAATTTTTTTTATATTTTTAAATAGTATTTTTGCATTACAAATACGATAATATATATATACAAATAGTATAATATATATAAATATTTAATACTATAATATATATAAATATTTCTTTAATATAACAAAATTGATAAATATTTATTATTAGATTATCTTTTTTTTTAAATTAGTAAAAATATACTTCGATTAACAATTATAAAAAATTATCTAACTAACAACAAATAATAAGTAATAAATATGTTAAAGTATAACGACTTCATTCAGAGTCTTGAGGGTAAAGGCAAAAAAGAAATATTTCTTTCTTATAAGTCAGTCTCCATACAAAACAAGCTTCTTAACTGATTAATTTTCAATTGCAATTTCGTAAAAAATAAATCCATTGACTTCAGCTCTCATTTGCACTGCTAAATAGCTACTCAACTCAAAGTGTATTCATATCAATTTGAAAATTATCTCGTACTTGGATTTGTTTTGCTTTTCCCATTGAATGTTCACTTTTGCTCACTTCATTTCATTTCAGAAGCACATTTCATTTTGCAATTCAAAGTGGCTCAGCACTTTTGCGGCCGAAATGATATTAGACGGTATCTGGTTTCTGGGCCACGGCAACAACCGACCCCCACATTTGATGTTGGGGCCACAAACAACAAAATTGCAGACATTGCGGCAGACACACGCGCCATTAGCTGCCGTAATCAATTGCCAGACAACGACCCCACTCTGCTCCACCCAGCAGCCCGTCATTTGCCAAGGCGTTTTCAATCGAAAATGAGAATTGACATTGAAATTGCGGAGAGAGTGAGGGGAGAGCCATGTGGCCCAGCAAACTCCAATCGAGGCATCTGCTAGGCTAATGGGCCTACGGAGTATGCAAAAAAAAAAGGAGGAGCAGTGATGGAGAGGGATGTAGGCGACTAAGAGATACCTTTACCTTTACTCTTACTCTTTGCATCTTGAAGAAAGAGCCAAAGATTTTTTTAAAAATAATTTTAATACATTAAAAAATTATTTTATACAAATTAAATTAATTCAGAGGCATTTTGTGAAAATAAAAATAATAAATTTAAAGCTTTTAATAAAATTTAAAAATTGAAATAAATTAGTTAAAGTAAAATCTTAAATTTGAATTAAAATTGTAAAATTATAAATTATAAATAAAATTCAAATAATATCTAAAAATTAAAATAAAAATTAAAAAATAATAAAAAATTCAAACAAAATTTAATTTAAAGTTCGAGAAGAAACTAAGTTAAAGACAGGCATAACTGACACAAAGTTCTTCCCTTAGACTGATTTTGCGGTAGTCTGCTACTGCCATAACATAATCTTAAAGTAAACTAATATACCCCATTTCCCACATTTCCCATAAGTTAAGATTATAAAATAAAAACTCAAAGCATGCACCCATTATGAAGTACTTTTTGATTTGGTACTGAATGAGTTTATAGCGGATAAGGAGAGCTAAAAAATATGAATGCAAAAATGCGAAGAACAAAGGCAGCATGGGAAAGTCTGGGCAACGGGAAGCGTTGGCCACTTGTGGTGCAAAAAAGTAGTTATTGTTGCCGTTAGCAATTGGCATTCGGCAATTGAGCTGTGTGGGCCACCCTCATTGCAGTAGGCGGCATATAAAGGATGTGCCGACGCGAATCACCGACAAAGGAACTAACTGTTCATCGCACACGTTGCAGATGAAGACAGGACCGCAGGCAGGGGCTCAGCTGACAGCTAAAGAATGGCCACAGAAGCAGCTACCTCTGAGCCTATGTGCGTTTGCGTGTGTGTGTGTGAAAGTAACTGAAGGAAAGTAAAATGCCTGTCAGCTGCGACAGGAAACAGCAACAGCAACAGCAACAACAACAAAGGTAACAACGCAATGATAGGGCTCGGCTCACAGTTGAACCAAAATACAAGTTAATAATGTCTTCATTATTGTTGAAGCATAGCTAACACGGTTTACACATATTAGCCCAGAGCCCAAGCAGAAGGCAGCGTTGAAAATCGCTGCCAAGCTGGGCCCACCAAAATCGCTTGAGGGTCCACACACGGCTCGAATCACGCTGATAAGACAACAACTGCTGCTGTCGCTGCCTCTGTCTCTGCTGCTGCGTTGACATGACACAATTTTTATTCAAAAAGTCGCAGAAGGCAGCGTTGAAAATTGCAGCGGATCCACATCGACTGCCAGTCCGCAGCTCGAACCACAATTGTCTGGCAGTCGCTGATAAGGCAAGAGAGAGGCTGCTGCATTGACATGACACAATTTTTATTCAAATGCCGCAACATGAGGCTGCATATTAACATTATCGAAGGTCCGCACGGTGGGAATGTCGCACAAGACGTTGTGATCGTTGGGATCCCCTGGCGTGCGCAGCTTTATCACTTCATTTGCTGCCGCTGCCGCTGCCGCTGCCACTGGCACTGCCTCTGCTGCAATTTGACCAGCACTTCTTTGACGACCGCATGCCGCGTGTGGCAGTAGCTAAAGATTCAGAGCGAGAGCTCATCATCAACATATGCACTGGGCTTCTCTTATGCCCTCGCCCTCTCTCTCACTCACTCTATATATATGTAGGACCAACCGCACAGCAGTGCAACAAACAGGCCGACAGGCCGACCACCCAGCTCCGGCAGCAGAACCAGAACCCAAACGACTGCCCGTTGCGTATGGCATTCTTTGAGCTGTCGTCGCTTCGAGACTAGATAAATGGACCTGAGCCCATCGGTCCCAATGATGGGTAATCGCAAATTGCCAGCTGCTCGTCAAGTGCCCGGTGCTTCCGTTTGTATCCAAGTTCCGGCGCCGCATATGCCACATCCAAACGCTACTATTGGCAGAGTGGTCAAGGCGAAAGTGTTTGACTATCACATACTCTACATTTTATTAATTAATTTAATTTAAATTTATTTATTGATAAAAACATAATGAATTTAAATTATTTGACGAAACAGAGGAAGATATATTTAAATTTATTTTTAATATATTTAATTTTTATTTTTTTTTTAAATATTTGTGATTTTTACATGAAAAAAAAATATATTAAATAAATCGTTAAATTTATAAATATATTTAATTTATAAATCTATTAAATTTTATTAAATAACATATACAAATTGTTTAATATTTATATATATTTTATATAATATATATATTCATTAATTACATATTTTTTTATTTTTAACTAATCTAATACTTATATACATTATTTATTTTTAATATATTTCCTACGTTAATTTATTTTATTCTATTTTATATAGTTTTAAATTTTTTATGTTTAATATATTTTTTATGGCAATTTATTTTATTTTATATAGTTTTAAATATTTTATTTTTAATCAATTAATAATTAAATTATTTTTATATATATTTTTTTTAGTTTTAACAATTTCAGTAACTATTATAATTAGCATTCAACAGATTACCTTAAAGTACCCTCATTACATTATATTAAAAAAAAACTATAATTCCTTTAATTTGATAGATTTATCAATGTCAATGGCAGCAATGTCAACAGAAAATGGTCTATCAACTTTGTTGATCGCGCTGATCCCCGATATATGCTCATGTGAGCACTTTATAACTGAACAACTTTATTATACGCCAGTTAAACTCATTTTAATGGGTACAGGGTATTAAAAACTAAATGACTGCGACTTTAACTGATACGCGCTATTCGGACCTATGTGTGCTGGTATCTGAGTATGCAATGCGGAACAGTTGCGGCAGCTGCTGCGCGAGAGCGAATAATGCGGCATAAGTCGAGCATATTTAGTGGGTTTTATGCTTTTGGGCCCAGATATGGGTTAGGAGAGTCAGCGTGAGTGTGAGAGAGGACTAAAAGGCTCTGGGTTGTCCACTCGGCCAGATAAGATTAAAAACAATTTTATTGCAGCTCTTTAGTTGCGAGCAGCTTGCGATCCTCACTCACTCGCCCGCTGGCCCATGGCCCTTTAATTTAATTCATTTAATTTTTATTCAAAAAAAACAAAAAAAAAACAACAAAAAATGGCTTTTGATAAGCGTTGACGCCAACAACTAAGTAAGTTACGGGTTGGGGCTCCCACATTCCATTCGGGATTTGGGCGCTACGCAAGGAGAACGATAGGAGGTGGGGCAGGGAGCGGAAGATGATTGTGGCTTAAATCGATTAATGCGCCTAATCAGCGCCTACCATCTACCAGCTACATTGTGCAGCGATCTTGGTTCGAGCCGGATCACCATGGAGCTGCGTCTGCTCTCCATTCAGACTTCATTGATTCATTAAAGATTTTTATTAAAAGGTTTTAATACTCGCATTAACTCCACACGATCTCACAACTGATCACACGATCGTTGCCCTAACCGAGCGCTCAGCTTACCTGTTCACTGGTCAGCTGAAAAGAACAGAGCCAAGAGCCAGCGCAGCACAAAACCGAATTGAACTGAGCCAACTGAAACTGACTGAGTTTTAATGCCTGATCTCTCTCTCTCTCTCTCTCGATCTCTCGATCGTTTGATCGCTGATCTGGTGCTGGTGCTGCTGCCCTGGCGCTTCTTTTTGCTTGTCATCGTGTCATGTTTTGTGTGCTGAATGCTTTTTCATGCCGCTTTTTTCATCATTGTGCTTCATTTGGTCTCTGCCTCTCTTTCTTTTTCTGTTTTTGTGGAAAGTGTGAGAAAGGAAATATCTTCATCGTGCGATCAGCGATCAGCGACGAAGTGCAGCCCCGTATTAATAAATCTACAAATGCATTAATTGCACCGCTGAATGGACAAAAGATCAACAAGTCAGCGGGCGTTGATGTTGATTGGCTTCATTAGGCTGTGTCCAACATGCCATGATCAACCGATCGACATAATCCGACTCGGCCCGTCCCGGCCAGAAGAATGCCACAAAACATGAAATTTTGGGCTAATTTTTGTAACATTTCTTTTGCTTGGAAATTTTTGTTAATTTGTTTGGCCGCACGCTCCTAAGAGGTTCTAATTGAGGCGATCTTCGCTCCGTCTTCTGTTGCTTGTGTCTTCGCTCGTGTGCGTTCCTAGGCTTTAATTGAATTGACAACCCAAAAGTGAAACGGCAGCTGCTGTTGGCGTCGGTGTAGCGCCAACAACAACAACAACTACAACAACAACTGAAGCAATGAAGGAGTGGCCTTTTGCGGTCTTGAGCGCCTCGATCCATGGCTATTAAAAATCGAGAGGCCCATGCCCAAAAACCAAACCGAACCTGGGCGCTGCAACACGGAAAAAAGGTTAAAAGGTTCCAAATATCATTATTGCTGTTGCTGTTGTTGTTGTTGTTGTTGTTGTTGTTGTTGTTGTTGCCGTTGGCTGGGTGTTGTTGCTATTGAATTAATTTTTTATTGTTATTGTTTTTTCTTTCTTTATTTTTTGGGCTGTGAACTCAATTAAATGAAACGCCAGGCGACAGGCGACAGGCGGCAGGCGGCAGGCAGCCAGTGCCAAAGATGTCATCAACGCAGCGTTTACATGAAAAGGCAGCGGGTAGGGGTGCAGGGGTGTTGTAGCAGCTGGTGGCGCCTAAAGCCGAAGCGGAATCCTCGTTGCTGGTGTGACATGTGGCGACAAATTGAGGTTATGCATATGAGCAGGCCAGCGACACACGAGCGGGACCCCAGCCGAGGCGAGCTCATGCTGCGCCCAAGAGTTTGGAGCGGGGGCAGATCGTTAATTAATCAGATTGCAAGAATTGTTGGGCAAGGTTGGAATGGATACGTTTATATTTTGGAGTCGATTCTGGCGTGGGGTCAACAACTTTGGCAAAAAAAAAAAAAAAAACAAAGATCATTTGCCTGAAACATTGCGTGTCTGAGTTCTGAAGCAACGATCAGTGGAGTTGAAAGAAATATTTGAGTGAGACAGGAAGACGTTTGGAGATAAAAAAAAAAGAGAGAGAGGAGAGGAGAGAGAGAGAACATATTTATTTTTATTTAATATAATTATTAATTTGACTAAAATTCTTTAGTATTTTAACAATATTAACATAATAGAAATAATAGAGATATAGAACATATAATATTTAAAAAAAAATTGATTTTATATGTAATAAGGTATTTTTTAATATTTAAATAATTCTAACATACATATTATTTTATTATTTATTTTATTTTGATTTATTTTTAATAAGCTAAGAATTCTTTGCTATTTAAATAGTAGTAAAATACTAATAATACTATTACTAATAATAATTTATCTTATTGTAAATTACAAATATTTTTCTTAGCTCTGTCAGCTCATGTCGGCAACCTAATTGATGACTAGCTAAGTGCTCCAATCGCTTACAACTCAATTCATAGCCTGGGTCAACAGCGATAGCAACGCCAACAGCAGCAGCAGCAGCAGCATCACCCAAGCAGCAAACCAAACCAAACCAAACGCAAGCAAATATCAAACCGATGCGAACCGAACCGAACCAATCAAGCGATAAAACATCCAAAACTAAGCAAACATAAAGATTCTCTCTTTCCGTCGGGGACTAGACCAATGCACGAGATGAGACTGGAGGAGTAGGAGTAGCAGGAGGAGGAGGAGGAGTAGGAACGGGTTGAGAGTCGTCGGGTCGATCGGTAAATTTGAAAGAGAATTAAATCCGTAAATGAGGAAATCAAATATCGTAAAGTGTGTTGGTGGCAAGTGGATTGGGCTGGTCGAGGATCGAATGGGATGTTCAATGGGCCATAAGACGAACTTGGGACTTGGGACTTGGCACTGTCGTCGTCGGCACTTGCTGCCATATTCCCATGAATGTGGGCAAACAGAGCCAAAAGATTTTTAGCGTTTTGCCGCCTTGAGCTGCAGCTCGATTTGTTTGCCGAACACATTTCTCAATTCCAATTCGCTGATGCATTTTATGAACGCGTGCAGCGTAATGCAAACAAAGGCCCAAATGCATTCTTAACCTTTTTTCTCTCCCTCGCCTCGCCTACCTGGCCTGGCCGAAACTCTATCCTCGGAATAGGGTTAAGATCTGAGTTGGCGCGCGCGCTTGCTCGTGAGTTTCTTAAATTGACACCCAGCAAACATTGGCCCGAAAATTGAAGTAGGAAAATATAGAAATCTACGTGTATATATATGCACTTCGGTTGGGAATTTGTTAAAACAACAAATGCACATTTTGGTCAAATGGCTTAATTGGGCATCCCTTTTCTGCCTTGGCCCAAAGCCAACCCTGCTGACAAAATATTTGACTGCCCTATTGACAGCTGTCAAGTGGCCAACCGAAACGTAGCATTTAATTTGGCGGGGCGACTACTTAGCCATACCCTCTACAAGGCCTCCTCTCCTTTCCCTCTGCCCTATGCAAATTTGCCTAAGCATTTCACGTGTGGCTGTGCACGAAATATTTTTGTATCTGTATGAAACATTTGATGCGAGAGGAATATTTTTGTTTATTATACTTTGATTTAGAATCAAGTATTTATTTGTTAAGGATTTTTTTTATTAGACTTAAATTTTTATTTAATTTTATATAATTATTATTTTTTTTCATAAGATTTTAAATAGGAATTAAATATTTATTTGGTAAGAATTTTTACAAAATTAGTTTATAAGATTTTTATTATGAATAAAATTTTTATTTGGCAGCATTTTTGTTATTATTTATTTTTGTATAATTTTATTTTTATTTATTATTTTTTGTTATTGTAAGACGTTGGTAAAAAGAGAAATGGGCATCTGTTTGTCTGCTCTTCACTTTCTCTGCCACTCTCTTCTCTAATGCCTATGCAAATTTAACTGCTGTAAATATATATATGTATATATATATTTATATATATATATATATATATATATGTTTTTTCTTCTTCTTATAATGCTTGAGAGCACTTGAAAAATGTTTTTGTGTACTTGAGGTGAGGCAAATGAAATTTGCACTAATCTCACATATGCACAGAGGCTGCAGGATGAGCAGGAAGTGATTTTCCAATGATTAACTTGGCTGAAAGACATTTCCACCGTCGAGATTGATAGGCGAACACACACGGTGCAAGTTAGCTCACTCTCACTCACTCCCTGTCTGTCTCTCTCTCTCACGCTCCCTCGCAAATTCTGCCTTGCTTAAATCATGCCCTTACTTATCTCTAAGCACTCATCACCGCCGCTTCGATCTTCTTTATATATTTTAAATATATATATATATATTTTTTTTTTTTTTGGGCTGCTCATTCATAAAAATGGCCAGAGGCAGAGTTGACAATGTTGCTCAACTACAGATTGAGATGCATAAAGATAAGCAAGATATTAGATATAATGAGTTGGAGTGGCAAGCAGCCTCCGTTTAGCCAATGACATACATGGAACGAGTTCCAGGCTAGGCAAAAGTATCGATTGCACTTGGTAAAACTCAAAGTCGGCTCAGAAACTGGAACCGGGACCGGGCTTGGCATCTTGCATTTTTTTCACACGCGGCAGGTACAACAGCGTTGCAGAGGCAGAGACAGAGACAGAGAGAAGAGGAACATGATGAAGAAGTAGCGGCAGCAGCAGCAGCAACTTTGGCGGTCCTTTTCCAGGAAGTTGCGCCTGGCGTGCGCGCGCGAGCCGCAGCTGCCAGTCGCTCATTCACGCGACTCTGAAGTTTTATGCAAATTAAGCGAGCAACGGGCAACGGGCAACGGGCAACGGGCAGCCAAGTCCAAGTGGGTTTTAGCCTACTTTATGGTCATCGCTCAGACTCAGTTCAGTTTCGCAGGCCGAGCACTTGTTGAGCTGTCCGGCAACTGTTGTAGGTACTTGTTCTGTGCCACTTAAGTAAGCGCTTCCCATTTTGCAGCATCGAACTGTATCTGTATCTGTATCTGTATCTGCAAATCTATCTGTATATTGTGTACCTTTTTGTTGTCTATTAGCGGCACTCGCACACACACACACACGCCTGAGCGGCTTTAGCTTAATTTAAATCCAAATCTGTGTACGTTGCGCTCATTGTTATCGCCCTGCTCTGCCTCTCGACCTCTCCCTGCATTGTGCCCTAAATCAGGTGCGCCCTATTTAGTTTTGTTTGGCACTCGGGCCAGTTCCTAAGGCTTGAGGGTCTCGAAATTGGACTATGCCATAAGCATAAGCCGCAGGCGATCCTCGAAATGCTTGCAGGTTGCAGCAAACGCCAGAAACTTGACATTTTCCTAACTACTTTTTCGCCTTAAAGTGTTGAATGGAGGAAAACACACTAAGAAGCTAAAGCAAATGCGAAGTGAAATAATTATTATGTATGCGCTTCAGCCGATGTCAGCAGTACGCAACATAATAAGCACACAATCAACAATCTTTCACTACAAACTGTTCTCCCACCCGAATACACACTTCCCTGAAGACTCTGTCAAAGTAAGTGCAAGACGCAGAAGACTCAAGTGGCTGTGTACGCACCATAAGCATTAATATTGAAATATTCCTCACGTCAGCGGAAAATTACTGAATTTTCATTATATATATATATATATATATATATATATATATATATATATATATATGTATGTTTATTAATTTAAATGCCTCATTTATTTTAAAGCTTTTCATTAGTAACGTTTAAAGGGTCTAATAAAAGCGAGTTTATAACAAATATTAGCATAAGATGCCCTAGATTAGTTTGTCTACTTAATTTATTTCACATAAATTTTAATATTTGGAAATTTTAAATTTGTTTTTCCAATAATCAAAAAAATATTAATCTGAATATATTTATTTTGATAATAGATTCTAAATTTTATTTATTGTTAAAATAAAAATTAATAATTTCAAATTAAATGGATTAAAAAGTGAATTTGTATATATTTTGATATAAAATTCTATTACAGAATAACTTAAAATTAAAATGAGTAAATTATATTTAAAACTTAAATTTTAAATTAACCAATAATTTTATGTATTTTTAAATTTATTTATAATATATTATATAATCTTATTCTTTTCATATTCTAATCAACAATTTTAATGTCTTAAAATTTATTGCTAGAATAGAAAGTTTCATTAAAAATAAATGAAATGAAATTAATTATTTTTATAATAATTGCTAAAAATAATAAATAAATTAAAACTTAAAAAATGAAGTTGTACTAAAAATAAATATTACTTAATTTTGAATTTTTTTCAAAACTAAAATATATTTTATCTAAAATTCATTTTTTTACATATTTATTTCACAAATGTACTCATTAAAATTTCGTTAATGTTTTCTGTACACGCACTTAAGGGTTCCCAGGCAGCTCTTAGCTGCAGTCAACTTTTACAATGTGAAACATGCAAATGATTGGCAAATCTAAATATTATCTTTTCCCACTGGCCTGTCGCAATCGCGGCGAGCAATTAGTCATTTATGGCACTGGCAGCTCTCTTGGCTCTTTACAACGACAGCCCAAAAAACAATCGAGTTGTGTGCGCTGGCAATAATGGTTATTAATAAAGACATGTGTACTCGGTCGTAAAACGCGTCGAAATGCAAGCATCTATAAAAGGCAAAGATAGCGCACAGATACTTGATGCGGCTGTGTGTGTGTGTGTGTGTCTGTTGAGATAACTGGCAACGTACACAAGAGTTGTGTGGGGCTGGGTTGTAAACGGAATGCGCCATTGTGGGGAACACACCCACTTTCAAAACAAAGAAGAGCCATGCCATGCCGTGCCCGAACCGGGCCAAGAACATGTGCTCCCCACCTAAGTGCGAACGGGATACCATTCGCTCCTATCAGTCAGACAGTCAGTCACCCAGACAGTCAGTCAGCCAGTCAGCCAGTCAGCTCGACAGTCTGCCTGCCAGTTTGTTCGGTCTGGTATCACAATTCAATTAAGATTTATATTTTGTTGTTAAACAATTTGTTGTTATTGTTTGCCAGCATATTTATGTATTTTCTCTATATTTATTTCCCATTGGGAACAGCCGCGAAAGGAGACATTCTCTGTTGACTTATTCTCTTGCCAGCCACGAGCTGAATTCCTGGAAAGCGTTGCGGCAAACCCTCAAGTATCTTTTCAACTGCACAAATGTTTAATGACAATTACTCGGTATCTGGAGCTGTAGCTGTAGCTGTTGCTGTAGCTGTAGCGTGGGAGACTCCTTATCGCAGCGTGGGAGTTCAGCTGATATCTATAGACTCTGCTGGTATTTATGACTGTGATTATTTAATTAGCGCATGCTAATTGCTTGCCAGACTCAAAACTGACAACTGCTTAATCGAAATGTGCAAAATAATTAATCGACGACTAATTTCGCAGCTCAATTGAACAAAGTTTTTACATTAAACAAAAGATAAGAGCAGCAGCAGCAGCAGCAGCAGCAGCGAAGGCAATCGAAATGATGTTCGTTTCAGCTCGTTTTGTTGTTGCGCAATAAAAATTCATTTCAATTCGTTTACGCGTAATGAAATCGAAGTCGTATAACCGTAGCAGCTCCCCCCCGCGCACAGTTATTGAATGTATATGCGGAGTATATCTGGCCAAGTTGTGTCCAGCTCGAAGCCAGACAAAGTTGTTCCTGTCCAGCTGCTGCCGTGCAAGGGCAGGGCGGGTGCTTGCTGCCGCATCAAATCACATTATTACGAGCAGCAGCTTCTTCTGCTTCTTCTGCCTCCTCGACATTGCCATCTTTGCATTTGATTGTTTTTGCTTCTGCGTTTCAATTTGCGTTGCTTTTTTATTTTGTTCTCTTCTTTGTTGATTTTTGTTTTTGCCTGCTGAATTTGTTTTTAGCCACCCCTCGCCCCAAGCCGAATTGTTTATCGGGCATTGTGCAGGCTGGCACTAAAGGCAAATATTGTATGCCCCCCCCCCCCCCTCACACTCACTCCATCTCTCTCACTCGCTCTGCTGTGTGTGTGATGAGTGTGGTAAAGAGAGAAGCTTTAATGGAATCTCGTCATAAATTCAAATTTTATTACTGCTCATATTACTGCCGTGCTCACAGAGTCAGACACAGCAACTCCCTGACAACAAACTTATATGGCAATACAAAGCAAGCTCATGCAGGCATACATACACATATGTATATATGAGAGTATTGGGAAAGAAGGGGGGTCAGGGAGCACAGTGGTTGCCAAATTGACCAAATGAGAAAGTGCTCTAAAAATAGCGGAAAATGAGCGAGGCATGATGCAACTGAAGAAGTTGCTTATGTAAAAAGAAGTCTTGAGAAAAGAAATTATATTTGTAAGTGCAAATGTTAGCTAAGTTCTCTAATTGGAATTTTTGTTTTGTTCTTTTTGCTAATTAGATTTTATAGCAATTTTATTACATTTCAGCTTGAAAGTGAATTTTTCTGAAATTCGTTTTTTATTATTTAAAGCTAATTATTTTGGACTTGCTTACGACACGTTATTGAAATTTGTAGTTGAATATTATTATTATTGCGGTAGAACTTTAAGTATTTAAAATAGAGAAAAACTGTAATTATACAGCTATAATATAATAATTTTATATATATTTATATTTGATATGTATCTTATTTCATATATCAAACTTCTATGCTTTAACTACAATTGTATATATCTTTGTTTTTTTTTTTTTGTTTTCAATATAAAGAATTTTATTTTTAAACTTATTTATTTTAAGTCTATATAATTTCAGTTTTTTAATATATAAAAATAAAATTTAAATGTATAAAATAACTTATATTTTAAATATAAATATTTTTAAATTATTTATTATTATATAAATAGCTTTGTGCCACTGTGCAACTATACAAGCAGCGCACTTCAATCACGCGCAATTAATTTGCTCAAAATCCTTTTATAGATAATCACACACAATCTGAGACACACACACACACTCACACACGTACTCACACGCACACTCGCTGGCTGAATATCCTGTGCAGTTTTACGACAATTGTTATTGTTATTGAGGCATTTTCGAAATGAACAATTTCAACGCTGACGATGACGCTGAATGACAACAACAGAGCGACGACAACAGCAGCAGCAACAACAACAACAGCGAGAAGCTGCAACAGTGGAGGCTGGGGCACGAGCACAAGGTGCATGTCAATGGCTATGAGACGTCGAGGATGACGACGTCGCCGCCGCATGCATCATAATAATAAAACACACACAGACAGACTGCCAGACGGACAGACGGAGGGACGGAGAGCGACAGATAGACAGGCAGACACTTGGACATGCCGAGGACAACATCGTGGAATGCAACGCGGAAGGATGAGCTGAGCAGCGCTAAGAGTACAGGGAGGGGAATGGAGTGGAGGCTACTCAGCCTGAGCGATGATGAGCTGAAGTTGTGGAGCACCCCGGGCGGTTCTAAAAGCGTCAACGCAAATTAGCAGCAAAGTGTAAATTGGAAATGCTTTTTTTGGTGCAAGCCACACAGACGCAGAGACAGGGTTAGCTGGAGACACGCAGGTAGGGGACAGCGGCAGGTGGGCAGAGGCAGATAGAGCAGAATCAGTTGGGCCAGGACAGACGCTGCCTTTTAGAGCCTTTAATTAAGTTGTTATTGGGCCGGCTGATTAGAGGCAACAGTTTTTCTGCATTGGCGCTGCGTTTTGATACACTGGTTTCTTGAAGAAGTGGGGGGTTTTGGTGGGCATATAAAAAATATGAAATAAATTCGATATTAATTTAGGTGAAATATTAGTTACAAAGTCTTTTTAGCTAAGTCTGATTAAATTTTGTTAAAATATAAAAAAATCTGTAGGAATTCTATTAAATTTATGACTCACAAAGATTGTTTCAACAAAGTTGGACAACTGAAGACCTCTTTAAGTGTGAACTCGAAACATATTCGGCAAGCATAGATAACTTTTAAGCCTTAGAGGCAAGCTCTCAATATAAATTTATATAAATTATCATATATTTATTTAGTTTCCCGATAAATCTTATAATTTTAATTTGAAAGCTTTAAGCCACTCTTAGCTTCAACTGCATTCCTAGCGAGCATTGCCTAGTCTTTAACACCCGATGCCAGCCGTTGCTGAACTGATTTTTTAATGGATCGAAATTGTTAGCGGCTGATCAATGGGCCGCTACCCTTTCGCGCCCATGGCCAGATCGCACAGACCACGCACAGCTCGTAACGCCAGGGCAGCTGTAAAAATGTCAAATTTGTATAAGTTACAGCTCCACGGTTCTACTAGCTGCGGCGGCAGTCAACCAATTTTATGATCTACAAATTGCTGCAGCGTTTTTTTGTCCTCTTCCTCCTCCTCCTCCTCCTCCTCCTCCTCCTCCTCTGGTTCACTCGCTTGCTTTTCCAAGCGGCCACCGCTCGATAAATTTTCAAGTTGCCAATAATAAATTAATTGCCCAAAGCTAAAAAAAAAATAAATGAAAGAAAAAACTCGATGTGTGTGCGTGTGGTCCCCGCTCGGCGGCAGAGCTCTATGCGGATTGCTCTATCATCTGGTTGGGCCTCTGTTTGCTTTTTGTTTTTTTTTTTGCGTCGTCGTTGAAACTATGACAAATATATTTCAAGTCTGGTTGGAGATTCCGCTCTTTATTTATTTCTCTATCGACCCCTCTGTCCGCCAGTCTGTCTGTCTGTCTGTCTGTTTGTGTTTCTATTTCTTCATTAAGTTTTCATCAGTGATATTAATTATTCATGTCTTAATATCTTCATATCGTATATATTTATTTGCTGTCGATTTGTTTTTCTTTTCTTTTTTTATTTTTGTGTGTCTTCGCTTCATTTCGTTTCGATGTCATTTAATATTTATAATTTAATCTTTCGGGCTGTATGTGTTGATATTTCACGAGTTAATAACTTGATTAAACCAAACGTAGTATTTATTTTATTTCCATGTCTCTCTCTCGCTCTCTCTTGATCGGGGCCAGACGCTGTGTGTGGGAACTGATGCGAATAGAAATGCTGAATTTCCATAAATTTAATTAAGTTCAAATGGCAATGCTATCGAATTAGACTACAGCTTACTATAGTGACGTAAATTCACATTAAAATATATGCGAAAATCGAGGTAATATATTTTAAGCATTTAACTAGGTTAAAATCTGAAATATAGTTGTGCAGGTGATACATATTCTTGTGATTTTTTTTATTTTTTGTGGGTGCTGTGTTGCCGGCTGAAAAACCTTGTCTTCCTTGTCTCTGCCATCAGAGTAAAGTCACAGAATCTTTTCTAGCTCTTGGGCTTTTGCTATTAATGAAATTTCCTTAAATCATTAACAATCAAAGTTGAAATAAATTTTTAATTCTGACAAAATTAATTATATAAAAAGGAAAATATGTGTAAAAATTAGTTTAAATTTAAAAACAATTTTTTTTAATATTATAATAAAATATTAAAAATATTATAAATATACATATATAAAAAATATTTAAAAAAAACTACTCAAAGACTTAGCTTACCTTAAAAGTACAGACAACTCGAATAGTAATAAAATTACTAATACGCACCGTTGCCTCAATTATCTAAAAATTATTATAAAAACTCCATAAGTAAAAACTCTCATAATTAAGCCATAAAAACTATACAAATTGATTCATAAAACCACAAAACGAAAAGAGAAAGAGTAAAAAATACAGAAAATATTATTTGTCTGGGACAACGAATGCCAGCGGCACTCGAGCTGCGAGAGTGAGTTAGGGAAGGTAATGAAATGCATACAACTTAATAAGCTGAAATCAAATAAAATGCCAAATGTTTTTATTTCAACAGCTACGCTTATTTTGTGCCCACTGCTTGGCTCGGAGGCCCACAAATTATATGCAAACCGTTTATATTAACGAGCCCACACAAATGCAGGCACGAACAGACCAATACCAGCTAGAGGCTTCGATGAAGAGATACAAATATTTTAGTATTTTTTTTTTTTTTTTTTTTTTTTTTGCATATTCATTAGATGTAAATGCCAAAAACTCTTAGTCGCGTTTATCGTATTTCGTTGGTGGCCCAAAGCATTTATTTCATATTAATAAGCAATTTTTTAAACTCAGCTCGCAATGTTATGAAGCTGACGATTAACTGAAGACCATAATCGTTAGCATATCTTTAAAATGGGCTTAGGAAATCAGGCCTAAGCCACAGACAACTGGCTAATGCCCTTTAGTATAAATAACTCATGGAGCAGCATTTGTTTTGTTATAAATTGATGTTTAATAAGGTAGCTAAAAACAAAGTTTTATGATGAAATAGTAGATGCCGATAAGATATAAGCTGACATATACAATATAAGATGATGATGGCTGTAAGATTTGGCTACTGAATGCAGTATTTTATTTACTGAACATAGGCTTCTGCATTTCTTAATAGAATTTCTATTAAAGAGAAATTTATTATTTGTGAATTAAAATAAAATAAATATGATTAGATTACTTATTAAAAAAATTTTAATTTGTCCCTTAACCTATTAATTTTATTAAGTTAATTTAATTGAGCTTTGTTCTTGAGTTTGATTTAGAGTAAATAAAAATGAAAATTTCGCCTTACTTCTGGCTTCACATTTTCTTGTAGGTAAATAATAATATCTTATAATAACAAGTAAGAAAGCTCTAGTCGAGTATGCCCGACTAGGAGATCCCCTGAACCCTTTCGAAGAGCGGATATTCCAAAACACGCTCATTTTACATACATATATATTGCAAGCAAGGAACATTAACTCGTACGCAAGCATTTGATATTCCCGGTTATAATGGGTTCAGGGTTTAATAAAATTATTATTAAAACATTTTTATAAACAGAAACATTTACAACTAATTCAATTTTGTTAAGCAATATAATTAATGAATATATTAAAAAAATTAGTTAAATACTTACCAGATCCAGAATGAGAAGAAGAGGAGAAGAAACGGAGAAGAAGACTTGTCCCTATCCCTATAGAGGGAAAATTTCCCGCAAGTCGAGCATCGGCAGCGGTAAAGAGTCGAACAGCGGTAGAGAGTCGGATAACGGTAAAGTCGCATAGCGGTAGAAAGTCGAGCGGTAAAGTCGAACAGAGGTAGAGAGTCGGGCAGCAGTAAAGAGTCAGGCAGCGTTAGAGAATCGGATAACGGTAAAGTCGGGCAGCATTAGAGTCGGGCAGCAACAGCGGTAGACAGTCGAACAGCGGTAGAGAGTTGGATAACGGTAAAATCGGGCAGCAGTAGAGTCGAAAAGCAGTAGAGTCAGGCAACAGTAGAATCGGGCAGTGGTAGAGAGTCAGATAACGGTAAAGTCGGGCAGCAGTAGAGAGTCCAGCAGCAGTAGAGAGTCGGGCAGCAGTAGAGAGTCGGGCAGCGGTAGAGTCGGGCAGCGGTAGAGTCGGGCAGCGGTAGAGTCGGGCAGCGGTAGAGTCGGGCAGCAGTAGAGAGTCGGGCAGCAGTAGAGAGTCGGGCAGCAGTAGAGAGTCGAGCAGCAGTAGAGAGTCCAGCAGCAGTAGAGAGTCCAGCAGCAGTAGAGAGTCCAGCAGCAGTAGAGAGTCGGGCAGCAGTAGAGAGTCGGGCAGCAGTAGAGAGTCGGGCAGCAGTAGAGAGTCGGGCAGCGGTAGAGTCGGGCAGCAACAGCAGTAGACAGTCGAAGAGCGGTAGAGAGTTGGATAACGGTAAAAATCGGGCAGCAGTAAAGAGTCGGGCAGCAGTAGAGAGTCGGGCAGCAGTAGAGAGTCGGGCAGCGGTAGAGTCGGGCAGCAGTAGAGAGTCGGGCAGCAGTAGAGAGTCGGGCAGCAGTAGAGAGTCGGGCAGCAGTAGAGAGTCGGGCAGCAGTAGAGAGTCGGGCAGCAGTAGAGAGTCGGGCAGCGGCAGCGGCAAAGAGTCCGGCAGCGGCAGAGAGTCCGGCAGCAGCAGAGTCCAGAAGCGATAGAGAGACGGGAAGAGGGTACATAAAAAAAAAAAAAAAAATTATAATAAAAACCAAAAAATTACATACTGAACATATCACTAAAATTATTAACTATTTAAAAACTTACCAAATCCAGAGGAAGGAGCGGACGAGGAGCAGGAGGAGAAGCACTACACTACACTACACTACACTGCACTGCACTGCACTGCACGACTGACCATCAGGGGGTCAGGAAACCAACTAAAGAAATGGGACAGAAAGCTTGCCCTTATATAGGGCAAAACTCCCGCCAAAAGTTGTGCTCAACTCTTTCGCACTCAACTCGGTCAAGGTCAGTCGATCATTGAGTGGGAAATGAGAGCGCTACCTATTTTGCAAACAAAGTATACACACGCACACACATACGCTCTGCTAACTGTTAACTGCGCAGTTTACTCAGCGACTGCGTTGCGCCAATATGTGCATGTTATGGGAAATTAAATGTCGTCCTGATCAAGAATATATATACTTTATGGGGTCTGCCATGCCTCCTTCTGCCTGTTACATGCATTTGGGCTGCAACAAAACCATTATACCCTGATTACCCATTTTCAGGGTATAAAAATGAAAATATATTAAAAATAATTATATTATAATTATAATAAAAATATAATTATAAAAGAAAGCTGTTATATTGAACAACTTTTCAGTAAACAGAGTTTGGAGTGTACCGAATAGATACTTGAGATATTTAAATGGTAGCAGACACTTGAGAAAACTGTGAATATTGGATAGTCTTAGCTGCCCTTTTAGGTATATTTTTTTTTTTACAATGAACAAGAGACAACTTTCTCTCTGAGCTTGGATTGGTAGGAATGTACAAAAATAATATAAATATATAAATATATATACATTATGTATTTCATCAGCTTGATTATATGACTTTAAAATATCTTTAATTAAACGCAGCTAAATTAACTAACTAACTAGCTATATATAAATGTTACTAAAATTAATTATAATAATTTTTGATTTTCTGATATTTTCATTTGTCAACTTAATTTTACTTGAAATATCATTATCAAAATATCAACTGTGTATTTCTACTGGTTTCCAATCTAATAAGGAATCAAAGAATATTTGTAATTGAATATAGAAAGAATTATTGAACTTGATATATATTTTATATACCAAATAGTCATTATTCTCATGCAATTCTACATTCTGCTGCATATGGCCTTAATTTTTATCAGTTTGGTATCAAATTAGTTCTATATATTGATAAGCTTTTTAGTATTTTTTTTTTTTTTTTGGCGCTTTCAACTCAAGTATGCAGCAACAACAACAGCCTGAAGAAGCAACCTTTGTGGGCACACCTTGAGGCGTCGTCGTCAGAGCCGTCTGAGTGGCCTCTCCCAGCGCCGCGACGTCTTCAGTTTGCTTATTTATTTATTTGGTTGAATTGCATATTTTATTTCGATTATTTTTCATATGATGGCGAGCTGGGCGCTTGGGCTGCTAATTAAAAAATGTTGCTTGACAGTTATTGTTATTTAGCCATATATCATGGCATTTCATTGGGAATTCCATGGCTCCGAGTGCCCACCAGTTGCGTTTTATGCTTAATTGAGTTATTTAAATATATTATTTGGCCAAAACAAGAAAAAATCGGAGGCAGTCTGAACAAACCGAGCAGCCATCGAGGGGCCCATTTCGAATTAATATCGCGTTGTCACACAAAAGTCAAACGTCATTTAACAAATGTTGATATGTTAATACAGCTGCCACCCGAGAGAATGCAAAACTCAATATGAGCGAGGGCAGGTAATAGAGTAAATGAGATATTTTATAATATTAACCGTTTTTACTTACTTTTTAATTTGTATTATAATAATATATATATATATAACAGAATTATATTATATCATATATATAATACTCAAATTTCTATTTATTTAAACAATCCATTTTTTTTAAATTAAAACAAGAATACATTTTATAATTAGCTATACATATATATTTTATAATATACTAAAAATATTAGACCTTTTTATGAGTTCAAGAACAAACAAATAATAATACAATAAAAAATATACTAGAATATATACCGACTATACACTGAAATTTGATAACGAGCTAGAACTCACTAAATATACTGGAATACTTATACTAGAATACTGTACTATAATAAAATGGTATAATTATCTTTAACTTTTACCACACTTTTACCTTGCAAGTCTTGGAAATAATTTGCCAAGAATTATTCTCATTAATATATTATTTATTATACAAAATTTTATTAAAACAATACATAAATAAAATACTTACTCAAATTGAAAGTAATTTAGAGAAAAATTGAATTTCTAAATATATAGAAAGCTTAAGATTTTCCCAACTTTTCAAGCATACCCTGCAGCATATGTGGAGCTAGATGGTCGCACTGGGCTTTCAATATTTGAATTTTAGTCAAAAAACAACAACAACGACAAGGAAAAGAAGATGAAGAAAAAACCTTAACAATGGTCCGCTATCGTTTAACAAATGCGTGCGATGTGTGTGTGCGCCTCTTGTGGCAGTTGCTGTTGTTGTTGTTGTTGTTGTTAACTGCATTTTAGTTTCAGTTTCAATTTTAAAGCGATTATGTTAATGCTGGAAACGAGTTTCCAATCAGCCATTACCATTAGCGCTGAGTTGCTGCGTTGCTCTCAGAAAATTTATGGCGCTGCCTCCGGAATGGGCCCAGTTTTCAATTACCGCATCTCGACCCCGGTCGCCGGGGCTGGCCTCGGCCAACCCCCCTCAGTTGCCCGCCACTCACCTCAGTTGCAGTTGAACTGAATTTGAATTGAGAATCGGCATCCGAATACCAAATCTGAAACTGAAGCAAATCCAAATTAATTTTCCGCTTTTTCACGAACAACTTAATTGGCAATATGCGAGCCAATTAATGGGCCAAAAGGGAAGTGCACAAAACGCTTGAGGCGGCCGACGAGCAACGAGCAACGAGCGACGAGCTTGGGCTGGGTGAACTGGCAAAAGTTACACTTGCCTCTAGTTGGCAAATGCGAGCAGGAAAAAAAAGAAAAAATAATAAAAAAAAAGACCAACTGGGCGTATGCGCAACGCAACGCAACTGGACCTGGACGCCAGTTTCTAATTTAGGCAAAACATCACGTAAACAATTGAGCAACAATCTGAGTGGGCCTTGGCGGGGCCGAGGGTTGATTGCGCAAACAATGCGAGAGCAGCCAGAGCAGGCAGCACCGACCTGGACAATTCATCAGCCACAGCGCGGCCTTGAGGGCAACGCACAAAATGCAGCAGCAGCGCTCAGCCTCTGAGCTCACACTCTGAGCTGTGGCTGTGCCCAGATGAGAAGAAGGAGAAAAAAACGCAGCTAATTGTTTTGATATGTAAACCGAAGCAGAACCAAAAATCAACACGCAGCGCGCTGCTGGGAACGGGACCGCTGTGGTGGGGGCGTTGCTCAAGTGCAGCAGATTGCTTGCTGGGCCTGCTGCCCTCGCCCCCAGCACATTGGCAACCCTCGGCCTGGCAAGAGGCGCAGCTCGTTGAGCATACGACGCGTGTTGCACGCCCTCGCCGGGGCATTGTTTGAGTCGTCTCCCAGTTGGTTGCTGCCCTGCCTCATTGAGCATGGTTATTGCCAAGCTTTTTGTGCTAATTAGCCACGCTGCTTCATGGTTATTAAGATTGCGTCAAGTGTACCGGGGCACAGTCAGCGCTGCATTCGCCTGCCCTCACTCACTCGCTCACTCTCCCACTGTCCCACTCTCCACTCCCCAGCCTCTCTCGCCGTATCGGCAGGGCCTGCAGGCAGTTCGCATGTAGCATCCACAAGGACGCACACACACAGTTGCATTGGATGTGACTGTGGCTTATTATGGCGCACGCATCCTTCAACTTCAGCTGCCATCGTCATCCTCATCATCATCATTATCATCTTGATCATCAGCATCGTCGTTGTTGTTGTGGCACCCAAGTACGCTTGAAATGGTCGCTGCTTCCACGAACAGATTGTCGGGCAACCGCAGTTGCAACATTGCAGTTGCATGTTGACGCAAGCTCTAAGCTCTGCTTTAAATAAGCAACCAAATTTAAATGCAAATAAAAAACCAAAAATTTAATATGAGAAATATTATAATATATATGTATATATTATGTATATAACATATTAATTCTACTAAAATTAATATATATTTAATAATAATTTATTAATTTATTTTTATCTTGTATGTTTTACTCTGAATATAATTCTAATTATAATTCCCATACATATTGCTTTAGTATATTCATATTTTTCTATTCAATCCTAATTTATGTTAGCGCCATCTATTGTGTGCCTTGAATTTTCACAACTCAAATGTTAACAGCTCAATTCGCTCTGTTACACGTTCAATTATGCTGTAATTCATCTGCATTAACATATCTCTTAGCAGAGACACAAACCCACGCTGTTAACAGGAGCTCAATATTTGCTTTGTTTGCAGGCGCCATCTGTGCGCAGCGTTGAGCAACTAAATTTAATTGCGTGCACAGCTTAAAAGTATGCTTTATATTCTTAAGATTTATTACGTTATGTTAACTCTTTTAAAATTAAAAAGCCTAAAAGTGGGCAGCACATTATTTTTTTGGATTCACAAATATTTCATATTTGAAATTATTTTATAATAAAACAAAACTTCAATAATGAGCTTATAGTTTTTTTTTGCAAATTTGTAGAATATTTCAGCTTCAATAATACAATAACGTAATGCCAATCAGTTTCCAATAGGATTTAATGCAGGTCGATTGTCTTTTGAGGACCGAGCAGAGTAAAGCTGCCATTACGCCCTTAACCCTTTCTAATGGAGTGCTGCTCGTGCCCGCCCATACTTATGCTCGCGGGGCTTTTGTTTCGCCCCACTCACTTGCTGTGCTCTTGGCAGTGCTAATTAAGCGTAGCCCTGGTACTTGAAATCCGCTTTAATTGAATCAAATTCCAACAACATTTAAACAATATTACGGCGGACGCATTACAAATTCCGCTGGCATCGGGGCAATGAGGCAAAAGTAGCTGAGCAAATTTTTCGCTTGCGCCACATTAAGCACAAACTGATGAGTGAGGCTGGAGAGAGCAGCAGCAGGAGCAGGAGCAGGTGGAGGAGAAGGAGCAGAAGGAGGAGGAGGAGGACGGCGTAGAGGGGCAGCCATTTGACAACATCATTGGCAGCAGTCGCACTCTCTCCCGCTCTGGCTGATTAAATTGCCAACTGTATTCGCCTTTGTTGCTTGCCTTTGTTCGCTGCGAAGAGGCGAGAGATTTTCACGAAACTTTTCGCCCAAATGTGTCTAGCTGCCTTCCTGCCACGCTCCACGTTGCTGCCTTAAGTGGAGCTGCCTGCGCCGGGCCTTATCCTTATGCGTACCTGCACTTATCCTTGGCGACGCACTTACGACTCGCCGAGCGTAAAACTATTTATGGATATTTGGCGCATAAACAAGCTGACCTTTGGGTACGGACCGGGTAACGGTAACAGCAACGATATCCGCCAACTGCGGCTGGGGTCAATGGGCGGGGGACTTAAGAAATGCCTGCGTTTATTGAATAGCACTCTTTCGGCTTTGCTGGAAAGTTCTCTAAGCAGCTCGCACACGCAAAGTGTAGAAACGTCCCTAATGTCCTGCTCGATATCGAGGTTAACCTGCTGAGCCTGGCTATGGAAATCTCTATCCTTAATGCCAATGCTAAGTGTAGCATTTCGGCTTATGCAATGAAGTGTTTTTTCCAGAAATCTCTTGCTGCTTCATTGCAGATACAATTTAATGTGGGCAAAGGATTCTGGCGAACACATTTAATTTATTAAGAGAAATATGAGTTGTGATTCCCTCTCTCAGGTGCTTAGAAGTTGAGTGTTTTCTAAATTGAAAGATTATAATTGTTATGAAATTCGTGAATAAAAAAATAAAATACAAATATGACAACTTAAATTTAAGAAATACAAAATCAAAAATTGTAAATAAAAAAAAAAATATATATAGATGAAAATAAATAAATCTAATTAAATTAACCCAGATAGCAAATTATTATAATAAATAATTATATAAAATTAATTGTAAAAATATATAAAATAAGCTACTTTAATGATCAATTTAATTTAATTATTTTATATATTTTATTTTTACAATAAATAAATATTCATTAATAAATAAACAATACGCTGTAAATTGTATTTCATAGCATTCAGGTAACATTTTCGTTGCATGGCTTTCAGGGGTGGCTGCTGCAGCTGCTGCTGCCAAAATATAAACAGAAATGCTGCTGAAATACCAGGCGAACAGAAATGAGTAGCAGGTCGAAAATATTAGTTAACGTGCACTGTTATGGCACTGTTATTTAACAATGTGTTAACATAAAAAGTTATTAAACAGCGGTTTAATAGGATTATGTTATTTAACAGCGGGTTAGCAGAAGTACGTTATTTAACATTTCATACATATCCACTACAATTCATATTCCTCAAGTAATATGCAAAATAAAAGGTAAATAGTTCAGATACACAATTCATTATACAGACATCTCAATTTAAATTTTAATTTATTTTTTTAAGAATCTCATTCTTTCGAGCACTTTCCGTGAATGTCTCGTGCTTAGGCAAACAATATTGCC
This sequence comes from Drosophila fulvimacula, assembly GCA_035045555.1. Taxonomy (NCBI): domain Eukaryota; kingdom Metazoa; phylum Arthropoda; class Insecta; order Diptera; family Drosophilidae; genus Drosophila; species Drosophila fulvimacula. The sequence continues at coordinate 1,927,985 of JAWNOX010000197.1, forward strand.
ATCTGGAGTCGAAAGTGTTTGAATAGGTGAAAATGTTGAGCATAACTTACAGGATGTTCGCTAAGCAGCTTAAAGTGCTTCATAGCTTATCGGGTGCTTAACACACACACTCACAGCCACTCGCGCACACACGAGAGTGTTTCACAGTTTAGTTGGGCCCCACAGCAATAGCCTCAGTCTGCCGCACAGCATTGTGGCACAATTAAGCCGCTGTTGAAGTAGAAGATCATTTTCAACTGTTCGAATGATGAGTGCGATTCAGGGCTTTGTTTATGCTGCTGCCGCTCATAACTTGTCATAAATTTGACAGGCGTCGTCGTGCCTGTTGTATGCGGGTTCATTATATTGGAGAGGAGGCCGGAGATGTGGCTGTAGATGGGTCTGGGTATGGTAATGGGAATTGGCGTTACGAACGGAGCTGAACATGTTCCCACATAGTTTTGAATTGCAAATATAAATGACGCACTAATTGCAGCGAATGCTTCGGACATTTTTTATTTGATGCGTTTTCCAATTGAGTTCGGAGTACGGGCCATAAAAACCGAAAATATCTTCAAATAGGCTGGAGCAGGAAGCACAGAGAGAGAGAGAGAGAGGAATAGTGGAGGAAGCTATAAGAACCTGGCGGGCATTTAATAGCATTTTATGGCGCACAGAGCAATTGGCTATGAAATTAATTTCGAGAGCAAAAACTGAACCATAAGCAGCAGCAGCATCAGCAGCAGCAGCAGCATCGACAGCAGCAGGAACTGAAGTTAATGTCGCATGCAATGCGACGACCCGCAACAGCAACAGCAACAGCAGCCGCAGCCGCAGCAGCGACAGCACCCGCCCCATTCACGTGTGTGGCAAAGAAACTGAGCAAGTATTCACTATTTATTCACTAACTCATTAAAGTGCACTCCTCGGGCGATATGAGTGTACTCGAGCTGTCTACCTGTGCCCCCTTTGAAGTTGATCGCTGCGATTTAGGTGGCTTCTGCTACGCCTTTGATGTGACTGCGCCTCCAACGCAGACTGCCGCAGATGATCAACATAAAAAAAGATGGCAGCAGCAGCAGCAGCAGCAGCAGTGGCAGTGGCAGTAGCAATTGCAGCTTGAGCATCATAATGGGGCATCAGGAGGCGCCTAGTCGCCAATTAAGCTCTAAGAATAAACGTTGACCACTTCACATGATTGAGCGATTCAGGCCAACAACATCAACGTGCAGCAAGCAAAAGGCAAAAGAATTAAATTATTTCCTATTGATTAACTAGAAGATATCCTTGGAAACTCTATTGCTGTTGCCGCATATAGAGTTATGGAGGAGTTGTGATCTTTGAGCTGAAAACAGCTTTGTGAATTGAGATTTATTTGTAAATTGAAATTCAGATTTTAAAAAATGTATTTTTAAAAGGTATTCATAAACTCCCAGTTCTATAGAAATTATTTATAGTAGCTGAAGATTGTATAATAAGCCAAAAGAACAACAGAACTACAGCAAAAATTAGTGCTTTCTAAAAAATAAGTTCAAAATTAAAAAAAATTTGTTTTGAATAATAAATAAATTATTGATACTCATTTTTAAATGCTTAACAGATTTGTATCTAATGCCGAGTAAGCATCGCTTACTGAACGTCCTCTCTCTCTCTCTCGTCTTCTTATGCTTATATACATTCTATGACAGTTAGTTATTAAGTTTAAATTATCATAGTTATCACCCAATGTCATGTGTTCACTTCACAAATTATCTATTAGCTCTCTAAGTCTATCTTCAATAAATTCCTTAAAAAAGTATTCCTTGCACATATAATCTTTTTTAATTAATACTAAATTTCAAATGCTAAATACCCAATATTAATTCAAGCTCTTCCCACTCAAACTACTCTTAGTAGCTGATCATACCCCATTCAAACATTCCTCTACAGGTCATAATAAGAACCGACAGCCGACAGCAAAACAAGACGTCATTAGTGGCAGGTGTCTGTAAAAATGTTTAGACTTGGGCCGTGTTTGATTTGTGTTGCTTTTTCAGCATCTCAAGTCTTCAAAAAAAATTTTAACCGAAAATTGCTTTTTCATAAACAATGTGAAAACTTTGGCTGTTTGCATTCCGCTTTTCCCGCAGACCAAGCCGTTGGCAAACACAGGAAATGTGCTGCAACATTTCCATAGCTGCCAATGCAAGTGGACATATTTCCAAAAGGGGAGTTTACTTCGCTGTGGAGGATGGAAGGGGCCGACTTCAAAGTCTATGAGCAGTTGGCGACAATTAGCCGAAAAGTTAACGGCTAATGGACTCTGGCATGCCATCGACGCATTAGATGTGGCTCTGCTGGAATGAGGTCAAGCAATACCAGAGGCGTGATTTGAATGACAACGAGTTTTGACATTGCAATTTCACGCTACATTTAACATTGGTCACTTCCGAATGGCAGTGACCCTTCATAAAAGGGCCAGAGCACTGGCATGATTGCAGTTGCATTTGGGGGTCAACTAAAGGCTTAGTTGCACAGGGTGAAGAAACAGCAGGTTTCAGCATGAAGAAAGCCGATGCAAAATAAAAATATAATACAATAGAAAATTTGTATAAATATTTTATTTTTATTTTATTTTAAACTATTTTAAAAAATATTATTGAGGCGAATAACAGAATTGAACATACCTCTGATGATCATTAAATATTAAGTATATCACAACAGAAAAAGCTTTTACTTGTATTTAATATAATATAATAAAATATTTCATATATATTTATTTAAATAATATTTTATAACAAAAAACCAAGCTCTCTACTGAAAAAATATATTAGCTTCGCACTCGATGTATAAATACAGATAGAAGCGGAAGCTCTTGACTTGAAATTATAATTTTTACATAGCATACTTATTGACAGTTTAAATATTCTAATTTGCAAAAAGCGAAAGAAGAATAATAACAAATAAATAACATAGGTGCTAAGCAAATTAAAAATAAAAATACTTATTTTTGTTTTTCTTTCATTAAATAAAATAAATTATTATTGTTCCTTTCATAATTCCCATAAGTCAAAAATAAATAAAAAGGTAAATTAAAATTGTATACAAATTTCGAACTTTGATTAAATAAATATTATATAATAAACAATATAAATAAATATATATTTTAAATAAATAATTTGATCAAAGAAAGCTCGTCAAGTTGAATATCGATTTGAAATAAATAAAAGTAGCACGCCAAGCATCTAACGTCTTGAGCTGTTTAGAGAGCTAAGTTCTAGGTACTTATTGTCATTTACGACGAAATCAAGTGAATGCGTCATTTGTCTATTAGCTGTGCAGACTTTCAGCTCATTGAAAATCATTAGGGAGACTCATTGTATGCCCGCTGGGCACAGCTCAGCAGCGACGGCGTCTCAAACAAAAAACTACTTGAGGAACATTCACAATTTACCTTTACACTCAACAGCACTGAGAGCGACTGAGAGAGAGAGAGAGAAAGAGAGATAGTGGTAGTGTGAGTGAGATAGGGAGAGCGAACAACAGATAGATAGAGATAGAGACACGAGCCCATTGTCAAGCCAATAAAAGCAGAGCAAAGCCGTGTGGCATTAGCAGTTAGAGTCGCATTCCCATGCCCCTTGCCCATGCCCATCTGCAGATATTATTTTTTTTCTTTTATCAGCTGGCAAGCGGGCGCCCAGCAGTCGACATATCCGTGTAGTTGGCGCTGTAAGTAAAAGTAAATTAGATAAACGCCAAAGAACGCACAATCATGGCATGTATTGTGCTGCATGTATCTGAGTGCCATGTGATAGGAACGTTAAAGTGAGTCTAAATTGAGCCGAAACTGAAGCCAAAGTCGACGGCGCAGTCGATGTCGATCAAAGCGTGTGCCGACGCCTCGCTCTGAGCACTCGCTCCGATGATCGCCCCCATGAGGAAATGTGCCTGGTCAGAGCTCAATGAAATTGACAAATGTTTGGACAAATAAACAAGCCGAATGATCGACAACGCCGACGACCAGCTATGTATATTATTTCTTGTTGTTTTTGTAATTACCTTGGGCAAATATTGAATGGAAGAGCGGACGGCGGACGGCGGACGGCGGAAGAGCGGGACAGCAAGACAGCCAGACAACATTTCGTGTCGTTTACGGTTTTGGGTCAAAAGTTGTAACTGCAATTTTTGCCTCATTTGCAGGCCCATAAAACGTCGTGAAGATACCAGGCTAGCCGGCAATCGGTGTCTAGTGGCACTGTGGTGCAGCGGTGCAGCGGTGCAGTGGTGCAGTATGGTGTGGAGTGCCTTGCCCTTTTGGGAATGTGTTGACGCAGCAGACGGACAGGAGAAAGAAGGTAAACAGCAAACAGCTCAAGTTTTTAGACAACAACAAGTGGAAATGTAGTCGCTGAGTCGCTGGATGGATATGGGTTTGCCTAAGGAGAAAAGTGTGTAACCAACAGATTGACTGACTGATGGATGGATGGATGCATGGATGAGCCAAGCAAACAACAACAATAAACACTCACACACATAAAAACTATGCGTTTATCTATAGATAAACATATGCATCCCAGTGCCTCGCACAGGGGTTGTGCGGTAGCACAGATAGAATCACACCAGCAGCTACGAATTACAAATATTTTCGGTCAATTAGCTGCGTAATAAAATAAATAAATTAAAAATCACAATTTTGTGGTATTTGCTTCTTCAAGATTTAGAATCGATAAGCTGCTTGCGAAGCACTTTAGAAGATCGATTGTAGTGTAAATGCTGTGGGAAATCAATAAAAGTTGGAGAAGCTTAAGTGTATATCTTATTTAACTAAACCTAATTGATAATATGCTATAAATAGAAACAAAAATTAATGAAAAATAAATTTTTTAAAAATTACAACCAATTAAATAAATAATTGATAATAAAAATATTCTATATAATATTAATTTCTTAAACTAACTTCTCAACAAAAATTTTCAATTATAAAAAAAATTGTATTTGATATAATTAATTTAATATAATTAATACTATATAATTAATTTTAAGAGTTATTTATTTATAAAAATAAATTATATAATATAATTTATTAGTAAAGAAAACAGAAGTCAGTATTGTCCGCTACATTATTGATAGTTAAATACCTAAATATATTTTGAGACATATTTCTAATAGTAACAAACAAAACTGTTGAGTAAAGTAGCCAATGAAATAATAAATATTATTTTTCAAACATTTCAGCAGTTTAACTTATAATAATTTAAAATCTGAAAGCGAGTTTAACTAAATATCAAAATATATTTATATGTAGAGATAATAATAATTAACTGATAGATAATCGTTTGACTTAAGAGCTTTATGGGCAATGCAATTAAAGACTTGTAAATTGCTGCTCACTTACAGAGTAGGTTTACATTTTGTGATGTACATGAAATATGCTTAGCAAATATAAAAATAATTTATAAGAATTTATTTAGATATTTTTTTGATAAACTAAACTATTTATATATCATAAAATCGGTGAAAGCTTTTACAAAAATATACTGGAATTTTTCAAAGTTGGAATTGAACTTTAATGTTTAGATTGCATAAACTGAAACAGTCTTCACTTACAGTTGGAGCTCAACGGCAAACGGCAAACGGCAAACGGCAAACAGCAAATAGTCTGCAATTCGAGGCAGTTGCATTTGAAACTGCATTGCTCAGTGCTCAGTTTGCTGTGGAATGCCGGACCACCCACCAGCCCAATATGTTGTATCAACAAATTGCAATCAGTGAAGTGCGCACCTTTCGGCTGGCGTTGAGCGTATTATGTTAAGCGCACGGAGTTAACAGCTTCGGCTTAACATGGGCGCTGATTAACATCGATTAGTTAGTTAGATGCATGTCACAACGCAGCTGCATTGACAAGTTGTCGTGCGATTATTAATGAACGAGCCCACTGCCTGCAGATACATTTGTATAATTTGCGGTGCAGACAGCTACCACTGGCTCTAGCTGCGCAGCAGCGAATTTCTTCAGCATGCGCAACAACAGCAACAACAACAACAACAACAACAACAGAAGCAGCAGCAGCAGCAGCGACAGCAACAACGAGCGCAGTTTATGTGCCTATCAGAGGCGGGCAACGACGACGCTGGTGAATCCAACAGATACACGAGACGAGAGCACACGAAGCAGCCGCCAGCCACCAGCCGCTAGTCGCCGTCGTCGCCAGTCGCACCAGTCGTCAGTCGAGTGCCGAACGAGCTGTGGAACGCACGTGTGTGCCGCACGCAGTCAAGTCAGTTCAAGCAAGCAACGCAAGCGAATCCGTTCGTAAACGTGAAACGTGAAAGTGAGTCGAATTCCGCCCGGCCAGAGGCTAGCGAGCTGCATATCCGCTGCAATCTGACCGCCACGGGACACTGAACTTCCGTGCGATCGAGTCCGGAACGAGCGCGCGCGCGTTCGTTTTTTTTTGGGAGACGTGGCCGGCCGGCCGGCCCCCAATCGCACTACTTTATTGGAGACGCAGTCGGCGCCTTTTTATCTGGCTTAAGCAATACAACCAAACCAAAATCAAAACCAAAACCAAAACAGAAAACAAAATAAACGCGAGAGCGAGAGACCTTTAAGCCTGTTTAGATGGATGGATCGGCGTGAGGCATTGAGGCGGACGCGGCGCGTCGTCTGTTCAAACGGGTTTCGTTGCGCCCGATCGGTGGATCTGTCTGGAATTGTTGGTCTTTTGATGTTGCGCCCTCGGCACCGCAGCTCTAAACGTTTCCAGGAAGCCAACTGGATCGGCCAGGAGGCGGTGGCTGCTGCTGCTCTACAAACCAAATAAATCAACAATTGATAATGTGAAAACAAAGAACAAACCGTTTGAAGTGCTCACGTGAAAATCGAAAAATTGATTTGAATCATGCAAAAGGTGAACTGAAACACGAAATGTTTCTAAAAAACAAAATGTAGCCAGCCAAGAAAAACAAAGCGCGCAAATCAAACGAAAAGTATTAAGAAGTCCAAAAAAACAAAAAAAAAAGAGTTCAGGAAAAACAAATCAATTGGGAACCAGATCACATCTATATATATCGATCTATATATATATATATATACATAAACAAACATATATCACGACTAGCACAGTTATATAATCTCAATATAGGGACCCTTCGAAAAAAATTAATATTATATGTAATCAACCCAACTAGCAATTTAAAATACATTTTTTGATACATCACAAAAAAAAAAACATTTTTGCATTTAAGAAATATTTAAAAATAAAATAACAAAAATAAATAATTAATATAAACATAAAACACATTTTAATTAAGTAGAAACTAGCATTTAGTAATTTATTAAACTACAACGTACTTACGACAACACGCATTCAACAAACACGCCAAAAAGTAGACTTTAGACCGCAACCAAAAGGAGATAACAACAACAACAACAACAACAGCAACAAAAACAGCAACAGCAACAGCAACTGATAACATATTATTGATAACAATCAGCAACAAGAACAACAGCAAGATGCATACAACATTTCTTAGCCTTGTGCTGCTGCTGCACTTACTCAGCCGGCTGGGACGCTGCCAGGAGCAGCAACTGTTGCTGCCAAGCATTGAGAGCAATGTCAATATGCAGCAACAACATCAACATCAGCAGCAACTGCAGCAGCAGCAGCAGCAACAGCAGCTGCACAGCAGCAACATCAACAGCAACCAGCAGCAGCAGCAGCAGCAGCAACAGCAACAGCAGCAGCAGCAGATCTTGGGCAATCCGAGCACGAATAGCACGCTGCTCAATACGCTGCTCGGCGCTGGCCCTGGTGGTGCTGCCATGCCAATGCCCGCCGGTGGTGCGGTCATCAATCAGCTGGGCGGGCTGGCCGGCCTGGGCAGCAGCACGGCGAGCGCGCCGGCAGCAGCCAATGGCATCGGCATGGGCATGGGCATGGGACATGGCATGGGACATGGCATGGGTCACGGCATGGCGCACGGCATGGCACACGGCATGGGACATGGCGCCGGACAAGGACACGCACTTGGACATCAGCTGGCGGGTCTGGCTAATTTGGGCATCATTGTGGGCGGCAAGGGCATGCCGGGCATGCAAGGCGGCCTGGCCGGCTACGGAGGCAACATGCTCAACTCTGGCGCCGCAGGAGGCGCTGCTGTTGGCGGACCAGCAGCTGCAGGAGGAGGCGGCGGCATGGATATGCAGAGTCAATAGTGAGTAATTTAACAGTTATTGCAGCACACGCTTAATTGGACGGCGCATGCACAAGTGAAATCTTATCATCAATTGATGAAGACGCTCAACTTGAGGCACAGCTCGTCAAAATTCTTTGCTTTTGTCCTATTAATGTACCCCAACCAGCCGGGGGCATCCCATCCCATGCGCTCTTTTTTATGGCATTCTCTGGCCCGAGGCCAATTGCCATTGACATCGCCTGCCGATCTCGTCTCCCCAGCCCCACAAACCACAGATTGAGCCATTTACAAATCAACGTTTGCTTTCTACACGCAATTACAGCGAGTTGTACGAGTATTAAAATTGAGTCTTGAGCCCTTGCTTAACCCTCAGCTGAACTGCAAATCGTTTCTGACCTTCGCCCGAAATAAAAGAACTAAACTTAGATTAGATTCCGAGCATAGCTATTAAGGAGAAAGATCCTGAGAAGCCATGAAATGTCTATAAAAGATTGTGTTTGATAACAAAACTATTTATTTCGTACGTTAAAATTTATTGGCAATAATTTTAACGGTCAATATTATATATATTTATATATATATATATATATATATATATATATATATATATATATATATATCTTCATTATATATTATAAATATATATTTATCATACATATTTAAAGCTAGCTGGTATTGGCTGGGCAGCTATGTATATTGCTTGCTTGTGAATCATCTTCCGCTGCCTAAAGAATATTTTGGTTTATATTATTTATTTATTTTTTTTTTTTTGTGTTAAGAATATTCCAAAAGCACAATTTTTCATTGAAAAATTTAAATGAAAATTATATACAAATTTATAGAATTAATTTTACTCTCCCAGCTTTGAGCAGGGCTTTTAGACACTTTAACTTTATATTAATATTAGCTATATTTCATATTTATTCTTTTTTTTCGCTATTTATGTCTGTTATCTACAGAATATACAAAGTTCCTTCATGGAATTAAATTGTATAATTTAAAAATATTTCTTCATCTGATAAACAATTAAATTTCTTATTAACTTTCATGAAAAGCTTAAAAATTCATGAATTTTCTATATTTTTTTATGGGTTCCCAGCCAAAGTTAATTTTGATTGCAAAGAAAAAAATATAAATGAAGTCTCTGCCTTTCTATGACTTCATAAAAAAGTCTTCCAACTAATCTTGATGCTTTTTAAAGAAGTTGCGCTTTGATGTGTGCCAAGGAATTCCTCAAATTAATTGCTTGAAAATGCTCGCATTTATTTGTTTACATTTGAGTCAAGCCAAGCCAAGCCAAGCCAGGCAGCAGCAGCAGCAGCAGCATCAGTAGTCAGTCAGAAAGATCTTGAGCTCGGCAAAGTTAAATAAATAAGTATGGAGAATTTGCAGCAGCCGGAGGACCACCCGAAGCTCTGCTGACAAATGCAACATAAATCTACCGAGACAGTAGTCGAGAAAGAGGCGTTTAGACAATAAAGTAAATTATTTATATTTGCTTGGGTTTTTGCGCCTGTCAGCCAAAAACAAAAGAAAAAACAAAGAAAAAAAAAAGAAAAAAAAACAGGAAAAAACACACAACATTTTTAACTCAATTGCAAGGATTGGAGTGGACAGTGGGGGCGTGGCTGCATCTCGATCCAGCCAGCAACAGCAGCCAGTTGTCAAAATGTGCGAGTCGAGCCGTTTTTTATGATTATTAGCAAAAGCGAAGTCCGACGTAAATTTTACTTACACTTCACATTCATTTGCCCACTGACAACAGCAGCAACAGCGCCGAGCGCACCACAAAGGGCTGAAGCGGCAGTGGCATGAATAGGCTGGGCTGGCAGCTCCGGGCAACGGTTATTATTTGTCATTACAAAACCAAAGCAACAACAGTTGCAGGCCCAACTCCAACTGCGGCTCGTCCTTCGTGTTGGCCAACTGGGAAATTTTTATTACACAATAGCCAAATGGGCGCAATACCGTTGTACTTGCCTGATTCCTTGCTAATTTTATTTCTTCATGCTCGTCGCAATGGGGTAGAAAGTGTTTTAGTTGCTCAAACGTTGACCCAGCCGTCAGGCTAGACTAATCGATAGCCAGCAACAAGCCATTAGACAGTCTGTCCGCTGTCCGCTGTCCGCTGTTCATTGTCCACAGTTACACCCGCTTGATTACAATTAATCGGCTTATTTACCGGCGTCCATTTGCCCATTGCCCATTTGCCCATTTGCCATTTGATGAGCCACGCTGCTCAGCCGGCGCACTTTTTGCCTAGCTGGCTCCACCTGCACCTGCACTTGCAGGCCGCAGCGTCAGGTGCGCTGCAACGAGCCATTTTATTGATTTTAAATGTCGCCGGAAAACTCAGACAATTCTTTAAAAAGATAACACAAGCTTAGCCTTAGCATAAAATCATTTGCATTAGCTGCAGCTACAAGTCAAGGTGAGACACGAGGCGAGCTCTCAATTGTGAATTATGAATAATGAATAATGAATAATGAATAATTGATGTTTAAAGAATAATGCATAATAAAGAATAAGTTCACAAGTGAAAAATAGACATTAAATGTATTGATTATGATCAAAATAAATATGGAAATTAAAAAATAATACTAAGATATTATATAATATTCTTAGTATAATATTTTTATATTATTATTATTATTAAAATATTATTAATTATTATAATATTTTGATTTTATTCATAATGATTGCATATAAAAATATTTATAATAAACAATTTTAAATTTAAATATAATAGTTAAAATAAATATTATAACAATACAAATACAACAAAACTAGAGTTTAACAATTAATTTTAAATACTTTTTCGTGCCAATAACTTTTGACTTTTCAAAACGAAATTTACTATAAATAATTCATATTTATATGGCTGGCTAGCTGTCTGGCTCTATGTCTGCATAAAATGTAAAAAAACAAAACTAAAAATCATTTAAATTTCTTTACCCAATGTGGTTTATATTTATTTGAATTTATATGCAGCTGGTGAAATTGCTCTGATATATTTAAAAATTTTATCCAAGCGGAGCATTCCACAGCTTCAACTAAAACCATAATTTTAATATCGGAAAAATTCTTTTCAAGAGTTGATAACAATTTTCGATTAATATATTGAATTCTACAAAACTTATAATTCCTCCATCATATTTACATATTTCGGGCCATTTGGTTTTCCATTCCATCGCCCAATTTGGCGTAAGTCACTTCAACACCTGCTCAAACAATACATTACTCCGACCCACATGCTCAGCCGATGTCAGCGGCTGACCGGCATATGCAAATACAGAGAGAGCAGAGCCTGTTTACACGAATCAATATGCAGCAAAGCTGATTAGGGGATGTAATGAAAATGTAATAATTGCCAGCCAGGCCAGGCCAGCCACTCGATGCGACATATTTGCGCCGTGTGCGCGTCGCCAGGCGCAATTAATCTTCGCAGGGTTGTGTATTGTTGGTAATTCAAGAAGAGCAAGTAGAAGCAGCAGCAGGAGCAGCAGCTACCAGTTAAATAGCAACTCAGCAGCCAAGTCAAATAAAACCAAAAACACAGAAAAAAAAGCAGAGAGAAAAAATCAACCGAAAATTTGACTGCCAAGGGGCTCAGAGGGGGTCAGAGTTGGGCAGGGTTGGGCAGGGTTGGTTTCAATTTCAGCCAAAGCAAAAGGCAAATAATGTAATAATGTTTAACAGTCTCGCTTACCGTCTCGCTCTGCGTCTGGCGTCTCGCTCTGTGACGTCTGTGTTGTTTTGTTAACAGACATTTATGACATTATACGGCGCAAAATGATGTTGTTACAGGGTGTAACAAAGCCAACCGCCACCCCAGTTTCCGGGGCCCAACCCCAAAAGGAACTCAACTCAACTCAACTCCTCAATCCTTTTTGCCTGCTGTGATTTCATTTGCCTTACAAGCGGCAAAAATCTGCTTAATTGTGCGTAAGCCTGTCCCCTGCCTCTGTCCCTCCCGCTCTCATTCTACCTCTCTCCCTGTTAAATATTTGTCAAACAGTAATTAAAACTTACTTACTTTACCGTTGCCCTGGTTGCCTTTGCCTTCGCCTTTGCCGTTGGCTTTGGCTTTCGCTTCTGCTTGGGTCTGCGAGAACAAAAGCACAACTTAATGTTAACTATGCGAGTTCTTTGAGTTTCAGAAAAGTTGAACTCTTTCTTGTTATATCTGGGGGTACTTATAGCGCAATGCTTCTTCCAATCTCTATAGTGTCTGGCATCCTGGCGGAAACATAAAAATGTTAATTTCCACGCAAAAGAAAAGCCAGCGAACGGCTTTTGTTGCACAGCGCAGGCCGCAAATTACGAGTCTGGGTTTGCCCTGGTACATGCCACATGATTTCCACGGGTTCCAGGGCTGCGCCCAGCGCAATTGACGATAACGATTATGTGCAAAAGTTTTGGTTTTGTTTTCTGCTTTCATATTCTTTTTTGGTCGCCACCAAATTAAAAATATCCTCGCTAAAGAAGTTCGGCTGCTGCTGCTGCAGTCAATGCCATGTGGCACCACCGAAAATAAAAAGAATTTATTTGTCTCAATATCCCAGCGACGACGACAATGAAGACGACTCTGGGGAGGAACGACTACTCCAATTCTAGACCAGAGACTCTGCCGGCCTTTCGGTCTTCTGCTGAACATTATGGCCTTGCAGAATGTAATTGCAGGCATAAACTTTTTCCTTTTCCTTCTATTATTGTGGTCTTTTATTTAATTTGCTTTTTGTCTTCGAAGCTTTCGATTAAGGGCATTTCGAGTTGGTCAAGTGATTGGTGACGCATAAGTCAAATATATAATGTAGAACAATTGCACTAAGTCAACAAAAATTGTGTCTCTATTTAGGAATATAAAATAAATTCATGTATATTCCACTAAATAAAAGTGAATATCAATATCTGTAAATATTTCTCAAGGAAATTATTTTTATTTTAATATGAATTTCTCAATTTTCATGTTACTATACAATTTTATGATAATATTTTTTATGAAAAAAAAATATTTTATGAAAATATTCAAATTAAAATTAAATGAACATTTTTTTTTAACTATGTATTTCATCATATTTTTTATTACTACATCATATATGTAAAGAATAATGCCTAGCCAAAAACTATTGCAGCTAATTTTATAAATAATCATACATTGAACATATAGAATATCTATTATAATTATTTAATTATGTAGAGATTCTCATATTTTGCTAAACCCTGCCTGAAGTCCATTCAGATTTCGGTGCTGCCGCTGTGTGCAGAGATGATTTGCTTTTCTAGCCGTTTTCCCGCCAACAATTTGCCTGCCATTTGCCATTTGAACTTTTTAATTTTGTCGTTTTGATGGCTGCGTTTTATGATGCCGTTGCCTTTATTTCCAACTCTCCTCTCTTGGCCCCCCGCCTGTCTTGCAGCTGCTGCGACTGCTGTTGCCCGTAGACGTTTCCGTTCGCTCGTGGTTTTTGTCTTAATGATAAACTCTGGGGTTTTTCAGTTTTTCCAGCTCGGTTTAAACTCCCTTCAGCAGCATCCTTTGTTGTGACTTGGCCAAAGCTGCGCCATAAAAAAAATAAATAAAAGTAAAATCTGTGAATAGAAAATAGCAGCTGGATGCCCGAAAGAAATCGCCCCATAAATTGGCCATATAATGAATCTATCTAATAAAACTGAAATCGAGCTCGAGCTCGAGCTCGAGTTGGAGATTGAGTCACACAGTCGCCGCGAGGGTTGCAGCCTGCAGTCGGTAACAATGAAAATGGAAAATCGTTGATTGTTCCCGTGACGTTAAATGCATTTTCATGTAATTAATGTGCCTAAAAACCCAAAAATGACTTAAACAAATCAAACGAATTGAGTTGCGGCTGAGTCTGAGATGCATGCATCAAAATGGAAATCAAATGGGAAGGAGAATTTGGTATTGTGGTGAATAGCAAAATACTCTAGCAGGCATTCATGATATTTTTCTGTATATAAATATAATGAAATATTTATTTACAAATTTAAATAAATATTTACCTTATATAAAATATTATTCCAAAATTGTAGTTCAAACATTTCTCTTAAATACTTAAAATAATATAGGGAAATATATATATATATATATTTATTTAATAATTTTAATAAAATATTAATAATAATATTTATTCCAAATTTGTAAGTCAAATATTTTTTTCAAATACTTAATATAATTATGCGAAATTATAGATGCATTAAATTAGGAGAGAGATATTGAAAAGAAAGAAGCAATAACATATATATATATATATATATAGATCTGATGATTCTTCTTTAATATTTGACTCAATGATTCGTTAATAATTTGTAAAGAATTCCTATTAGAAAAACAATTGAAGTACTGAAAATATAACTAAAATAGTTAAATTGCATCATACATAAGCAATCATCAGTTAATTCAAGGCGTAACACAATCCATGCCTAAATCATAATTCTCTCTAGAAAGGGTATGAAAACATGTTGAAAGATCTTTCAAGGTGTCAAAATTAAAACAAACTCCAATCAGCCAAGCAGCCTGTGTAGGAGTTAATGAATTTAGCTGATGTGGATGTGACTGCGGCTGCTGAAGCTACAACTGTTGCCGCTGCTGCTTTCATTGCTGATGCTGGGTGATGGCTTTCTAGTTGCCTTTGATCTTGTGCAATGTCTTAGCGGGCCAAAGTTGTGTCTGTTTGGCAGCGCATTGAGGAAGTTGCATCAAAGGCAAACATTGCCACACACTCGTGCGCACACAGCCACATGTGGCACATAGCACATTGGGACCTTGAAGTTCTAGCGGACCTTGAGGCGCTCTCCACGCACACATCAAAGAGATCAAAGCGGGCGAGGCCAGCGTGCAGCGGGCGGACGGGCGTTCGCTCGTCGCGCTACGAGGTTGGGGCGCGGAAGGAGTTTAGTGAGCCGCAAAGCATTTGCCACACGCAGTTAACAGTTAAATTGCAGTCACATCCTGTTAAACGGTTTAACCTATAAAGAAAGAAAAAAAACCTCGGCTCTTGGCCAGGTTTGCCCGCCGTGGCAACTGTTGCTTTGTCGGCAACAGCGCTCGGAGCGCAGGCTCCGGCACCTGGCTTCAAGCTTTGATGTTGCGCCTGTTGCGGTTGCTGTTGACATAATTGGACTTTTGGCTGTGTTGTGCTCTTGTGGTTGTTGTTCAGTTGTTCTGCTATTCTGTCGTTGTTCTCTTGTTGTTCTGCTGTCACGGCCTGGCACTCACTTAGCGGTACTTTAAGAGGCTCGCACATAATTTGCGCAAATTGGCGACAAGAGTCAAGACGCGTCGCCGTCGACAGATCTTTAAGCCTAATTGTTGCTTAAAGCGTTAGTCATTTAGACCCCTTCGAGCCAACTTACTTGCATTTGGCAATTGCGTGTAGGCGTTTGGGTTTCTCTGCTCTCTCGGGCTGTGCGTGCTGCAGTGGGGCGTGGCCGAGTCCCGTCTGCCGATCAATATAAATTGGCAATTTGACCCTGAAAAGGCAGCCGGCGACAATGGAAATGATGACAACAACTGGCGGCGGCGACACAAAGCCAAGCAGCTCACAATCAGACAACAAAACAACAATTATGGAAATGAAGACAACCAAAAGGGGGAGCCACAGCGTTAAGATGAGAAAACCATCTGCCGACACCACCAAAAAACAACGACAAAGTCAAGAAAAAATCAAGCATGTTTGGTATTTTAATTCAATTTGCTGTCGTGTCGGAGAAACATGAAATGGATAACAGCAATTGATTACAAACGGAGATGTTTTGCTTTATGCAATTGTCGTGTAAAATTTGGATGGACATTGAAAGGATTTTGCTTTTCATTCGATTGGAATTAAAAAAACTCAGCAAACAGTGCATCTAGTAAATGGACCAGATTGAAGTCTGCTTGCCAAAGCTGCAGAGTTGCTTTTGGGCGCAGATCTGTAGCCAAGTAGCTGCAGCGATCATCGCTTGAGCCACTTGAGATTTATAAGTGCAAATGATGTGAGAATTGAGTTTATGTAAAATTTATTTATATACGAGAAAGATTCGAATTTCTTTACGAAAGCCAATCTTGTTGCATAAGTGTCTGTTTTCCATATAACTCAAAAATGTTATAATGATGCTATAAGAAATTCCAATTATTTTATATATTATATAACTTTATAGCTAAAAGAAATTTTGAAGATTTTCTTATATAATATCTAGGACCACTCGAAGAAAACTCTTATATTCTAATGGCCCTGAAGAAATACTTAAGATATTATTATGATATTATATAATTATTAATTAATCAATAATTAATTATATTATAATGATATTTATTTATATTTCTGTATACACATATAATAATTAAGAAATAAAACAAATATCCATGATTTTCGAATAATAATATAATATATACTTTATCTCGCAACCCTCGTATAACTTTTATTCTAATTGCTTGAAAAAAATATTTTGGATATTTTTGAAGCTCGAAGACAACTCTTCTATTTTTGTAACTTAAAGAAATATCTTAGATTTTTGTAAATAAAATCTCTTACAAACCGCAGACAACTCTGCTATGTCTCAATTAATTTCCATGCATAATAACAATAAATTTATATTATTTTTATAAATTATCTACATTTCTCCATGCATCAAATTATGTTGAAAAAATAATATATAAATAGTTTCATTTCAATATACTTCATATATACGCCCAAGTGACTTTTACAGTCCCCCAACACACACTTCTCTGCGTAGCCAAGACAAGTGCCATTTTCTGTAGATCAGCCACAACACGAATGTGCACTTGAGGAGACGATCTACTGCTAGGCCTGTCACAGCACTCTCTATGTGTGATTAGCTGCGCGGCTTTCTCGAGCCAAATTCAAGAGCAAAACTTTGCTATGTTTGGCGCCACATGATCAACAAGCTGAACACAGCCAGCGAGAGTGCCAGACCAGAGCGAGCAAGTGATGGAAATGGACCTTGAGGCTGCAGCAGAAGCATGAAAATGCCACAACGATACGATTGCCCCTTTTGCCACTGGCTGCCCTCCTCCAGATGTTGCTGATTGACAAATGCAGTGAAGCATTTGCTGTCGGAGTTGGCGCGCGTGTTGATGGATGGACATGAGCATGGATGAGTTGGTTTTGCAGTCGCTGCTGATGTACCCGGCGCACTCAAAGCGTATCACGCCCCAAATTAACTGAAATTAACACGCGTTTGTCAGGCCTGCAACTCACCTGCCACCCGCATGGCACCGACAGCCGTCAACCACTGCGGCTACTAGTGCCGTTCCCATTCCGATTCCCATTCCCATACCCATACCCATTCCCATACCCATTCCCATTCCCATTCCTATTTCCAATTTCCAACTGGGGATCGTGCCGGGTCTTGTGTTTACTTAATGACGTTTATGTGTCTTGTGTGTCATTTGTCGGCATATCTGAGCTGTCATAAAGCGATTTGATTAAAGCGAAAAAAGCCGCCAACGAACTCCCAAGCCAAGCAACTGCAACTGGCTCTCGCTCTCGCGCTCTCTCTCTCTCTCTCTCTCTCTCTCTCTCTCTCTCTCTCTCTCTCTCTGTCGCTATCACTCTCTAGCTGCCTGCCTGGACGTGCTCTTTTCCAATTAAAATGCAGTCAGAGTCGCAAACGCTCCTCGTCCTGCACCGCCCAACATTTATTTTCGGAAATCGAAAAAAAAATCGAGAGGGGCCAGTCCACACCACACCACCGTGAGCAGAAAGTGAGAGTGAACCAGAACAGAGCAAAGAAAATAAATACGAGCTAAATACAAGTACTAAGTTAATCACAAAGTATTTAAATACTCTGAAATATGTAGGAAAAGTATCGTGAGAAGATTTCGGTATATTCTTTTCTGTTTGACTTAAGTTAATAGCAGACGATTTCCTTGACTTTCTTTATGGTTGAGATATGATGGTATAAAACCTAGATTTTTATTGAGTTTTATTCATATATTATTTTAATAAATTTTTAATATTATTATATTATTAAATAATTAAAAAAATTGTTTTGATGAGAGCTTATTTTCAATTATCTTGAACTATTATTAGAAATATTTGACACATATAAAATATTTAAAATAAAAGCTCAAGATAAATTATAAAAAAAAATAAATAAATAAATAAAATCAAAAGTTCGCAGAAAAAAAAATTTTATAAATTTTCCATTAAATATATATCTCTTATATATATCTCATATATATTGTTTGTCAACTGTAAAATATTTAATCTAACAAAATAATCATATTTAAAGTGTTTAAACATAATTTTAATTTCATTAAATTGGAATTTTAATTTTATTAATTTGTATTACTTTTCCTTATTTCACTCTCTTCCTTAATTCACTCTCTGGACGCAACTATTATATATTTCTGAATTAAAATTTTTGCAAGTCATCCCCACAAGCAGATATTGCCCAGAGCAAAGTGTATATAGCCATACAGAGAGTTGAAAAATAAAAGGAAAAGTGGCAAACGTCGGCGGCACAAATTCTTTGTAATTAGTATTAAAATGTTTTCCGCTACATTTTCACTTGATTTTCTGCTGCCAGTCGACAAGGCGCGTTCGAGTGCCAGTGCCAGTGCCAGTCCCTATGACTGTGCCTGTGCCCCATCACAGTTCGAGTTTGCAGGCCTCAGTCAGTTAGTCAGTTAGTCAATTTGTCTATGTGGCAGCACTGGCTATGGCACTGGCTCTGACTGTGGCTCCTGCCCAGCCCGCCCTCACTGTCCCTGTCGCTGCCCCTGTCTCCATCGGTGCGCCCCATGCAACATGTATCTCTGACCTGGGCCTGTGGCTGTTGCTGCGGCTGCTTCGCGCATGATTGAAGGCAACATGTGTTTCGGAAATTATGCAAAATTGCCTGCCTGCCGACCGTTCGACGGAGCAGCCCAGTCGCAGCCACATGCTGCCACGCTGTGGCATCCATCCACAGTCCACAGATCTCTAGTTCTGGCTGCAGCCAGCTTTGCTTAGCCTGGGCAGCGTTTGCATATTTCGCTGCTCATTATCATTTGTTTAGTGGCCGGCGCAGTTCATTTCATAAACAATTAATAATGCTTAAGCGCATCTTGGCGTTGACAGGCGCAGCAAATATGCCGAGCCACCTACCAGAGTCAACTGTGTGGCCGCTCTGCCATTCTGTGGCGGCATGCGGCATGCGGCATTCTCCTCTACATATATCTGCCTCTAGGCAATGCTGCAACCAAATTGGATTGCATTTTTCGGTTGTTTGCCCATTTGTTTGGCTTAAATTGGTTGGAGTGTCGAAATGCGGCATACAACAAACGGAAGTTGCCAACGGATTCGACTGCCAACACACACACACTCACACACCCATACACAGCTGTCAGCTGTGTCGAACACTCAATGCTGAGTTATGAACTTATGATATTTGGCCAAGCGGATTGCGGAAGCCTTCAGCAGATCTCACTAATTGGCGTGACATTCTACAACTGCGGATTAGCCAAACAGAAGCCGCACGAGTCACACAAACTATGGGAATTTTAATAGATTTATGGGCAAGAGTCACATGAGAAGAAAATATTGACAATTGAAAGGGAACAATAAATGGCAATTAAATTAGTTAAATTAAATATATAGAAATTTATTATAAAATAAAAATAAAAAATTAATTAAATATAAAAATATACAAATTTATTATAAAATAAAAATACAAAATTAATTAAATATAAAAATATACAAATTTATTATAAAATAAAAATAAAAAATTAATTAAATATAAAAATATACAAATTTATTATAAAATAAAAATTAAAAAAATTAAATATACAAATTTATTATAAAATAAAAATAAAAAAATTAAAAGAATTTAATGAAATAATCTTAATCTTATTTACAATTTTAATATGAATATATATTAAAAATATATATAGAATTCATAAAGAATTTCATTAAATTTTAAATTTATTTTTCAACAAAATTTTGTATAATATTTTATAATAAACAATATATATAGGCACAGATATAGATGTAATACACATATGATCACAAGCAGACATCATATAAAATATTACTCAACATATATAAAACTACTTTAAGCAATTCCTTCTCTTATAAAAATGCTTGGCAGTGAGTCTGTTTATGAAGCACAAAGACCATAATTAATATGCGATAAAAAACTATCAGAAAATCATAAGAACTCTAACAAAAGTTGATCCATATGCCATTGAAGTTTTGCGTCAATGTTTACAAAGTTCTTCAAATTAATTATGTGATCTAGTTTAAGTTTCAACAGAGAAGATGCTGGAAGTTGGGTCGTTAACTAATTAGCTAATAATTTGATTTGTAAACTTAACAAATAGCAGGGGAAAAATGTATTTTGTGTAATCTATGCAGCAGCCACGTGAGCCACATGAACTTGTTTTATCACCTCAGCAGCAGCAGCAGCAGCAGCAGCAGCATCAACATCAACTTGTCTGATTGAATGCGCGCTTGGCAGCATTTGATTTGTTTAGAAAATAAAGCACTCAAACTCCCTCTCTTTCCCTCTCTCCGTCTCACTCTCTCTGACACACTCTCACACGTAGCGTATGCATGTGGCGCCAAGTTGGCCCCAATTTGTTAGGGGGCGATTCAGGCATTTGCCTAATTAGCACTCAATGAGCAACTGAAGAGCTGTCGAGAAATATTTTCGCTCGTCCGTTAGCTGCTCAACTTGCAACAGCTGCCACCGCAGCCTCAGCAGCATCAGTTGGCTCAACTGACACAAGTGCCCGCTGTGGTATTCATGCTCATATACGAGCATTCATACTGCTATCTTCGAGCACTCGATGCCAGCTGACAAGGCCACCGCCCGCCACCTACTGCCCGCCTTTATGGCCTATTCGTAAGCATTTGCGAGGGTTGCTTTTAGAAATCTTATGTGTGGTACGTGACCGTCCATTAATACATCATTGCGTTTCCTCGGCCCTCCCATCAAATGAGCTGCTGATGTATTGGCAATGGAGTGATGACTTCTCCCCCTCTTACCTATTCCACCCGTTCTGAGGCCCCCTCTGGGTCCTGGGCCCATGTCACGGCCTGGCTGTTGCGATATGCCGCTTAGCTGTTGGGTTCGCCTTTATTTTTGGGTGCGTTTCGCATTTTCGTCATGGTCATAAAAACGCATTTTATGCGAAACGCATTTTGGCCCTCTTATCGCTGGCCCATACAACGTAGTCGTACTTTTTATGAAAGCAAATAAAAGTGCGCTTAAAATACTTACATGCCTCCCTCGTGCCCCCCTCTCCCCCCATAGAGCACACACATAAACCCAGCAGCAAAACTTTTAATGTTGATTGCGTTTTGCGTTAAAGTTAATGTTGATGCTGATGCTGATGCTGATGCTGATATTTAATTTTAATGCGTCTCTCAGCGCCTCAGCCCAGCAGCGAGCGAGGATCTAGCTTGAGCCAAGTGACCAAGTTTCCGCCTCCTCAGTCCACGAAAATTATATATTAATCGCCACGGCTCCTGTTCGGAAGAGAAATGCGCCAAGAAAATTAATTTAAATGTATGCGCTGTCAATTTTGATGAGTTCCTTGGGTGGGTGGGAAACGAGTCTGCTTTGGGTGGAAAATGAAGAAAATTCCAAATTCCAGCAGTTAAATTTAATTGCTTATGCTTGTAAAAGCAGAACGACGCACAAGAAAATGTTATGACATTTCTATAAATACGCGAGGCTGAAATGTCAAGTGGCCCTAGCCAGGGAACTTCTCATAAATAACTGAAATGCTTCGACAATATTAAATCACAACAGAATTCAAAACCGAAAGAGAAAGCGAGTGAAAGAGAGAGGGAAGTAGTGGAAGCAGAGCCAGCAGCAGCAGCAGCAGCAACAGTCGCAACACCCTCTGCTTATTAGAGATCTGACAGAAACTTCCTCATTCAGAAATTACCTGATAAATTTTACGTTGAAATGGCGGCGGCGGCTGTTGCTGCTGCTGCCGGGCAGCAACAGCGCGCAACATTGGCAGCGGGCATGGGGCGTGACAGGGCAACAGGGCAATAGTTGTAAAATGCAGTGGCGAGCCATAGAATTATAAGAAAGAATAGAATAGCAAACGAAATGCGCTAGCTGGAAAAGAAATGCAGACAAATTGCCGGAATGCTGCTGAAGCAGAAACAAATACGAGTGCGCAGCGGCAACACCAACACCAACACCAACAGCAGCAACTGCGGCACCAACAATAGCTAATATTAGCTGAAAAATAGTTTGGCAATGTATTCAATGCAACACCACCAGCAGCAGCACCACCACCAACAGCAGGCAATGGAGTCTAATGAATGCGCAACTAGAAAGCGGAAGCATTGCAGCAACCAAAGGGCAAGCCTTTGAGAAGTGAAGAGTGAGCGGCTATACATAAGGAAACTAATTGCTGGCATTTTCAACAAGCTTAAAGCTGCCTCGCCGTGGCTGTGGCATAACAAAAACCTAACTATGATATCTTAAGTGTCAAACCAAGCTTAAGTGTTGCCGACAACGCGGGCAATCAAGCAGTTTCAGCTGCTGTTGCCCACGCCAAATGGATTACTTAGATTAAGTTGCATACAATTAGCTGCTAGCAATATAATCAAAGTAGCAGTAACTAAAATTTAACTAAAGCTAATGTTGCTGCTGCTAAGAGCCATGTTGCTGCTGTTAGAAGACATGTTGCTGTTGGGTAAAAGCGCGAAGAAATTGACGATCAGCAATACTTTGAGAAAATAACACTCTACCCATCTAATATTTATACAAAATTAAAGTTGCAATTGCAAAAACCTTCCAGCAAGATCGCATGTTGCTGTTGCACGCCAGCAACATGCATTTAGGTTTTACTGAAAACAAATCATGTTGCTTGTAACCTAATATGCCACAACAAAACAAGCAATAATTATGTGAATAAAAAGTAGCCAAATGTCAATGACAGCGAGCAATAGTTGCTGAGGTTGTTGTTGCTGCTGCTGTTGGCAATTACAATTCAATTTTTATGCATCTCACAGGCAGCACACAATGAAAATGAAGCTGTCAAATGCATGAAATTCCAATAAAAAGCAAAGTTATGCAGCACAAACAAAACACTGCTGATGACACAAGCAGCGGGTGGCCAGCAACAGTAGCAGCAGCAACAGTAACTACAGCAGCAGCAGCTGCAGCTCCAATGCGGAGGCGTGGCAAATGAGCTACGGTAATGGCGTTAAATACAAAGGCAGGCAGCAGCAACAGCAGCAGCAGCAGTGGTCGCATTAAATTTGCTCGCCAGATGCGACGCTGTTAGCAGCAATTGCTGCACAGCAGCAACATCATCAGCAACTTGAGGGCAGGAAGGAAGCGACCAAGATGCGTTGGCAAGGTGTGAAGTGTACAAATACCGTATAAGGGGGCTGCAGGCCCAAATATGTCGTAAAGATTTTTATTGCATTTTTACGGCGCACACGCAGCAGCAACAACAACCAGCAGCAGCAGCAGCAGCAGCAGCTCCAGCAGCAATCATGGCATTTTTGGCTGTGCCAGCTAAATGATAAACTTTAACGTTGCTTGCATTTTGGATTTGTTTGCCACAAGTAGAGTTTCTAGTAAATAAACGACCAGGTTGCAACCGCAGCAGCAGCACCAGCAGCAGCAGCAGCCGACGAGCCGTAAAAATGCTTAAAAATGAAAATATATCTACGCAAGAGCAAAAACAAAAGGCAACGAAGGAAAATATATATATAGAGCATTTAGAAGAGTATGCAAGTGGTGAAGCGACCCTCGTTGCCAGCTTAGCTGGCCTGCCTGCCGGTCTGCCTGGGTGGGCATAAATTGATTGCCGTTGCTGATGCTGCTGCTGTTGCTGCTGCTGTTGCTGTTGCTACTGCGCAGTCGATGTAGCTGGATTTTAATCATTTGCCGCAGCTTTTATTAAAAATTTTGAAAAAGCAAGAAGAAGCAACAGCAACAGCAGCGACGTCATTTTATTGTCTACTTACTGTTCAACCAAATCCCATGCACAAATTTTATGAGCCAGCCCATAAAAATGCCTTAACGGACCGCCCGCCCGCCCCCCACCGTCCGCTTGCCAACTCTCGAGGGGCACATTTGTTGTTGCTGCTGTTGTTGTGGGGGCAGCAGCAGCAGCAGCAGCTGACAATGTTTACGGTTACAACTGTTTGTCGTCGTCGCTTGATGCCAAAATTGATGACCATAATCTTGAACGCAGCTACTCTCTGGACGCTGGCAAGGATGCGCTTTTTATGATGAAGCGCCGCTGCAGCAGCAGCCAAACAACCACCGGCGGGTGCTGCTGCTGCCCCCATGCCACTGCAACATTATTCATGGCCTGTGGCTTGTGGGTGTTGCAGAGGGCGGAGACGAGTGTAGCAACAACGAGGACTATGAGCGGCAGCATATTTTATGTTTTAACGCTGTCGAAATCGGGTAGCAACAACAACAACAACAACAACAACAACCACAGCGATAAATATAAACAGCATCAGCTCATACATCAGCATTTAGCAGCAGCAGCAGCAGCCCTCATAAGCATGGGGTAGCTGCTGCCAGCAGCGTTGGGGGCGTAACAAAGGCGGACGTTTGTCTTGCGGTTTCGCGCTTGCAATTTTTGGCCTGTCAGCGACTGTTGCTGTTGCTGCTGCTGCTGTTGCTGTTGCTGCCGGCATGTAATTTAACAGCTTAAGCGCATATTTACAGCGCATTTTGAAGTGTTTTGCTGTGTCGCAAAACTGGCCCATAAAATACTGCAAATCGTGCAAAAGATTTGGAAGGGGAAATAAAAAAGAAAAAAAAAACCAACAAACACCCTGCGACGACGCTCAGACAAAGGTAGCCAAGGCATTCAGGGCAACTGCTAGGGGTACGCTGAAAGCCGAAAGCTGCGCTTAAGCTGCTTGGGGGACTGGCAAGAACAGATGGCCAAACCGTTGATATATTGGCAAATGCTTTCACAATGAGCAACAACATTCGAGCTGGCAATTAGCGAAACGGGGGCACGCCGAATGACTCAAATGAAATCTACTTAAGTGCATCGAATCACAAGTCCGGAAGATCGAAATGTTAATGCCGAACCGACGGGTTTTATAATTAGCCACCAAATTTGGCATTAAAAACAAATACTTTAAACATCTACAAAAAATAATGCAAATAAATTATAAAATCACGTTATGAGCAACAAAAGGCGAAATTGAGTGAATTTTCGTTTATAAACATAAACTAAATATATTTTTAGATAGCTTCTAATTTGATGTTTATTTATTCGAGCAATTTTTCATGGACTCGCATAAAAATTGGAAAATAATATTTCAAGAAATTCGTGTTAAGTGTTTTCGGCTTTCACAAACAATTAAGAATAATTTAGTTTTTATTTTTATTTTCATCTTTTTTTTTTTTGTATATTTTGTCATACGATTATTTCCAGTCTATAAAATGCCAATCGACTGTCCTTAGTCATTAATGGCCTTAGAAGTTGTAATTGGAAAAGCTATGACTGAAATTGCTCAAGCATCGGATGGCTCATTAGCCTCCATTCCCAATTAATGGATTCCGCATTGAGGGCCCAATGGCTGCAATAGGCTGACATCAATTAAAGCAAACCAAGCGAATCTGTGGGGCATATTTCGTTTGGGCAGGCACTGTCAACCCGACCAAGTCGAATGTCTTTTGTGGCTGACGATCTCTCAGAATAGCTGTCTGGCTGTCTGGTTGTCTGGCTCATTGTCACTTAAAGTGAATGCGCCTCGCAGGCAGTCGCCTCATTTGTCGTTTGCCCATTTACAAAACAATGCGATTAAGTTTCAATTTGCAATTCGCAATTTTCAATTTCGCATTTGCAATTGGCCAATGCGTTTTAATTGAAGTTTTCAGTTAAAATTATGTGACAGGCCAATGGCCAAAGAAAACAAACAGAACGCCAACAGCGCTGATGAGGAATCGAATTGAATCGAAACGCATCGCATCGTATCGTATCCAAATCCAGATCCAGAATCAACAACAATCGGTAGCTCGTGCAACGCTTTATAAATAAAGTGGGCACGACTGGGCACAGAGGGGGCTGCTATCAGCTGCATTTATGTTTTGGCAATAAAATGCAAATGGTAAAAGTCCATAAAAAAAAAAAAAAAAATAACAAAAGAGAGAAAGAAAGCCAGCGCCTCGGTCCATAGCCAACCCAACTCATATGCTTATGCTACTTAAAAAGATTTTATGTTCCTGTGTCGATTTCAATTTCGAACTACTTTCAAATCGCTTTCTGATGTTGCAGTTGGTTCTGTTGCAGCAGTTGCTGCTGCACATTTGATATGCTCTTTGGCTGCTGCTGCTGTTGCGGCGACTTAAACTGTAAGTCCATAAAATGCTTTTGCCACTGCACAAAGGGATTTCTTTTTCGTCTCTGTCTGTGTGTGTGACTATCTGTGTGTGTGCATGTGTGTGTTAAATATTTTACGTTTCTGAAAATTTGATGAATCTGTACAAATGCGTAGCACTCAAAGCAGCAGCAGCAGCAGCAGCAACAACAGCAACAACTAAGACTAAAATAAGTAAATTAAAGCTCAAGGGGTGGACTTTGCTGTACCCTGTATTTGTATAATGCTATTGAGTATGCGAATCTTAATAAGCAAGACTCCAGAGACAGTTAACTATTGCGCTCAATAATAAAATTAAATTGCCTTTCTTTGTAAATCAAAAATAAATTTGCTCATTAATTTATCTAAATTGTGATATTTTTGTAGCCTAACAAAAAAAAAACAAAATTCAATTAATTCAACATATATACTAAATAATTTTTAATAACAGTAAGATATTATTTGATGGATATAAAATATATTTCCGGCAAATTTTAAATAAACTTATTAAAAAATTGTTTGGGTATATTTTTTAAAAATTAAAAAACAGGCTTAATTTAAAAAATTCTAGAATTTTAAGCCAAAACTATTTAAATTAATATTAAATATTTTTATATTGAATTCAGCTATATTTCTTGCTCAATCCAAAGATTTTTATCTTATGACTTTTAAGTGAAATTATTATTGCCAAGCTAATATAAATAATTTATTCAAGTACTAAACTTATTTAAATAACTGATAGAAGAGGATATAAACGCAATTTGTATTTGATAGCTGGCAATGCACTCAGCTCCTGCCCGTCTTGAATATACCCTCCACACTAATCATTTAGAGTACATGGTATATCATCAACAACAACTAGGTACAACTTCAATGCCGTTGTCGTCAGTCAGTCAGCGCACGAGGAAAATATCCATCAACACTTTTGTTTTATAGTCGCCCCTTTCTCTCGCTCTCTCCACCTATCTGTGGCTTTCTCTCTCTCTCTCACACACACACACTCACACATGTGTTTGCTGGCACACATCCGTACGTCCGTGCTTGCGTCTGTCTGCCTATCAATTTGTTGTTTGGCCTGCCAGCAGCAACAGCAACAACAACAACAACAACAACAACAACTCTTTACAGTTTGTTTTGCTCTGTTTTAATAGCTTTCAACTACTTTGTATCTCAAAGATACAAATTGCTGGCAGCTAAATTTGTGAAATTAAAGTGCACACAAGTCCAGAGACTCGCTGCTCCTGTCTCACACTCCCGTTCTCTCGCCCTATCTCTCCCCCCCCCCTCTCTCTCTCTCTCTGTTACTGCCACGCCCACCTGCATAGCTAATTGTATTTCATTTCGCATGTAAACGTTTTGTCAAAAGGATTAAGTGACACGCCCCCACACCCGCACCCGCACTCACACACAGCCGCACTGAGCTGGTAATTCCTCATGTTCCATGCCATAAGGCGACACACATTAACCAACTTGAAGTGGGTAACATGAGAATATCAGAGTGACAGGGACTGGGGCCATGGGGGGCGTATGTGGGGTTCGGGCAACTTCTCATGTGTGGGCTTTGACTAATGCGCTTTGCATTGCACTTGCAACAGCAACAACAACAACAACAACAACAACAACGGCAGAAACAACAATGGTTAAGCTTACACAACGACTTACATGAGCTTTAAGCTGTAATTGAAGACTGTCTTTTGTTGCTGTTGTTGTTGCAGTGTCAAATCTTTGTTGATACAATAGATAAATATACATAAGTACATTGATTCGGCCTTTGACTATAGGATCGATCAATATTTACATGAATAAAGCTCGTAAATATTTTTGTATAAATACTTTGAGACTCTGTGAGACGAAGGAGCTACAATAATAGGAGATTTTAGTTGATTTCAACTCAAACAATAATTATATTTTATAGTCATATAAATTATACAATTTATAATATAATAAAAATTTAATATGTTTATAACAATATATCAATATATTTTATTTTTTATTTTTTTATTTTTATTTATTTATTTTATAAATAAAAATCGTTAAAAATTTTGTATTTTCGAAAGATGTAAATATTTAATAATATTAATTACTATCCTATTATAAATATTATATTATACATATATAAATATTATATATTATATTATAATATATGTGGAACGTAAATGTCCATCTGTTTTGTATAACTCTATTGTTGATATAGTAAATATGAACAATCTCCAATCGATCGAAGAGATAGTTTTTTAAATAAATATTTATTTAATAAATTCTTTAATAATTATGTAAAAAATTCAAGCTGGGACATACTTTAGCCTACAACAATTAAATTGAAGTAAATATCCTCCTCTGCAAATAATTGATTTAATTTGAAAAGTGAACATCATATCACTTCTGAGTGTGGTTAAACATCTTCTGCACTCTGTATTGTGCTTGGCATGCTGATGAATTTCTTTAGGAATGTGCAGCCTTCGCATTGTTTGTATGAATGAAATTGTTTCCATTCAGCTAGACGTACATAACTAACCCAGGTATCACGCGGCTAAAGCAATCCACTTGCGAATGATAATTTAATCAAATCGAAAACTACGTCAAATATCGAAATAAAGCAGCGGGAGATAAATAGATAAAAATTCGCTGAGGCACAAGCTCCAAACAAAATTCCGCGTGAAGCCAAGTCGAACAACTTGTAAACAATTTGAGGCACTTGAATAATTAATTAATTGCGAAAAATCTAACCAAATTAATTTCGCATTAGAAACGCACGCAACAGCTAAATTACGTGCAACAGAAGAAACAGAAACAGAAACAGAAACAGAAAAAAAAACAAGCAAATTATGAAGAGGAAAAAGTTAAATCAAAACGTATAGCAGGGCGGCAAGTGGGCAGTGGGCAGTGGGCAGTGGGCGGTGGGCAGTAGGCGGAGCATAGTAATCGTTATGGGTCGACGCTAGAGGTAAGCCGAGGCAATAAGCGACGCGCGTTGCCGATGTGTGTTGCCTCGAGGCGGCGACGTAGACGGAAATAGACAAGCAATGCTGAGATCGTTACTCATACGCCAATTTACGGTGCACTTAAGTTTTATGAGAATTTAAGATTTCCTGCAAATCACGGAGAGCGTCAGACAGAGAGAGCAGAGTGAGAAACGTTGCACGTTGCCCAAAGCTGGACAGGAAGTGCGGCGGAATTATGAAAGCTGAGCAGATACACTCAAAAAAGAAACCCCAAAATAAATAGTGGTATAAATAGTTTTTTATAAACTCTGTCCAAATGCTCTGAAATTCTTGGAAGCTGATAAGAAAAAAAGGTTTTCGTTTATCAATTTTTATGGCGGTAATGGGTGGGACTTTCAGTCGAGAAATTTCCAGAAATAATGCAATTAAGTTCAATTACACATGTAATAATTGTTTTCTGTGGAAATTGCACATAATTTTATAGGCCTCGATTTCTAGATACAGTTCTAGATACAGTTCTAGAAATTTAAAATAAAACCGTTTGAGCTTGACAAATAGCTTGTCGCTAACACACTGGATTTTGTAGCCACTGGTTTGTGTACGCGCTAAGCAGAGACGCAACCTAAGACAACCTAACAAACTTAACGAACTTTCGTTCAATAAAGAGCCCATGCATTTTAGCAATGACCCAAACCTCGGAACTGCTTGCACGTTTTGATTACATTTTAAATCGAATTAAATAAATGAAGTATTAAGAAAAGAATTAAATGCAAATATTTAATTTCTTTTGTTTTTTTTTTATTTTACAGCGAACATTTCATCTCGGAGCACACAGTCATGGCCGTTTTCACATCGCAGGGTCAGGTAGGCGGTCCCTGTCGTTACATGCCCGCCACACGTCGCCAGAATCATCAGTGCCGCAAGGAGACGGGTCTGCCGGGCACACTGAGTGAGGCACGACGCTTGGCCACCAGCCACTGCGAGGATCAGTTCCGTTACGATCGCTGGAACTGCTCAATCGAGACGCGCGGCAAACGCAACATATTCAAGAAACTCTACAAGGAAACGGCATTTGTGCATGCGCTCACGGCGGCGGCCATGACCCACTCGGTGGCACGTGCTTGCGCCGAGGGCCGGATGACCAAGTGCAGCTGCGGCCCGAGCAAACAGAACCGCATGGACCAGGACTTTCAGTGGGGCGGATGCAATGATAATCTAAAGCACGGCAAGCGCGTCACGCGCAAGTTTCTCGACTTGCGCGGCGGCGATGGAGACGAAGTCACTGAAATATTGCGACATGACTCTGAGGTGAGCTAAGCTCAGAAATGAATATAAAATAAATATAAAAAAAAAATTAAATAAAATAAAATAAATATAAAATATAATAAAAAAGAATTATAATAAATTATTTTCTATCAAACAGGTTGGCATTGAGGCTGTCTCCACGCTGATGATGGACAAGTGCAAGTGCCACGGCGTCTCCGGCTCCTGTTCGATGAAGACCTGCTGGAAGAAGATGGCTGACTTCAATGCCACGGCCACACTGCTGCGCCAGAAGTACAACCAGGCCATACGCAAGGCCCCAAACCAGCGCACCATGCGTCAGGCCCCGTCGAGTCGCATGAAAAAACCAAAACAGCGACGCAAGAAAGTGAGTTGGATGATAACGAAATTCTTTTTCTAATATATGCTTAATCTACACTATCTATATATCTATACTATATCTCTGATAATTGCATTTGTTTCATGTCGTGCAGCAGGAGCAATCGCAGTACACAACGCTGTATTATTTGGATTCCTCGCCCACCTACTGCTCGGTAACCAAGGATCGCCAGTGTCTGCATCCCGACAACTGTGCGAATTTGTGCTGTGGGCGTGGCTATACCACACGCGTCTTTAAACAGGTGGAGAATTGTCGCTGCCGTTTCAGCAATGGTCTGTGCTGTCAGCTGATCTGTGACTATTGTCAGCGGTTTGAGGATAAATACTTTTGTAAATAAGTAGGCAAGCCCCACCAATGATTTCCTGCCCCAGCCCTTTTTCTCTGTAACTCTATAACACACACTCTCTCTCTCTCTCTCTCAGTCTCTCTCTCTAAGCATCTATCTCTATCTACCCACACGCTCTCTTTGTACTTTTTAAATGTAATTTGTAAAGTTTTTTTCGATTATTGCTTGTATTTTGTTCCATTCCTAACTTAAAAACAACTTTGATGAAAATGATAAGCAAACACGAAAACGATATGAAAAACCGATAGAAATGCCAACAACAATTAAGAAAATCATACACTACACATACACAACACACCCACACACACAAACACTCACTCACACACACACACACACACACACTCTCTCTCACACACATATATATACAAGCATAGACCTACATTTATATTATAGATATTAACATATATAGTAACAGTTAGCTGCCGTCGCATTCAGAACAACAACAACAAGAAAAAATCTACAAAAAAATGGCAAAAACTTCATTTAGCAAAAAAAAAAAAAAAACATTTAATATAAAAAAACAAAAAAAACTCACATCACTCATATGAACAAGAACACAAAGCAGAAGCTAACAACAATTTTCATAAGTATTTAAACATAAAAAAATATGCAAAAAAAAACACAAAAAACAAAAACAAACCAAAAACAAACAAAAACAAAAAAAAAACATAATAAAACTCAAAAAAAGAAAACAAATACATGAAAATGAAATGAAATGAAATAAAAAGTTTCACATAAGCCGCAAATGTCTGTAAATGGGGTCACTGTGCGGGCAGCACTTGATGCTTTGATTAGCTTTAATTACTTATCATTTTTGGCAACAGTTCTTGAGAAATCCCGAAGCGCATTCATTACACTGCCGCCAGACGAGAATCACCAGGAATTAACCGCACCGAACTGGCACCGCTGGCCAAGCGGCGAATGCAACAATTGGAAAATATTTGTATTTTGTCAACATTATTTCACACAACTCAAACTCAAATTGCCCACTCACGATACACACGCGACGTTACTTAGCACACACACACACACACACACACAACAGACTGACACACACACACCGACGACTACCCAGCAACAGTTGTCTATGCCTAGCCTAGACAGTGGAGAGCTCCTAAAGTCTTTAGGCATAGACAAAGCTGAGTCTTTTTAATCTGGGAAATTATAAGCAAAGCAGATTAGGTATATAGCCTGATTGCGTGATTTTAATTCCTGAAATACAAATGTGTATCAATTGATATATTCATTCGAATATATTTGACACCGAACACAATTATTTATTTTCAATTTGGAATGATTTTTTTGCATATTCAAGAGTCGAGTATAGATGGAGATCTATATGTATATAGAAATGTTTAGCTATTGGCAACAGTTTTGAGTGCATTGGCAGATGTGTGCCATGGCAAAAAAGGTAAATATACGGAAAATCAGGCGGAGCTAAGCCTTATGTCATATATAATATATTTAAAAATTAAAAAAAAAGAAAATATATATATATATATATATATATATATATAGATTTATATTATTTATTTATATATATTATTATAATATATAAATATATATCGATATACATTTTTATACTATAATGATACTGGATCTATAACCTTAATAACTGATGAATATTATGAAAGATGTATAACATGTTGATTTTTCAAAATTTCCTATAAATATTATATATCTAAAATTCACTAAATGGTTCTTATTTATATATATTTATATCACTTTGATATATGCTCTAACAGCTCGTTAACTAAATCCTCAAAATATTGAGAATAACTCTGTACATTCAAGTCTTAACTGCTAGAGCAAGTCTTAACGCCTGGGCGTTGGGCTCCATTAATTTCAAGTCAAGTTTAAAATCAATTAAGGCTTCCTCTTTAGTAAGCTCAAGTTTAATCTTAATTAAAGCGTAAATTCGTTTCAAGATTTCGTTGTTTAATTTGTCAGAAATCACGTGACGGCCAATTAAAAAAGAAGCCGACACGTGCGTTCAATTAAATGAGCATGCAAGAGGCGATTAAATCTTCTTTGATTTGGTTTGCCAAATATTAATTTACTTATATATTTTTAGATAATATTATTTGGGCTGCAATTTAAAATGCATAAATTAAAGAAGTCAATATATAGAAAATTAATATTTATTTATAGAAATTAATATTTCAGAGCAAATCAAAATATTTTAGATTCCTAAAAAAAAAAAATAACAAATAAAAAATAATTTTTAAAATTCTATTTTTTTAATATAAAAATATAAATAAAATTATTCCTTTTTCTGAAACATATGTTTATAATCAAATGACGAACAAATTTGCCTATACAATTTCTGCTGTCAGGTATCTCAAAATTATCATAATCCAATAGCTTATTTCTGCCTAAGCAACGTCTACGATAAGCAAAACTTGACGTAGCCTCGAGTCAACAATGGATTTGGCTATAAAACTGTAACACAAGGCTTCATGCAAAATTTGTGCAGACAGACGTCTTTTGCCACGCATTTTTTAGTTAAGACCTGTCAGGACTTTGTCACGCCGACACCGCCCCTAGGCATTGCCCACCTTGACACTGATATGCATACGCTGTGTCAACATTGTTGAACATGTCGCGTGTAGAACTCAAAGCATTTCCACGAAGGCAACAACAATCAAATCCTGGAACTAGGCAAGGCAACAAAAAACCCTATCAACAGGACACGGTGTTCCCTGGCAGCTCCTTAGCAGCTTTCTTACTGCCTGTCACTGGGCTGATTACATATTCTGTGTATGAGGAATAAAGAGTTGCCGTAACTGCTGAAACAGGCAGAGGAAGTTTTGAGAGTATTATAAAATATTTTAAGCTATTATTATTATATTATTAAGATTAAATAAATAATAAATCTTTACCTCAGTTTTGTTGATACAGACTGTGAAATAAATCTAGTTGCTACAAAATAAGCAAACACAGCAAATATATGTGGACTAACTCTATATTTACTTAACCAGCCTCAATGTATATCATACTTGAGGACAACATATTCTGAACATATTCTGTCTTACAAAATTACCATATTTATTTAGGCAATTTTAGCACTTGACATACAACACCCAGATGGGGCATCCACTCAATAAATAATCGACAATAAAATCCACAAGAAAACTGAAATTGTTGCCAATTTCGATGCAATATAAAAATAAATTTTCTTCCAAGAATATTTTACAAATCTTTAATTGCATAAATAAATCATAAGAAAGATCATCATAGAAAGGAATCCAAATGAAAAAATTTGCTTTTATCCAATTACTTTTGATTACACTCTCAAGTTATTTAAGCTTTGGAGTTCCGGCCACGTTAGCAGTACATTTGTCTAACACATTTTTGCAGTGACAAGCTGACAGCTCGGCATGTGGCAAAAGCAACAGCTACATAAATTCTCTAATGGAGAGCGGAGGGCAAGCTCAAAAAGAAAATTGTTGACTTGAGGAATGCTAAGAAAAATCTTAAGCAGAGCAGAAAAAACAAGTACTCAAGCCAGCTTTAGATGTAGCTGAAGAAGATTATGTTATTTCACAGAGATTTAACATAATATATATTATAATTTATATATATATATATATATTTTTTTTTATATATTTAATATATATTTATGCATTTCTCTACACAAATTAATAATATCTCTGTTAAATATTAATTCACTTCATCTTCACATTTTAATTTTACACAATTTTTGTATCTCATATCAACAATTCATGAAAAGATATCATATACCCATTTCAGTCTGCTTATCATAATTGCCAACTCTTAGCATTAGTGTCAGATTCTATTCTGTCAGCTGAGCGTGTTGTCTGAGTATTTATATGAGCATTCTACATATCGACTATCTTTATGGCCTTCAGAAATTTAAATCTCAAGGCACAAATTGATTCCATAAAATATGATATAATGAATTCACATGATAAGTCAATTGTTTATAGAGTTATGAGCTAAGCTGGCACTTGAATATGTTGTTGTTGATTAAGATTAATTGTGGTACTTTTGTGTAATGTTTAGAAAAATGATCTCTTACCTGATACTTGTAAATTAAATTTTAAGGATTATAATTATTATTTTAAAAATTAAATTACAAATTTGTTTGATCCATTTGTTTTGTGTTTTAATAACCAAAAGTAAAACACTGATTTAATTCTTAATCATTTTGGTTGTTTTTACTCACACTCAACGCTTCCATTAGCCATTATAATAAGCCGCCCCAATTAAGACCAATTAAAATCGGACATGATCTAAGCCCATCTGCAAATATTGGATAATTGTACTGAGAATAAGCCAAAACCTGCTGTCAGCATTTGCTAATGTTGTTGCTGTTCTCTTTCATGCGGTGCAAAGCCACAAACAGTCTGACGCTATTATTTACTCAACTCAGACAGCCGAGCGAGCACCCACAAAACGACAAAACACTTGCATAGATCCATAAAAAGCGAAAACCAGACAAAACAATAAACCTCTTCGCCCTCCCCCAGCAAGCGAGTGACTAAAAAGTGATTATCATAAAGCTGAAACAAGGCGACAGACATGTAACATCAATGGCTAACAAGAATAGGTTATAATGCTTGATTCACAATTGCTTGACGAGCAGATGCTCTGTAATAACTAATGGGCTGCTGGCAGAACATCTGAAAGCTTGTTTAAAATGCATTGATAGACAGCTGCGAAAAGTTTGAGAAAGCCAGACTTATGACATGGATTTAATAGGCTTAAGAAAATTATAAAAATAATTATCAAATATTATATAAATTATAAAAATATTGTATGACTTTAATATTTGATTTTCATGAATCTGAAAATTTAAAAATATTCGTATACAATAAGTAAACTTTAAAAATGTGATTTATCTTGTAATATATTATAATACACATTTTATTTAAAATTTTCTTTTGATACAAGAAAACTTGTATATGCCTCAAGAAATATTTATATATTTATATCTATAATATTTCAGTACAATCAGTGTATAAGTTTTCCAAATACTTCAAAATCAAATCATTTATATCATATCAATGAGATATTATAGTTTTATTTATACTAAATACAACAGAAGACAAATATTTCTTAATATTAAAAAAATTAAAAAATAAAATAAATAAATTAATAAATTATTTTTTATTATAGAAATATGAGAAAAGTGTTCTTTTTGTGCCATTAGACAAATATAAAGTATTTTACTTGAATAAAATATTTTTAATATTATAATTCTTAATATGGAGTGGGGAACTAACCAGCCTAGGCAAACAAAACTGTGCAATATTAAATAATAATAATAATAATAATAAATTATTAAAATTATTAAATAATAATAATAAATAAATATTCCCCATGTTTCAGCTCCAGTTGCCAACCATAGGGTAGTAGAACGAATGAAAATAAATAAGTATAAAACAACAACAGCGAAAAGCGAATGGAAAAGTAAACAAGCGAAAAAGTACACACAAAAAATAAGAAAAATAACAGAAAAAGTAAAAAAAAAAAAAAACAAATATATAGAAAATTTGGCTAAATCTGCGCTGAGGTCACGTAGCGAACGAAAGTGAAGACCGACGGTCGATCAGCGACGTTCTAATGAGAAAGCAGACCAGAAACTATGATGATTTTTGGACAACCCACAATCGGCCAGAATCAAGCGAGATGCTGGGCGTAAGAGGCGGGGCAGCGGGGTGCTGGGCGCTGCATCTCAATTGCCCGAAAGTGAGAGCGCAGTGCTCGAGCTGGGCAGCAGCAGCACTTGGTATCTGACAGCTACGTGTGCCGTCGAGCATTTGAGACGCCGCCAACGTCGCCGCCACACAAAACAAAAGCCAAACGCTGACCGAGCTCTGGCAACATTTCCATGGAAACCGCCAAGCCACCAACAACTTTATCGATGCCGCCGCTGCTGCTGCTGCTGCTGTGGGTGTTGCTCTGTGGACCGAGCATCGGGTAAGTTGATTAGCTGAGTAATCTAAGTCCCCGAAAAGAAAAACGATATCAACTCAAATCCAAAACTTAGCTCGGCGCTGCCCAAACGCGAGATTCAAATGATGGAGATGATGAAGGATATATTGCGCCTGGATAGCGTTGAGTTGAGTGCACGCAGTCAACGCTCGGAGCCCATAGCGTTTGCCTCCTCAGTGCCGTGCGACGACAGTCTACCCCTGGACAGCAGCGATCAGCTAAATCTGTTCGAGGATGACTTCGACGTCAGCGAAGACTGCAGTGACTTTGGAGGGCCCTGCTATGAGTCTACGCCGCCAACACCGACACCGGAGCCCTGTCCCCATCCGTTGGTGCCCATGAATCATCCCTGTTTCATACGTGTGATGGTGCTGCAAACTCCACTGATGCAGCAAGATCCCTGCAAGAACTTTAGTGACAGTAATGTACTGAAGTCCCTACACGGAAATTCACGCAGAGACCACAACAAACTGGAGACAAGCGAAGACACAACGATGTCAACAACGTTCAACACAACAGTTGAGAGCACCACAGAAGCTTACAGCACACTCTCCAGCAGCACCACTGACACCAGTACTACCAGTGGCACCAGTACTACTAGTGGTACCAGTACCACCAGTAGCGCCAGTAGCGCCAGTAGCGCCAGTAGGACCATTGGCACTACTAGCACCATTGACACCACTGACACCACTAGCACTATAGCTCCAGGCATCACAACAACCACCCAAAAAAATAGGCCAAGACCGAAATCCCAGCAGGGAGGACTGTCGAGCAGACGTCGGCCCAAACATAAAACTACAGCAAGTGTGCCGGATGCGCCCAAGATCGATGTCGATGGAGCCGTCCAGTCCAGTGATATATCTCCGGTAATCATCAGAGATAATCTCTGCAGCACAATGCGGCCGGAAGCGTTCGCAACAACAACAACAAAGCCAACCGACAGCATCGAAACATCGGAAGACGAGGAAACGTCTACGGAAAACGTGGAGAGCGCAGCAAACGATGCATCCGAAGACTGTGAATCTGAAGGTAGGCGGCAAGGTCATAGCAAAGCTAATGAAGAAAGTCGTAGAACTGAGCTTAACTAGCTATTTCATTATATTTTCAATATAATTAGCTAGCGAAGGCAGCGCAGACAGCACAGGCAGCGGAGGCAGCGCAGGCAGCGGAGGTAGCACAGGCAGCGGAGGCAGCGGAGGCAGTGCAGGCAGCGAGGACTGCGAAGATGCCGAGGACCAGAATACGAATCTGTGTCCACAGTTCTCAGCGCCCGAGGAGCTGGGTAAGCTCA
This sequence comes from Drosophila fulvimacula, assembly GCA_035045555.1. Taxonomy (NCBI): domain Eukaryota; kingdom Metazoa; phylum Arthropoda; class Insecta; order Diptera; family Drosophilidae; genus Drosophila; species Drosophila fulvimacula. Next base: position 1,966,667 of record JAWNOX010000197.1, read on the forward strand.
AGCTCAAGCTGAATGGTCCCAGCCAGTTATTAATAAACATATTTTCCTCCTTGGCCAGGCCACATGCGACCCATGCCGCCTGGAGCTCGCTATCGCAAGCCCCTGAAGAACTTCGTTGAGCCCATTCTGTACGAGGGTCCAATAACGAAGCCGCGTCAACGGCAGTCACAGATGCCGCTGCGACGCGACTACTACGTGAGCAACAAGCAGATTATGCCCAGGCCCAGGCCGAAGCTGCGAGAGCAGCTGCCCCACTCGATCTACTTGAACAACATTGTGCGAGGCATCAAGTGCAGCGACGAGCACGATCACCAGTATCCAAAGCACATGCGAGGCCGCAGGCCTACAGGGCCACAGCGCATCTGGCCAGGCAGACACAATTACCCCAGTGGCTACGGGCCGATGGGCACGCAGTTTTCGGCGCCGGGCCAGCAGCGCGGACGTGGTAATCCGCTGTATGGGCTTGGCTCTGGCGAAGATTCGGATGCCTATGGTCATGATAGTGATCAGTACTATGATGATGATGTCTCCGATCGTCTCGGCTGGCCGCGTGACCATCCCATGCACGGCTCGGCGCCCGCTGCTGATCCCTGCCAGGCGGAGCTTGAGAGGGGCAGACAGAAGCAGCGAGAGCATGAGCGACACAGGGACAGCGACCACATGGACTACCTTACTTAGCCTAGCCACATAATTAACTTAAGCAACAACCACCAGCATTATCCAGCACCCAGTAAAATAATAATAAAACCAACTGCACCCCAGTGATTTGAGTGTGATTGGCGAGAAACCCCTTCAGACCAGGTTGCCTACGTCAGCGGCGACAATTCAATTGCTTTATAAGCAACGTCTCAACTGGGGGCAATGAGTCGTAGACACGCGCCCATAATGACCAAACGCCACAAATGGGCGGTCACCTGATGATAGAGATAGAGATAGAGATAGAGATAGAGACAGAGAGATATATTCATTGTTCAGTAAGACGTGCCGCGGCCTAATGATATGGGCAATGCTCTGATTGATAGCCAACTGGAAGCCAGTTATCACGACAAGCGACACCAGATTGATGTTGTTTTACATGCACAGCTCACATGTTGCACAATGGAACAAGCCAAGGTTCAGTGTAGGGTATACGGTAGTCGCGCCATGACCTTTAGTTACCGAATTGCTCTAGGCCCAGTTATGAGCATTATATGAGTATACGAGCAGCTGAATTAGGGGCATATCAAAGCAGATATGTGTATCAAGTGGATTAATGTTAGTCATTTCAGTCAAATTTACAGCTTTATTGTTTAGCATAATTCTGGATGCATACGAAACCAAATTAATAATTAATATTTAGATTAGAAAATTAGCAAGAATTGTGGAGCTGAATTACAGAAATTGTTTAGCTAATGAGATATATTATGAGACAACATATTTTGCTCTCGACTGATATAGGTCACACAGAAGGTGGCAACACAATTTTATAAAAATTTCAAATTATAAGAAAAAGTAGAGTGTATATATTAATATATATTCATATCTCCAAATGACATTCAGTTGCTCATCAAAATGCGATAAGCACAGATAACTTCAAGAAGCATTATACCCTACGGAGACACAATAAACATATTTTCCTGAAAACTTCGCCTGAGAAGAAGAATTGAAAGTCAAGAGAACACCAAATTGATTCTTTTAATTATTACATGAATATTAAAATATTACTCAAGTATTTTCAACTATTATTATTTTTTTTTTTTTCATTATTATTTTATAATGTTTTACATTTTATATATTATAATTCAGCACAACCGCAAGTTATAAATTAATTTTAATTTTATAAAAAAGAAAAAAAAAATAAATAAAAAATAAAATATAAAAAATATAACACAATAAGTAGGCAAACTATTTGCAAAAAAAAAAAAATAATAATAAATAATATGAAAAACTATTCATAAAAAAATAAAATATAGAAAATAAAAACATAATTCGTGTAAAAAAAAAATTAAGACACCAATTAATTATTTAATTAACCTGTTCAGAAATTCAATTTCTAGAATTATGACCTTCAAAATTCAACAATTTTGAGTTTGACTCTTTGGCTACCATGCCTAAGACCTATAAATAAACTCTTGGAAATAAAGCTAACACCAAATAATACAATAAGCCCCATATTCTTTCTTTGAATGCCCTCCCATTGCTGTTTTCAATTACATTATAAAATTTTTTATTTTGTTTAGCTTTCATATCATTGGACTGCTGCTCATAATATGCTTATCAGCAATTGCCCTTGACTCGGTCGCATACCCTGTACTTTATGACACGGCCCAATTTTCGCCCACATATGACGAGCCGCATCACAGAGAAATCAAGAAAAAAAGAGAGCTCCCCAAAGGAGTGGGCTCCCAGGCAAAGTACAAAATGAAAACAAATTGTAGGCGGCTATCCAGCCACCTACCCCAAACACGACTCTCCAAGCAAGCAAGCAACCTATACTCGTGGTCACACTCCAGTTATGGCTCTCGCTCTCTTGGCTTCACTCTCTCTCTCTCTCTCTCACACTCTCTGTGACATTGTAAATGTCACAGGATGCCGCGTGGGTGCTGCGGCGACGCACGAGCACAAACAGAGACAAAGAGAGAGAGATAGAGAGCGCGCGACACAAACAGACAGAGAGAGAGAGAGTGCGTGCGTTTGCAAGCCGAGTCTAGGTCTATGGGGCAATATGTGTACTGATTTTCAGGTTCTCCTGGCTCGTGGCACAGTGCGGACGTGTTTTTTCAGCTCGGGCGGAAACCTGCACGAAAGCTGCTGGTCAAGAAATTTGCAAGAAAAATCGTTTGGCAGCAACAAAAAAAAAAAAAAATTATCGAAAAAAAATTATAAAAAAAATACAACTAAGCCAATTAAATACAAATAACATATTAAGAATTACCTTTATCTATTTGTGTGTTTATCAGTGTGTGTGTGTGAGTTAGCCAAATCCTTTGACCCGTACCCTTAACAAAGTGCATTTAATGTTAACGTAGTTCAGAAAACTAAATGTATTAGCTAAATATATGTGTAGCCAAATCTATTTATTCAAATCAAAGCTATTTATTCTTGTCTAACTGTAAAAGCCAAGTGAAAAAAGTCCAACCGCAAATCCAAAATCGATAAAATTGTATAAATAAATGAATGCCAAGATCTCGCACAGGCCAGCACCTGTGACAGCAACAGCAACAGCAATCATATAGATTAACTGTAATTGCTAAATGAGCTTTTGCTAACTAATTGAGAAAGCAAACACTGCCAGCTCGGACAAGGCATTCAGCATTCGATAACAATCAAGTTAAACCACCGTTTCGAAATCTAAAGACAAATACCAAAAGAGCAGCATTTAAAGTATCAACAGCAGCAGCAGCAGCCGTAGTAACTAACTGGGTCAGTAAGCAGCAGCAGCAGCAGCAACAGCATCAGCATTTACTGTTGCCAACTTTTTCGCCCTTAAAGCTGGACCAGAACTTCCTGGCAAATACGGTAAGTTACTTCTAGCCCAACAGCCAAGTGGCGGGCGAACTTTTTACCTAAGCTTGACAGTTTCATTTTTTTTCCCATTCACCCCTTGCATGCAAAGCGTTACAAATGGGGCATTTTGGTTTTTGGTTAAATTTATGCTACACACATGAAATTAATAAGGTCGTTAAATATAACTAATGAGCATGTATGTACTGAGAGATCTGATAAATGCAAATCGTGGTACAATTTAGAAAATTAAATAATTAATTATTAAATATCTAAAATGGAAAAGCAAAGTAAAGCAATATTAATAAACTTAAATTAATAAAATAAAAGAATTTTAATATGGAGAGTTACATGCACGATATATTTATATTAAAAGTAAGAGTATTTTCTATAATTTGGCAATGAACTAATATTTATAGCAAAACTTATGGAAGATAAATTATATTTTAATATAGAAAACAAAAATAAAATTTACCTTAAATTAAATATTTTGTATATATTTAATTAACGAATTCTTCCGCAAATTCTAAATAAAATAATAATAGATAAATAAATAATAAAAATAAAATATAAATTCTATATTTTAGAATTTTTTAATTTATCATTTACATCTACAATATATAATAATATATTTATCAACAATATATATAATTCACAAAATTTATTTTTTAAAAATTAATAATGATTTAAAGCATATTTTTGCCAATAGAACAGTATATTTATTAAGTAAAATATAATATAAAAATATAATATAAATATACATTTTCTAATAACTTGAATACTTAAATGCAAAAGTAAACTTACATAAATAATATATTTCCAATTATACAACTCGAATTACCTCATAAATTTATATATTTAAGGTACAAGTACAAGTAAATCAAGCTAGCGATATCCCGCGCATTGCCCACTGAGTTATTAGTGGTAACAAGCACAGCAAACACCTTTCGCATTTTGCTCAATTTATAATTGTTGTTTTTACATAAGAAAACAATAACCAAAACAAAAAACAAATACTCGTAGATCATATTCAGTTACCTTTATGTCAACTAATGCACCTTTTGTAATTTGAAACTGTCAGGGAAGTAACAAAAGCTTTTGACATTGAAAGTGAAAGCATTAGAGAAATCTGCTGCTGCTGCCTCAAAGTCTGAAAGCGTTTTGTTGATAAGAACGTGCTTGCAAGCGATATACATACGTATGTAGGAGGCATAATGGGTATATCAGGTGTTAAATTACCTTGCAATAGAAGAACTTGCCTATACTTCCACGAGAAGTATCAATTTCTGCCTCAGTCACTCAATTGTTGAATAAGCATAATAAATATTGAATTTTATTATTATTTATAAGCAATTTGCTATTTAAAGTTTATAATATTAACATTTAATCAACTTGAGAAACAGAGTATCTACTACAGAGTATCTTAGCCTTTCAGTCCCTTGCAACTGGTTTACGCAAGGGTCTTCCACTCAGCATTGCGCCTAGTAAAGCGGGTCAGGAGGTCACTTTTGTTTTTCTCGCCCTCAAGTGCTGCCTTTCTAGGCGACATTGCCAATTGAAGATGGTGAATTCTAATTTTCAGATATGCCAGCGCAGCCTCAGGCGCACTTGATAATGTGTCAGCCCTGATTAGGTTTGCGGCAAAGTATGTAAACGAGTTTCCAATCGAATTATACAATAAATCAATAAATTATCTGTGAGAAAAGTTTCGAAAGGCTGTTCAGCAATCTGAGGTTGTAAAAGAAATTAGGCTAAATTAATTTATTGGAATTCAATTTTAAATGGCGAATAGGTAAAGTTGTTTAATGAAAATTTAATTAAAATTATTATTAATAATTATTATTATTATTATTAATCATAATTATTAAAAATATAAAAATATTTTTATCATAGTTTTTAATTGTATTTAAATTAATAAAATAGTATTAAATTTAGATATATAAGCTGCCAAGCTGTAATTGTAATTGTATTAAACATTTTAAGTTTTCTAGCTCTGTCTACTTTAAAAATAAAATATTTGAGGTAAGCAAATATAAAGTAGCTTTAGTCAGATTTATTTTGACTCGATGCAAAACATTAATAAATAAAATAAATGTAAATCCTATACCAAGCACCGGTTTATAGCATTTTTTAAGTACACATATTTATACAAAAAAAACAAAAAAACAAAAAAATATATATATATATATCTTCTTCTCTGTAAATACTTAAATAAATACTTAATTTCAAACAAACTGTTTTGATTGCCTAAGTAGCTTAATGATACTTCCATTGGCCTAATCGTCAAGCACAAAAGTTGCAATTCATCGAAGGAACACACAACAAAGAGCAAATTGATTGTAGTTGATTCAGTTACCGAAAATCATATTACGCAATTGTTTTAGTCGAAATCGAAGCTTAGACCCAGAGAAAGCTAATGGGATCCCCCTTCTCCAGCCTTCCACACAGAGAAACTCAAACAAGCCGAAGCAAATATAACTTTTTCGGTTAAGCACAGTAGTGGCGCGGCATGGCATAAGTGGTCATGCGTGTGCCACAATTTATTATATATGGCACTCATAGCCAAAGTTGTCGCATATGCGAGAAGGCCAGAAGCCTTTGGGACAAGGACACGAGTCGTCAACGCCAAACGTTGACTCCAATCAATGGTTATTTTTATGCACACTCACAGCTGTGAGTCCTCCCACCTCACTTGCCATGGCATGGGCCTGCTGTGTCTTCGTATTACGTATACGCATTTACTTACATAATTGGTATGTGGTGAAGAATTTCGATGCCTGGCAGCAGGTAACGCTTTGCACTCGCACGCTCAGCAGCAAAATACAAGTTGGAAACTTTCACTATAATTAGATCGTGTGTGTAATAGTGTGTTAGTGTGTGCGTGTAGGTGTGTGTGTAGTCGTGTATGTAATTACCCTCCAAGTCAGGCATGTCAAGTGACAGCGTGTATGCATGAGCACAGCTACTTATACTAGGCCAACTTGCTTACACCTCTGCGCCTACGCTTTGATCCATTAACTATGCGACTTTCATGTACACTAACACGCACGCATGGCCACATTGACGTTCAACTAAATGTTAGTTCAGAGGCAATAAGCAAAAGTAATCAAATGTAAGAAATGTTCAGCTGAGTCAAAGCCTTGCCAATAATAATAATTTATATAATATTATTTGGGCAACTGAAAGCAGCTATAAATAGCATAAGCTTTAAGCATTCCTATAATTTTTGGAATTTTAATTTTATGGCAATCATTAAATTAAATGAAAAATCTGCTTTGCAGCCCTTAACACGCCACACTTCATTTCAAGCTGCCTCAAGAGACAAACGAGCGACGTTAAAAAAGCTTTTATTTTTATAAAATTTTGTCCTTTGTCTGAGCTCATATAAATACCTGTTTAAATTTAGACACAACATGCGTTAACTCGAACGACAGCTGAGAAGCGTTTGCATTTTGTGACAGTGTTTCGATATCGCCTTTGTTGACATCTCATGTGCCGCGACCCGCCAACGGCCTTCGGTTCTGTTTAAACATATAGTTGGTTAAAGAAGCAGGAAAATCGATAAAAACAAACAACAAACAACGCTTTTTGCTTTCATTCGCTGATTTTTGCACACACTGCGTATTTGAAAATTTCATTTACACTTGACACTGCTGGAACGAGTCAGCCTACATTCTGCACTTACGTAGCTGCACGAGTCGCTGCTGTCACCACAGCCCATCCCCTGGCATCTGTACCTTCTTCCGCTCAATCGCTTTAGCATTCGCACGTTTTATGGGCCCACTTTTCCCCATAAGCCCGTGCACATGGTTGGTTACAACACGCTCGCCTACAATTCGCATATCCGCCATGTGTCGGCCCAGAGGAAGAGCGAACGAAAAACGTCAAATGAAAATAACAAAAATTGAATGCAATGTCGGGGCTGGCACCGGGGACGGGGCCGAGGAATGGCCGGCTCCGGCACGGGCTTTAGATGTGGCAAAAATAAAAAAATCTGATAAAAGCATAATATATTCAATGCATATGCAAAGCGAAAGGACATTCGCGATTGGCAAAAGGGACGACGATTCCCCATGATGATTAAATGCACTTCAGCTCGCTCAGACATTCACAAATCCAATTTAAAAATTGTGAAAGCTGCTTTTATGGATCACTGATTCAATAATCATACAAATATAATATGAATCGATTTTATTTGAATGTCAATTCACATTCAAAATAAGTCTTATAAGGCTAACCCTAGTGTTCTGAATTCGAGCAAAAGAAAAGCTGGCCATAATAATTATAGCACCAAGCTTGAGGCCCATATTTGCATTTATTTTTAAAATATATTTCTTAAGCTAATTTGAAGTTATTCGGTGGAAGAATAAAACGTGGGAAACATGCTTTCCGCCTATTTAAACCGCGTGGGCTGACCTTAAAAATATTATAAGACATTCTTTTTTAATGAGCTGTGAAAATGACCTCGATAAAAATATAAAAGTCATACACATAACCAAAAGTCGAGCAAAAAATTTTGCAAATTGAAAAAAAAAATTTTTTCGTTTGTGTATGAGTGAAAAAATAAGAGCTATGGGAAAGCAAATGGGTAGAAAATAAAAATGTCTGTAAATCTTAAGTTGTTTTTATATTAATTTTAAAGCTAAATTTATGCCATTAGCAAACCATTTCATGTTTTAGATATTACAGTTACTTAAAAGTATTTTTTAGGTTTATAATAGAATGATTACTGTAGAAATTTCTGTATTCTTGAGTGACCAATTAAGAGCTATACTAAAGAAAATTGCAAATATACTAAAACAGCTAACGACTTTATAATTTCTCTGATTTTATTTAGAAGCAATATCCATGCCATTTAACATCATTTAAAAATTAATTACATTAAAAAATAAGCAAATGATTTTATAAACTGTATAAACTAATAAACTGAAATATTTGCAACATTTGCAAGCTTACATTGATCATTATTAAATTAGGATTTTTAATTGGTTAATTGCTGCAAATGTAATTTTATTGCGCAGCATAAAACTATTGGTACTTTGCTGAACAAGTTCAATTTAATTAAATTGCAATGTCATAACAGCAAAATCAACACGAAACCTCTAAGCACCAACATGCTCACCCACGCTCACACACCCACACACAGTAAGTCATAACCACATTGGCATCCTTTGGCCGGTTTCCGTTAGCAGCAACACCCACACCAACCATCCGCTTCCACTCGGGCAAATTTGCAACGTGTTTGTAACGAAATAATTATGTGCGAAGCCGTTAGAAAAAACACATTAATGCAACAGACGAAAGAGAAAGAGCGAAGAGCCAAAGAGAGTGCACCCAACACCCAATGCAACTGCGCTCTGTGCAACAGTTGCAGCTGCAGAGAGCGCCAGAGACTAACAGCGAGCGAGCGAGCGAGGGAGCGCGAGTGCACACGAAACAGCTGAGCGCCGGTGAGGCAGTCTATGACGAGATGGAAACTTCGTTCGAAGCTGCTAACCCGGCCGGATTAGTCTGGCGCGCGACTCAATGCGATGCGGATACGGCTGCAGCTACCGTTAGACAGCAAGTGTACCAAGTGAAGTGAAGTGAAGTGAAGTCCGGCCGAAACAATTTACCATGGACCATCTAAAGGGGGCAGTGCTTGAAAACCTCTAATTAAATTGTGATCATAGCTGGCATACCAAACTCGTGGTGAGAATTGCTATTCGGCGCTGAAGCATTTCAATTCGGGCAACTCCTTGTTGTCGTGTGTCCTTTGTGTCTGCAGCGTTGCAGTCAACTGCGCTGCTTTAGTCGCAGTCGGCAGAGTCAGTAACCCGTCGAGTCTTTGTCTCTTAGTCGACAACAGGATTTCGAAATTCACAACAAATTGTGGCCAGCAACCAACTGGATACCAATATGCCGCAACAAGCCCAGCCACAAGCACAACTCAAACATATCCATGGTCATGGCCAGTTGCCAAAAGTGATAACAACAACGGACAGCAGCAGGTAATCCAATCTACAGTTGTAGATGAGAAGTGAAACTGTTGAGGCTAAGAATATGCTTAAGAAATGTGTTAACAATGAGACTTGGTTAGGGCCAGATGCTCGACTAATTGAATACCCTGCATAAAGATAAAAATTTCGAAATATTTTATATATGCTGTGATAACTCAGTGTTGAAGTAATGGAAATGTGTTATGAAATTATTTATATACAAAAAAATTAAAACTAAAAAAAAAAAAAAATAAAATAAAATAAGAATGAAATTATTATTATTTTTTTTTAAATATATATATATATATTTATTTATATAGATATATTATATATTTTTTATTTTATGTTTTTATATATATATATATATTTTTTTTTTTTTTCATATAAATAATTATATTTTTATGAAAAAAAAAAATATATATATATATATATATTTATGTAAATGTATAAACATTTTTTTTCATATATCAATGCTCTTTTTTTCCCGGTATACATATATATTTTCTTTTTTTCAATGGATCAGTTATCTCTCTAAACTTTATTCTTGGCTTTAAAAAAAAAATATGTGTAGATAATTGGAACTGGCACGTACACAGAGCTCTGAATTACTATCTCAGCTGAATTATATTACAATTTTCATAGATATCAAATATTCTATCAAATATTATATGGCACTATATGACTTAATTTCATCATAAATTACCTATGCACACCTGCAACAGAATGTAATCAATACTACTACTAGTTACTGCTATCGCAAATGTTAATCTATTAAATGATCTCAGCTTAAAGATGTGTGCCTCATACAATGGATAATATTCTCAGTAATTTTATATATGTAAAGAATTTATTTGAAAAATCTAAATAAAAATCTGATCATATCTAAAGTTTGCAATTTATTCCAGAAAAAAGCTTTCACAATTTCACATCGATTTTGCATATATATAATATATCTTCTATTTCGGCTAAAGTACAATATTTGTCTCAACTCTTGAGTTACTATTTTCACGGCATATCTGAACTTTTCAAGTTTGGCTAACTTTTAAAATAAATTTCAAATGTTAAAGTTAAGGAACGCCTTTTCTACATACATATATATACTTAGTATATAGTTGAGTATAACTAACTAGAAATCGATTTGAAAGCAGCTGCAGCAAATGCTATTGGCATTCCCTGTTTATGATCAAGTTGTTCTGCCAACTTTTTCCTTTTCCACTTAAATTTCGTATTTCTTATTCTGACTAACAATAAGGTGTGTTATTTGCGCAGTCCAGACTAACGTAATAAACATAGTAATATAAAAAAGATATTTACATATCTGAAATGACAACAACACGCACTTGCATAGCCCAATCCAAGAAATCTGAACAACAATAGTTTTTCCATTATACGCAAATTGTGGGGGCATTGCTTACAGATGGTGTGCCCCCAATTAAGGGACAATGGAAACTTCCGCGACACGCACAGAGCTAAAATAGAGTCGAATCAGACGAATATAGTGGAGGCTATAATAACTATGTCTAGCTCAAATAGAGTCGACAATTTATGAGCCGACACGAAAAGCGTTCTCCAGCTCTCTCGGTCATTAAAATGCGATTAGGTCATAAATTAGAGTTGATAGCGTCTAATTGAAATAGAAAATATCAAATAGCTAAATTGACAGGCCAAAAGGCTTAAAGCTTATCAAACTGTCGGGACAAATGTGGGAAAAATGCGCAAACAAAAGAAAAGCCAAACTGCCGCATTTCTAAAGAACTTTAGCTTACTTTCCGTTTTGTTTGGCGATACTTCGGCGTGTGTGTGTACCGGCTGCACTGGGTCAATAACATGGCAAGTGCAGATGGTTTATTGTCTGGGCGCTAGCCATTGTTGTGCTTGTGATAAGGTGCTGGGGTTAGCGGCAGGAAGCATTCGATAAGCAAACAGCTAGGCTGCTGTCTCAGCCAGGCGTCAAGCTTCTCTCTCAGCTACCACACATGCTCTCACCACCTCTCTCATTCTCTCTCTCTCTCTCTCTCTCTCATTCTCTCTTTGTGTATTCGCTCTGCTGCAGCTCCCACTGACTACTTTAGTTGTCATTTCTGTTTTGCTTGCCTCATTCATTCCGCGGCGGGGACATTGATCCCATTTGCCTGGCTTGGGCCACGCCCACATATGTCACCGCCCCATCTTATGTATGTCACTTCCGCCAAGCCGCATAAAACGTGCAGCCTGCCCCAAGCGGCACACTTCTGGCCCCCTTTTGGCACCTCCCACAACTCGCGCTAAAGTGCAAAATATTTATTAAATATAAATATTTTCCATTTTCGCAATTTTCACGTCTTAATTGCCGCCTCGATAATTGAAAGTTTCCATAAAAAAGTTAAGTGCAAATCGGTTTATCAGCTTAGCTGCGAAATTTGTTGTTTGCCCGCGAGAAGCATGAGAAGTTTAGCCATGAGCGGATTAACTATTCTTAGTCATCGTTCGCGTTAATATATCGGAAATATTGTATATTTTTGGCGCGTCCTTGCCATGTGCAAGACTTTGATTGTCCTTGCAGCTGACGTTTGAAATTCCACGCGTCCCGAAAAGCCCATAAAACTAGCGCCAGACGCCACAATGACATCAGCCAAACCCTAAAGCTATATACAACATTTTAGCACGATTTGATATGGCTGTTGGAAGTGCTTTCAAGGGTAGGGTCACATCAGCCATAGAAGAGCCAAATTACAAGCTGACAGCGCTAAGCTTTATAGCATTTATAATGGCAGACAGCCTTGACACCATAATGGAACTTAGCTCATCCGAAGGGTTTTACTCTGTCTGAATTTGTGATATATATGATTTGTTAAATGTAATTGAAATTTATATATCTTTTAATTTGATTACAAATATTTAAAAAGCTGCTCATAAATTATTGAATATATTAATTTTACAGTTCAGTTCCTGTTCAGTTGTAATCTAACTTCAATCAAAGATTACGCGAGAATCAACTTTTTCTTATCAAATAATTTTTGTTCGTTTTCTTTTTGATTCGTTATTCATGAATTGTATAACGAGCTGTTAGAAATATATTTTTATATTTTTTAACAAAAATAAATTATTTAACAACTTACATAACAATTTTCTATTTTAATCCTTTTTAAAACAAAATTAAAAACCTTTTCTATTTATTCAAAATCAAAACTCAAAAATTGACAAGATTTTTATTACTTATTAAATTAAATTAACGAAACTTTTTAAAGAAATTTCTTAAGGCTCTTTATTCATAAACTCTTAAGCTTAAGATTTTCTGTTAATCTAATTATTTTGCTGCTTGTCTTGCTGACAAGCTTTGTTTGCGTTGCTGCATCAACAATTTATATTTAATTAAAAGAAAAACATTTTAATTGCAAATTAACCCAGCCGGAGTGTAATATATACGCGCGCATTGTGTATATAGTTGACAAAGGGTCTTAACCCAATTAACGCTCTAATACATAAATAAGGGCTGGGGTTGATGAATTCGCCTGAATTGAGTTTAGTTTATTGTTCGATGTGAAAATAAAATATATAGCAGCTAGGCTCCAGCTAAAGTCTCAAAGCAATTACGTTATTAATAATTAATAAAAATCAATTACTAAGCTATATAAAGATAAGACATAATAGAGACTATTTCCATAAATTTTGCAAAATTTTCCACCTATATTATCAGCCTCGTTATTGTTATTCATACAAAAGTTCAAAAATATTTAAGCACAATATTAAATAATAATCAAAACATTTTTCTTCCATCGAGCATTCTACATTTCAAATGTAGCCAGCCGTTGCCTGACCCTGCCCATATTTGTGTCAAAACTTTTCAGCTGAATAAATATCCATATACAAGTATTAACATATACATATATATACTTACTTTTGTGCCTTTATCTTGTTTACTAATAGTTCTTAATATCAAATTAAAATTCACCAATTTGTTCTGCTGCTCTTCTTTCCATTTTTGCTTTAATTTCAGTTTATATCTTATTTCTTCAAATTAATTGAACAATTAAATTTTTATTATTATCTTTTTTTTCATCATAAAAGGCGCCGACACTTCATAATAAACAGATTTGCAAAACAAGTGCCATAAGCTAAATTAAAGAAATATTTCTAAGATTTAACCTGTTTCATCTGCATTTGAGCTGGTTTCTTCGGTCATATCTTCATTAGTAGCGGTTAAAAAACGATTAGAACTCTTGAAAAGTTTGTTTCCGAATTTGTGAAATTCGACAAAATCATAAATCGATCAATAATATATAGGCTATGTGTTTAAAAATATGTATACTCTATTAGATGCCAGATAAACAAGCCAATTGACGGGGTAACAGAAACCTTATCGATTATTGGTTCCTCAAGTGTTTAGTCCAATGACGCGCTCGTCACCTGCGATAAAGATCTGTTTTTGTTCGAAGTTTGTCACGTTTATTAAACAATTTAGTTAGCAACTAAACGATCTCAAGAGCCGCGTCGATAACGCGCAAACATGAAAATTGAAATTAAAGAAAGAACAAAAGCCTACACGAATGAAATATACACTTGTAGACAAGTGGTTATCAGCAGATTATGAAGAACTGCAAAATTTTCCAAAAGAAAATAGAATAGAAAATATATATAATTTGTATATGAAACTAAGGCTGACTTCAGACATTCCTGTTTATACTGATAAAATCAAATTATATGAAAATAAATTACATTAAATTGATTTAAAAAAGTAACATATTCGATCGCAAAATACTAATGCTCTCTATAAGTATACAAAATAAATATAAAAGCAATTCTAACGCTTCATAAATTGAAATGAATCTTGTATATGACGCAGTTGGCCCGTGGAGCCCAAAGATATTTTCAAGTATTTAATGATAAGATGAATACTTTTGACGTAAATGTGGCTTAACCTACAAAGCATAATAATAATATTAACAGCAAATATTAGGAAATTATGGCTGGTTGATCAGACACTCATTCATTACATGAAATACCTTTAAGGTATTTGGTTTTGCTGCAGGCAGGTGCTACACGTTTCATAGTTTTTGTTGACTGTTGGCTGAGTAAACATCAGTTTATCGAATATTTTTTATGCTCAAGCTGTCAAGTGTCAATTGGCGATAATTAACTACGCCAAGAAAATGAATTTATTAAACAATAAAGAGTATATTTTGCTTATGACCTGATATACCAGATCAATGACAAATCTGGCGTTCAGCGGAAATCATCGATTTGTTCTAACAAAACAAACAAATAAAATAATCGAAAATATTTCTGAGAGTTACAAAGTTCCCCACGTCCGAGATGAAATTAAAAAACAAAAATAAAAAAAATATATTTAATTATTCTGAGTTTCTGTCAGTCACAGTCGCCGACACGGTGTGTCAGCGAGTCAATCCTCCTCTCGAGTCTGAGAGGAGATTTAAGCGATTCGTAAGGTGGCAAAACTTGACGTAGTTAGCCATTTCCAGTTTGAGCCGGTCAATTGCAGTCGACGTTAACGCCGACATCGCTGCTGGCGTCGCTGCTAGCCAGCCCTGGCTAGACCGTTGCAAATTAAATTTAAATAAATACTTATAATAAATTTAGTCAGGCGTTATAAAGTCAACACTCCTGAACACACGACACATATTTACTTTTCCTCGCAGCTTTCAGTATTTATATTCAGTTTTCTTTTAATTTAGCCGCGACAAACAGCTGTTTTCCGATTCGAAGCGGTAATACTCATTAGTATATATAATTCTATATAAACATACATATATACGCCTCGAGATGCGAGACGGCTCGGGGCCATTCAGTTAGTAGCTGATATGTATTATGCATAGACGGAAAGTGTCGCGCCGAGACAAAGGGAAGCACATTAAAAACCACAGAGCACGATGTATTCAAAATATACAAACAAACACAATATATAAGTATATAGAAATATAAATAAATATAAAATAATAAAAAATATAAATATAAACTCAATCAAATAAATTAAGTTGTAATTACCGGCCTACTCGTCTAATAATAAGTTAAGGTTCATGATAAGTGCGCTGTAGAGTTTAAGACAGAAAGCTGCAAATAAATAAATATATATATATATATATATATATATATATATATATATATATATATATATAAATATATATATATATATATATATATATAAATAAATAAAATAAATAAATATAAATTCACTAAATTATAAATTCACTAAAAATAAAAGTCTTTTCATAATTTTAAATATTTCTGGTTTTAAAGTTGGTTAAAATATAAATTAGTCTTTGTTTTGGTAAGACAATAAATCTATTTTTAAATAAATTTTCCATAAACAAAAATATTTTGTGTGTTTGCCTAAGCTATTTTTGAGACGAAAGAAAATTTGTTTTATCATAATAGAGCTAAGGCCCTCTTATTTCTATTCTAGTTTGATTTACATATACATATAATTAATGGTATTTATCACTTTTCTTTTATTTATTTACCTACATTTATCTATTTAAAATTTCTATAAATACTTGCCTATCATAAATACCAACACAACTCATAGGCAAAATAAAGCTCTCTTATCTATCTATAAAACAAATTCTTGTATTAATTTTGCAAAGCCGCAAAGTTTGACCAATGCCAACATTATTATAAATATTCTTATAAAAGTTATTTTATCAATTAAAACTTCTTTAAAGCCTGTCAGATTTTACCAAAACAAATGTTGCTAAACTTGTCCTAAAAATGCGATCCAATTAAATTGGGTAAACAAACCAAATCGTCTAAAAAAGTAATTCAAAAAATTTAAATACCCAACTGCTTAATTATGCACAATTCCCATTCAAAGATTAATTCATATTCATTAAAAAACAAATAATGAAACGCTTTAATACATTTCCAAAGTGCCAAACAAAAAAATAATAAACACAAAACTTAAATATTATGAGTATTTATAATAATATTATTATTATTTTTGTCGAGCTGAAAAACACATGTGGAGAAAACACATATATTAACTTGGCGCCATAATTAAATACGTATACATTAAAACAATTTGGCTATAACGAAATAGACGTATTCAACGATCGCACGCGAATCAACATTCTATATTTACTATTAACTTCTCTTTACAAAAATTTGGTATGCGGCAGCTGTAACCAGTTTTGTCTGTGCTCTTTGATATTGAATGCAATCACTGCAAACAACAAGCTGTAAAAAAAACACCTCGCATATTGTAATAAAAAAAGTGAAGCGAAAACAAAGCGAAAAAAAAAAACTAATGAAAGTTATGTAAACAACTTGTAAAGAAGAGTAACTGATAAGAGTCGGACGGCCCGTTGGTAGTACAGTGCCTGGCGATAACAGTCCAAGCGGCGAATATCGATAAGGTCAAGAATGATAATCAACGTTTAAAAACACATTTAGTAAGGGGCCTATGGGATTAAAAAATATATTGTGCTTCTCTCTGCCCAGCGTGCGCTCTCATTGTCGCTCTCCGCGCTGCGGCCAGCGCACAGTGTACCAAATGAGTCTGAGAGTAGGTGAAAATTGATTTACTAACTGGAATATTCTGAATTATTTTCTGAATATTAAAATTTAAAATAGAGACAATTAAATAAAAATAGCAAATAGCAATAACAAAATCAAATATAAAATATTAATCAAATAAATTATTAAAATATTAATAAACGAATTCGCCAAAGTTTCATTGCCTTGCGAACCACTGTGCATTGTTGACATCGCTGGCGTCGCTGCCGGCGCTAATCGTTGCAGCAGCAGCAGAAACAGGCCTAGCAGCGGGTTAAGCGCCGACGCTGCTTCGCTTTGAAGATCGGCCAGTTAGTAGTTAGTCTGCAATCGTCCGGGCTCGAAGTTAGTCGGTAGAATCGCGTGATAAACACAGCGCCACACGTACGCAGAACGCATTAAAAACAGACCCTCTGAACGAACTTTGGTGTTAATACACGCTTAGTGACTATATTCCTCGCCTATCGCATAGTTGTGCTCGACGTGTGATAAATCGAAAGCGCAGTTCGATCAGCGAATCGCGATCGTCGCAAGTGCTTTTAGTTGGTGAGCCTCAAAAGTTATGGCTCACAATAATGCAGACGCAGCGTAAGTAGAATGTGTAACAACTCATCCAGATCAGATAAGATCAAATTAAAATTCGAGTGTCGATTTGAATCCGAAGTTCTTAAAATTAAAAATTAAATGTGCAAAGATTGAAATCGAGCGTGCTTCACGACTTGTCTCTACTCGATTGCTTCCGATTCAATCATTTCAGAGACTATTTGTGTGAATTAAAAATATTTTTAGATCGATCTTTTGAGAAGTTTAATAAACGTATTAAATGTCATAATTGATAAGGCAGCTCAAAAAACTGATAACAAATATGGATACGAATGTATAACCTTGACCACGAGTATATCTATATATTTATATATATATATATATATATATATCGGATACTTTAAACCCCCAACTTCCCTTGAACAATTACGAATCTTGTAATAAACCAATATATTCCTTATCATTCCTAAATGCGTATCGAAATCAGTGTTTAATGGGCCTCTCAAAGTGTCTCATTGACGGGCTTATCTTAAAAAGCCCCAAGGACAAAGACTGAGCAAGTTCTGGTCGTTATTTATATGGTATTATCACTTTGTTTAAAAGTCGTCTCATAAAGTTTAATCAAACACTTGTCTCCGATTTTCTTATTAAAGGCTTAAAGACATGCGTATATGCATATCTTGCGGCTTTTATTATTGTGCTCTCGATTCGGCGCTACGTGAGTCACTTAACATTGATATAGAATTGCGCCCGGGACACTGGAAAGTGGTTTCAAGTTAGCTCAGATCGACCCAGTTTATATACTGGCAGACAGGTTGGAGGGTCTATCTATCAGTCGGAGTGGCTATACATAGTATATAAATGCTCACATATTTATATACATAGATTCGTACATACGAGTATATGTATATGTATATATATATATATATATATTAATAGATAAGCTTTTTTGATGGTTGATAATGCCAATGTTGACTCAAGATGTTAAAGTTTATATACAGTTATAGGCTGTATATACAAACACATAAATATAATATATATATATATATATATATATATATATATATATATATATATATATATATATATATATATATATATATATATATATATATATATATATATATATATGTCTATACATATACACACGCGCCAGCAAAGGGGTATAAAAAAATTATGCAAAGCTTTATTAGAGCGCGTATTAACATGTCTATATTAATATAGAGCCAAAATTAAGAATTTTATAATTCTTAATTGCTAAATCTAAGTCACAGTAAATATTTTAAAAACTGTTAATTATAAGAGGAATTTTATTTTTGTAATAACCAATTTTATAAACAGGGCATCTCGTAGTGCACAATTGATTTCCTATTATACAAAATTGTTGAATAATTCGTGATTAAATTTGTTATGGGTTTAAGCTGGTGACACTAGTCTGTAGCAACTTGTAGTATTTATTATATCAATTGATCACAATTGTATTTGAAATGCAATAAATAGTTTGAAACAGAATATCAAACAGAAACAGCTAAATATTCATACAATATTTATTCAGCAATTGCGAACTGAAACATGAGACAACGCACAAGCTAAAACTATTGAAAACCTATAGGCAAAGTTCAAATACTCTTTTTAGTACATTCTATTCGAAAGTTGATCAGCGTCTGTTATGATATTTGCTCATCTAGAAATAAGTTTGGCCATTAACACTTTTGTGTTAACTGCAGATGGCAGTTAATCAAGTACAATTAATTGACAAGCCTATAAAAAAGACGAATGTAAATTATGTTCCTAAACAGAATTTTATATAAGAATTTTTTTTAATAAAAAAAAAATTATTTTTTGTTTTTTTTTTTCATAAAATTTACTCAGAAAAATATTCAATTTTTTGTTTTTTTTTTATCAAAAACAAGGTAATAAATAAATAAACTTTTTATATATTTTATTTAAAATTATGAAACTAGTAAAAGAAAAACAAGATTCGAAAATTATTTATTTAAACTTATAATATTTAAATATTACTGATAAAAATTAATAAAAAAAAAAATTATATATATATATATATATATATATATATATATATATATATATATATATATATTTATGTATATTTTTTTTATTTTAATATAACTCAATCATTGCTGATAAATATTTAAAAACAAATACATATTTTTGTTATATATTTCAAAATAATATTCCCTCCCTTCAAATACACTCCTTAGTATGCAATGCGAGCTGTCTGTAAATTGTATTCAAATATATTCACATACACTTCGACGGTGTCATCCTCAATGTCTCACACGAAAGACCCATTACAAGGTTATGGACACACCGAACAATTCAGAAAACACTCGTAAAATCGACTCATCTTGTTGTAAGCAATTAACTTTGATCTTGAGCAGCTGTTCTAATGTGTAAACAAAAAGAGTTTTGTTTTGAGTCAACACGATGACGCGATGAAATCAGGTTTTTGTCGATTTTTTTTTTTCATTTCCAATTATTTTCGAGGGGTTTTTTGAGTGGGTGTTCAGGTTTTGGGTTTTAGTATAGAACACTTCGTTGAAGTGATTGCAAATGCTCAGCTTGTGGTTTTACGACTTAGTATTGTTTATAATTTTTTTCGTGCAATAACTTTTGGGTTCTTTAAGGTTAATGAGCTAACAAATGTATCAAATTTATTTCTGTGAAATGCAATTAAGGTGCTGAAAACTAATTAATTTCGGGATTTTTTGTTTGGCTCTTTTTAGGCCCTGGAACATGAACTCCTCGAGTGGTGACGATGAGGCGCCCAAGGATCCGCGCACTGGCGGCGAGGACTTTACTCAACAATTTACAGAAAACGACTTCGAGGGTGAGTGACAGATGCAAAGTGCATAACACTGCGTATACGCAATGTATTGGAATGTTGTCAACACACGACCTGTTGACTGATTTCCCATGCAAAGTTTGCTCGTTAAACGATTCCAGACACGCCCGCGTATTTGGCCCCGTCATCAGTTGAGGGCCTTCGTATTACGAAACGAATTCGCAAACTTGGAGTAAATAGATTTACGAACTTTACTCAAACACAATTGCAGGCAGAGCAGGGTGAGGGCTAAATCGCTATGACAGGCAGGAAAAGTAAACACAAAATCAAAAGTTATTTATTTTTTAAATGCATAAATTATTCCCATCAAATTTTCATTTAAAATCATTTTTTTTGTAATTTATGTAAACTAGTTTTCCTAAAATGCAAATTTTAATATTATTCAAGTATCATTAATGAGACAATTTAAATACACTTAGCGCTTGAACGTATAAATTATTCAATTAGGGACGTGATTCAACTGATCTGAAAGAAAAGTTGAATAACTGAACAATTATGACTGGACGTGTTCGAAATATTTTAAATATTTATTTGAGTTGAAAAACTTTTTTGAGATTTATTATTCAATGGTGCATGGTAGAGTGAGTGAGAAATTGATGCTGTGAGCACAGCTGGTAGTGGAAAGTTTTACTTTATTGAAAAAAATCTAATTGAAAGTGGGATTAAAAAAATATTATTTTATTATTTTTATTTTTATTTACTAATATAAAAATATAAAATATTGTTACAAGCATTAAAATTATTTTTAATAAATATTAAAAATAATATTGGATTGGAGTAATGCTAATGAGAACTGTGAATTATAAGTGGAGTGGATAGGCTGTGAGAGCTCTTCAACAGAATTAACTTTGAAGAAAGATATATTTATGGCTTTAGCAAAGTCTAATTAATTAAATAAAGAAATTTATTTGTAGTATAAAATTATTCAGGCTTGTGGGGATAAAATTAACTGAAAGTGAAAGGCTTGAAGGAACTGCAAAATTAAAATTGGGGAGATAAGAACTGTATTATTTTCTGCTGAGATTTCAAAGTTTCTTTATTTACTCAATAAACTTTTTTTTAATTTACTTAAAATATATATATAATTTTATGTATTCATATTTCCTCATTATCCTCATATTCCACACACATCTTCGCTCTAATCTTTTACCTTCACACATTTTCCACATTATTCTAGTTTGAACCGCTTCGCATAGTCTTCGAATGCATAGTTGTTAATCTGATCAGTTTGCCCAGCGTTTCCTGTAAGCAATCTCCACTGTATTTGCAAACATGAAATGAAATGCATAAAACGCCCACTAGACCTTGATACATATATATCTGAATATATAGTATATAGATATATGTATATACACATATCTATCAGTTTAAAACGTGCTTACATATAATTAATTGAAATTATGATCAAACCGAGATACAGCCGCACAGATGATCTCACAATTAGTCGAGCCGCAGAGAGACAGACGAAGTCGTAATGAAAATTGTCGTAGGACTGAATATATGACAAGCACGTAGTATTCGGACTACTATCAAGAACTGGAAACGAGTAATGCACATATATTATTTTCTCTACAATTAGGCACAGCTGAAAAGCTGCTGAGTCAGTCGTACGACTGCCGGCTGAACGAGACAAATGATCAGCTTGTCATCAGCTTTTATCAGCCATCGAATCTATAGTCAGTTTTTTCACAGCTTTTCCAATAGATTTCCCTGGGCAATGCGTGCTAAATGGAATTATGCATGTTATTTTATTTCTCTCTTTTGTTGCTGTTGCTGTTGTTATTGTTGTCGTGTTTGTGTAGTAATCAATTAAGCCCCGCATTGAATTTGTATCCACGCACACCTGCAGGACACCGCGCACACACCGTTTACGTGGGCGTGCATGTGCCGGGAGGACGAAGGCACTCGCAGCGCCGTCGCAAGCATCACCATGGCGGCGGCACCAACGCCACGTCCGCTGGCAGCGTTGGCCGGGACAGCATTAGCGACAAGCAATTGGAAGTGGAGCGTCCAGGTGGGTGCCGAACACAGCCCCAGAATAATCCCCAAGTCTACCCGTCTCGCACTCTCTCTCTCTCCGTGTATATCCAAAGTACAAAATGCGAGTTGGATGTGACCAATCAATGTGACAGTGTCAGAATTATAGCAAATTACAGAGGACCGTCAGCAGGATGCACAATTACAGTCATCTAACAAATCAGAGCTGCTTGTGCAACCACTGGGATAGCACACACGCCTGATAAGCGTGATTAAAGTGCATTTGAGTTTTGATTGGAAGTCAAGAATTTATTTGTATTAAATAATTTTAAAATAATGATAAAGGATAGTGAAAGGTGACGAAACGTAGGACTTCTTCATATAACTATATATCAATTGATATTTAAGTTATTGAACAAATTTTAAAAATATCTCATTCATTTTTTGACTATTGACTTGTAGTTTATCAAATTTATAAAAAAAAAAAAAATTAAAAAGAAATAATAATAATAATCTATGCAAATATTTAAATCAACATTTATACTTATATAAACTTTATATGGTGCAAATATGGCTCACTCAATCGTCTATGTTTATTGACAATATTTTTCTCCTTAAACTCGGCGTAAACAAATCTATTATGCAAGGCGGCAGCATGTGAACCTTACCATTTTATGAGTCGGAATTCAGTTTACAGTTTATGCTAAGCATTTATGGTTCATCCTAAAGATACAAACTTGTTTATGAGCATGTAACTAAGGACGTTCTGCTATCTAAATGTGCTTAAGGAATAAGTATGTAAACACTCGTGAGGCCGCTCAGGGTGCTCTACAAAAAAGTCTAACAATCAAAATTTATTGAAGTAGAAAAGTTGAAAATAGGAATGAAATTAGAAAAAACTTAACTAGAAGTTAAGTTTTTCAAGCAGTTCAATTTAAAATTGAAGAATTTTATATAAAATATGATTGATTGACATGGGAAAACTATTTTGAATCGAAATAGTTAAAGTAAAGCATTAATCAACATTTAGTAAACAAAAATATTTAAACAAATTAAGAAGTTAGCAGCAAATTAAATTTGTCAAGCAGTTCAATTTTAAAGTTCATGAATCTTTTATACAATATGATTGATATGATATGGGAAAACCAATTTGAATTAAAATAGATAAAGGAATCAGTATTTATCAATATTTAATAGAAAACAATTTTAATTAGGAAGTTAAATTTGCCAAGCAGTATTGATATGATATGGGAAAATCATTGCCAATGGAAATAGTTAAGGTAATCAAGCATTTGGTATGAGATAGTATATTATATATATACTAAATGTGTTGCTAAAATACAAAATTTGAGCTACACTTAATAAAAAAAAAATTGTTTATTTAAGTAGTTAACAAGAAGTCAAATTTAATTCAAGCAGTTCAAGCACTTCAAACTCAGGCTTCTACTTAGCATGCATTAAAGTTCTATCATAGCTAACATAGCCAACTTTCTAAGCTTATTACTCAACATCAAATACCATCACGGCAGGCATGGCCCGCGTCACTCATTTTACGCACGCAAACCCACAGCTAAAATGGCCATCCGGCGGGAGGCAATTCCCAAACGGATCGCCTCAACTTATGCTGGCCAATTAAACGGGTTACGGCAGCTCACAGCTCTGGCCGTCTACTCGAATGCCATAAAGTGTTAAGCAAAGCTAATTGTATTCTTTTTAATTCAACATCTCTCCAGTGACGCCGCCCGCACAACGCGTACAATTCATACTGGGCGAGGATGCGGACGATGGCACGCATGTGTCGCATCCTCTCTTCTCGGAGATGGGCATGCTGGTGAAGGAGGGCGATGAGATTGAGTGGAAGGAGACGGCACGCTGGATCAAATTCGAGGAGGATGTGGAAGAGGGCGGCAACCGTTGGTCCAAGCCCCACGTGGCCACACTCTCGCTGCACGCCCTGTTCGAGCTACGCGGCCTGCTGACCAACGGCACCGTCATGCTGGACATGGAGGCCAACAACCTGGAGCTGGTGGCCGATCTAGTCTGCGATCAGATGGTCAGCAGCGGCACACTGCCCGCCAATGTCAAGGACAAGGTCAAGGATGCCTTGCTGCGTCGACATCGCCATCAGCACGAGTACGCGAAGAAGACCCGATTGCCCATCATCCGCTCCCTGGCGGACATGCGCAATCAATCGTCGTCAAAAAGTGAGTATCTCTCCAGAGGGCGCTCAAGTACTCTCGATCAGGTTACTCTAAGCTCATCTCGTTCGTTTGTTGCGCATCATCCATGAGTCCATGAGTCAAAGTTTCTCCTACTAAAATCGTCCATTCACTTCAAAAATGCCCGCCAAAAAATTGAATTGGGGTTGCTTAGCTGCAACTGGGCGGTCACTGCATGCCTCATCGCCTGGTTTTGGTATGGACGGATGCCGTACACCCGTGACGCCTCTCTATATGTCCAGTAAGGATCAGCGTGGTTGTTATCTCGCTGTTCCCACAGGTATCTCCAAAAAACAAAAACAGTTACAGTTGCTTTCAATGCACCGCCAAATGCTCCAGATCCACAAACAGCTGTGTAGAGAGCACACATATAGCAAACTTGTAACTCTGGTCCTCAAAAAGAAAAACTCTACTTCTCAGTAGGATCGTATCACTGCCAGCCTCATGCAACTCTCATGCCATCCAGCTAAATCATCGCGTATTCCATTCATCAATCAATCAATCAATCAATCAATCAATCACAAACACTAGCTAAGTAATTACCATTTACGCTCCTTATTATATACGTAAGCCGACATGGGCGGTGTTGGCGTTACCACCTGGTTTCATGCGGGCGCCTCGCCCTCGCATGTCCCAACTAGCCAACAAGGACAAGCAGCTCAGCAGCCAACGACCAGCCAATTGCCAAGTAATAGCCTAAGACGATCTATTCAAAACTTTTACTTCTTTGCGTAAAGTGTACCTACCAATAGCACGCTATATTTAACAAAGATATATAACTAGTTTGAACTATCCCACCTCTCTGTATCTCTCTCTCTCTCTCTCTCTCTGTCTCTCTCTATCTATCTATCTCTCTATATAAAATATACCAATTTGAGATTCAATCTGAACCTTTTTGATCAACTTCTGTCTACTCACAATATGATTAAACTGGGTTCCAGCTAGACCAAAAAGAGATTTCAATATG